>CM060928.1:451923663-452548663 GCA_030765085.1 Allium cepa
TTCAGACGTCTGAAATTTTCAACCAGACTTCTGAATTTGATTTCAGACGTTTGGTTTTTGTTTCAGACGTCTGGATTTGGTTTCTGCCTCTTCCAGACCCCTTTTCAAACGTCTGGATTTTTCAACCAGACGTCTGGATTTGGTTTCAGACGTCTGAAATTAATTTCACACGTCTAAAATTTTCTACTAGGCAAAAAAACAGCCTAGACCAAAAATGACAAATCCAAACCGAAATGCGATCGAACGAGCGATGGATGCTAGGGATTTATGCCAATCGACAACCCAGCACTATAGGCTCTTCGATACACCACAAATAACATGTTCAAACATCCAAGATAGGATCTTTAAAGATTTTGAATTCAAAACACCAAAATTGAAAAATTCACCAAATCAATTCAAATCAAAAGAAAATGAACATGAATAGATGTTAGGAATTCATACCTAACAACAACGAAAGTTATAGATGTAGATGTGAGTTAAAAAACTCACCTTTACACAAAAACAAGGAAGAAGAAGCTTGAAAACAAAGGACGATCAACCACTCTTCAATCTCAAATCTAGATGCACCAAACTAAGATCAAAAGCAATAATTTCCCAAATTAGTTATAGGAAATTTCTGAAATTGGAGAGAGATTGAGATGGCGAAGAAGAAGGAGATACTTACCAATAGCCTCTCCGCGATTTCTAGCTTGAAGTTGAATTTGCAAATGAAACTAGGGCTTAGGAATTTCTAATTCTTTTTCTCTTCCCCCATTTTTATCTAAAACTTGAAGGTATTAGGAAATGAAAGTGAATGAAGAGAAGTGGAGTGGAGTTAGGGTGATATGTTGGGGTTAATGGGCCGAAACCCAAATCCAAAACCCTAAGTGAAAAGGTCGAAATTTTAGCTAGCTCCAAACATATCGATGTTCATACTCAAAAAGGTCGCAAATGCCATTTTGAACTCAATGGGAGTGGTCTCGAGTTCTAATTCGACTGTTTGTAAAAAGTAGCTTTTCGGACTATAATCCAACTAACGATGCTATATTTAAATAAAATATTTAAATATACAATCGTAAAATATGCGGGTTGTTACAAATTGGTTGCTTTGGTTGCTATGGTTGATAGGTATACTTTGGTTTCTAAACTAAATTTTTTTGGGATTGTATCCATATATCTGTCTATTCTGTGGATCCAAATATGTTCTACGAGTGGTTAATTATCCCTTTGAACTAACCAATGCCCTTGCATACTTCGTAGATCTGGATAACCCGAGTATCTTATGAAGAGTTAAATGGATCCCTTCTTGTATCTATTGTTGATATTCTGATTTGGTAAGCCAAATGCAGAATAGATATTCAGCTTGATCTGGTGATTCACCACTCTATCTTTCTATATTATTTGTTGTTTCCCTGCCTAGCAAATTTTAGGGACAAAATTTTCTTAAGGGGGGAAATTGGTAACATTCCCATATTTTAGCTAAGAATAATTTGATAATTAATTTAATCTTTGGGATCAAATTTTGAAATATTTGGTAATTTATATAAGAGTTTGAATTAAATTGTGAGATTAATTGGCAAATTTATTTGAGTTTCTCCATAAACAATTAAAATATGTGTTTTATAATTAGATTATGAAAATAGAATTTTGGATTGGAATTAAAAAAATAAGTATTTTATAAAGTTGTGTAATTATTTGAATTTTCAATATTAATAAGATGTATGTTTATCCATTTATATAAATGGATTATATAAAATAATTTGAACTTGAATTCGATTTGAATATATGATATATATGAAAGTTATATTTTGAAATTAATGTATATAGATAGATATTTATTTAAATGTATAATAGTTTCAATTTCAATAAGATTTGATTAAACTGGGTTGTAAAGATAAATTGAAAATATAAAAAGTTTTAAAATG
Source organism: Allium cepa (assembly GCA_030765085.1). Classification (NCBI taxonomy): domain Eukaryota; kingdom Viridiplantae; phylum Streptophyta; class Magnoliopsida; order Asparagales; family Amaryllidaceae; genus Allium; species Allium cepa. The sequence goes on from CM060928.1 coordinate 451,925,568, forward strand.
AATATATCTTTTGGAATAAAATTTGGTTTGTAAAATATTAACATATTAACTAATTTATAAAAATGAAAATCTATGTAGATATAAAACTAGACAAGAGTTTAAAATAATTTGATTGCAAATATTAGTCAAATATAAATAAAGGTTTTAAAATTTACATATATGCATGTATATATCTTTTAGAAATAAAAATGATTTATATAAAGATATTTTAACTCAAGTTCAAGTTTAAAATAAGAATTGAATAAGGAGTTATATGCCTTCTTTTTAAATTTGTTTGAATCAAATTTGTATATATGTATATATAAGAATATATGAATGTAAGAAAACAAAATAGATAAATATGTTTCATAAATTAAAATGAAGAAAGGGTTTAAACTATAGATTATAAATTAATTTGAGAAAAGGACTTAAACACAATTTAATCAAAAGTGACAAATGTTTAATAAGTTTTCATTTAATTTAACAAATGTAAATCAAGGAAGACATGAAATTAACAAGTGGCAATAGCTTATATTTCTTTTAAGTTGATAATGTAAATAATATCAAATAGTAGAAACCAGACTATGTATTCTTTTCTCAATCTTCACTTCATCTAAAACCTGAAAACAGAGAACAAGAAGAAAATAATAATATAAACTCAATCAAAAAAAATATCTCCACCCTGATTCAAAAACAAGAACAGATTCAAACTCAAATACATAAGGATCCAGATCAAACAAATTCAAATCTGAAGCAAAGCTAGCAGAACAATTCAATAGATCAAGATTTAACAAAATTGATTCAAGAAGCAAGATCAAAGCTTTAAGTATGACAATTCAATATCTCAACATCAACAACAAAGATCAAAACAGAGGATCAATTTTCAGTTTTTTTTTTTTAAATTTAATCTACTTCCAGTGCAAAATTGATTTCCAGGTTTTCCAGACCTGATCTCTGCTTCTCTGTGCAACCAATGACAGGTGAGAAAACTTCTTAACCCTGTTATTTATCTTGATGTTTGGGTTAATATTTGAAGTGTTCTATGATAAATATGTGTTCAGTTGATGAATATGCCTGTGTATGTATATGTGCACCTGAAAATTGGTGTGCATGTCTGATATACAGGCAATATTGCCTCTGTTGGTTATAGGACTTAGAAATTTATTTTAAAAATCAAGTTCTTCATTTCCAATCCATGTTAAAACTTAAGATCTAAACAAAGTCTATTTGTCTCAGTAAGAACTAGATATACAAAATATTTTTAAGATGAATAAATTGGAGTTTGACTGGAAATGTAAATATACAGTGGAATTTTTCAAAAACATGATTTAATCGAATATCATGATTGTTTGATTCACTTATACCATTCATCTCGTATTTGTAAATCACAATTTTTGAAATTAAAAAAAGAATTTTTTGTTAAGAATTGAGTGAAGAATTTGTGACTGAACGGAAAATGCAAAACGACCAAATTCTGATGATCCACGTCGATCTGGGCATCGAAATTCATGGTGAAGGAAGCTGATGCATAGGGAAGCGTGGGAAAAATGTTCGAATTTTTTTATTTAACCGTTGGAGATGACCAAGTTGAAACTAGGGTTTAAAAAAATGTTTAATAGTCATGGTTATCAAGTCGATTTCGTCGTTGTTGAAGCAATTCAGGTCATCGGACCTAGGGGGTAGAGGCTTGGGGGTGCGACGTTGCTCTGTATGGAATTGCAGGGGTTCTGGTGGCATGGTTCGTCGGTGGCGAGGTGGTTTGTCGATTTGGGCTCTGTTCCAGGTTTGATTCAACCAGCTCGATTTCGAGTTCGACTTTGTTAAGGCGATTGGGGTGGTCGGAGTAGCAGCTGGGGTCGTAAGCGACTTGTTGGGGGACTCGGCGACGACCAGTGATGGTTGGAGTGATGGTGCACGTACATGTGCACCCGATTTGTGTCTGGGCGGTTTTGAGACCGAGGAAGAAAAAGGTTTTCTCGGGTTCTTGCTCGAGCTAAATGGTGGATGGACTCGAAGTAGAGTTGATGCAAAGTTTTTGCATGAGGCTTGGCTCGCGTGAATGATCAGGAGAATTTTGCCTGGGCTCGGGTAATAAGTTTTGAAATAAAGGAAATGTGTAACAACCCGATATTTTCAACCATTCGCATCCGCACATGTCGGACTTGAATTGCTCAAAATACCGCGTTGTAAATAGAATTTGGCTCGGAATCTGCAGTAAATAAATAATCACAGATCACAGATACAGAGTAAATAATAATTGTAGAAGAATTAAAGAGATAGTAGTTCATGAAGCTACTATATAAATACAAGATCCATCAGAGTTAAACAAGATACAACAGAAGAGTAACAAGATACATCAGGTTCAAATCAGAATACAACACTGGAATTACTGGATAGTGAAAGCAAAATAGATGGCTAGATCTTCAATCATAGCTCCAACTCCGTAGGTGAGTCTTGAATGCTAAATCACTCAGTCTGACCCGAGCATAAAGAAAAACACAAAACACTCGTGTCAGGAATAACATTCTTATATCAATAAATCTAACTCAAGTGAAATAACAACTGAAATACAGGTAACTCAAAGGATGTTTGGGATAACCATCCTCTAAGGATCCGTTAAACTATTTACTATGTAGTAATATTTCGCTAATATAATAATGTCTACAGTAAAATAAACTTACTTTAAAAAATAGCATTAAGGAGTGACCCAATATTCCCCTTAACACGTAATAGTCCCAGTAGTCCATCCAGTATCAGCATATCTCCAGATCGGGAGACTACCCTAAATACTCCATGGGTCAAGGGAGAAAAAAAAACTCGTAGTAAGGCTCGCTATGGTAGGCGACACGGCACACAAGGCAATTCCAGGGTAGATATACCAATTACGCACACGGGCTGGCGGTAACGTAGCAGCCACTATGCCCACCTCGGAACACACTTCTAATCAAAATCGAAGGATGGCCATCAAATCAACCACAAGTAAGAGTATAGTATCGAAGAAGTGCGTCCAACCAGAGGAGCTACCCCTTTTGGCCCCGAGATCGCTCCTGTTTTAGCAACCTTAAGCCAACTCACGGAAGTCGGGTCCGCGTAATATACCTCAAGGACGTCGCCGCCATCCTACTTCATTCTGGAATCTCCACTGCGTACGCAGTTGTTAAAGTGGTTTTTGGAGTTGGCAGAGAGTATGACAACTTCCGATCCCGGCCTCTTTAACAACCAAACGTTATTATAACGCCATGGTCATTTCAAAATAGTTTATACTTCAATAATCAAATCATTTCATTCCAAAACCATATTCCTTTCAAAATAGTTTATACTTTGAAACCAAATCCATTGTATTTCAAAACTATATCCAAATCAATAAAATATCATTTCCAATTCAAACATATATTCACCTTTTAAGAAATCATAATACTTTCAAAGTTATAACTCTTTTGAAACCAAATACTTGAAATCATTACACTTTGAAATCATAACATTTCGAAATCATACATTTGAAATCATGGCACTTTGCTTTAATTCTTCATATTTTACAAATTTTCAAATCAACCCAAATTTTCAAATTTCCAATTTAATTCAATTAATTCTGTCAATTTGAATTCAAAACCATTTCAAACCTTATAAATTTCAAATACAGATTTGATTCGCAAAATAAACTGTTTAATCTTTAGTATATTTCAAAGCTTTAATATCCCACATTTCAAAACTAAATTTTATAATTTCATATATCTCTTAATTCAATTTATTAATATTTAGTTTTTAATATTTACTTAATAAACTCAATATCATTTAAACAAGTTCAAATTTCGCGTAAACTAAATATCTTTCATGCTAATATAAATTTCAAAAATTCATTTATCAAATAGATCAAAATCAATTATCATTCTAAATTCACATTCTTTATCAGAATAAAGATCAAATCATTTCGAAACCATTTCAAAATATCAAAATATCATATCCTTTTAATACCTCATTATCGATTCATTATTGGAATTCAAATTCAAATATTCAAATTTAAATACCTTTTAAAATTCAAATGTACCATTCATTTATTATTTTAAATACCATTCCAAATCACATTTCAAAAGTTCCATTAAGAATTTCATAAATCGGTTCCAACTCACTCGAATTCCAAATTCACATTTAATCAAGTCTCAATTCCTTAATTTCAATTCAAATCGGTTTCTCAATAACCATTTCAATTTATATAGATTTCAAACGCAGACTTGAACCTCAAATAAACCATTTCAATTTTCATATATTTCAAAGTTAAATATTCCAAAATTTCAAAGCTTTAAATGTTTAACATTTCAAAACAAATTTCAAAAATCTCATATATATATATATATATATATATGTCAAATTCACTTTAATATAAATTTTGCTTTGAAATAAAATACGATATCATTTAAATAAACCCAAAATTTTAAATCACTAAATATCTTATTCAATTTATCAAACCTTGAAATGTTTTTAAATCATCTTAAACCAAAACCAAATTATAGAGTCATACCTTTAAATCTCTAATTAAATCCATTTCAAATCGATTTAATTAAAGATAATTCTCAACTAAATACAATTCCAAATAAATTTTATATCCAATTTAATTTAAAACTTATTTATAAACAGTTTCAATATCAAATAAAACTATATATATATCTCCCCAAAACTGTAGAAATCATTTCCAAAATATTTATATATAGACCAATGGTGTCTGTATATAATTTTCTATCCTATGGTCAAGGGATACAGATATTTATCATTTCAATCCACAATTTAAACTATATACGGGTATATATCATTTCAACCCGCAATCCCAAATTCAATTCAAATGAAAATCGCTTGGGTTTATCATTTCAACCCATAACGATTTTCTCCTATTCTAAAGTCCATTCGGGTATGTATCATTTCAACCCATAGTGAATTCTATACTAACAGGGAACTTGTAGAGTGATAACAGATATGATAATAATATAACAGGCATATATCATCAATATAAATAACCGATAATGGTGTCAGATGTCACAGGTGAACAGATACAGGTAATAACATATATATAACAGTGTAAATAACTAACAACGGTGTATTTCAAATGTCGTTTCAATTGAAATCAAATTTAATAAATAAAAGCACGTCAATCGTGAGTGATTGCTCACCTTTCGAGGCTGGAGAAGATTCGAGAATGAGATGAGTTACAGATCCCAGCATGAATTTCAAAGCAAAGCTGAATTGGCACGAATTCGACAAGCTGATAGATAAGGATTGATGAACTGAATCAGAATTAGTCATATATATATATATATATATGTATGTATATAGAAAATATCTATTATATTATAAAAATCAATATTTAATCTAAAGCAAAATTTAAAATAAAATATATATAGTTAAAATAGAATACATACTATTACAAAAATTCAAGTCAAATATATATATATATATATATATATATATATATATAAACTATCATCTATATACATAACAGCTAATACTCCTATATATATGCACACTTGTGTACAACTTTATTACAGCTAGTATAATAATAATAATAATAATAATAATAATAATACTCTTATATTTTATGCTTGCAACTCAAAATTATAAAGCTAACTTAAAAAAACATATATATGTATAAATATATGACCCACACAACTTGTGCAAACTATAGCATAATGCATAGACACGCAAGCCAACTGGAATAAATAAAAGAAAAGTAACTATAAATATAAAATCTTTGCAACAATATTTAACTCTAAAAGGTTAATATCTTATAAACTTTATACGCATAAACATTATGTAACTCAAAACAAAACTTGCTTTACAAAGTATAAAATATGTATATATATGTGCTCAAAAAAACTATATGTATACATGAAATATAAATATATACCTTTAAAAATATGAACTACCAGTTATATATGTGATGTGTACGTAAATGTGCATATTTTTACCACCATATTTATTCTATTTAAATTAAATAAATGATCATATTGGGTATTTTAACTTGTTTTAACCAAAATTCATATTAGTTCCAAATTTTCACATATTCATCTTCATATAGGGGCAAAACGGTCATTTAAGTGCATATATTTCTTTGAGAAAAATTAATTAAAAATTTGTATATATTTTTATAGGAAATTGATCTCAAATAGAAGTGGTTTCATGAAGATATGCATGCACAAAATTAATACAAAGGAATGAAGATGGAAATAATTCAAAGTGAAGAACATGGAGGACCCCACCTACCCACCTACCTTAATGTACAAATTAAAGGCTAATGCACATGCTTTTGGACTTAATGGTTTCATGTACACTTAATGGGGGATTAAGACATGTTAATGGTTACTTGGCCTCCACACTTCCTAAGGGGCATTTTGGGTATTCCCCAAAAATATGAATTAGGGTTTCATACATGTATAAATACCCATATGTTTCATGTAACATGATCTCTTCTCTTAGTCTCTCTTAGGCCTCCTTCTCTTTAGTTTAGTTTAGATCAAATAAAAGAAAGCTCTCTTTCTCTTTTAATGGCTACTTAGGCAATTTTTATTTCTTGTAATCTTTTTTATTTTATGCAATTTAATACATGCTCTTTCCTTTTCATTTTCATTTACTTTCATGTTGTAGTGTAGGTTTCTCTTATTTCATGCAAGTAGATTAGTTTTGTTTCTTTGCTTTGCTCTCTTTATCTTTCTTTTTTGCTTTCATGTTGCTTTCTACATTTGTTGATTTGATAACAAATATGAGAGCTTAATCCCTACAATTTAGGGGTAATGAAGCTCTCTAGTATGTAGATGCAACATTTTGATGTTTATACTCTCTTTTTGTGCTTTAATGGAAATATTTGAAGTGGTTTAATGATGTTGTTTAGCTTTGAATTTGGTAGTCTATGTTGTTCATAACAAATAGGCTATGCTTAAACAAACATAACACAAATTGCCTCTTCATCTAAATATGATTATGGCAAAGAAGTGAATGTTGAAATTGAAATTTGATAGCCTATATTTCTAAACAATAGTTAATAGGCTATGCTTAAAATAAATTTTGCTTTCAACTTGTTGTCATATTTCATGAGAGTTAAATGTGTATTAGTGGTTGTGTTATAGTTTGATGGTTTATATTGAGCTAATTAATAGCACAAATATACCATACTTATAATAAGCACATCAACTAATTCACTAATGACAAGAAAAGAGAGATCATAACTTCATTTTGTTGATTTATGTGATCTAGAGAGTGGAAATTGCCTCTAAATTGTCCTAACACTCTCATATTTTTATCTATTTTCTTTTCTCATTTTTCTACATTTTTTTAGTTAATCACTCTTTCAACTTCGGTTAATTTGGTTGAATAGAATTTTAAAATCATCAATTCCCTGCGGATCGACCCGTATTCGCCGTGTGCTACATTCGTACACCGTGCGCTTGCGGTTATTTTTATTTCAAAATTCGTTCGACGGTTCCCCGGCAACGGCGCCAAAAACTTGTTCGTCGACGGAAATTCTATCGGTTTAGAAAACCGTCGAACGAATTTTGAAATAAAAATAACCGCAAGCGCACGGTGTACGAATGTAGCACACGGCGAATACGGGTCGATCCGCAGGGAATTGATGATTTTAAAATTCTATTCAATCAAATTAACCGAAGTTGAAAGAGTGATTAACTAAAAAAATGTAGAAAAATGAGAAAAGAAAATAGATAAAAATATGAGAGTGTTAGGACAATTTAGAGGCAATTTCCACTCTCTAGATCACATAAATCAACAAAATGAAGTTATGATCTCTATTTTCTTGTCATTAGTGAATTAGTTGATGTGCTTATTATAAGTATGGTATATTTGTGCTATTAATTAGCTCAATATAAACCATCAAACTATAACACAACCACTAATACACATTTAACTCTCATGAAATATGACAACAAGTTGAAAGCAAAATTTATTTTAAGCATAGCCTATTAACTATTGTTTAGAAATATAGGCTATCAAATTTCAATTTCAACATTCACTTCTTTGCCATAATCATATTTAGATGAAGAGGCAATTTGTGTTATGTTTGTTTAAGCATAGCCTATTTGTTATGAACAACATAGACTACCAAATTCAAAGCTAAACAACATCATTAAACCACTTCAAATATTTCCATTAAAGCACAAAAAGAGAGTATAAACATCAAAATGTTGCATCTACATACTAGAGAGCTTCATTACCCCTAAATTGTAGGGATTAAGCTCTCATATTTGTTATCAAATCAACAAATGTAGAAAGCAACATGAAAGCAAAAAAGAAAGATAAAGAGAGCAAAGCAAAGAAACAAAACTAATCTACTTGCATGAAATAAGAGAAACCTACACTACAACATGAAAGTAAATGAAAATGAAAAGGAAAGAGCATGTATTAAATTGCATAAAATAAAAAAGATTACAAGAAATAAAAATTGCCTAAGTAGCCATTAAAAGAGAAAGAGAGCTTTCTTTTATTTGATCTAAACTAAACTAAAGAGAAGGAGGCCTAAGAGAGACTAAGAGAAGAGATCATGTTACATGAAACATATGGGTATTTATACATGTATGAAACCCTAATTCATATTTTTGGGGAATACCCAAAATGCCCCTTAGGAAGTGTGGAGGCCAAGTAACCATTAACATGTCTTAATCCCCCATTAAGTGTACATGAAATCATTAAGTCCAAAAGCATGTGCATTAGCCTTTAATTTGTACATTAAGGTAGGTGGGTAGGTGGGGTCCTCCATGTTCTTCACTTTGAATTATTTCCATCTTCATTCCTTTGTATTAATTTTGTGCATGCATATCTTCATGAAACCACTTCTATTTGAGATCAATTTCCTATAAAAATATATACAAATTTGTAATTAATTTTTCTCAAAGAAATATATGCACTTAAATGACCGTTTTGCCCCTATACGAAGATGAATATGTGAAAATTTGGAACTAATATGAATTTTGGTTAAAACAAGTTAAAATACCCAATATGATCATTTATTTAATTTAAATAGAATAAATATGGTGGTAAAAATATGCACATTTACGTGCACATCAATATGTCTCTTTACACCACTAATAAAATACTGGTATATAACTAATCTTATTATATAAGTAAGCTTATATAAAAAATGCAGCAACACAAATACCTACATATCTTACAGCCATTACTTTATAAACATGCACATTAAAAGCATCCAATAAAATTTTATATGTGTACAATAGTTCTAACATCAAATAACATCTCATATACAAAAATATGGCATGTCGTAACTAACATTTATACTTCTAAAAAAAATTATTATTATAAAATCAAAAGATTTACATACAAATAAAAATACGAAAACACTTACGTACGTCAAGACACAAAGGGGGAGGGGAAGATCGGCCAATGGCGTGGCCAGTGAGATCGATCGATGACGTGGCTAGTGGAAGGAAGAGGAAGTCATTGTGGGTTCGGTGTGGCGGTCGAGATGTTGAACTCGGGTTGGTGGTCAGTTGAGTTCGGGCGGAAGTTGATGGCTTGGGCCCACGATGGCGACGAAGGTAGCTGGAGCGGTGATGAGATCACTGCGGTGAGGGGATGCATCGGCATGGCGGAAGGTCGGAGGCGGGTGGAACTACAGGCGGAGGTGACAAGCGAACAGGGTGGGAAGGCTAGCTGCGTGGTTCGAAGAGCTGGAGGAGCATCAGCTGAGGTCGACATCATGCGGTGATGGAGGATCTATGCATGCAGGGGATTGGCTGTTAGTGAGGACGAGGCCGGGCAAGTTGGTTAATGGGTCTGGGTTGAGGCCAGAGAGAGGCAGGGCATTGGGGTGGTCGCTTGGTGGAGGTGCTTGGCTGTCAGTGATGTGTACTCGGGTGGCTGCGGCATGGAGATTTCAAGCATGGAGATGGAGAGGTGTAGAAAAGAGAGAAAGCAAGGGAGGCTTGAAATAAACGGGTGCAGGTGAAAAGCAGAATGGGTAGAAGAGAAAGCAGAGAGAAGGATAGGCTTTATTTTCCAAGAAACGTTTCAAAAGCAAACGTGTGAAAGAAAATGAATGGAAGAAAATGTAATTATAAATGCAAAAAAAAAAAAACGAAAAGAAATTTGAAATGTGGAACAGAAATCACGCGTAGAATTCTTTGAATTATTAATTGTTATTGGCTAATGTTGAACAGTGGAATAATGAATGGTCAAAAGAAACAAAGTCGTACCAATATGATTAACCGTTACGTGGGTTCCGCCGCGTATTCGATTTTAAAACAAAGAATTGAATATGCCGCATAGATCAGCATGACGAAACGATCAACACGGTATACGGAAATCAGTGGTACGATTGAATTATAAAATTCGAATTTTCTACTAGCGGAAAATACAGCAAAAACGCAGAAAAATAAGATCGACGGAGCTAAAGAATTCTGAATTTGGAAGAACGAAAAATGACTTCTCAGTCAAAAGATGATTTAGAATTTTTCTATGTAAAAATATCCAGCTTTGAAAAACATTTTATTATCATCGAATGTTAACTGATTTAAACTGAAATAGAATTACACAATAAAATAAACTTCAGTATTATCTGATGAAAATTTACCACTTGCTATGTTTAATTAGAGGTATTTCAAATATTAAATTTTTATTTTCAAATTCAAATATTTAAAATTTCACAAAATTAAATTAAATTAAATTAATAAAACCACTAAAATTTACGGGTCGTTACACTCTCCCCTGCTTAAAACTTTTCGTCCCGAAAAGGAAGGAGGTAGGAGAATAGAACAACCTGAAAGAAAATATATTTGAAAGATCAAAAGAATAATTAATTTAAAACTACATAGATTTAAATTTTAACTTAATTAATATTCAACACTGACTTTTAATCCATTTTATTTCACTTAAGTTAAATCAATCTTTAGCTATTTCTAAATTGATTATCTTATTATCCAGTTATCTTTAATTAGCAATTTCTATAATCATAAATTTGCATAGTCATTTATTTTACTCATAATTGTATTCAGTAAATTTAATTCTTCTTTATTCAGTAAATTTAATTCTTCTTTATTCAGAATTCCTTTTTCATTTATTCCACTTAATATATCATATCACATATATTAAGTATATTATACTTTTTATAACTACTCGAATTTATTAAAAAAAATTCCTTTAACATCATTTTATACTATATATTATTCAATTAACCATTTTATTCTATTTACCTCTATTACTCTTTTATAACTAAAATTAAGTGTATAACATTTATTATAACTACTCAAATTTTATTTATAAAATCCTTTTATATTGTTTATTATCCAATTACATATTCAACTTCTGAATAATTTTGGTAAGTTATATTGGAATGTAATTGAGTATTCTACAAGTGAATTTTTTTTCCAATTCTATTATTCAAGTTTAAATTTTTATTCAAAAATTGGCTCTATTTTATAATTAAAATCACCTTTTAACATAAATTTATGAATTAAATTTTTGATTAATTTCAAACCATATAGAGATAAAATAAATATATATACATAATATATCAAATCAAATTTAAAATCTTCAATATATATTATCAAGTCATGTTTAGAAATTCAAATCAACGTATTTTTTTCCAAACAAAAGTGTAGCAGGGCTACAGAATAGTCTCTCCACTTCGAAACTCGAAAATAAATGTCGATGATGCGGCCGTCATCATCGAAATTATTTTGCAGCGACAAAGAGAAGAGCACTGATTTAAACATCTAAAATTTCTTTGAAATGATTTCTATTCGAAAATTCTTTAAATAATATACCTACTAAAACTTTAAAACCAAAGTTTGAAATCATCGAAAATTAAATTCACAATTTCTTGATTTAAATACATTTCAAATTCCAAATCAAATTATAACCAAATTTTATAAATTCATTTATTTATATTATGCAATAGTCAATGGTTTACAAAACAATAAATGAAAATCAAATAATATCAATTTTGAAAACAAATTCATTAAAAATTTAATTTCAGAAAAATTTATACTTATATATAATATAATCATACAAAATTATTTTATTTACCAAATTTGAAAACAATATCGTGTCAATTTGCTCTATTAAAGTGTTTTGGAAATCCTATCGATAGCGTTGACCAGATGAATCGATCGGAAACCCGAATCATAATAACAACTCAAAAAACACAATATAAAAAATGTTTTAAATATTAATTTACAAATACACTTCCTCGTTCGACGATACAAGCATGGATTTCAAAGCAAAGATAGAGATTCAAATTTGATGGACTCATATCAAAGAAAAATTTGATTCGAAGATAGATTTGAACCAAAGATAAGATGATTAAATAACATGACAAGAAGATGGATTAGTTTATATAAATCATGGGCAACCTTAACTGGGTTAACCGTGACTTGAAGAATAAGATCGATGTGAATTTCTGGGGAAAAATCAACATTCGATCTCAAGAGATATAATTTGGAATAATAAGAGATACTAGCATCTAAACCGAGGATATAAAATCTCCGGTGAATCAATGCTATTGTAAAGGAGTTTCCCGCTTTACAAATAAATTTGAGATTGGCGAGACCGCCGACTCACTGTAGAATCATTCGAAGTGGAGTTATGGGGTACTTCAGAATCCAAAGAAGACAAATAGTGAGGGACACGAATGGATTTTGGAACCGCAGGGAACGTTCCAAAAATCAAAGAAATCGAGTCAAAAAGAGATGAAAAATATTCTGTAAATACATTTACCATATATGCTGAGTTTTGCCTAGAGCTACCAATGCTCTGATACCATATGTAACAACCCGATATTTTCAACCATTCGCATCCGCACATGTCGGAGTTGAATTGCTCAAAATACCGCGTTGTAAATAGAATTTGGCAAATCTCAGAATATGCAGTAAATAAATAATCACAGACACAGAGTAAATAATAATTGCAGTGGAATTAAAGAGATAGTAGTTCATGAAGCTACAATATAAAATACAAGATACATCAGAGTTAAACAAGATACAACAGAAGAGTAACAAGATCCATCAGGTACAAATCAGAATACAACACTGGAATCAATTGATACTTAAAGCAAAATAGATGGCTGGATCTTCAATCAAAGCTCCAACTCCGAGGGTGAGTCTTGAATGCTAAATCACTCAGTCTGACCCAAGCGTAAAGAAAAACACAAAACACAAAACACAAAACATTCGAGTCAGGATTAACATTCTTATATCGGTAAATCCAACTCAAGTGAAATAACAACCGAAATACAGGTAACCCAAAGGATGTTTGGGATAACCATCCTCTAAGGATCCATTAAACTATTTACTATGTTGTAATATTTCGCTAATATAATAATGTCTATAGTAAAATAAACTTACTTTAAAATAGCATTAGGGAGTGACACAATATTCCCCTTAACACGTAATAGTCCCAGTAGTCCATCCAGTATCAGCATATCTCCAGATCGGAAGACTACCCTAAATACTCCATGGGCTATGGGACAAAAACAAACTCGTAGTAAGGCTCGCTATGGTAGATGACACTGCACACAAGGCAATGCCAGGGTAGATATACCAATTATGCACACGGGCTGGCGGTAACGTAGCAGCCACTACGCCCACCTCGGAACACACTCCCAATCAAAATCGGAGGATGGCCATCAAATCAACCACAAGTAAGAGTATAGTATCGAAGAAGTGCGTCCGACCATAGGAGATACCCCTTTTGGCCTGAGATCGCTCCTGTTTTAGCCATTTTAGGCCAACTCACGGAAGTCGGGTCCACGTAATATACCTCTAGGACATCGCCACCATCCTACTTTATTCTGGAATCTCCACCGCGTACACAGTTGTTAAAGAGGTTTTCGGAGTTGGCAGAGAGTATGACAACTTCCGATCCCAGTCTCTTTAACAACCAAACATTATTATAACACCGTGGTCATTTCAAAATAGTTTATACTTCAAAAATCAAATCATTTCATTCCAAAACCATATTCCTTTCAAAATAGTTTATACTTTGAAACCAAATCCATTTTATTTCAAAACTATATCCAAATCGATAAAATATCATTTCCAATTCAAACATATATTCACCTTTCAAGAAATCATAATACTTTCAAAGTTATAACTCTTTCGAAACCAAATACTTGAAATCATTATACTTTGAAATCATAACATTTTGAAATCATACATTTGAAATCATAGCACTTTCCTTTAATTCTTTATATTTTATGAATTTTCAAATCAACCCAAATTTTCAAATTTCCAATTTGATTCAATTAAATCTGTCAGTTTCAATTCGAAACCATTTCAAACCTTATAAATTTCAAACACAGATTTGATTCACAAAATAAATTATTCAATCTTTAGTATATTTCAAAGCTTTAATATCCCACATTTTAAAACTAAATTTTATAATTTCACATATCTCTTAATTCAATTTATTAATACTTAGTTTGAAATATTTACTTAATAAACTCAATATCATTTAAATAAATTCAAATTTCAAGTAAACTAAATATCTTTCATGCTAACATAAACTTCAAAAATTCATTTATCAAATAGGTCAAAATCAATTATCATTCTTAATTTACATTCTTTATCAAAATAAAGATCAAATCATTTCCAAACCATTTCAAAATATCAAAATATCATATCCTTTCAATACCTCATTATCAATTCATTATTTGAATTCAAATTCAAATATTCAAATTTAAATACCTTTTAAAATTCAAATGTATCATTTATTTATTATTTTAAATACCATTCCATATCACATTTCAAAAATTCCATTAAAAGTTTCGTAAATCGATTCCAACTCTCTCGAATTCCAAATTCACATTTAATCAAATCTCAATTCCTCAATTTCAATTCAAATCAGTTTCTCAATAATCATTTCAATTTATATAGATTTCAAATACAGACTTGAACCTCAAATAAACCATTTCAATTTCCATATATTTCAAAGTTAAATATTCCAAAATTTCAAAGCTTTAAATGTTCAACGTTTCAAAACAAATTTCAAAACCTCATATATATATATATATATATATATATATATATATATATATATATATATATATATCTAATTCACTTTAATATAAATTTTGCTTTGAAATAAAATACGATATCATTTAAATAAATCCTAAATTTTAAATCACTAAATATCATGTTCAATTTACCTAACCTTGAAATATTTTTAAATCATCTTAAACCAAAACCAAATTATAGAGTCATACCTTTAAATTTCTAATTAAATCCATTTCAAATCGATTTAATTAAAGATAATTCTCAACTAAATACAATTCCAAATAAATTTTAAATCCACTTTAATTTAAAACTTATTTATAAACAGTTTCAATATCAAATAAAACTATATATATATATATATATATATATATATATATATATATATATATATCTGTGTGTGTGTGTGTATCCCCAAAACCGTAGAAATCATTTACAAAATATTTATATATAGACCAACGGTGTCTGTATATAATTTTCTATCATATGGTCAAGTGATACAGATATTTATAATTTCAATCCGCAATTTAAACTATATGCGGGTATATATCATTTCAACCCGTAATCCCAAATTTAATTCAAATGAAAATCGCTTGGGTTTATCATTTCAACCCATAACGATTTTCTCATATTCTAAAGTCCGTTCGGGTATGTATCATTTCAACCCATAGTGAATTCTATACTAATAGGGAACTTGAAGAGTGATAACAGATATGATAATAATATAACAGTCATATATCATCAATATAAATAGCTGATAATGGTGTCAGATTTCACAGGTGAACACATACAGGTAATAACATATATATAACAGTGTAATAACTAACAACAGTGTATTTCAAATGCCGTTTCAGTTGAAACCAAATTTAATAAATAAAAGAACGTTAATCGTGAGTGATTTCTCACCTTTCGAGGCTGGAGAAGATTCGAGAATGAGATGAGTTACAGATCCCGGCACGAAATTCAAAGCAAAGCTGAATTGGCACGAATTCGACAAGCTGATAGATAAGGATTGATGAACTGAATCAGAATCAGTCATATATATATATATATAAAGTATTTGTTATATTATAAAAATCAATATCTAATCTGAGGAAAAATTTAAAATAAAATATATATAGTTAAAATAAAATACATACTATTACAAAAATTCAAGTCAAAGATATACATATAAACTATCATTTATATACATAACAGCTAATACTCCTATATATATACACATTTGTCTACAGCTTTATTACAGCTAGTATAAATAATAATAATAATAATAATAATAATAATAATAATAATAATAATAAAAAATAGAAAAACTCTTATATTTTATACTTACAACTCAAAACTTATAAAGATAACTTAAAAAAAAACATATATACGTCTAAATATATGACCTACACAACTTGTGCAAACTATAGCATAATGCATACACATGCAAGCCAACTGGAATAAACAAAAGAAAAGTAACTATAAATATTAAAGCTTTGCAACAATATTTAACCCTAAAAGGTTAATATCTTATAAACTATATATGCATAAACATTATGAAACTCAAAACAAAACTTGCTTTATAAAGTATAAAATATGTACATATATGTACTCAAAAAAACTATATGTATACATGAAATATAAACATATACCTTTACAAATATGAACTGACCGGATATATATGTCTCTTTACACCACTAATAAAATATTGGTATATAACTAAATCTTATTATATAAGCAAGCTTATATAAAAAATGCAGCAACATAAATACCTACATACCTTACTGCCATTACTTTATAAACATACACATTAAAAGCATCCAATAAAATTTTATACGTGTACAATAGTTCTAACATCAAATAACAACTCATATACAAAAATTTGGCATGTTGTAACTAACATTTATACTTTTAAAAAAATTATTATTACAAAATCAAAAGATTTACATAAAAATAAAAATACGAAAACACTTACGTTCGTCAAGACACAGAGGAGGAGGGGAAGATCAGCCAATGACGTGGCCAATGAGATTAGCCGATGACGTGGCCAGTGGAAGGAAGGGGAAGGCATTATGGGCTCGGTGTGGCAGTCGAGATGTGGAACTCGGGTTGGTGGTCAGTTGAGTTTGGGCGGAAGTTGATGACTTGGGTCGGCGATGACGATGGAGATAGCTGGAGCGGTGATGAGATCGCTGCGATGAGGGGATGCTTCGGCATGGCGGAAGGTCGGAGGCGGGTGGAACTTCGGGCGGAGGCGACAAGCGAACAGGGTGGGAAGGCTAGCTGCGTGGTTCGAAGAGCTGGAGGAGCACCAACTGAGGTCGTCATCATGCGGTGATGGAGGATCTATGCATGCAGGGGATTGGCTGTTAGTGAGGACGAGGCTAGGCAAGTTGGTTAACGGGTCTGGGTTAGGGCCAGAGAGAGGTAAAGCGTTGGGGTGGTCGCTTAGTGGAGGTGCTTGGCTGTCAGTGATGTGTACTCGGGTGGCTGCGACATGGAGATTTCAAGCACGGAGATGGAGAGGTGAAGAAAAGAGAAAGTAAAGGAGGCTTGAAATAAAAGGGTGCAGGTGAAAAGCAGAATGGGTAGAAGAGAAAGCAGAGAGAAGGATAGGCTTTATTATCCAAGCAACGTTTCAAAAGCAGACGTTTGAAAGAAAATGAACGAAAGAAAATGTAATTATAAATGCACAAAAAGAAAAAAAGAAACGAAAAGAAATTTGAAAGGAGGAATAGAAATGGTCACGTGCATAATTCTGTGAATTATTGATTGTTATTGGCCAATGATGAACGGTGGAATAATGAATGGTCAAAAGAAACAAAGTCGTATCGATACGATTAACCATTACGTGGGTTCCGCCGCGTATCGGATTTCAAAACATAGAATTGAATATGCCGCAGAGATCAGCACGCCGAAACGATCAAAACGATATACGGATATCAGTAGTACGATTAAATTATAAAAATTCGAATTTTCTACTAGCGGAAAATGCAGCAAAAACGCAGAAAAATAAGATTGACGGAGCTAAAGAAGTCCGAATTTGGAAAAAAGAAAAACGATGTCTCATTCAAAAGATGATTTAGAATTTTTGTACGTAAAAATATTCAGGTTTGGAAAACATTTTATTATCATCAAATATTAACTAATTTAAATTGAAATAGAATTACACAATAAAATAAACTTCAATATTATATGATGAAAATTTGTCACTTGCTATGTTTAATTAGACGTATTTCAAATATTAAATTTTTATTTTCAAATTCAAATATTTAATATTTCACAAAATTAAATTAATAAAACCACTAAAATTTACGAGTCGTTACAAAATGCAGATTTAAAAAAAAAGTAATAGAAAATGAAAGAAATCAAGTTTTCAAAGTCAATTGAAAATAAACAAGCCTTTAGAAAAAGGTGGTTAACAAGTGTTCCAAACAAGTTTCAAAGGTTAAATTTTTAAAGATTAAATGTTTTCTTTAAGGTTTGATTAAGAAATTATGTAATTTGTTTAAATTTAAATTTTATTAAGTTCAATTTGTAAGTTATTGTAAATCTCAAATTAGAAATGAAAATTAAATAGTTAATTTAAAAAGTAAAATGTTTTTAGTTGTAAATTAACTTAAAAATCTAAGTTAATGAATGGATTAACCATAATTTTGTTTCAAAGATCAAAGTTTTGAAGATTAAAAGTTCTAAAGTTAATTTATTTGTTAAAGGAAATTAATTACTTGAAGCGAATTACTTAATAAAAGTAATTAAGGTAAATTGTTAATAATTTAAGTTTGATTAATCAAGTAATTAATGAATAATTAATTTTAGAATAATTAATTAGTTAATCAATTTGAGACTAGTTAATTAATTAAATAATTAAAGTGATTAAGGAATGATTATTAATTAAGGATTAGTTAATTAATTATTGTAATTAATTAAGGATAATTAATAAAAGGATTAATTATTAATTAAAGGTTAATTAATGATTAAAGAATAATAAATAGTAATGGTTTGTAATTAATTGATTATTAATTGACCATGATTAGAAATTTATTGATAGGTAAATGATCCGATTTAAATAAATCAGATAATTAATGGGTCTTATTTATGGATGTTTGAATGGTATTGAATGTGTGAATTGTTTGACATCCCTGATCTGTGATGCTTTGTAATATGAATTATTCTGATTCAAGCTGTGATGAATGTAATTTATTTTATCTGTGATCAATTTTATTAATCTGTGAATATGTGAATGAAGCTAAGCGTTATAGGAATGTACCGCTTATCTATATTGCTGTGTTTGAATTTGTGATGATTGATGTTGTTGCACTGTTGTGTAAAGCCCCTGGACTACACTATACACACACAAATATGGATTGTGCGAGGAAATTGGTTAAGTCATAGATTTTTGAAATAGTTATAAAAATTGAATTTTGAATTCAAAATGGTTTTGGAAATGGAATTGGGTTAAATATGAAAAGCTTTTGAAAAGTTGTTTTGAAAATAAAAGTTATTCTGAATAACTTGATAAAGATTTGAAATTTAAAGATTTAAATTTGAATTCAAAATTTGAAATTGAATTCTATATTTGGAAATTATGATTTAAAAAGGTTATACAAGTTATAAATGTGTTTATATCGGTTTTGAACCATTTTAAAAGAATTGTTTTAGGAATTTGAATTTAACCCAAGGACTTTAACTTGTATAAATGAAATTGGATTTTTTCCGAATCAAGAACTATTTGTTTTCAATTAATAAAAGCTTTCATATAAGGAAGGAATTTCCAATTTGTGTTGAAAGGATTTCAAGTTTGAAATTCACATGGTTTTCCAAGTTATGAATTAGATCTTTGATTTAATAATTGGATGAGATAATCAGATTTGAAAACGAAGTTTTTTTGAAAAAATATAAATGAATCTTTGTGAAAAATGGGTGAACTTTGTGAAGTGAATCTTTTTGTTTAAAAATATTTAAAATGGCAATTTGTTTAAACCATTTTTTTTGGGTAATAAGTTGTGACTTAACTGAAATCCCAATATCCATATGTTTTTAAATATTGCACTCATTATTCGGTTTAGCTTTGAGAGAACCTTGTTTCATATAACCCATTCCGAATAATGATACGACGTTATGGATAGCATTTGAAGACCGATGGTGAAGACCGGTTATTTTCGAGAATGAAAGGATAACCCATCGAATGACTTGTATGGATGTGTGTCCGACATTACACTTTGAGATGTAAAGCTGGTTTGTATCAAATACATTTCTGTTTGGTGGCGGAGATTTATTCTCATAGCTTAACACCCTTCTCTGAGATGTACGAGCTCAGAGGTTATGTAGTTGATGGTCACTAGTGATACATTCCCAATTCGGTAATGTGGCATTTGAAGTGCTGCCGATCATTTGTTGATCAAAGCATGGCTTTGTGAAAAAGCGTAGCTTTGTGGACGAGACTGCATCAGAACCTCACTCCTCGGAAATGGTTGAAACAGGAAAGATACGGCAAGGTTGCAGGAGTCGCGTGCCTAGGGTATGTCCATTTCTTCTGGAAAAGGATGGTATCATGGTATGGAGCCCAGATACTTAACTCATGTGGACACTGTAAATTTATTACTGTGTGATGTTTCTTTATAGTTGAGGATCCTTGAATAAAGATCGCAAACGACCGGGGGTGGCATATCTTAGATGTTACTCCTTGGAAGGGAGCACACTAGCCTTGTGTTGGCAGAGAGCTGGGTAAGTTCTCGGGGCGTCCCACCAGAGGCGTACACATGTGGCAATGGGAAATTCCTTGGCCTGACCATTTGTTGGAAAATCCAAAGAGACAATACGCACCCTGTACAGTTTTAGTTGTATAATGTGCCATGGAATGTGGCGATAACCTGCTATTGAACATGGTAGCTATAGTAGGCATACGACGAAATGTTGTATGCTGGCTAAGATTAATATTATACTTTCGAAATATTTTCCACTATGCACTAATAATAATATCAAATGGTTTTCTCGTATCAAGCATTTTTGACTATCACAAGGAGAAATCTCCTCCAATTCTACATTTGCATGGTGTGTGCGAAGGGAGGCCTTATGGTAGTTTCATTTTCCGAAAAGCATTGCGGATTTCGACTTTAAATCTTTTGTAGTTTGTTTTAAAGATAAAACTATTTTTGTTTTCTCATACCAGTCCCATGACTGACCTGCAGTTTATTGTTCCCTTCCTAAACTCTGGCTGCCCATAATTTTCTAGACGGGTAGTCTAGAGTTGGGTTTTTCAAATAGTCGAATATAAGGTGTAGATTCGATAGCATTCAATCGTTGGATATTGGAAATCGCATTGGGATGGAGTTTGCTTCAGTATAGCATTGATGGTGGTTCAAGCTGATTGGATTGGAGTCCTTGTAGAGATAGGGATGAGGTTTTGGTTTGGAGTTGCAAATTTTGGATTCACTCTTCATCGAAGATCATATTTGAGTTATCTCTTCCGTTATTATCATATTCCGCTGTTGTATATTGTCTCTGATATTGTTGTATCATATTGTATCAGATATTGTATTCATTGTTGCATTAACGATATTATTCATTTCTTCCGCTGTGTTGTTATACTTAATATGTTATAAGCTCCGACAACCAGATTCGACGTTTGAATCTGCGGCATTTGAACATAAGTGATGTATTCGGTGCCGATTTTCAAAGGTCGAGTCAGAATCGTTAGATATGTATATTTTATATAAATTTTAGTTGGAATCCTCATACCTGATATGGTGTAATTGGTTTGTGCGGCATACAGTCTGGCAAAGTGATGATCAGTTTTGTCAACTTCTTCGATAGCCTGGTTTTATAATCCTCAATGTAATTGTACATACTAGATTGTTGGTAAGTTTTGATGGATAAGTGTTGGATTATTAAGAAGCTTGGTGAAGGAGCAAGGATAGTCGGACCACAAAATTGGGTGGGTGGAGTTTATTGGACCGAAACAATTTGGTTCGTGAGTGGAAGATGATAGATGAACCACTTGGTCAGGTACATGAAAAGAGGTCGGACCGAGTTGCAAAACGGGTTCGGATGAAATTGTCGGTAGGTTGCATGGTCTAAGGTCAAAACAATGATTTGGTGCACCGCCTGTGCCAATTGTAAGCTTATGTTTGGTGTCTAGCGATTGTGACTGAGTCAAAATTCTAGTTTGGCACTAACACAAGACTATAATTAAACCAATCTTTGAGAGAGCGAAATTGGCTTTTCGGCCTAGGGCCTACGAGGAATTACCCATACTAGGAGTACTTCATCATTCTCATGCCAAGTCATTGTCATGATGAAATGTGAGTTATTGATGGATCGATTGGAAAGCATACTATGATTGTAGATAAGAGTGATTCATTATTGCTGGTTTGAGTTATGCCAAGTGCTGATGTTGCATACCCCCAGTATGTGGCGTCTAGCTGGAATAATCTTTGGACATTGGAAACCTTGATTAGTATCAGTTTATTATTTCTTGTTGATCAGGTAGAATCAATCTTTTAATTCAAATGTCCCATTGGTTTTGGCGATAGAGCATCATCTTATTCTGTTGACTTTACCTACAAGTTTAGGGTCCTTTCGAGCCTAGTGTGGTTAGGGACTTTCAACCTTGCCTTAGAATTAGTTACAAACTATTAATACATTTTTATTTAGAATTTCACAATAGATATGTGTTAGAGTCACCCAGCGTGTCCTTAGGATTGATTTATTAGGTAAAGATATCAAGCTATTTGTGTTAAAATAGACTTTGATGTGAATTAATTACATTCAGAAGGTTAGAGATCGAAACATTTATGTTTAGAGAGGTCCTTATCATTCGAAGTCATTCCCTATTACTAAGGTTTGGAGAGTAATTTTGGGTACATGACAGTCCTGAAATACTCATCACATCCTCCCAAGCACCCTCTAGCGACATTGTCAAAAATCGGCCGAGAGCGCTTATTATTTGTTTGGGTTTTCCCCCAGTATAGTGCACTTGGTTGCTTCTCACAACATGCTGCCATGTATCATGAATAGGTTTTAAACTTGTGAATTAAGGTCATGATTTCAACAACTTATTACCAAGCTGAGTGGTAATGTATGCGTATAATCAAGGGGTGAGGTGGTGTTATGCCCCTAAATATTTTTTATCGAATTTAACTTATCTTAAAAAAGTTAGTCATACCTTTGCACTGATTTTTTCTTAGGTTTCATAAATATGCTTAGTTTTGGGAGGATCCTTACAGTTTCTTGAGCGAAGTTGGCTGGAAGGTATATTCTAATTCTTGTGGCAATTTTGGATTGATGTTCCACTACCTCTGACGGAGTTGGTCGATGCTCCGTTTCCTCTGGTGGAGTGGAAGCGAATGAATATCCTGCCATTGTTGGCAGAGTGGAATTCATATTTCTACTATCTGTATGCAATGCCACAAGACTAAAAGAAATTGTTAGAAGCTTTTAGTTTAAGTACAACGAACTATATTATCCGTCAAGAGAGTCCTTCTAAACTTAAGATTCGTGGCACGTAAGTTACTTGCCCTAATTGTGGATTCTGGTGATATATGGTTTGTCGGCCCAACCTATGTTCTAAGGGAGTGTAACTTTTGCGACTGCCGTACTTAAGATTTAGAGCCAGGATTCACACACAGTAACTACCCAGGCCATTACGGCTTCTATCGTGAGTATTATTTGATTTACTATGGCTCGCTAGCATGGGTGTCGGTCATCAACTACGAACTATCCCTGGCTCCAGCCATGCCTTAATCGTGGGATTTATTATCGGTTCCCATTTTCCAATGAGCCGAACACCAATGATAAACTACCTTGGCTATAATCGAGCTAATCCGTGGCTTATACTCGGTTTATCATTGCTGGCTGGGGGGCCGATCGTCGGTAGTGAAGTACTCAGGCTATTTTTGTGCCCTTAGTCATGGTTATCTTGCTTTCACTGCTGCCAGTGAGAGTCTACAATTAATTGCAATAGAAAAAATATCAGACAAACAATCGAGCAAAGCATTAATTTATATGGTGGTTTGGCTAGAATATGCCTATGTCCACTATCTTTCATTTATTGCTTCAAGTTATATATGCTTTTTACAAGCTTAGAGAAGTAATGGCGGAGATACTAGAGATTCCTTCCTTTCCCAAACACCTTTTTTTTCAACTATCGACGGAATGTAAGCTCCGTTGTGAAGATCCTTGTGAACAAAAAATGGTGCTTCCCAAACTAGATCTAGTGCGCGTAGACGAGGATAGACTTGCTTGAGAACAATATCTCCCTCTTGTAACTCTTAGGGCTTTCCCTTAGATTTGTATTGTTTTTCCACTTTCCTTCTGTTTATGGTGGTCTTGAGAGCAGTGTTATTCCTTATTTTTTTCAATCTGGTCTAAGGACATGTTGAGAAGCTTCATGTTTTCTTTTGGATTATAATGTGTCCTACGATGTGAAGTGGCAACTATTTCGACCGGAAGCATTGCCTCAGCCCTGTATGCTTAGAGAAAATAAAATATGTCATGTAGTTTTTTTGTAGGAGGCTTAGTAGGCCCACAGTGCCGTGGGTAGTTCGTTAACCCATGCTTCTTGGGTTCTTTCTAGTTTTTCCTTAATTAATGTTTGTAAGACTTTACTGATAGCTTCAACCTGCCCATTGGCTTGGGGAAACTCCTGTTATGAGACAATCCACACTAGGCTTTGATTGTATTTATTCTTTGAGTTACTCAAGCTAGATTTGTGCTCCGATGCCCGACTGATATGTCATTAACAGGGAAATGGGCAATCATCAGTAGTGAACTACCCAGGCTAGTGCCCTTAGTCATGGCTATCTTATCTCACTGCTGTCAACACATGCTTGTGATCTAGGTTACTAATTACAAAGAAGCAGTGGTTATAATAGCATATGTATTAAGTGAATATAACCGCATATGTGTTAAGTGAATATAATTGCATATGTGTTAAGTAAATGCATTAGTCTCTTGTCTTAATCAAAGGGAAAGAATAGTTTAGACTAAACCCACCGCTTCAAAAGAAGCACAAAGTACCAGGTTGTGTAGTTTGCCAGTTTTAAGATGCTCTCATGGATAAGGATTCTTGCTTGGTATTTTGGTAAGACTCTATGGAACCTAGGAGCCGATGGCATTGTCTTGAAATGACAACAACCAAGTTAGATAAAAACGAAAGAAGAGGTTTTTTATCGTACCTCTTTCGCAGGACTGTCTATTGTCATGCGTATGACATGTTTATACGAGCATATTGTGTGATCGAAGAGCTCCTCATAAGGATTTTTTGCAATTACTCTATTTGATAACAGGGGTTTTACTGGGCCAAGATTATTCTTTGGCGTTTTAGTGCTGCCTTCTAGTGGTCATTGGTCTAGTCATTTATCAAGTTGACTCTGGATTGTTTGGTGGACATATAATGGATGTCCCCAGTGTGCATCCTGCTATCCTTAGTTCTTAATCAATTTGAATTGTGTTTTTTAATTATTGAATCATGATGGAGTGGTAAAGCTAGTATCTTGATTGGTGACTGCAATGTCTTAGCGATTTACTATATATATTGCTGATTCATGTTGAATTATGATATGAAGAGTAGTGGTGGTGGTTTTGGATATCTCTCGCCTTTCTACTACCAGCCAGATATGTTGGAATTGCTGAAGGTCGGTCTTTCAAAGCCTTTCCGTACAAACTATTATGTTATCCAACTTCTGGTAGATGTCGTTGCCATCGCGTCCTCTTCCTTACCCTTTGAGGTAACACCATACTCAAATGGATGGCTTCTCTCTGATCGTTGATCATTCGAGCTCCGGAGGCAGAGAGTTGTATCTCTTCCATTTTGCTATAGCATTTATATTGCAAGCTGTGCTAGCTTCCTTAGGTGACCATCTATCTGAACTCCTTTCAGTGATGTTTCCTTATCTTTATTTGCCTTGCTGACCCTATAGAGAGGTTATGCATAGTTGTAGGGGTTAGTTTGATTTTTTGTCTTTACTTCGTGTAGCGTGTAAGCACCCTCGGGTCGATCAACACATGCAATTGATTTAGAATCCTTCCTTCACCATTTTTAAGGATGGAGATCCAAGAGTAGATGGTAGAGCCCTGCAATAGCTTAAGATTGATTAGAATGAAAGAAAAGTAATTATATAGCACCTTCTTTGTGCCCCCTATTTATCAGTAAGTGTGGAGATCTTGGCAAGTGTCTAAGGAGCCGGGTTAGCCCCTTATAAAGGTTTGTAATGGGCACTCAAAAGTTTTTATTTTTCTAGAGGGTGGACTAGTAACTCTTGGTCTTATCTCCTTCTCTTTTCATATTTGTTGAACATATCCCTAGGTAAAGAGAGCTATTGACATTATTTGAATCATGTCCGGTACGCGTTGGATTGGTGATGCCTTCGTGCATGATAGAAGTGACAAAGTGTCATGCTTGTCATATCTAGACTTTGAGTATTCAATCATCATGTCTTCGGTCTTCAAGTTGTGATATTACGATCCATCAGTGGTATCCCAATTGTAGTACTTTGATTTGATGCTGGATGGAAAAAGGGCCATGCTTGGGGTTTATTTAGTTATGTGGAATGCCTCACGTGTTCTTTAGATTGGGACTTTCCTTGTATTATGACATCGAGGTCGAATACTTCTGTCTGCCTTGAGCGTGTCAAGAGTTTATCCAACAAAGCTTTATGTTAAGTAGTGAAGTGTTTACTGATTTCAATCACAACCATGTCGAATTTACATCTGATAATTTTTTAGCACTGGGAGGTTATTAAACTAGTCTTCCTGTTTTTTCATATCTGGATAGTTGTTGCATTCTTTGCGATGGAGTTCTCTTACTTTAGGCGGCATATCGAAAAGTTGTTCTCCTACCCTTCCTAGAGAGTATGTACTTTTCGAGAGAGATAATTCAATTTTCGAAAAGGATTGGGAGGTTTTGTTGTTACGAAGGGTTGATGGTCCAACTCTTAAAATAAAGAGAGAATCTTGAGATATCAGGTATAACTTCTCATTTCGAGAAATGGTGATTACATAGTTGAAAAAAGAAAAAGAGAAAAACTCTAATGCAAAGAGACAATGACTTTAGATCAAGAGAAAGAATTTCGAGTTTGGAGGGAGAAAAGGATTTTCTTAGAACCTTAATTTTATATTTTTACCAGGGGAATAGATTCCTCTCATACAAAAGAGGAATATAGTTTTCTTATATTAAAGATGTAATGCTTCCGGATAGAAAGAGGATAAATTTGATTTTAGATCTGAAAAATGACTAAGTGTCTCTTTTAGTCAAAACAATGTTTTTGTGATCTTAAATGAAAAAAAGAAGATAGAACGATTTCAGATCTAAGAAATAAATACGTGTTTCTCTTTTGTTGAGAAATAATGTTTGTAGATCTGAAAGGAGATATAGTTATTTAAAATCTAAGAGGTGAATACATATTTCTTGTTGGTTAAGGAGTAGCGTTTGTAGATCTGAAATAAGAGAAATGAAAGATATAATTTTTTTTATCTATAAGGAATATGATTGCAGATCTGAAATAAGAAACAGATTTTGCTAAAGTAACGATTTCAGATCTAGGAGATATAAAGTATTTTAATCCAAGAAACAATGATCTCAAACTGGGAAAGTAAGAAAAAGAGAATCTCTCATTCCAAGGAGACAGTGACTTCTGATCTGAAAAGAAAAAGGTATAAATTTTATTAAAAAATGCAATTTCTAATCTTAAGACTAAAAACTTGTTTTCTTTTGTGAAAGAAAATAATAATCTAGATCTGAAAAAAGGGAAAACAGCTTTCTTATGCCAAGAAACTATGTTTTTGGATTTCAAATGAGAAAAGAGAGTTGGCTTGATTTTGTATCCAAAGAATGAGTACATGTTTCTATTTGTCAAGGAATACATGTTTGTGGATCCGGAATTGTAAAAGTAATATCTGAGGATTTCAGATCTAAGAGATGACATTTCTTTTGCTAATAAACAGTGTCTATGGATAGTAAAAGTATGATCTAAAAAGTGGACAAGAGAATTTCTCTACGTAGTAAAATGGATATTCAGCTTTGAAGAGAAAATGAGGATTTTTCGTTTTATGTAAAACAGTCAGGGTAGATCTGAAAAGAAATATAAATTTCATATCTTAGCAACAGGGGAGAGAGTTCCTAAGAGAAGACACGATAATCTCCGGTCCGAAGATTAGAAATAGTAGGTTTCAAAATAAAAAGAAAAGTAAGAAAGAGAAAATTTCCTTTTAAAAAAGGGAAGTTCGGTTCTAGGTGAAAACACCAAAATGTTTGCACAAACAATGGGCAAACACTCAAATCGTTGTTGTAGAGTTGTAAATATTGTTTGTAATATATAGCTACTGTTTGATGAAAATTAGTTGCGGGCGTTTAAGGTAGAAAATCAGTAATTTGCAATAAAGAATATGTAAAGGACTTAAATATAAAAAGACATAGAATTTATAGTGGTTCGGCCTGATTGTGCGTACATCATCTGTTCCTCTTTTATTATCCCTTTCGTTTCTGATTATAAGTACGAGCTTTGAATATGAGTAAACATGCTAATAAAATTAAGATTTTTCCCTCTCGAAGCTGTCTGCCATTGTTGCTGAAAGCTTCGCTCTTCAGCCTCCTTTTTTATGAGGCCATGTGCTTGGTATTTATAGATTGAAGATATGAGAAGAGGCAGCTGAGTATATAGTATTTGGAATTTGGGTCAACCTTCCTTCCTCAAAAATTGGTTCAATCTTCCTTATATGATTGTCAAAATATTCCACTTGTGATGACCGCTGTACACCTCCAAGAACCTCGGAACGCGTCATGAAGAAATCCCCGAAGTAGCGTCATCCATGACGAAAATTTCCAACTTTTTTTTAGAATAGTTATAC
Organism: Allium cepa; assembly: GCA_030765085.1. Taxonomy (NCBI): domain Eukaryota; kingdom Viridiplantae; phylum Streptophyta; class Magnoliopsida; order Asparagales; family Amaryllidaceae; genus Allium; species Allium cepa. The sequence goes on from CM060928.1 coordinate 451,954,376, forward strand.
CGAGGTTTAGCACCAAGCAAACCTTCACTCGACTCCAAGCAGAATTACTCCCAGCCTACTCCAAGTAAATCCTTAAATTTCTCATCCTGACTCCAAGCAATCACCGAACCAAAGATTTGGTTCGGTCAACGGATAGACCCAAAGCAAACTCCATATTTTCAAGATCTAACTTTAAGCAACCGCCGAACAAATTTTTTAGTTTGGTCATCGAACCGACTCCAAGAAGATTCCAGATTTTCAAGGCCCAACTCCAAGCAAGCGCCGAACCAAAGTTTTGGTTCGATCATCGAGCGAACTCCAAGAAGACTCAAGATTTTGAAACCCCGACTCCAAGCAAGCGCCGAATCGAAATTTTGGTTTGGTAATCCAGGCAACACCAAGCGGACTCCAGATTTTCAAGGCCCGACTCTAAGCAAGCGCCGAAGCAAAGCTTTGGTTCGGCCATCAGGCTGGCTCCAAAAAGATTCCATAATTTCAAGGCCCGACTCCAAGAAAACGCCAAACCAAAATTTTGGTTCGTTCATCAGGCCGACCCCAATCAGATTCCATAATTTCAAGGCCCGACTCCAAGCAAGCGCTGAATAAAATTTTTGGTTCGGTCATCAGTGTAACAACCCGCATATTTATCGATTTTATTTTTAAATATTTTATTTAAATATTTTATCGTTTGTTAACGAAAAAAGGTTTAAACGCTAACACCCTGGTGTATAAGATGTGATTGTGAAAGCACCACCCGTTTGTACGGGAAACAGAAATAAGCAGAAAGTATGTAGAAAAACGGTAAGAGACACAGTATTTATAGTGGTTCGGCTTATAATCCAGCCTACGTCCACTTTAATCTTTTTATCACTAGTTTGATTACAATTCTTTACAAGATCTTTCAATTACAACACACTTCAAGTGATAGGATATGTGAAACAAGTAGCTCAAGCTTTGATGTTGACAATCATCTTCAAATCCATGATGAATGTGGATCATTCCTTCATGGAGTTCCTTTAGAAGTTTGTTGGATCTAAAAAGCTTTGAAGTCGTCTGGAATTCGGCAGAGTAATGGCGCTTGAAGAGAATGAGCCCCCCCCCCCCCCCCCAAAAGTCCTCCGCTAGTTGGAGCTAGGGGCGTATTTATAGGCTTTGCTCGGAGTTAGGTCGTAGGTCGCGACCGACCTAAGCAAGGTCGTAGGTCGCGACCGACCTAAGCAAGGTCGTAGGTCGTAGGCGCCCTAAGAAGCACTGGCTCCTCCCCCTTCTTTCATAAGAATGCACGAGCTCGTTTCGACAAGTCCTAGGTCGTAAGCGAGCTTATTGGTGGCAGTATAGAAAAGGCGGCCTTCTGATACACTGTCCCTAGGTCGGGAACGACCTACCTTAGGTTGTGGGCGACCTATCTTAGGTCGAGCCATTCTGTTAGGTCGCCGCCTCTTTAGGCTGATATGATCTTTAGGTCGCTCTGGCTTTTTGATCGCTGAGTAATGAAGGCGCTAGGTCGCTGAAGACTTTAGGTCGCTGAATCCCCTTAGGTCGTTGGTTGGTTAGAGTGAGTCTTCCTTTAGGTCGCAACTACCTGTAGGTCGCTAACCTCCGCTACTTTAGGTCGCTTGCTTTGTTAAACCGCTAAGTTGCTCTATCCTCTAGGTCGTTAAACTTTTAGGTCGCTAGGTTGCGCTGTCCTTTAGGTCGTGCCGTCTTTTAGGTCGCAGCTTTTTGATCTATAGGTCGTTTGCAGAAGGGAGTTAACATTTGCCCCTCGAAGTATACGACTAAACCATAGGTCGTGTGCTTCGACTTTCTTAACTCGTGCTCTGAAGGATTGCTAGGTCGCATCCGACCTAAGGAAGAGGTTAGGTCCGTGGCACCGGTTCGTGTTTTGTTACTCTGGAATATAAATAACCTAGGTCGCTCCTTCTTCTTACTATCTGCTTTAGCCTCCATTCCGCCATTAACAAACCTTTGAGCCTTCAAATACAACTCCAACAACTTCATCATCAATTATCCTATCACCAGATTACGTAAGTGAACCTTATCATAACTCGATTACCATCAAATCGCAGGCGTTGCATTCTTTGTTCCTAATGCAATTTCATGCACTGTTTTTTCTCAACAAACTATGATTAGATCAATTTTTATTGAGTTTTTTTTGCCGCGATCCCTGTGAATATGCTAGCGCGTCAGGTTTATGATGAATTTGGGGTGTTTTGGATTGGATTTTTGGATAATTCGTGATGATGTAGGAGGATAATGGGGAATTGCAGTACTTCGAACCGGCCGACTTACAACTGGGGAAGAAATGAAGAAGGCTTTGAGGTGCTAGCGGGTTAATGGGTTACCAGGGAGGATGGTGTGGTAGCACGTGAGTGATAACGGGTTAATGGGTTAAGGGGGAAGAAAGTGCAGAGGGAAGCGAGTTTTTTAAGTTTGATCTGGAACTTGCTTAAAATCATGCCCGAACTAACCCATGAACCTGTGCGACCTATAAAACCTTGCTACCTAAGGCTTTTGCGACCTAGGACTTAAGCGAAAGCGCATTGCTTTAAGTTTGAACTGCTGGGTTGGTTTGGCTGCGGCCGACCTAGGACTTAAATTCCTGTGGCATAGAAGTTAGGTCGTTGCCGACCTAGCACTTGGATGGTTTGCACTTGGATAGGTCGCTGCCGAGTTTGAACTTTGAACAGATTTGCATTGCTATGGACCTTTTAGCTTGCATAGTGCGACCTAATAAGAGCTTCGACCTATACTAGGTCGTTGGGCGACCTAGGACTTGTAAAAATTTCCATAAAAAATTTGACTAAGTTGCATGGATATGAATTTTGTTGTACTTCTTTGCAGATTATTTTAACCTTTGAACCTGTCAACTTGTTAAATACAGTATTTGCAGAAAAATGGGACGAATATACTGTCGTTGACTGCCCACATCAAACGACAGATTAGTAAACAAGAAACAATTAGCTTACATGAATTTATGTGAATGAAATGTTGTGAATTAACAAGTTCAAGTGAAGTATTAAAGCAATGTTAAAGTAATCAACTAAAGCTGACTTATTTGCCTCAATGCTGTACTTGCCCTTATAATAACAAGTTCTGAAGCTCTATAATTGACATTCATCAATTAGTTTGATTTCAGTTACATTTACTTGTTATTTTATTAGTTGCTACACAACACTTCATACTTTTAGGAAACGTGCACCTTCACATTTGAATATCCAGTTCCTTGTGTAGAATGACTTCTCAACTAGAAGAAGCAGGACAAACTGGGGAGATTTTTCCAGTTGCTAACCGATTGATCGATCCCCCAGAGAGAATGCCAACCACTCTGAACCACAAGGCTTTTCGCCAATTATGCATCCAGTTTGGCATCGCCGAAGCAGATGCTCTACTTCCCGGACCTAATGACTTTGCTGACCAACCACCTCACGGTTTTGTTGCCGTTAATCGCCAAATGTGCTCAAGCGGAGCGATTCCTCCTTTTAACGAATTTCTTCGACAAACCCTTCTTCGGTTAACTATATCTCCCTTTCAACTGCACCCCAATGGTTATGCCATCTTGATGGGGTTGGGCGTGCTATTCAGGAAGACGCTTGATCGCCTCCCTAGCTTTGAGGAAATCTGCTATTTATGCACATTTGCGAAAAATAAAGACCATCCTTCTATCATTCTTGTGAGAGGTGCGAGAAATCGCAAACTCACTTTAGATTTGCCCGAGAGTGCACACGGGTTTTTGACTCAGTTCTTTTATGCTCGTTGCCCTCCAGGTTTTTATGCCATCTGGAGAATAGGAAGTAAGACTAGTGTTTCCATTTTTTCGTTTTTGAAACTTTTTCCGAGATCCGAACTTTCAGTTGCTAACTTCATTCTTTGCTCTTTTCAGCACTTCCCCTCCCTTCTAGAGATCCGATTCATAAACAAGTTTTCGAGAGGTTGAGTGCCGTGGCTGCGGAAGAAAGGAGCATAAAATTTCTGCTGAAGGATGAATTTTTACACCAATACGGGCTTCTACATGCTTCTCGTTCTACGCATGCTCATGAAGTTCCAACAGAAGTTCCCGATTCCCCGACGAAAACTCCTGATGCCCCGGTTACTGTCGAACAACTCGCATCAAAAGAGTCTAATATTGAAGCTTCATTGGTGAAGTGTTCCACTTCTACCGACATTATGGGGTCATCCAGTAAGACGGTGCTTGCCCCGATCGAGGAAGAAGAAGAACCTTCACAGTCTCTCGGGGGATTAGCTGATGTAGGAATTGAGAAAACAAGTCCCACCAAGCATGATGGTGACGATGTTTATGAGGGGTTGAGTGACATAATAGTGACTTCGCAGGAGCTTTTTAGAGATGACGTATCTAAAACTATCTCTCCTGTAATTGAGGCGACGTCTCTTCTTCGACAAACGCCAACACAAACATCAACTCCTCATACCCAAGCTACCATCACCTCTACACCAAAGAGTGGTTTGTAGCTTAATGCGTGTAGCTTGCACATCACACAACACTTAGGATTTTTTGGCATTTGTTCACATTTAACTTCTTTTCTCTGGTAGTTTTTAAGACTTGTTATTTTCGCCTTTCAGATTCCTCTATGGGGCGCAGCGGCAGCGGTTCTTATTACAAAGACTTTCGACGCTATGGAGGGCGTGGCAGCTATGATTACAAGCAATACTATACCGATCCCAGAGAGACCAATGAGCAGAGAGCTGCGCGAAAAGCTGAAGAGAGGAGAAGGTATGAAGAACGTCATGAGGGAGCGGGCACGCGACATGAATCTTTCCCAAGGGATGATGATTCCCATAAACGTAAAACGCACGATGATAGGGGGAAGAGCCATATTGAGGATTCGAGAAAGCGGACCAAACTTGGCGAGGAGCACGTGCCCGTGACATCTGAGAGACCTGGTGCCTCAGTTTCTATTGACATCCCTTCCAAATCTCCTGCTCTTGAAGGAAGTGCCATCCAAACACTTCTCAACAGGCCTTCATACCATGTTGAAAGGGGCCCCCCGACTTTGCAGAGCCGATTCCCGAACTGGTGTTTGAGGGGGGTACGCTTCGACCTTGATTTGGTCCCCATCGACAAAGAAGCTATGTACAGAAATCTCGATGCTGTCAAGCTTGATATCGATAGAATGTCTGGATGGCAAAAGCTGGTTGATGAACTTCAAAGAGTTAATCGGGCTAACATCGAAGCAATGCTGACCATGGAAAATGACAAATCAGAATGGCAGAAGATTCTTGATCAACACAACACTGAGATGAAGGAGATAGCCGAATACAATGAAAAACTCGAAGCTGAAGTAAAGCAGCTCAAAGATGATCTTGCCTCTTCTACTAATACTTACACCCAAAGAGAAGAGGTATTGCAAAAACAAGTGCGAGATGCGCACGCCAGCCAGAGGGACGCTGAAGCTAAAGCTGAGAGGTTGGAACAAGCTGTAGAGAACCACCGCACTGATGTCACCCAGCTGCAGAATAAACTGAGCGCCCGGGACATGGAGATTGAAGCGCTAAAAGCCCAACTTGCTCAGACCGAAAAAGATCGAGATGAGGCCATGGCTGGCAAAATTGCAGCCGAAGAAACTGCTCAGACCATGGAAAACGATATCAATTCGACTTTATTCGATTTTTATTTACATTGTGTTTTGGGACGCGGCAGCCTCTCTTTTCTTGGTCCTAAGTATGAAATCACCCTGGCCGAGGTGTGGGAAGCTGCTCTTAACATGTTTAAAGACGCCGGGTATGGCGATGAAGATTTTGAGGCGCGTTACCTGGATGAGGGAGCTCGCGCTGCTCTTGCGAAGGGGCGAGAACAACTTGCCAGGATGAGAACTGGAATGGCGGAAGAGGAATGTTCTGGAAAGGAATTAACGCTTATTTCCTCTGTCCATCCTCCAGTTTCTCCTGTGGTTGACATCACGGGTTCTAGCTCCTCTACTCCGCCTGCAACTAAGACAGTAACTGAAACTACAAGTGCACAAGGCGGGGATGAAGGTGGTGAAAGCAACGAAGCACAGCGATATGAAATCAGCCTCAGAGATCCAACTACCCCAGGTAAACTTGACACCGGACCAGCTCAAGTGGCGAACTGCTCGTTCGCTCCTTGTGAACTTGACGATCTTCTTGATTATTTTTCAAATGTCAATGAATTCCCGACTTTTGATGAGCCGTCATCCCCTCTCTTTTCGAAAGATACTGATATTTTAAGTTTTTTCTCCTTTGTAGAGAAAGCACCGAGTCAAACTCAAGCTTCTTCTCCCCCGGTGATCCTTCCTCCATCTCTTCAAGTGGCGCCTCCCTCTGCTTCTCAACCTGGGTCACAAGAAGAACAAATAGAAGCTCTCCATGGCCTGGATGATCCCGTTGCTTCGCAAGAGCAAAAAGATGAGGGACTTGAGGGAGGTGACATATCTCCGGAGCGGACTCCTTCTGACGATATAACTTTATCTAAACTTGCCACTCCAGGAAGTGAGTCTTCCTCAAAGAGGAGAAGGAAGCAAGGAGCATCAAGGAGGAGAGGGAAGATAATCACTGCCACTGAAGAGGAGCCAGAAGTTGGGCCAGCTGCGCCTACCTCTCCTTCCTCCCTTATACCCACTGGTCGACCTGAAAAGCTGATCATTCGGCCGGGTAAAGGGTCTAAAGGCAGCAAAAAGAAGTGAAGATCTTCAGTTTCTAGTTTTTTTGTGTTTTGCATGTACTGGCCGAGAATTGTGCGGGTACCGGCCCCCGCTTTTCTTTATTTTGAAACCTGTACCTGCGTTGTAATTGAATAAAATGATTCCTTGAATAAAATGATTCCTCGTTTGTACAAACTTTTGTTTGAATTAAAGAATACATTTGTTATTTGTTTTGGCATGAGTTTATTTGATATTGCAGCGAGCTTATGGTATGTTACTTGAGCGTTACCTTTTGCTGGTTTAGTTATACCATATTGTGTGTAATTATACTATATTGCCCCCATTCCATAAGTATGCTGCAATATTCTATACCTCGAGGGGACTTACACTCTTATTTGCTAAAGAATAATTATCTTATTCTTTAAAGAAAATTTTATAGAGTACAACTCCCTTCGTATAAGTTTTTACGCTTGGTCGTTCGAAGAAATCACTTTTTTCTTTTGCTTATGTGCATATCTCATCAAGTGAATTCCTCTATGTGGTAAAGCGGACCTCTGAAGGGTACTTTAACTTCTTTTCTTTTTACGATCATTTCCCACAGTAGGCAAATTACTTTTCCTTTGAAAGTTAAAGTACGCTTTTGATGAGGATTTTTTTTTTTTTTTTTTTTTTTTTTTTATAGAAAGTTGTACCTCTGAGGAGGGATTTTTTCACGTTTCAACACTTGGAAGTTTTATTTCAATCTCGGTGAAACGTGTACCTCCAAAGAGTTATGCTTTAGAAATCCTTTTCACGTTTCAACACTTGGAAGTTTTATTTCAATCTCGGTGAAACGTGGGTTTCCAAAGAGGTCTTTTTTCTTAATTGTGTTCCCGGGAGGGGGTTGTACCTCTGAGGAGGGATTTCTCACGTTCCAACACTTGGAAGTTTTATTTCAATCTTGGTGAAACGTGTACCCCCAAAGAGTTGTGCCTTTGAAGAAAGCCTTCTCACGTTTCAACACTTGGAAGTTTTATTTCAATCTCGGTGAAACGTGTGCTTTCAAGAAGGTCTTTGTTTTTACATTTCAACTTTGGTGAAGTGAAATTCCGAAGAGCGGCTGCTACACTTCAACTCCTGGCGAAATGGGCCTCCGAAGAGGGCTTTTATTTTGTTTACATTTCAACTCTGGTGAAGTGAAATCCCGAAGAGCGGTTATAACACTTCAACTCCTGGTGAAATGGGCCTCCGAAGAGGGCTTTTATTTTGTTTACATTTCAACTCTGGTGAAGTGAAATCCCGAAGAGCGGTTATAACACTTCAACTCCTGGTGAAATGGGCCTCCGAAGAGGGCTTTCATTTTGTTTACATTTCAACTCTGGTGAAGTGAAATCCCGAAGAGCGGTTATAACACTTCAACTCCTGGTGAAATGTGCCTCAGAGAGGGTTTTCATCGCCTGGAAGTTACTCTCTCATGGTTGGAGGGTCATGACTCCTCCAATCTTTTTTGTTGAGTAGAGAACTTTCTTTTTTGTGGCATATGACCCATTAGAGGTCTTTTATTATCCGAAGAGTTGTGCCTCCGAAGAGGACTTGTGGCGCTGATGGTAGCTTTGGTTGTTCCTCTGTTCACTTGCTTATGCCTTTTCAGCGATCCCCCTTTTTTTTTTTTTTTTTTACAAGTGGCTTGTTTAATCCAAGGAAGTGTACTTCATTGCCAGGCAAGTTCGTGAGAACGGGCACTAGCTTCCTAATTGGATGTTTGTTTGTTTAAACAATCTCAATTTATCAGCAAGGGCTCGTTCCTATCGAAATCATTAGCCGTTCAATTGAAGCATTTCCTATCTAGGATTTGAATTCGGGGTCTTTGCGACTTGAAATTTGTTTGTTGAATGATGGTGAGAATCGCTCGGTCTTATTATGCGCAAGTTTTATCTCCACTGTCTGCAAAAATTTAAATCGATATTTCAGCAATACATTTTGTGTACTTTTATATCGAAAACAAAGCAAACATATAATGATAATAAGGAACACAAGATTTATAGTGGTTCGGCCATGAAATTGGGCCTACATCCACTTTATATTCTTTCATTATTTACTTGCATCAGTTTCACAATTGCTTTCAATTACAGGAATCATACATTCATAATTCTTTTTACAATGTTTCAACAAAATTTTCAAGTAAAGTATGGACGCAAGTGATTGCTGTTCCATGCCCTTGGAATTTGATCTCCATCAACTGTGGTGAGCTTGAATGTGCCGTCAAGAAGTTTCTGACCTATCACATACGGTCCTTCCCAATTTGGCCCAAACACACCTGTCGCTGTCATAATTCTTTTTAGGACTAGATCTCCAATTTCAAAGCTGCGTTGACGAACTTTGGAGTTGAAATGTCTGGCTATCCTTTGCTGATGAGCTGCAACTCTGAGGTTAGCTTCATCTCTTTTTTCATCAAGGAGATCCAGCGCTTCAAGTTGCAGCTTTTCATTTTCTGCTTGATTGAAATGGATTCTTCTGTGTGAAGGGACCTCTGTTTCAACCGGGATCATTGCTTCCGATCCGTATGCTAACGAAAAAGGAGTATGCCCAGTTGCAGTTTTGTGAGTAGTTCTGTATGCCCATAGTGCAAGCGGTAGTTTATCGACCCAACCACCTTTTGCTCTTTCGAGTTGCTTTTTGATGGTTGATTTGATGATCTTGTTCACTGCTTCCACTTGCCCGTTTGCCTGCGGATGAGCTACTGCCGAAAAGCTTTTCTGAATTTTGAATCGCTTGCAAAAATCCTGGAATTCCTCGCTTTCAAACTGAGTACCATTGTCTGTGATTATTTTCTGAGGCACACCGTATCTGCAAATGATATTCTTAGTCACAAAATTTATCATCTTTTTGGAGGTGATAGTTGCCAATGGTTCAGCTTCAGCCCATTTAGTGAAATAATCTACAGCAACAATGGCATATTTGATTCCAGATTTGGCGGTTGGTAAAGGTCCGATCAAATCTATTCCCCAAATCGCAAACGGCCACGGACTGGTCATTTGTGTGAGCTCAGTAGAAGGTGCTCTAGGAATTTTGGCAAATCTTTGACATCTGTCACATTTTCGAGAGTAATCTGCAGCATCTTGATTAATTTCTGGCCAAAAATATCCATATCGGAGAATTTTCTTTGCTAAAGTTTGACCACCTGAATGATCTCCACATTCTCCTCCATGTACCTCTGATAGGATTATTTTGGCTTCTTCTTTGGATACACATCGAAGCAATGGCATTGAGAATCCTCGTCTGTATAATTGACCATCCTGGATTATATATCGAGAAGCTTTTCTCAGTAGCTTTTGTCGTTCTTTAGAGTTTTCTGGTAAAGAGCCATTGAGTAGATACTTTGTTATTGGAGTCATCCATGATTCTTGCTCTTGCGACATACTCATAACCCAATCGATATCCATTTCATCAATGCTCGGATTTGACAAAACTTCCACTGGAACTAACCCTAAGGATTGGGCTTCGCCAGAACTTGAGTATTTTGCGAGAGAATCTGCTTTCATGTTTTCTTCTCGAGGAATATGACTTATCGTGTAATGGTCGAATTCACATAAAAGTTCCCAAGCCTTTGACACATAAGCGGGCAGATTTCCTCCTTTCGTTTGAAACTCCTTCTTGACTTGACATACTATAAGCTGCGAATCACTGAAGATCTGTAACGCTCGAATGTTTAGTTCTTTAGCAATTTTCAAACCAGTGATCAGAGCTTCATATTCTGCTTCATTGTTTGTTGAAGGAAATTCTAATCTTAACGCATAGCATAATGACCGGCCTTCAGGAGTTTCAAGAACAATTCCAGCACCTGAACAGTAATCATTTCTTGCGCCATCTACAAATAACTTCCATTGGGTTGGGGAGTTCTCGATTGTTTCTTCCTCGCTGTTACCTTTGTCTGTAAATTCTGCAATAAAATCTGCCAAAGCTTGTCCGTTGATCGCTTTTCTAGGATGATAAGTGATGTCATATTGGCTCAATTCAATATTCCACTTTAAAAGGCGGCCCGAAGTCTCAGGGCGAAACAAGACTTGCTTTAAAGGTTGATCAGTGAGGACTTTGATAGGATGAGCCTGGAAATATTGCCTCAACTTTCTTGAGGCAATCAATAGACAATAGGCGAGTTTTTCCAACTTGGAGTAATTCATTTCTGCCCCAGTGAGTCTTTTGCTGATATAGTAAACTGGATGTTGAATCCTTTTGTCTTCCCGTACCAGCGCTGCACTTAAAGCATGAGATGAAACTGCCAAGTATATAAGAAGATCCTCGCCATCGCCGGGCCTGGAAAGTATTGGAGGCGTTTCCATATGTTGAATCAATTCTTCAAAAGCTTTCTGGCATTCGGGAGTCCAGTCAAAGTTTTTCTTTCCTTTCTTTAGAGCGTCAAAGAATGGAATGCATTTATCAGTAGCTTTGGATATGAACCGACTTAAGGCGGCAATTTTTCCATTGAGACTTTGCAATTCCCTCTTTGTTTTAGGAGCTTTGACTTCTTTTAGAGCAGTGATTTGAGCTGGACTAGCTTCAATGCCCCTAGCGCTCACGATGAAACCCAAGAACTTCCCAGATTCTACCCCGAAAGAACATTTTAAAGGGTTAAGCTTCATTCCGTATCTTCGGAGAATTGCGAACATTTCTGCTAAGTGTTCGATGTGATCCACCGCTTTCTTAGATTTTACTAGCATGTCATCAACGTAAACTTCCATAGTCTTTCCCAACTGCGGTTTGAACATAGCATTTACCAGTCTTTGGTATGTTGCCCCCGCATTCTTCAACCCAAAGGGCATAACTCTGTAACAGTAAAGACCGACATCGGTGATAAAGCTTGTGTCCTCCTGATCTGGCTCATGCATCATGATCTGATTATATCCGGAGTAGGCATCCATAAAAGACAACAATTCATGACCCGCTGTTCCATCTACCAGTTGATCGATCCTGGGTAATGGGAAGCAGTCTTTGGGACAGGCCTTGTTTAGATCTGAAAAGTCGATGCACACTCTCCATTTACCATTGGCTTTCTTAACTAGCACTGGATTTGAAACCCAATTTGGATAGGTAGATTCTCTGATGAAATTATTCTCCATGAGCCGGTCAACTTCCTCTTTCAATGCTGTCGACCTTTCTAGACCTTGGATTCTTCTTTTCTGCTTTACCGGCGTGAACTTTGGGTCAATATTCAGAGCATGTACCGCAACTTCTGGGGATATTCCGCACATATCGGCATTCGTCCAAGCGAAAACATCCAGGTTTGCTTTCAAAAAAGATATCAAGGCATTCTGAACTGACGCATTAAGTTGTGAACCCACATTCAGCACCTTGTTTGGGTCCTTCAGATCAACGGGCACCGGTATCGTTGTTTCTGCTGGTACCACCCTACTCTCCCCCGCACTGGCCTTTCTAGGATCCATCACTCTTCGTGCCCCGCTATGCTCGCCAGTGCAGGGTCCGCCCTGTAGTTGCTATAGGGTTGGTGTTTTGATGCGGATTGGGGTTGCCGCATCTTTCCCCATTTCTCTCTTCCTTGTTTCTCGCAGCTCTGTCATATAACATTCTCGCCCAGCGTTCTGGTCTCCTTTAATAACTCCTACCCCATTGTCTGTAGGGAATTTAATAGTAAGACACCATGGGGCAAGGACAGCTTTGAATGCAGCAAGAATAGGTCGACCAAAGAAAGCATTATAAGCAGAAAATTCATCTACTATCACAAAAGTCTGCTTGCGAACTACTTTTCTTTCTCCTTCTCCGAGTTCCACAAGCAAGTCAATGGTTCCTACTGGTTGCTTTGGCTCCCCAGTGAAGCCAACAATCTTCTGAGATGAGGCTTGCACATCCGCCATCGGGATTCTCATCTGGTCAAACGTTTTCTTGAAGAGGATGTTGCAAGATGCGCCGCAATCAATAAGAACTCTTCTGACAATAGCCGGTCCAATACCGGCCGAGATGACTAACGGGTCCAAAGTAGGGGCCTCAATGCCCGTGGAATCTCTAGTCCTGAACACAATATCATCATTAAAAGTCCTTTGTTGTTTCAGGGGTGTAGAGTCCTCTAAAACAAAGACATTCTCTTCAGTTGGCATATGTTTCAGAGCTCGAGTGTACCTCTCCATTTCACCCCAGCTTCTGCCTGCTGGGTGGGGTCCTCCTGTGATGACATTAATAACTGGCCTTCCAGATTCATGTCCTGCGGCCTTCTCATTTGTCCTGGGCTGATGAGCAAGAGCTTGTTGCCCCTGACTTGACGAAGCAGGATCATTACCACTCTTCTTCACAAATTGCTGCAGCTTATTTTCTCTTAGCAATTCTTCGATTATATTTTTCAATTGACGGCAGTCGTCTGTGTCGTGACCAGGCTGATTATGGAAGCGACAGAACTTCCCACTTTGCACAGCTTTTCTTCCGGTTCTGAGAACAGGAGGTTTGGGATACTCAAAAGAATCTTTTGTAGCCAGGTAGATGCGCTCTGGTGTTTCTAACAAAGGAGTATATTCTGATGGCTTGAAGGATCGAGGCTTCTTCGAATTGTGTTGTTTCCTTCCATCATTATTTTCTCTTTTCTGTCCCACAGATTCATTCTTACGTGGCGCAGCAGTGTTGTCTTCAGCTTTCTCTACTGTTGCCTTTGCCGGGACAGGACGGCTTTCCAAACGCATGAATTCATCCGCCTTTTTGTAGAACTTTTCCAGAGAATTTGGCTCCTTCATGTTCAGCCACTTTCCGAATTCACTTGACTTATCAATAGCTCTCATCAAATAGGTCAAGACCATGCGGGGTTCTGCATTATCCACCTCAGCTAACGCTATATTAAAGCGATTTAAAAAAGACTTGATAGTTTCCCCCGGATTCTGTTCCAAACCGGATAACGACATGATGTCTTTTGCCTTTGAAGCATATAGCCTAAATTGCTCTTTAAATTTCCTGGTTAGGTCTGAAAACTGATCGATGGACCGGACAGGTAGTTTTGTGAACCAAAGCAGAGCTACCCCTTCCAAATACACAGGAAAATAGCGGCATTTTATCTCGTCAGAAGCTCTGGCACCTGTCATGTGCCAATCATATTTGTACAGGAACTCATTTGGATCACTTGTCCCTTTGTAAGCTGGAATGGTCGGAGGGACGAACTTCCTTGGGAATTCAGCTTTTAGGATCTTTTCAGTAAACGGAGTCTTGCTCGGAGCGAAACCCCACTCTTTCTCATCTTCGACCCTTTGCATACTTTCTTTCATAATCTGTCGAACCATACCAGAAAGATATTCTTCGTCATTCCTATTCCTGGATCCTCCAGCCTCAGGCAATGTCTGTTCAAAGGGGCTAGCAACCCTTTCGGGAATGTTTCTAGTTTCAGCATCATGGACATTACCGACAAAGTTCCTTTCATTATTCGCAGGTTGACGGTTTGCCCCGAGCAGATCGTTTAACCTATTCAGAATCAGAGCATTCTGAGCATTCTGAGCTTCCAATTGCGCGTTCTGGGCATTTATTTGCTGATTCAACCCAAAGATAGCAGCGTCTAATTCCGCTTTTGAAACTCCAACAGCTGGAGTGGCTTGATTTGGTGTTGGGGAAGTGGAGGTTCCCTCTTGAATGTTTGCAGATCTCACGGATTTACTTTTCCTTCCAGGAGCCATGACTTCGGATAGACTTCTGGTTCTTAAAGAAACTCTATCTACAAATCTTTCTGAAACAATGATGATAGATGTCCTGAGTTCAATTCTCAGTGAAAGCACCAAAATGTTAACGAAAAAAGGTTTAAACGCTAACACCCTGGTGTATAAGATGTGATTGTGAAAGCACCACCCGTTTGTACGGGAAACAGAAATAAGCAGAAAGTATGTAGAAAAACGGTAAGAGACACAGTATTTATAGTGGTTCGGCTTATAATCCAGCCTACGTCCACTTTAATCTTTTTATCACTAGTTTGATTACAATTCTTTACAAGATCTTTCAATTACAACACACTTCAAGTGATAGGATATGTGAAACAAGTAGCTCAAGCTTTGATGTTGACAATCATCTTCAAATCCATGATGAATGTGGATCATTCCTTCATGGAGTTCCTTTAGAAGTTTGTTGGATCTAAAAAGCTTTGAAGTCGTCTGGAATTCGGCAGAGTAATGGCGCTTGAAGAGAATGAGCCCCCCCCCCCCCAAAAGTCCTCCGCTAGTTGGAGCTAGGGGCGTATTTATAGGCTTTGCTCGGAGTTAGGTCGTAGGTCGCGACCGACCTAAGCAAGGTCGTAGGTCGCGACCGACCTAAGCAAGGTCGTAGGTCGTAGGCGCCCTAAGAAGCACTGGCTCCTCCCCCTTCTTTCATAAGAATGCACGAGCTCGTTTCGACAAGTCCTAGGTCGTAAGCGAGCTTATTGGTGGCAGTATAGAAAAGGCGGCCTTCTGATACACTGTCCCTAGGTCGGGAACGACCTACCTTAGGTTGTGGGCGACCTATCTTAGGTCGAGCCATTCTGTTAGGTCGCCGCCTCTTTAGGCTGATATGATCTTTAGGTCGCTCTGGCTTTTTGATCGCTGAGTAATGAAGGCGCTAGGTCGCTGAAGACTTTAGGTCGCTGAATCCCCTTAGGTCGTTGGTTGGTTAGAGTGAGTCTTCCTTTAGGTCGCAACTACCTGTAGGTCGCTAACCTCCGCTACTTTAGGTCGCTTGCTTTGTTAAACCGCTAAGTTGCTCTATCCTCTAGGTCGTTAAACTTTTAGGTCGCTAGGTTGCGCTGTCCTTTAGGTCGTGCCGTCTTTTAGGTCGCAGCTTTTTGATCTATAGGTCGTTTGCAGAAGGGAGTTAACATCGTTAGTCGGATTATAGTCCGAAAAGCTACTTTTTGCATACGTTCAAATTAGGACTCGAGACCACTTCCATTGTGTTCGAAACGCCGTTTGCAACTTTTTTAAGTATAAGCATTGATATGTTTGGAGTTGGTGGAATTTCACCACTTTTTCACTTGAGACCATTAGTTGGGCTTTTAACCTATTAAACCCAAACTCCACCTTCTCCTCTTCATAACTTTCTAATTGCTTTAAACCTTCAAGCTTCCTCAAAAAAATGATAGTGGGAATGGGAAATTAAAACTCCAAGCTCAAATTCAACTTCAAATCCATCATTCAACTCCAAATTCAACAAGAAGACATTGGATTCAAGCTTCTTGCATTGGTGAAAAAGGTGAGATTTTTATCTCACAAATCTAGCCTATAACTATCTTGGACTGTTGGGAATGAATCCCTATCATGTTTGCATGTACATTTGCATTTGGTTTGGATTGGATTGGCGAAAAACCCCAAATTTTAGTGTTTTTGGTGAAAAACTGCACTTAGGTCATTCTGCCTATGCTAGGTCGTTCGCGTGGAAAAGTCTCGACCTCAAAATAGCTCATTTCCGACCTTAAAATGGCCTACAACGTTAGGTCGCTCGGCAGTCGGAATTAGGTCGTAGGTCGTTTGGTTTTAGGTCGCCAGGTCGTTGGGCTTTAGGTCGAATGGACCTTAGGTCGTAGGTCAGATGGACCTTAGGTCGTAGGTCATTCTGGCCATTTCTAACGTCTTCGGAGTTAGGTCGTATGGACCTTAGGTCGCTAGGTTGTATGGCTTTAGGTCGCAAGGTCGTATGACCTTAGGTCGTTAGGTCGTATGGCTTTAGGTCGCTAGGTCGTTAGGTCCTATGGCATTTTAGGTCGTGTGATCTTCTTACCTGTTAGGTCGTTGGACCTACATCATGTTAGGTCGTTGAACCTTTAGCTCGTAGGTCGCTAGGCCTTATCTCCTTAGGTCGCGTGACCTATCTTCTTTAAACCACTAGGTCGCTAGACCACGTTTCCATTTAGGTGCAAGACCTTGTAAACCGTTAGGTCGCGTGACCTATATTCCGTAGGTCGTTGACCCACTTAAGTCGCTTGTCCCTCATAGGTCGCGTTTCCTGCTTAGGTCGCTAGCTTGCGTGCCTTTAGGTCGCATTCCTTTATTAGGCCGCGTGTCTCTGTTAGGTCGTTGACCTCCTTAACTCGCATGACCTAACCCGTAGGTCGTTGGACCTCGATTCTATTTAAGTCGCTGCTTCTTATAGGTCGCTTGGCCCCTTATTTTCTTTAGGTCATTTGAGTGTTAGGTCGCGAACCCATTTTAGGTCGCATGACCTTTACCCTTTAGGTCGCTGGACCACTAGGTCGTGCCCCTTTTATCACTGGGTCGTACCCCCCTGGACCCCCCCTCCGTAGGGGATCTTATTTGAAAAACATTCAATAGAACTTGCTTTGTTGAGATGCTGAGTTGACCATTCTTCGAGACAAACTATCTTGGGCTTCTCGGTCGATTTTATGGATTTTTGAATATCTATTTCGATGGATTCTTTATCGGTTTCTTTGGATTTTATTCACGTCTTCGTATGTGAATTTTTATGATTGATTGTTTCTACAATCACTTCTATGATTTGTCACTTTAAAATATGAAGGTTTCAATACTAGTAGTAAATATCAAAACTCTTTCAACAAAATGATTTCAACTCTATTTTCAATAACAAAGCTCTTTTCTTAAACCATTTTCCAATCTACTAGTATATACAAACCTTTACCTCACTCGTATGAGAAATTGAATTAAACGGCTTAGTAAAACAAGTGGTATGAAACGCTTGCGTTTGCTTCGTCGGTTAACTCTTGGACTTGTTCGATTGAACCTTTTGTGACAATTTTCTATTGAAGATCTACAGTTTGTTCTTAAATATTTGAGTTAAGCAAGTGGTTATGGGACATGAAGCTAAACTTTTATATTTACTAGCCTAGTGTAATTGACACTTCTCATTGATCATGATGATCATTTTGTGATTTAGGCTAGCAATTGTGCGATGTCTCTTTGTTTGCTTCCTGGTTAGGCTAGACACCATTTGTGCGATTCCATTCACACATACCTTTTTGCTTTTTGGTTAGCCTAGACACCATTTATGTGATTCCACTCACACATACCTTTTTGTTGCGAGGTCAGGCTAGACACCATTTGTGTGATTCCATTCACACATACTTTTTTGCTTTTTGGTTAGCCTAGACCTCATCTGGGTGATTCCGAGTCATCCATATGGGGTAGCCCCCCATGGTCTTCAGACCGTCATGTGATAGGCCTCTTTCCCTTTTTCTGTGATTTCTGGAATTTATGTCATTGACTTGTTATGAGTACTAGTTTAGGGTATGATGCCCTCTTTGGATCATTGAGAAGATTCTTGTGATATTGATTTATCTCTTATTGATTGATCTTCTGTTGATCATCATTTGCATACTTATAGTAGTATGTCAGTATGGATATTTTATGTTATGTCATATCTTTTATTTTATACCATGTCATCTGATATGTATAGCTAGACTGATCCGTTTATTATTTTATTAAATAATACTCGGGTCAGACCGAGATGTTACAGGTGCTTCTGCTTGACTTCCTCCCGGGGTTTGCTACTCTGACTTTTGGCTAACTATTTAGATTAGCTGTTTTTGTTGTATACACTTGAGATATAGACTCATAGTTGTATTCTTTTGTATAGCACGTGTTGCTATTCTTTTGTATTATTGTGGATCCTTTTGACCACTACTCTGATGTACACTTTCTTGTGTTAGTTATATATCCATATCTTCTTCCGCCTTTGTGATATGGATGTCTGTGACTGATTTGTGTTATGTTTATTTCTATATTTGTTTCCGAAAATTATATATAGCCACTGTGTGATAGCTTTGAGTTTGTATCGGCATGTCGGATTTCCTCCTTAATTGATATATACTCTACTACCTGACATATCGGTGCTCGCACAAAGATATTACACGGATGGTCGCTCCTCAACATCCTTATTCTCCGTGCTAGTTGACAGCATTACTCCGTAGTGTTCTTGGCTAGCGTGGGTATAGAGGTGGGGCGTCACAATCAGGCCGACCCCAAGCAGACTCTAGATTTTCAAGGCCCGACTCCAAGCAAGCGTCGAACCAAAGTTTTTGTTCGATAATCAGGCCAACTCCAAGCAGACTAGATATTTTCATGACTCGACTCCAAACAAGCACCAAACAAAAGTTGAGTTTGGGTTCGGTCAACAGACCGACTCCAAGCAGACTCGAGATTTTCAAGCCTCGACTCCAAGAAAGCGCCTAACCAAAGTTCTGGTTCATTAATCCAACCAACTCCAAGCAGACTCTAGGTTTTCAAGGTCTAACTCCAAGCAAGCGTCGAACCAAAGTTTTGGTTCGGTCGTTCGACCGACTCCAAGCAGACTCCAGATATTTAAGACCCGACTCCAAGCAAGTGCCGAACCAAAGTTTTGATTCGATCGTCGAGCCGACTCCAATCAAACTCAATATTTTCAAGCCCCGACTCCAAGAAAGCACCGTGTTTTGGTTCGGTCATCGGACCAGGCATCCTGGATTGTTGTTGACCTTGAATGGCGGTAGAGCGTCGCGGTATCGGCCCCACGAGACAATGGTGGACAAATATGAAGATAATCATATCTCTCAATCCGTAGCTCAAATTGAGACATGATTTCGACCTTTGTCCATATCTTGATCTCAAGAATACCTCCAAACCAATTTGAGTCTATTTCAGAATAATGACGATTTTACCCCTGACTCCTCATATTCACCATGTAGCGGACAAAAATGCCCACAACAATGAAGAAACAGCTTCAGACCATGCATGAGCTAATTGAAATGCTCATTTATCTGGAGTTTCAAGAACGTCCTGAAAAACATAGGGAAATGATGGGGATAAAGTCGAGGCCCCCATAGAAATGTTGAAGGATCATGCTTGAAAAGTAAAAACATTGGAATTAACATCCTAAAACCATAGAAAAGAGATGATAATCGCCTAACTCAAAAGCAAAACAAGGAGTCAAGATCACCCATCGTGCGATCTACTAATTTAGCTTCTCAGCAATAATATAAGCTAGAACAGAGAGACTATAGAGAACTGAGACATACTTGAAGGATTTGGGTAACAAAATCGTAAAGGATATAGCGGATTTGAAAGGGAAAAGGATGATGATTCAAAGGAAAATGACGAATTTAGAGGAACCCCATTTACTGAAGAAATTATGGCAGTCCCATTACCATCATATGTCAAAATTCCATCGATTCTCAAAAATCGATACTAATACGTCCACGACATTGCGTGCTAAGTAATCAAATGAGGAAAAACCCGATTGTTAGGGGAAAAAAGAAGAAAGAAGAGAGAAAGAAAACCTACAACACATAATCTCATAGCGGAACGAATAATTTATAATATACAACAAATCTTTACACAAAGAATGATGTAATATTCATACATCAATCAGAATAATCTAACCTATTTCAGCCAAGACAGTTATAATGACCTTTTGTTACAATTGCTAATAAATACGGCCAATAAACAACAAAGTGGAACACAAAGAATTATATAGATACATCTCGGACCTCAGCTCGTCTTTTGATCTCTAATGCATCCAAAGCAATGTATAAATATGCTCGGTCTGACCTAATAAAATAATTTCGGAGCCAGTCTGGAAAATCACATGAGAAAACACACCCAACTAGATTTTAAAGTTATATAAAACCTTTGAAAATCAAAAGTATCTCCTAAGACCACGTCGCACATAAACACATGCGAGTTTTTACCTTCGGATAACCAAAACATTTTCTATAAAAAATCCATTGATATTATAATAATGTCTAAGGGTTAAAGTAAAAGATGAAAATGGCTGAAATGCTTGCATCTCACGTTTCAGCATAGTTGGGCAAAACTAAGTCCGTATGATGCTTATTGGATAATGGTTTCCATACAGTGACCGGGCTATCGAGGTACAGCCCATCATGGTGCATCTCTAGACAAACTAACAACAAGGACCTTGCTAGGATCCCCTGCCAACATAGGACTGGCCTCCCACTTGACTATTAGTACCGAATATGATCTCCCCTCCATTAATGGACTCCGAAGCATACAAATGAGAGGTAATATTGACCTAGACATGGGTGATCATATCTACGTGGGAGCGACCCACTTAGCCCTGCTGTATCTCCCATGCTTTTGTCATTGCCGGTTGATGAGGTTTGAGGCTATGTTTTACCTTTCATATAGCACTTACCACTTAGAATGCTAGCACTGCCTCTAGGCAATAATACAATGCTAGCATCCATCCATATAAGTTCATTCTAGGTATGAATGAAAAGCTTGAGAGCTCCGTCTTCAATTTCATCATCTTCAATATGTCTTCACATCGAAACATTTGAGTTGGATTGAAGTGGTTTTCGAATAGCATATCTGATCCTCGCCTCTTCAAAACAACATACACAGTTTTCGGTAAACTAAACTCAGGTTCTTTAGGAAATAAACAGTCAAAGATAAGAGCGGAGATCACCTTCTAACCGTTAGTGGACGGATTTCTTTATCGTTTGTCCAAGTAGAACAAAACGAAATTTATATGCACAGTACAACATCATCGGAGATGACCGTGCCATATAACTCACGAGTTTCTCTTAGATATTTCCAAAGTTATGTTTTGCTCCAAATTCGATAGTCGGTTATTTAACTATCGAATAACAAACACTCAAATCAGGGATTTAATTCTATAGGGAGAACCAACATTGGTTAAACACATAAGTAACCACTAGCCTCTTACTTAATATTTTTATTAATTAAGTTCACTTTGTAAATATTTGTATCAAAATCCTTTTACAAAGATATATATCCATAAATCCTTATATTTCAATATTTGGAAAAATATCCATATACTTATTTCAACGGTATAAGTATATTCACCCACACCGAGGAAGATTTCCTTTTTATACAATTCTAAAGTCGCTTATAAACTCCATTATAATTCCTAAAACAATTCATAGCTATTTTATAAATCTCTAGAACCATCTATAAAACTCTTTTATACATTCCAAAAATCATTTAGGACCCCTTTATAAATACGTAACCCATTTGTAAAACTCTTTTTATAAATATATAAACATATTTTTAGAATTCCTTTTATAAATATCTAAAACCATTTATAAAATTCTTTTTACCTTGTAAATAATCTTCCTTTAAGTTTTCCAAATCCAATTATAAGATTCCTTTTATAAAACTCATTTTTTATATAAAACTCTATTTATAGATCTTGAAAACATTTATAAATAAATTATAATTATTTATTTAAAGACACTATTATATATAATAATTATAAATAAATAATAATTTTTAACTTTAAAACATCTTAGAATAATAATTAAGAATTTCAAAGACATTATAAATAAAACAGTAATAATTAATTTTTCAACGTTAATATAAATAATAATAATTTACTTTCAAAATAGCATTAATAAACAATATTATTAATTTCAACCCATATTAATTACTTAAATGGTTAACCTTCCAAAATATTAAAGTATTGATAAATAACTTTAAAATAACATTCTATATAAATAAGTAATCTATTAAACAATATTAAATAAAATTAAAATAAAATAAATAAATAATACCTTAAAACCATATAAGTAAATAATCTTGGAAAAACATAGATAAAAGGGTTGAAACAAAATAGAAGTTAAATCCTTTAAAACAAAATATTTTCGAAACCCAATTTTGAATTTAAAAATCACTTTTTGTCTCAAAATTCAACTCTTACTCTAATAACAATTAATAGTAGTTTTAAAATACTAATTCAGGGCCAATAACTACCAACCGTTAACCAATATCGATATTGATTTTCTATTACTATAAGT
Source organism: Allium cepa (assembly GCA_030765085.1). Taxonomy (NCBI): domain Eukaryota; kingdom Viridiplantae; phylum Streptophyta; class Magnoliopsida; order Asparagales; family Amaryllidaceae; genus Allium; species Allium cepa. The sequence continues at coordinate 451,976,687 of CM060928.1, forward strand.
TTTTAATTTTGAACATAAACAATGTCATAACCAATAGTGTCCATAAATCAGGTTTCATGTCCAATAATTAATATAATAAGAATTTTATTCGAAATAAATCAACCATAGCAAGGAATCCTGTTGGATCCCTCCAACCTATTCCCCTGCATCACAACTTATATATATAATTATATGATATGGGTCATCCACTCCATGTGGAGAATAAATCTAAACCGACTAATAAAACAGTAAATCATCCAAAGATCCAATCAATAATTTTTTTGTCAATTATATATTATACCGGTTAAACAAAAAGGTGAGTTTAACTCATCATTATTCTAGTTGTCGCCGAGGCGTTTCAGTTTCGAACTAAAATTGAACGATGTCGGTTAGCGCCAAAATTGGTCACTAACACCCAAATCCAAGAGAAAGCACCAAATACAGTCATAGTTCACAGATAGAATTTATGTCCAGGATATTAATATGAAGAACAACAGAAAAATAAAATGGAAGCAGTAAAGAACGACATGTTTTATAGTGGTTCTGCTAACTCCAGCCTACATCCACTCCAGAAATTTCCTTTTTATTGCTGTAATAATCGATTATAGTTACAATCCAGAGTTGTCTAATGGCAGAATAGCCTTAGCCTCACAAAAGAGAAGGTAAGAGAGCCGAGAGAAGATCCCCTTTTCTGGAAACCCGCATGTTGTATTTATAGACAAATCTTGAGTTATTGGGCTTCCTGAGTAATCAGGGCCCATTAAGGCCATAGCCGAGCCACCTCTAATGCCGAACCTTCCAAATGCCGATCCACATATGCCGAGTGAGAATGCTGATTCACATATGCCGAGCGAGAATGACGATCCACATATTCCAAGCGAGAATGCCGACCCACATATGCGGAGTGAGAATGTCGATCCCATGACTTGCCTGCCAACCGACTCATTCCAGTGCCGAACGGCTCACATGCCGGTCCACTTGTGTCCCTTGTCCCTGAACGAACCACCTTATCTAGGCCGAACCATCTTAAAAATGCCAAGCAGCTTCACCAAAGCCGAGCCGTACCACCAATACCAAACCACCTCGTCTAGGCCGAACCACCTCACCAAGGCCAAGCTGTACCACTAAAGCTGAGCCACTTCATCTAAGCCGAACCACGTCACCAAAGCCGAGCAGTCAATGCCGAACGACCCACAACTCCTAGACCGAGTCGTCAATGCCGAACGACCCACACTACTACACCGAGCTACTAGCCTATACCGATCCACTTGATTTAGTTAAATCCGCCAATTCACGGCCTCGTAAAAAGGCGGGTTAACATTTTCCTCCCAAAACATGCCTTGCTATTGGAAGATATGTTTTGAATAGTCTCAATCCCGATATCCAAAGTCCATATGTTATCCACATCCATACTTTCCAATTCATAATCCAACCCATTTTATCCAAGTGCCTTCTTATCCGAATCAACGACTGCTCTAAGTCGATATCCAATTCCGAATCCAGTAAACAAATCCTTAGCCAAATCCATATCCATTTAAACTCTACAACCGAGTTCTAATCCATCCATATCCAATAACCAATAACCACATTCATGACCTCTCCAGGTCGATGTCCAAATGCCGACCGTTTCGGGTCCATGCCCAAATCCTTAGCTGTTCATAGCCAACATCCAAATCTGTAACCTCTCAGGGTTCTTGCCAATCGCAATCCACACTTGAAGACCTGCTTTAAGTAATGCCATGGTATTCCTTGTTCAGTGTCCTTGAACGCTAAGTAATTCCATGGCTTAAGTCCTGAGCCGAATCGTGGTAGCTCTGGACCCTTGTCGAGTATAGTCCATACTCGATGACCTGTGTTAATAACTGATAGACAACATGAGGCCTAAGTCCTAGGTCAGAACCTAGTCTCTCTGGACCCTTGCTGAGCATAGTCCATGCTCGACGACCTTTCAACCAAAAACTAGATAAAAAGTCAACCCAAATCCAAAAATCCAAAATCCAGATTCGAACTAGAAAACCAAATCCATATCAATAGTCCAAATCAAAAGTCAAACATCCAAACCGAAATCCAAACCAAAAACCAACAAAAACGGGAGTACAATCCAAACTCCAAAACTAAAGAAGAAAAAGCAAATGTCCAAGTCAAAAGAAAAAAACAAATTTCAAAAACTAGAGCGTCTCGGTAACCATCATTTCAGAGCATGCCTTAGGGTTATCTCCAACCCCGTACATGAGTAAGTGATTTAGCCATTTGCCCGGAGTTTGTTACTTATTCCAAACCATCACAATTAGTTGATGACTAACCGGCCACCATTTCTAGGCCTCATACCTTCGTCGTTCAAGGAAGGCGGTGGCTACTCTTGTTCCACCGCCGCATTTCGAGTTCCGACATATTGCCGTAACTGACCATTTCTTACATGTTCCTTGATTATGTCCTTTAGATGCCTGCAGCTGTTAGTATCATGCCCGTCCAGGTCATGGAAAAGACAGTACCTTCCTGATGCCCTTTTGCGTTCTGAGGCTCCCTCCTTGCCGGCCTTCGATAGGAAAGGCGATCTCGAGCATCCAAGAATATCTGCTCCAGTGTTGCATTCAATCCTGTGTAAGTGGAGAATTTTGGTTCTCCCTAGCACTTCCTCTTCCCTTTATCCTTGTCCTTACCCGAGCTTTCACCGAGAAGTCCTCCATCCTTAACCATGTTTACTTCCTTTGACCTCATATCTAAACATGCGTCCTCTTGTCGAAGAAACCTCTCAGCTTCATGAAAGAATTCCCCGAGATCCATTGGTGGGTCCCATATCAACGATACTTTGAAATCTGAATTATCCCCGACTCTTGATACCATAGCCATCAGAACCATTGATAGATCCGATCGATCTACCGAAGCAACTGCTGAATTAAGCCATGTTAAGAATGTCCTTAGCGATTCATCCACCCCTTGTTTAACTGACTTAGCGTCATTACATTCTTTGGCCTTTTTATGTGAACTGGAAACTGACTTATGAACTTGTCCATTAGTTCTGTCCATACTCCAATAGATCCATCCTCTAGCTGTCTGAACCACATAGAAGCTATATAGATCAAGTACTGGGTGAAACACCGAGCTATGACCTCTCTGCTGCCCCCACACTTCCATATGCCTCATGTACCTCATCAAGTGGTCAGTGGGATTCGTCTTTCCGTTGTATACTTCCAAAGTGGGCAGCTTTAAATCGAGCGGATTCCTAGCTGTCCCGATGTTCCGGGTAAACGAACTTTTGTTGACTCCCTCTAAATTTCTATTTGTCAGACCCCCACGTATGGATCGTCTGATGATATCAGCCAATCCAGTGTTTCCTATCAAGGGTTGCCTCCTGTCCATGTTTCCTAACTGCCCTCAAAGCCCATGAGGAAATTCTGGCACATATTCCTCGTCATGTACTCTTGTATTCCAATTGGCGTTGGGCCATGTAGCGTCATCTGGTATCCCTCCATGGAATGGTCCAGTATTACCTGGTGGTGTGCCCTTGAGTCTAATTCCATTCGGATTGTTAGTTGTTTGTTGATTGGAAGCTGCCCCTGCTGAATCACTCTATCTACCTGTTGGTTGAGTTCCTCTGGTCCAGTTCTAAGAACTTAAGCACCTGTAGTTCCTAGTTGTCCAAATTGCCTAAAAAGAATCTGCATGATCTCCTTTTGCCGTTTCATCATCTGCTCCTACATAGAATTCATCATAACCTGCATCTCGTCCCAAGTTATGTAGATGTATGCATGATCCACTCCATCTCCAGTTTGAATTCCTTCCTGATTGCTCCTTTCCGCTACTTGCTTCCTTGTTGGTGGTCTAGCCATTGCTTTCTAGAACATAAGTTTCCAAATCCCTGAGTGCTAGCTTTCTCAGTGAAAGCACAAAAATTTAGCGCCAAAATTGGTCATTAACGCCCAAATCAGAGCAAAAGCATCAAATACCAGTCACAGTACACATATAGAATTTATTTGGAGGATATAAATATGAAGAAAAACAAAAAAATAAAATGGAAGCAGTAAAGAACAACAGATTCTATAGTGGTTCAGCTAACTCCGGCCTACGTCCACTCCAGAAGTTTCCTTTTTATTGCTGTAATAATCGATTACAGTTACAATCCAGAGTTGTCTAATAGCAGAATAGCCTTAGCCTTAGAAAAGAGAAGTAAGAGAGCCGAGAGGAGATCCCCTTTTCTGGAAACTCGCATGCTGTATTTATAGGAAAAACATGAGTTATTGGGCTTCCTGAGTAATCCGGGCACGTCAAGGCCATAGCCGAGCCACCTCCAATGTCGAACCATCCAAATGCCGATCTACATATGCCGAGCGAGAATGCCAATTCACATATGCCGAGCGAGAATGCCGATCCATATATGTCGAGCGAGAATGCCGACCCACACATGCCGAGCGAGAATGCCGGTCCCATGACTCGCTTGCCGACCGACTCATTCCAGTGACGAACGGCTCACATGCTGGTCCACTTGTGTCCATTGTCCCTGACCGAACCACCGAACCATATTACCAATGCCGAGTCGCCTCACTAAAGCCGAACCGTACCACCAAGACCGAACCACCTCATCTAGGCCGAACCACCTCACCAAGGCTGAGCCATGCCACCAATGCCAAGCCACTTCATCTAAACCGAACCACCTCACCAAAGCCAAGCCGTCAATGTCGAACAACCCATAACTCCTAGACCGAGCCGTTAATGCCGAACAACCCACACTACTACGCCGAGCTACTAGCCTATGCCGATACACTTGATATAGTTGAATCCGCCTATCCATGGCCTCGTAAAAAGGCGGGTTGAAAACGTCCAATTTTAGTCCAAATTTCAACTGTCTCCAAATTCGTCCATACTAGTTCCATTATAAAGATAACGTCTATATGAGTGCAATGCAACGAATGAAGTCTGAATCTGACCTCGTATGAAGGAGTTATTTATTTTCAAAGTTTTAAAGATTTAGTTAACTAATTTAAATAACAAATTTAATAAAATCTTAACCAAACGCAAGGCCCAAAGCCCAAACCTACGATGTATAGTAACTCATCTCCCCCAATTCCTTCCTCCTCCATTACAATTTCCTGTAACCAAAATGTGCACACAAGCACACATTGACATGGAGCTACGAACCTTCAATCAACGAACTAACTTCGCTAGCAGACACCAATTCTCGATCCAAAGTCCGACCGATCCCACGCCATCACTTCCATCCCCATCTTCCAAAATTCGACTGCACCAACCCACCCTCGTTTTGACCACACATCACCAATTTCGGCCCACGTGCTCGCCTTGCATTCTTGAAGCCAACGCCAACATCCGTTTCACCAATCGCTACCCCGAGCTCCGATTAAGTCCAATGCTAGTTTTCGATAATCGCTAATGACCATCGCCAAACCTTGCCGAAACTTCACCAAAAATACTACATCTCCCTACGAACCCAATGACACTAAGACGACGAAGTGGATAGAGCGATATCCATTTCTAAAGTTTGTAAACATATTTTCCTTCTTACTGTAATTACACGATTACTCTCTCATTTCTTGATGAATTATCGAACAATTGATTTCTAAAAATAGCTAGGACCTATACGAACAAGTTTCATGTTTGAGGATTTAGCTAATTGTGATTGGAAAGGAGTGAATTGATTTTTGAAGTTATGAATGGTGATTTTTTTAAATATTACTGGAAATAAGAAATTAAGGAGAAGAAGTACTCTCTGGTTTGGACGTGAATTTAAAAGGGGAGAATGGTATGGTCAGCGCAGTGCGGGCATGGGTCAGGGATGGTGAGAACATGGGGTAGGGTATGGGCATGGTAAAGATATATATATATATGTATATATATATATATATGTATATGTATATATATGTATATGTATATATATTATATTCGAAAATATCTAGCACGATGCACTCAAAATTCTCGAACCCTAAACGAGGCGTGCTGCTTGACGTTCTATATGTAATACACCTATTTTGAACATATCGGACTAGTCTCGAGGCCTAATTCGATCATATACCGAAGATGGCTTTTCAAACCCAATTATATTATATAAATTTCTGAAATTTGTTTATATGCGTTTCGAACTCGTATAATCATACGATACATCCAATTGCCACGAAATTTGTTAACTTACGATAGTTCACTATTACGGATCCAATGAAACTGGCTTCGTCAAAATCCGAGAAAGTGCTTGGGAAGACTATTTTCATAAGTTAGTTAAATGAGTTATTATTAAAAATAGTTTAATCATAGTTAATTCAAATTCAAAATTTTACTATCTTTATTCTTACTTAGATAGAATATAAATCAACTTTCGAAATCATTTTTATTCATATTAAATTCAGGATTTAAAACAATTTCAAATATTTAACTCAACAATTTAATTATCAAATAAATCACTATATTTGAAACTTAAGTTATTTTACTTAGAAAATTAATTTTTCAATATTTAGAATCAATTAAATATTATAAATTCAAATGATTGAAATTCTGGGTCGTTACATTCTCCCTCCTTAAAAGAATTTCGTCCCCGAAATTCATAAGGTAAGAAAATACCCAAACCCATTAACTTTCAAAAGTAATTAGTTAAAATAGATTCCCAAATTCTTTTAAGCCTTTAACTTTCCAAAATAAATTTGTTAAAACCTTGTTTTCACCTTTTTCCAAGTCTTTAAACTCATCCATAATTACTAATTAGTACATTCAAAGTAATAACATAAAAATCAAAATTTTACTTATCGAAAACATCTGTGAAATTTAAAAAAAAAAATTCTAACTCTTAAATTTTCGAAATATTTTGCCAGCGTCTCCTTTGCGCGGCTCGATCATAAAAATTTACAATATATATATATATATATATAGGTGTTTGTATGTATATAAAATCATAAATATACATTTCATATTCAAGGATGAGGCATCCTGTAGGGAAAAATATAAAAATAAGATATGTAATCCGAGATGTGTACCTTTGATTAGCATTGCAAGTCTATTCAATCAATATATAATGCGAAAGCGAGCTCTTGATGCAAAGTATATACCATCTGCACCTACTAATCACTCAACAAACAATGAGAACAAGTAAAAAAGTATATCGATATATAACACAGACTATACAATAACCATATGCAAATGTGATAAATGCAACTAGAGTAACCATCAAACAAATAATATCCATTCAATTAATTCATAACCATATCCATTTGCATTTTCCAATGCCAACATTTAATTAGTTAAAGCCCATAGATGTACATATACCATCCGTATGCAATATCAAATCCGATCGCTTGCTCGATCAGACAATTTCACATCCAAACTAGTATTGTTCACACGACCACTATAGTGCGGACTCCGATCTGGTTCCTTGCTTAGAAACTGCCATTATCCTTGCATAGCCATATGATATGATAGAGAATTCCAAAATCAATCAAAAATTAATACTGAGTGTTCGTCGTCGAGAATCGGGTGAAAAATTCTAACTCGGACCGATGTAAATCTTCTCGAAATCATGTACTTGAATCTGGATCAAATAGTTATGCGAATAAAATAATGTACATGCGACTTGCATATTAATTCCAATTGATTTCCCATTATTCATATTTCTTTTATTTACGTTCATTTATTTATAAACATTAGTTACATTGCTTTATTCACATTCATATAATTCATATTTCATCAATTTAGTATATTTCTTTTATTACTAATATCATTTACTAGCCATTCCAAAGATTTAACTTAAGTTCATAAACGTTTTATACCACTTCTGGTGTTTATTTTCACTTTAAAACTTAATTTGATATTCATTTCAAATCAAATTCAATCTCATTTAACTCATTCCACTATTCACTTTATTTACCCATACTTGAATCAAATTCCCTTTCAACGTTCGTTTTACTTAACTTAACTAAAATTTCATTTCATAATTCAGTTTCAAATTTATTTTTCTTATATATTCAAAAAAAATTTTTAACTTACTAATCCTCAAAATTTATAAGTTATATGATTTCTTATAATTTCAATAAAATACTTAGATAAATAATTTAACAATTTAAACACTCTGTTTTATTCAAATTATTTTGAAACAATACTATAAATAATTATTACTTATTTCAAAATTTTAAAATCAACACTAATTTTACCAAAACAAAACTCCAATGGTAGCAATCCCTCTCTTGGAAACCCAAAAATGAATGTTGATGATGCTGCAGTCATCAACGAAACTATTTTTCAATCGATCAAAGTGAGTTCAGTATTTTCTATCTCTTTTACATTCCATTTTTAAATTTTTTCTAGCCAAATTTTTTTCAAAATAATACCATTATTATTTCTATTCAAAAATATTTTCCAAATAACATTATTACTACTCTTTCGAAACGTTGAAAAACAATCTTTCAAAATCAACAGGATTTAAATTCTCATATTCTCAGCTTTTAAATCCTTTTTATTTACTAATCATATTTACAAATTTCCCTTATATATAATTTCACCATGGTTATATAAACCATTTCTTAATTTTTTTTGTTTACATTACAACTTTTAATTGAACACAAATAATAAACAACAAATGATAACAGTTAAATATTATCATTCACTAACAGCCAAGCACACCACATATACTATAATAATTTCTTAAAATTTATTCCTTTATATATAAAATATAGTTAAGGTAAAATTATTTCATTTACCTAATTCCAAAACAATACTACGTCGAATGTTCTGTTTAAGTGTTTAGAGATTCCTATCAATAATGTTAATTACTCGTATTGACCAAAATCTATAAGCCACTCATCAGATCAATCAACATAATATAAAACATTTTTGTGTCACTAATGAATAAGCATACACACACACTCAAACTCTTAATAAGGCATTCTATTACCTTATCTCTTAATTATTTAGACTTGGTTTTGATTCGTGACACGAAGCTATCACTACGACATACAGATTTGACTACTGCTACGACAAAAAGAGACAAGGATATGAGATTTTAAAATCGGTGCATCAATTATATTATTTTGTTTTTAAGTCTTAGGTCAATATTGTTAAAATCTCTCCTCGGTTACGTATATATTAGCTTATATATTTAATCATTCTATCTCCTAAATATTTTATACATATATAAGCATATAATTAAATTATAAAAGTGTTTTAAAGTTATAGAAATTAATATACCTATGTAAACTGTGCATATTGCACAAATTTCACCAGGTCAGTCGACTGACACTGACACTGAAAATTTTATGCAACATGCATAGGTGCATATATATATATATGAATTTATATTTAAAAATTATTTTGAATATTCAGTCGACTGACCCAAAGGCTCAGTTGACTGAATTTGTACAACAACTATTTTTTGAAAAGGCACGACTTTTTATGAAGAGTTACGAACCTCTACGAAAAGATTTGGACGCAACACTTCAATCGAAACTCTTCATCAACAGTCGCTGTTTTCTTACCTTTGTAAATACAAACTCCAACTTGATTCCAAATCACTTACTCACAATCTGATTTACTAACGAATTTTCTTACCTTTAATCTAGCACTCTTCGCTATTATACTTTCAATTATTCTGCATTAAAGCAATACTATACATTTTTATTCTACATATAAATCTGTACTCGAGGAGAAGATTATAGGAAGGGTGTACTACAAGTGACAAATCCATGTTATTAAGAACACACAAAGTCGAAACTATTTTAGTATTTTTTGAAGTCCTGTTCTGCTGCTCAGACGTGTGAAGTCCTCTTCGGCTGCTGAGGCGAAATACTGTTCTGCTGCTCAGGTCCCTGTTCGGCTGCTCAGGGGTTATATAGACCTGTTCCTCCGGGTTAAGTGAGGGTTGTTGTTTTAGTGAAATTCCAGAAGGAGTCTTGGACTGGGCATAGGATGGTCCTCCGAACCAGTATAAAAATCTCTGGTGCCATTTTACTATACTGCTTTTTATATTATGCACTATTTATAGTATTACTATCATCACTATACTCTGCATTCTCATATATCCATATTACACGATCCACAGTACACTTTCATTGGTATTAGATCAAGGTCATCATATAACCGTAATAGAGTTATCTGATAATCTAATAATGTGGACACTAACACTAGCACTAGCACTAGCATAAACACTAGCTTCATTAAAGAACAATCCACTGCACGTCCACCACTATTTAATGGCATGAATTCTAACTATTGGGCCACAAGAATGAGAATATATATGCAAGCAAATGGTTTTGATTGATGGAATATAACTCAAGCAGAATATACTATTCCTACCGAAGAATGTTCTACTTGGTCAAATACACAGAAACTAGATGCTACAACTAATGCAAAAGCCATGAATCTGTTGTTTTGTGCCTTAGATAAAATGAGTTTAACCGTGCCAGCATATGCAATACCGCATATGAAATATGGCATACACTCAAAGTTACACATGACGGAACCAACAAGGTTAAACAAAGCAAAATATCCATGCTCAAAAGTTAGTTTCAAAACTTTAGAATGAAAGAAAATGAATCTATAAATGCTATGTACTCAAGATTTCAAGATATCTACCATTCATTCGTAACGATCCGATATTTTCAACCATTCGCATCCTCACATGTCAGACTTGAATTGCTTAAAATACCGCATGGTAAATAAATTTAGAGCAAATGAAATACAATAATAGAATCACAGACACAGAAATATCAGAATAACTCGCAGCGAAAATTAAAATACCATAGTAGTTCATGAAGCTACTATAACAAACTCTCAAAACAAAATACATAATGTCAGTTTGAAAAAAATTACAATAGGAATCCAAATACATAGAAGTTTATAAATACCAGAGCTAAAATAGAACAACTGAACTGAAACATAGGGATAACTAGATAAGCAAAAATCTCCAGCGATTCCTAGCTCCAGAAAAGAAATCCAAAGCTAAGTTGTAAATACTCCGGCTGACCCGAGCGTAGAGTAAAACACAAAACACTCGAGTCAGGACATACATACTTATATAATGTAAACCAACTCAAGTGAACTGTAGTAGAAATGCATAATAACTTAAAGGATGCTTGGGATCGCCCATCCTCTAAGGATCAGTTAAACCATAAATTAAATACGTTCCGTTGTTAAAATTCCAAAGTGGTATTTTATACTTCAAAATAAAATATCATTTAAAATTCAATATCATTTCAAATCCATTTCAAAATATCAAAATATCATCCAAAACTACATTCGTTTTTATTAAATTTAAATATCATTCCAAATCACATTTCAAAATGGTTTATATTACATATCAATCCAAATCACATTTCAAAATGGTTTATATTACATATCAAATATTCCATTTAAAACCAATTAAAATGAAGTTATTATATTTAAAATAAAATATTCAATTCTCAAAATTTTACCATTTTCATAATTCATTTATTCACTTCAATTTATTAAAACAGTGGAATTTTCAGTTTTCGTAGCATTTAAAAAATGCTACGGAAAGTTACATTTTGAAACAGTTCAATTTAACAAAGATAGCATTTCACAGAAATGTTGTAATAATTCATGTTTCAAATAAAGCATTAGTTCAATTCTGCAACTACAACACTTACAAAGTGCTGTAATATCCTTTACTTAAGAAATGACAGCATTTCAAAAATGTTGTAAATTAAATTCCAAATTTCAATACAATTTCATAACCAATTAATTTTTTTAATTAAACCATTTTAACTTATAAAAATCATATTTTCTCACTTTAAAATGATCATTAAAATACCCTTTAATTTATTATTTTATAAAGTGAAATTTTCGTACAGAAATCAAATTTCTTTAATGATTCACTTATAAAAATTAATGTACAATTTTATAACATTTCATTTACTTTACATTTTAATTTAATTTACCATTTCATAAATTAAATTTAAATTCCATTTTATTTTCTTAACTTAACTTTTATTTTAAAACACATTTCATATTTTCCAAGTTAAGTTATATTTCAAATTTGAATTTTAAACATTTATTTATTTAACTATTTTTAATTTATAGAAAAATCAACAACACTTTATAAAATCATTTTAAATTTAAATTTAAATCAAATTATCATATTTTCTTACTTAACTTAAACTTCATTTATAAACAAAATCATAAATTCCAAAATTAACTTATATTTCACATTCTACTTTACCATTTATTTATTTCACTTAACTTGTAAAAAATCACTAATATTTCATAAAAATCATTTTTAGTTAAATTTAAATCAAAATATCATAATATTTACATTTTTATAATATTTTAAAAAGTTTAGAAAAATATATATTAACCACGGTCTGTATATAATTTTCTAACCTAAGTCAAATGATACAGATAATATATTATTTCAATCCGTAATTTGCAAAGGAGAATCCGGGTTTTATCATTCAAACACGCAATCCCAAGTTAAATGAAATAAATAAAAATCGTTCAAGCCTATCATTTCAGCTCATAACGATTTTTCCCTATTCTAAAGTCCGTTCGGGTATGTATCATTTCAACCCATAGTGATTCTAATCTACAGGGAACTTGCAGTGTGATAAACCGATATAAATAAACAATATAGCATTATATAACAGTAACAGATGATATAACAGATGAATGAACAGGGGTGAACATCATATGATCATATCATAGGCAGTTATAACATAATAATATAATTTACAAATTCACAGGATGTAAATTTACTAATTATATAAGTACAAATGTCTGGTGAGATATACTCAACTCTTAATGCTGGAGTTATCAATTCAAATGACACAACGAATTCCAGAAGGTATGATGACATGGCAACAGATTCAAGTGGAAGAGAACCAAGAAAATGATCTTGTCACACCCCATAAACAAAACCAAATATAAATTCAATACACATTGAATTTGAAACAACATTGAAATTAAAGCAAATTGAACACAATAGTTTTTGCCATGCTTTCAACATCTACTTGATCGGCCTAGGGGGTGAATATGGTAGGGTTTGGTGTGGCTTTGGATCAGGTTTGAGTCTTTAGAGGCACGGATACATGTGCTAGAAGTGGCAAAGGAGTCACAACACATGAATGTGAGGAGACAAGGCAACATAGTGGAGTTTTGGTCAACTTTTAAGCTCGACTACATGGTCCTAGGGCTCGGCCATGACATGTTTCAGATCTGGACAGAGGTAATGCTGAGGGTAAATGGTCATATCATGGTGGTGGTGGAGCATGGGGAGGTGGCCAACGCAATCCAAGGTGATGGTGATGAAGACTAGGCTCGGTTAGGCATATTTTAACGAGTTTGCAACATTTTTGTGGAGTTTTTGGTCATGGGGAAGGTATGGCCAGATCTGGTCAGAGGAAGAGGATATGATAGGTGGTTGATGGTGAGAGGAGGAGGAGGTGATGGCCAAGGCACTAGAGTGGAGAGCATGCAAATATGTGAAGAAATCATGGCCAAAACGAGGCAAAAGGAAGAAGAAAAAGTAGAAAAAGGAGGAGAGGTCATTACCAAAACTTCTTAGCCGTGGAAATCAAGTGAGAAATGAAGTTTCTCACATAAATATTGATTGAGAAACTCATGGCTACAAATAAATGCACGGCCAAAAAGAGCAAGCAAGTGAAAAGTCAAGAAAATGAAGAGTTTGGTAAATGAAAAGTCTTAAGTTTTAAAATCAAGTCTCTTCAAATTTCCTTTTTCTTAAAATCAAATAAAACCATCAAAATTCAGTAAATGAAATAGAAAATGAAAACAAAATAAAATAAACTGAAATAAATAAATAAGTTTTAAGGAAAATAGAAATAAATAAATAGTTTAATAATTGGAAATAAGACTCAAAATTTACAAACAAAATATCATTAACTTCAGAAAATTATTACTATACTTCTAAACCAATAAAAAGTCAAGTAAAATAAAATAAATTCTGAAAAAATAAAGAAAAATGAAAATAAATAATTATTTTTAGGAAAAATAGTAAAAAACAAAGAATTGCTTTAATTAATTCAAACTAGAAATTAGAAATTGTAAACAAAATAAAATTGACATTAAAAAATTTCAATTACACTTTTAAAATGTTTTAAAAATAAAATATATACATAACATGTTGTGTTACACATATAAAAATAAATTAAACATGACAACAAAATATTATTTATATAAAATTAAAATAAACAAATTTTGTTAAATGCAACAAATTACATCCAATAGTGTAAAAGGCATAACTTTCACAATATTAATCAGATGTTAACGAAAAGAAAAAAGTATTCTTAAAATTTTATTTATTTTCATAATAAAAGATAAAATTAAAATTTTCAAAATTTCAAAATTTTAAACTTAAAAGTCAATGTTTGACCATATCGACCAAAATTTATCTTTTTTAGAAAATATTCTATTTATTCAGGTTTGAAATTATAATTCACACAAAAATCAAAATTTATAGTTAAAATAACAAAATTTATTCATTTAATAAATATAATAAAGTTTTTAATCGGAAATTCAAAAAAAAAATCAAAATAAACAATTAAAAATAATAACAAAATGCAGGGTTGTTACACTCTCTCCCACTCAAATCTTTTCGTCCTCGAAAAGAACGAACAAGGAAAAAAAAAAGAGAAGCAAGATAGACAAAACAAATAGTACCTAGAAAAACAATTCCAGATTCGAAGCACGAATGCTCTCCTCCGTTTCCCAGGTACAATCCCAATCATCAGTACTTCACAGCACTTTGATCAGACTAACAGATTTCCTTCTTAGCTGTTTCGTACCTCTGCTGCCAATATGAAGTGGCTTCCTCTCGACAGTCAGGTTAGGCTAAATATCCAAACTATCAAGAGCAGATGGCTGAGCAAAAAGAGATGGGTCAAGAAGATACCAGAGAAGATGTAAGACATGGAATACATCTTGCACTCCAGACAGCTTCTCGGCAAATCCAGACGATAAGCCAAAGAACCAACTCTTTCCACAATGTGGAAAGGACCCTCGAAGAGGAAGAAGACAGAAATAGCTAGAAGGGAAAGTAGGTTGAAAGACAAGGATGAACAATATTTTAAAACTATATAAATTTCAATTAAAATTTTTATAACACAAACATTTTATAATATGATAAATAGTCATTTGATTCAAATTTGATAGTTCGAAGTAAACAATATTTAAAAAAAAATATTTAGACAAATAAAATAAATGATCAAAATATCCTTGATATAATACTTTACCAAAATACTTTTATAACCCGATGTGTCAACAAGTTTACTTCCGTTCCTACAGACTCTGGCCATGCGTTGATCAGGCGCAAAGCTAGAATTCTCTTGGCACTTAGTAGACTTGTTTTAAAACCCAGTGAAAATACTGGAAAACCTTTTAAAAATAGATATGGAAAGTACAATCCAAACAAAACAACCAAACCAAAACATTTGTCCAACCATGGATCGCAGATACACAATGGTTACGCCTGGATCCGTCAGGAAACATCCATACCGGTAAGCTATCTCAGCCTGCGAATTACACCATGATGACTAGTAGACCGCAGATACACAATGGTAACACCTGGATCCCCTAGGAAACATCCCTACCCTTAAGTTATCTCAGCCAGCGGATTTCGCTACTAATACGACCTACATAGATCGCAGCATACACAATGGTTACGCCTGGATCCTCCGGGAAACATCCGTACCCCCAGGCCATCTCAGTCAGGCGAATTACGCTATGCAGTCGCGATCATAAGACCATGGAGATTGCCATGAAATTCGATGGACACTCGAGTATCATATCTAGAAAACCCAAATTAGAGAGAATAATATCGGTAGAATGAATCCACAGTGTGGCCACAAAGCGAATATCAAGCAGAAGGCACTTTCCATATCTTTACTTTGAAAATATGTATCATATAGTACCTTTGAAATCACTTTCAAATATCACACTTATATAAAGTCCATTATATATAAGGTTTCATTTCAAATCGAATACTTTCCAAAATCAATAGTATATCAAATCACATTTATATAGACTTCGATTATATAAGATTTCACTTTCCAAATTGAGTACCTTACCAAATCAATAGTTTTCAAATCAACTTCATACTTATACAAATCCATTTTATATAAGTTCGATAACCCCCAAATCAAGTATTTAGTAAAACAAGGTTCTCAATTTCAATTCCTTTCAATAACGTTTCAGTTCAAAAACATATATGATTTTGCCAAATCATTTCTTCCAAATTACATGTATTCAGTTTCTTAAAACAATAGATTTAGAAAATAATCCAAAATTTCCAAATCAACAAAATATATGTCAAATAAATTCATTTCCAAAACCATCACATAAATACTGGGTTAAATTTCAATCTATTTTCAAAACCAAATATTTACCTCAAAATTAATTATACCCAAAATGATTTCAAGTTTAATCCCTTTAAAACCTTTAACTATTGATTTCCATATATGGAAGATCCAATTTACCTTTTGAAAATTACATAGCTTTAAAAATTAAACCTTGATTTGGAAGTGCTCGAACTTTCAAATAGTCAAAGAAATCATATTAAAATCAAAATGTTTGAAATCACCAACAAATCAGTAAATCAATTCAATAGATAAGATTATACCAAAACAAATCCAAAACTCGAGGACTGAACACCGACTTACATTAAATCATTTCAAATATATATACATGCATATATCTTTCGAATATCAATCCATACTTCGAGATCTGAAATAAAAATTGGTTTCACAAAATCACTCGTATAGAAAAGCTACTAAAGTGGCCTCTCCCCCACTCAAAAACTCAAAAATCAATGTCGATGATGCATCCATTCATCACCGAAATTATTTTCCAGCGACATAAGTGGGTTCTGGATTTTTATTTTCTTGAAACTTCTTTGAAATCTCTTTTGGAATCATTGGAATTCATTCGAATACATTTGAAACATTCTTATTCAGAAAAATATCTTTAAATCAAATTATTATTATTATATATTTTCCAAAATCTTAAAACCGATTTCAAAAAACTGGAGTTCGAGTCCTCAAAATTCAAATTCAAAACCCTTCAGTTATAAATCGTTTTTATATAAGTCAAATTCTTATAAATTTTCAAAATTTAAATCCTTTCGAAATTTCAAATTTTCATTTTCAAAAGATATAAAATCCTTATCGAAAACATTTTGCTTTTATATATAAAATGTGGTCATCCTTATCAAAATAATAATTTAGATGTATGCACAATTTAAAAATACATCGAAACATAAATTTCCAAAGGATGATCCAAGGTTAGATTTCAGACAAACAGAGATTCAAATTTAGAGGAACTCTAATCAAATAGAATTCTGATTCGAAGATAAGCTCGAATGAAGATGAGATAATTTAATTTCCAAATAGGAGATGATAAGCCTATATGAATCGCAGGCGACCTTAACCAGTCAACTGGGACTTCAGGAATATAATCAATTCATAAATCTAAGGCAAATGGACATTTGATCGTCAGATATAGAATCCAGGTAGAGCAGGTGATAGATAGCATCGTAGACCAAGGATATAGAAATCTCCAGTGAATCAATGCCAATTGTAAAGGAGTTTCACCCCTTTACAAATCATTCAAAAGTTTGCAGAATCACCGATCTTTATGGAGGTCATTCCAAAGTGGGATTACGGAATGCTCCAAAATCAAAATAATAAAAATAGTGAAGACAAGACTGGATTTTAGAACAAGTGGGAGCGCTCCAAAGTTCAAGGAATCCTAATCGATAAGAATCCTATCCAAGAGATTACTAACAAGGTGGATACCAAAGGGACGAAATTTAGGAAATCTTGATTTCAAAATAAGGAAATAATTCATACCAATATAATCTTTGAAAATCCTTTAAAAATCTTTTGAAAATCATTTTATACTTCGAAAATACGTTCTCTCACAAGGAAGTGATTCTGAGATTGATTTCATTCATTCTAGGGTATTTCTGTCCTATCTCTAATGAGTTTTTGCTCCGCAGGCTATGCGCAACGACCCGAAATTTTCGAAGCCGAAAATTCCAGATAGTTATGAAAAAGAAGAAAGAGATAGAAGAAGAAGAACAGAATCATCAACATCTCACATTCGCAGCGGATAAAATATAATAATAAATAATAACAGTTTACAAAGAATAATATTCTGTCGAATACATTTTAATACATCAGAGTTACACATATATATAGTCACTAAAATATGCATAATTATCATGCCACAGATATACAGAAATAAAATACAGCGGAGACACTCCATACGTTCTTGCCATCCAGCTCACCTCCTGAGCTCCAGAACGTCCTTACCTGAAAATCTGTAATACTCGGTCTGACCTGAGCATTACATCAAAGTAACACCCGGGTCAGGCTGGAAACCAGCGTGAGTAAACCCGTAAAATTTGAAAAACTAAGTCCAAACCATAAGAGAAAAACCTAGTAACTAGTACTTCACTACGAGTTCTACTCTTATTTAAGTCAATCTTTTATCTCAAAACAATATTCAAGAAACGTTATCCAGTTTAAATGTCCGTGTAACCTGATTTATTTCATCCAAGCCTGTTTGCTTCTAACCAAACTATAAAGAATTACTGTAGATTGCTAATCGAAGTGGTTTCGGGTATTTAATGATACCTGACCCTGGTCTCTTCGAAATCCAAACACCCTCTAAAAGGTCAAGTTGTTAAAGGTTTAATCAATTTAATTCAATACTTCGAATTCATTCATCATAGATAAATATCACCTATTTATTACAGATATGTCCAATATCACCCTACAGAATACCACAAATTATCGTTCAATAGATATCAATCAATCAATATATTCTACTCAAACAATCATTCAGAAAAATGAATTATTAATCCATATTATAATTAATTTAAATTAATCTTCAATTAAATTAATAACTTAAGAATTTATCGCGTAATCATGCTTAACCAATCATAAATTAATTACTAATCATTTAGTTAATTAATCATCCTTTAATTATCAATCTAAATTAATTATCCATAATTACTTTTATTAACTAGTTATCCATTGATTATTCATATTAATCAGTGAACCCTTATTTATTTCATTAAGTGATTAATTTTTAACTAATTTCACTAATTAATTATCTTTAATTAATCACAACCTTAATTGAACAAAGATAAATTCTTATTTGAACTAAGTACTTAATTTCATCGTTCTTCTTTGTTTGAGAATCATTTAGGAATTAAATTCATAATTGTATCTGATATAATTAATTTTAAACAACTACTCTGAAGATATACTAAATCAAAACAATTTAAAACTTAAAACCTATATTTTAGATTTTGAAACCCGCTTGATATTTATCTGTGAAACTTTGAGAACATAAATTTAACTTAGAAAAACTTCCATTTCTATGTTTTTTTCCGTGAATCGTTTATATGAATCAATAGATCAAACTCTCATATACAAAAGAATTAATGCATATCAACGAAGAGGCAGAACATGCAGGTAAAACAAAGCACAAGCAATGAAACACACAGTAGGATTTAAAGATAAAAACCGTGAGAGTGAACTCACCACCGAAATCGAAATCACCCCACCCTCGATCATCTCGACGAGCGCCATTATGCCCATCCACCTCGAATGCGAAACCCTAACTGCCTCGATCGCAAGCCACTCGCCAATCCCCCTTCTACAACTGAAATCGACATCGAGTAATAGCCTTGACAGCACGCAACTTCACCTCGAGTCCAAGCCTTGCGACATCGAGTCGGGATGCCCATTACCCCATCGTGCATGAACCCCAGCCACGGCCTCCATCGAAGCGCGCGCGATCTCGAATCCATCAACGTGGCCCCAAAATCGATCGGCACAGAATTGAGCTGCCGATTGAGGACGATTATTTTGATTTTGGTTTTTGAACGAATTTCGTTTCATTCCCTTTTTTAAAGATGTGTTCGACTATCTGTTGAAGGTGAGAGGGGGCGGTGATAAATATTGATTTGGGGTTAGCTTCTTGAATACGAGTGTTAATTAAATATTTAAATATTGAAAATATCTCTCCTTGCATAACGCGAAATACCAAACCCCAAATCAGACATGCCGACAGACGTTAATAAGGTTCTACCCGCATTCCGAACACAATGGAACATGTTTCGGAGGCTAATTTGATCGTATGTGCAAGTTACAAAAGAAAACGATCAAATTTCAATTAAATCGATTAAAATAATTTCTTAGCGTTTCGAGTTGCCAGGGTCAAATGACAACTCCGATTGCTACGAAAATTGAAATTCGATAATAACTAACTATTACGGATCCAATGGAACTAGTTTCGTCAAATTCCGAGACTGTGCCTCGGAAGGCTATTTTTAAATATCGATTTAAACGATATATTATTAAAATTGAACAAATCACCTTTAAATTAAATTCCAACCATTCTATTATCTTCAGTATCATCATTATAAATTTTATTAGCCTTCAATTATTTTAAAAAGGCTTAGAAATTTCAGATTCAACAATTTACCCAATTTCAATTATTAAATTCGATATTTAAACTATATAATTCAATGATTTAATTATCAAGTAAATATTGATATCTTCAATTCAAGTTAAAATTAGCTTTTAAATGTTTAAAATCAATTTAATTATTCCATTTTAAATTGTTAAAAATTCTGGGTCGTCACATTCCTCCCCCCTTAAAAGAATTTCGTCCCCGAAATTACTAGTTAGGAAGAATGGTTCAAAACCTGATTACCTTTTCCCAAAAATCACAACTCAACATCCTACCAACTATCTTTTATTAAAGACCCACTATCACCTTAACCAACTTCCCAAAACTTTTTATAGTTTCAAATAATACCTTTTTCTCAATCATTTAAATTTCAATTTAAAACCAATTTTAGAAAAAAAGTTCCCAAAAATTTTCTAACTCTCTAAATTTCCGAGAAATTTTGCCAGCGTCTCCTTTGCGCGGCTAGCTCGGTACAACTAAAAAATGCCTCTACGGGCTCCCAAATTCCAAAAGAAAACAAAAGCCAAGTGGCTAGATCAAAAACCCAATCCAATTTCATACAGAAATTTAGATACATACCTTTTTGTCGGGCAATTCAAATTTATCTTTTAGAATCAAATCCAATTTTCTTTTCCCTTTAATACCTACATATCCCACTTAGCAACAATATTCAATCGTAACCTTTCAAATCATTTTATACATTTCCTTACAGAAGTTTTCACATCTACTTCTATGCAAATTAGTTTTCCCTGTTTTCATACGAATTCAATTTATTTTCAATTTTGAATATTGAATTTTATCTCTCATTTATTACTGATTCATATTAGTTTCATCTACTAATTTACTTTAATTTCCAATTTGAAATTGTTTTGTTGTTAATAAAATTTCTCCCAAAAATTTTCTAACTCCTAAAATTTTCAAAAACTTTTGGCAGAGTCTCCTTTGTACGGAGGAGCTTTTGCAATTTTACAAGAGATATAAATATATATACATCGACCCACCCGGTCGGAAAAAGCAAAAACAGTTCATATTTTCTATTTTTATTGCATAGGCGTACCTTTATTTAGCATTTTTAGCAAGCGGGTAGTTATTTAAACAATTAGCGTAATCCAAATCCAGCCAAACGGCCTTCAGGTACCTGTACTTACTCAATTTAAACATATAAGCACTATATATATGAAGTTTATAACATTTCTCTTACTAAAACAACTACAACACTTCAATTCTAAAAGAAATGCATTCAAAATAACTTCCACGAGCAATTTATATGATTTCAAACCTAATTCAATTGCTTTCAACCAATTCATATGCCGTTTCATTAAATTTTAATGGTTTTCAACTCAATTGCCTACATTCAATTCATTTTTAAGCCAATCAAGCTCATATTCAATTCAATTGATTCTAAAATCAATTTATTTAATCTCTATCGGCTCATAGAATTTTAATTACTTCCATTTACGTCAAAGAACAATTCATTTTATGCAAATTTGACAATATTCGCTCAATAGAGTATTTATTTTAGTATATAACTACTTAAAATTAATTTTCTAATCATTCTGTATTTAATTTCATTTTATTTCCAATTTATTCACCAACCATACATTGCATTTCATTCATTTCCGCATTGATTTCATTTCAAAACTATTTCATCGAGCTTGACAACATTCAATGCTTATATTAATATCCATTTTCCAAATAAATTTAACCCAAATCCTTATTTAATGGTCTACTATTCTCACTCAATCTAAGCTTTCATTGGCTTAAGAAATTTTACTTCAAATCCATACGCCTTTAAACTTACGTTCATTCTGATAACCCAATTCCAATTAAAACTTTGATTTTAGTTTTTATTTAATCAGACTTCATCCATTTCTTATTTAATTTAATTAACCCATTTTAAATTTTAGATTCACTTACTTAATTTATTTTCAAATTTATTTTATTAATATAAAGCCATTCTTAATTTATTTCTATTCACTTGGGTTTTGTTGCAATTCAAACCATGCCTATTATAGTTCACTTTCATCTCATTCGACAACACTTCCATTATATCTAATTTACTTGCAAGTTTCGTTAAATATTATTCGTATCACACTCGAATTTTATTCATAGTTCAAACCATCACTATTTCGATCCAACTCTATTTTATTTTTATTTTTATAGCATCTCCACTTATTTAATTCATTATCAAATCCAAGTCGAATTCTATTTACAATTCAAATTCATTTCCAACTCCATTATTATTTACAATTCATTTTGTTTAATCGAGTTAAATTTTATTAACATACTCTATCAAATAATTATTTATTAGCTTACTTCCAACTTTTAAATTAATATTTGATTTTTTTACAAAAATCACTTTATTAAATTTTCCTGAGTTCAAATTTTATTTTATAATTCCAGTTTGGATTTTTTTCCTTTTATTTTCCCAAAATTCCAACACTTATATTTTAAAAATTAAGAAATGCTTTTAAATTCAGATAATACTATTTAAAATAGATTTTTATAAAAATATTTCTTATAACTCGATGTCTCAACCAGTCCACCCTTGTTCTCATAGAAATTCAGTCATACGTTGATCAGGCGTAGGACTGAAAATCCATAAGTACTTGGTAAACCCGTTTTCAACATCCAGTGAAAATACTTGGGAAAATAATTTTATTGAAAATATAGAAAACGGTTTTTGAAGATAGAGGAAATATCTTTGTGAGAATGCTCTGGAAATCATCACTCCCATCCATGGTCGTAGTTACATCTTGGGTTACGTTGCCATCACAGCAAAAGTCCATGTAACTGTAGGCACTCCACGCCCCTCGATTACGCCATGGAACCCATAACAGATCGCAGTTACATTCCAGGATTACATTGCCATCACAGCAAAAGTCCATGTAACTGTTGGCTCTCAGTGGCCCACACGATTTTCGCTGTCAAAATGAAACTTCTCCACTCCTTCATAGGTCGCAGTCTACCGATATAAAATCAAACGCAGTCTGTTGGCTCTCAGCGGCACACACGACTTTCGCTATGTTACCATAGGTCGCAGTCTACCAATATAAAATCAAACGTAGACTGTTGGCTCTCAGTGGCACACACGACTTTCGTTGTGGTACACACTACTCATAATCCTCAGGAACTATTTTTGTCCGGACTCCTCACAGGATCAACTTTAGAACCCCCCCTTGGGGCTCAAGGCAGCACCACCCAGTGGTACTCCTGAGAAGTTCATTTCAAGGGAGCGCCTTTTTTCCCAGAGCCATCATCAAAACAACTTATACTATACATATATAGTATCTTCCAAGTCATACACCTAGTAAGATCTCATAAAAAGCTCCTTTACACAAAATCGATTATCCCAAAATCGATAATTCTCAAACTAGGCTTTCCAAATTTCAATATTGATTTTACCCAAAAATCAAAAGCCTTTCCAAAACCAAAGGTTCCCAAAACCTTTTTCCAAAATCCTCATAAGATCCTTTATATATATATATATATATATATATAAATATATATAATTTTTAAAACTTTGGATAATTTCAATCTTGTATAAAACTCCTTTATACTTCAAATACTTTCAAAAATCCTTTCCTTCTAGCAATAGATTCAACAAGGGGAGATTTATCTTATATAACAAAGATATATAACTTTGTTTATTCAAAATCAAATATTCAAATTCGATTACTCTTTCAATATCAATTTCATTCAAATCCGTACGATGTACACTTATCATCCGTACGCTATACTAATCTGATCGCTCACTCAATCACACAATTCCACTTCCGAACTAGTATCGTCCACCCGACTTCCTAGTGCAGACTCAGATCTGGTTTCTTGATCAGAAACCGTCATTCTCCTTGCATAGCCATAACTATAATAGAGAATATCCAGAACCAATCAACAATCCATATCCAGGTTCGTCGTCGAAAATCGAGTGAAAAATCCCACTCGGATCGATATAACTATCTCGGAATTATGTGCTCGAATCTGGATCAAATCACTATGCGAATAGAATAATATACGTACATCCTACGTATTTATTTCAATTGATCATTAGCCAAATCAATTTGCTTTCTATTCACATTTCCTTTAATTCCCATTCACTTATTTACAATTGCCTTAATTCTCATTTGGATCATATCTTCAATCCTTATCTCAATTGGGTATTTAATCAATAACAGTTTGAACTCCGACCAGTTTATATATAGAAAATAACTTGAAAATTTTAAAAATAGATAAGTAGTTGAAGAATAATTATTAGTTTGCAAAATAGCTATAAAATAGTTAACTAATTATAAAATAGTTGAAAAATAGTTAAATAGTTATAAAATAGTTAGATAATCACAAAATAGTTTAAAATAGTAATTAGTTATAAAATAGTTGAAAAACAGTAATTAGTTTATAAAACAGTTACAAAATAGTTAAATAACTCCAAAAGTAGTTATAAAATAAGTATAAAATAATTTTGGGTTTAATAAGAAAGGTTGTATATATTAAATAGCTTGGAAAAATAAATTTATATTAAAACAATTTATATTGAGAATAGTCCAGAGTCAAAACTGTTCACTTCCCCTACTATTCAGTTTAAATTTCCATTTAAATTGACCCAATTCCAATTCAAATAACTACAAGTTTCATTGGACTTGATTTATTCCAATTCAAGTTGAATTAATCTCAATTTCTTTCCAACTTCAAATCAAATTCCATTTGATTCTTACTTATTCAATTTTATTTACGGTTCCAAATTATTCAAATAAATTTGGACTAATTTCAAATTGAATCCACTTCAATTTCAAATCATTTCAATTCCTGCTTGAATATAATCCCAATTCCCATTCAAATTTTAAACCTTCAGATTAATAACCTTTCCACTTAAGTTTAAAACTTGCTTAACTTTGGGTTTCACATCACATTCCAAGGAAAATTTAAAACTCAACCTTAGAGTTTAGTTTCATATTTATTTCCTTTACACACCAGGCTACTTTTAAATTTTAAACCACCCTTGGTTTTAATTTCAAAACAAATCCCTTATTCAAACATTTCTTGTTTTAAAATAAGATTATATTCAAAATAGTCTGAATTATAAGTTACACTCATCTTATAAATTTACTTCATTTGGCTTACTTAATAACAAATACATCATTATTAAACACGATAAATATTTATGATAATACCTAAGGTTACCATATCTAGATACCAATTCCTTTTTATATTAGTCTTACTTCTATAAATTCAAGATTAATTTTCAGTCTAAATCCATTTCAAACTTACCTTTATTTAAAGTTTTTAAAGAATTCAATTTGTAAACTCAAATTCTAGAATTTCTTTTTAATCAATTTAATTTTAATTTGGTTGTATTTCTGTTACCACTTAATTTAATTCCAATTTAAGATTTCAATTTGGTTGTATTAAATTACTTCTTAATTTAAATTTCATTAATTTAACAACCAATCACCTTAATATTTATTAGAAGAAAATATTGCTTCATATATCAAAATATACTTTTATATAAAATCATTTAAAATCTTTATATAAGAAAATAACAAGTACGCTCTCATACACACACACACACACACACACACACATACTCAACTCATTCTAGAGTACTACGGACTCTATTTAATGAGTAATCCCCACTAGAGCCAAGGTTCTCGCTTGACCTTTCGGCTCTGATACCAACTGTAACGACCCGAAATTTTCGAAGCCAAAAATTCCAGATAGTTATGAAAAGGAAGAAAGAGATAAAAGAAGAAGAAGAACATAATCATCAACATCTCACATTCGCAGCGGATAAAATATAATAATAAATAATAACAGTTTACAAAGAATAATATTCTGTCGAATACATTTTATTACATTAGAGTTACACATATATATAGTCACTGAAATATGCACAATTATCATGCCATAGATATACAGAAATAAAATGCAGCGGAGACACTCCATACGTTCTTGCCATCCAACTCGCCTCCTGAGCTCCAGAACATCCTTACCCGAAAATCTGTAATACTCGGTCTGACCCGAGCATTACATCAAAGTAACACCCGGGTCAGGCTGGAAACCAGCGTGAGTAAACCCGTAAAATTTGGAAAACTAAGTCCATACCATAAGAGAAAAACCCGGTAACTAGTACTTCACTACGAGTTCTACTCTCATTTAAGTCAATCTTTTATCTCAAAACACTATTCAAGAAACGTTATCCAGTTTAAATGTCCGTGTTACTTGATTTATTTCATCCCAGCCTGTTTGCTTCTAACCAAACTATAAAGAATTACTGTAGATTACTAATCGAAGTGGCTTCGGGTATTTACTGATACCCGATCTCTTCGAAATCCAAACACCCTCTAAAAGGTCAAGTTGTTAAAGGTTTAATCAATTTAATTCAATACTTGAATTCATTCATCACAGATAAATATCACCTATTTATTACAGATATGTCCAATATCACCTCCAATGAATACCACAAATTATCATTCAATAGATATTAATCAATCAATATATTCTACTCAAACAATCATTCAGAAACATGAATTATTAATCCATATTATAATTAGTTTAAATTAATCTTCAATTAAATTAATAACTTAAGAATTTATCACTTAATCATGCTTAACCAATCATAAATTAATTACGAATCATTTAGTTAATTAATCATCTTTTAATTATCTATCTAAATTAATTATCCATAATTACTTTTATTAAGTAATTATCCATTGATTATTCATATTAATCAATCAACCCTTATTTATTTCATTAAGTGATTAACTTTTAATTAATTTCACTAATTAATTATCTTTAATTAATCACAACCTTAATTGAACAAAGATAATTTCTTATTTGAACTAAATACTTAATTTCATCATTCTTCTTTGTTTGAGAATCATTTAGGAATTAATTTCATAATTATATCCGATATAATTAATTTTAAATAACTACTCTGAAGATACACTAAATCAAAACAATTTAAAACTTAAGACCTATATTTTAGATTTTGAAACCCACTTGATATTTATCTATGAAACTTTGAGAACATAAATTTAACATAGAAAAACTTCAATTTCTATGTTTTTTTTCGTGAATCGTTTATGTGAACCAATAGATTAAACTCTCATATACAAAAGAATTAATGCATATCAACTAAGAGGCAGAACATGCAGGCTAAAACAAAGCACAAGCAATGAAACACACAGTAGGATTTAAAGATAAAAACTGTGAGAATGAACTCACCATCGAAATCGAAATCACCCCACCCTCGATCGTCTCGATGAGCGCCGTTATGCCCATCCACCTCGAATGCGAAACCCTAACTGCCTCGATCGCAAGCACTCGCCAATCCCCATTCTACAACTGAAATCGACATCGAGCAACAGCCTTGACAGCACGCAACTTCACCTCGAGTCCAAGCCTTGCGATATCGAGTCGCGATGCCCACTACCCCATCATGCGTAAACCCTAGCCACGGCCTCCATCGAAGCGCACGCGATCTCGAATCCATCAACGTGGCCCCAAAATCGATCGGCATGGAATCGAGCTGCCGATCAAGGACGATTATTTTGATTTTGGTTTTTGAACGAATTTTATTTCGTTCCTTTTTTTAAGATGAGTTCGACTATCTTTTGAAGGTGACAGGGGGCGGTGATAAATATTGATTTGTGGTTAGCTTCTTGAATACGAGTGTTAATTAAATATTTAAATATTGAAAATATCTCTCGTTGCATAACGCGAAATCCCGAACCCCAAATCATACATGCCGACAGACGTTAATAAGGTTCTACCCACATTCTGAACACAATGGAACATGTTTCGTAGGCTAATTTGATCATATGTGCGAGTTACAAAGAAAACGATCATATTTCAATTAAATCGATTAAAATAATTTCTAAGCATTTCAAGCTGCCAGGGTCAAACGACAACTCCGATTGCTACGAAAATTGAAATCCGATAATTACTAACTATT
Organism: Allium cepa; assembly: GCA_030765085.1. NCBI lineage: Eukaryota > Viridiplantae > Streptophyta > Magnoliopsida > Asparagales > Amaryllidaceae > Allium > Allium cepa. The sequence goes on from CM060928.1 coordinate 452,005,062, forward strand.
ATGGATCCAATGGAACTGGTTTCGTCAAATTCCGAGAGTGTGCCTCGGAAGGCTATTTTTAAATATCGATTTAAACGATATATTATTAAAATTGAACAAATCACCTTTAATTGAATTCCAACCATTCTATTATCTTCAGTATCATCATTATAAATTTTATAAGCCTTCAAATTATTTTAAACAGGCTTAGAAATTTCAGATTCAACAATTTACCCAATTTCAATTATTAAATTCGATATTTAAACTATATAATTCAATGATTTAATTATCAAGTAAATATTGATATCTTCAATTCAAGTTAAAATTAGCTTTTAAATGTTTAAAAGCAATTTAATTATTCCATTTTAAATTGTTAAAAATTCTGGGTCGTCACACTATGGTTTGCCCAAAACCAAAGCTCTAATACCACCTGTAACAACCCGATATTTTCAACCATTAGCATCCTCATATATCGCACTTGAATTGCTCAAAATGCCGCATTGTAAATGACTTTTGGAGAAAATGAAATACAATCACAAAATCACAGACACAGAAATATCAGAATAACTCGCAGCGGAAATTAAAATACCATAGTAGTTCATGAAGCTACTATAACAAACTCTCAAAAAAATACATAATATCAGTCTGAAAAACATATACAATAGGAATCCAAATACATAGAAGTTTATAAATACCGGAGATGAAATAGAACAACTGAACAGAAACAGAGGGATAACTAGATAAGCAAGAATCTCCAGCGATTCCTAGCTCCAGAAAAGAAATCCAAAGCTAAGCTGTAAATACTCAGGCTGACCCGAGCGTAAAGTAAAATACAAAACACTCGAGTTAGGACATACATACTTTTATGATGTAAACCAACTCAAGTGAACTGTAGTTGAAATGCACAATAACTTAAAGGATGCTTGGGATCGCCCATCCACTAAGGATTAGTTAAACCATAAATTAAATACAGTCCGTGATTAAAATTTCAAAATGGTAATTTATAATTCAAAATCAAATATCATTTAAAATTCAATATCAGTTCAAATCCATTTCAAAATATCAAATATCATATCTTTCCAAAACCACATTCATTTTTGTTAAATTCAAATATCATTCCAAATCACATTTCAAAATGGTTTATATTTCATATCAAATATTCCATTTAAAACCAATTAAAATGAAGTTATTATATTTAAAATCAAATATTAAATTCTCAAAATTTTGCCATTTTCAGAATTAATTTATTCACTTCAATTTATTAAAACAGTGAAATTTTCAATTTCCGCAGCAATTAAAAAATGCTACGGAAATTTACATTTTAAAAAGTTCAATTTAACAAAGATAACATTTTATAGAAATGCTGTAATAGTTCATGTTTCAAATAAAGCTTTAGTTCAATTTTGCAACTACAGCACTTACAAAGTGGTGTAATATCCTTTACTTAAGAAATGATAGTATTTCAAAAATGCTGTAAATTAAATTCCAAATTTCAATACAATTTCATAACCAATTAATTTTTTTAATTAAACCATTTTAACTTATAAAAATCATATTTTCTCACTTTAAAATGATCATTAAAATACCCTTTAATTTATGATTTTATAAAGTGAAATTTTCATACAAAAATTAAATTTCTTTAATAATTCACTTATAAAAATTAATGTATAATTTTATAACATTTCATTTACTTTACATTTTACTTTAATTTACCATTTCATAAATTAAATTTAAATTCCATTTTATTTTTCTTAACTTAACTTTTATTTTAAAATACATTTCACATTTTCCAAGTTAAGTTATATTTCAAATTTCAATTTTAAACATTTATTTATTTAACTATTTTTGATTTATAGAAAAATCAATAACACTTTATAAAATCATTTTAAATTTAAATTTAAATCAAATTATCATATTTTCTTACTTAACTTAAACTTCATTTATAAACAAAATTATAAATTCCAAAATTAACTTATATTTCACATTCTACTTTACCATTTATTTATTTCACTTATTTAACTTGTAGAAAATCACTAATATTTCATTAAAATCATTTTTAATTAAATTTAAATAAAATATCATAATATTTACATTTTTATAATATTTTAAGATTTTTAGAAAAATATATTAACCACGTTCTGTATATAATTTTCTAACCTATGTCAAATGATACGGATAATATATCATTTCAATCCGTAATTTGCAAAGGAAAAATCCGGGTTTTATCATTCAAACCTGCAATCCCAAGTTAAATGAAATAAATAAAAATCGTTCAAGCCTATCATTTCAGCCCATAACGATTTTTCCCTATTCTAAAGTCCGTTTGGGTATGTATCATTTAAACCCATAGTGATTCTAATCTATAGGGAACTTGCCGTGTGATAAACTGATATAAATAAACAGTATAACATTATATAACAGTAACAGATGATATGATAGGTGAATAAACAGGGGTCATATGATCATATCACAAGCAAATATAACATAATAATATAATTTACAGATTCACAGGACGTAAATTTACTAATTATATAATTACAAATGTCTTGTAAGATATACTCACCTCTTAATGCTGGAATTATCAATTCAAATGACACAACGAATTCCAGAAGGCATGATGACATGACAATAGATTCAAGTGGAAGAGAACCAAGCTAATGATCTTTTCATAACCCATAAGCAAAACCAAATATAAATATAAATTCAATACACATTGAATTTGAAACAACTTTAAAATTAAAGGAAATTGAACACAATAGTTTTTGCCATGTTTTCAACATCCACTTTCTCGGCCTAGGGGGTGAATATGGTTGGATTTGGTTTGGCTTTGGATCACTTTTGAGTCTATGGAGGTCACGGCTACATGTGCTAGAAGTGGCAAAGGAGTCACAACATATGAATGTGAGGAGACAAGGCAACATAGTGGAGTTTTAGTCAACTTTTGGGCTTGGCTACATGGTCCTAGGGCTCGGCCATGACATGTTTCAGATATGGACAGAGGTAAGGCTGAGGGTAAATGGTCATATCATGGTGGTGGTGGAGCATGGAGAGGTGGCCAGGCAATCCAAGGTGATGGCAATGAAGACTAGGCTCGGTTAGGCATGTTTTAAGGAGTTTGCAACATTTTTGTGGAGTTTTTGGTCATGGGGAAGGTATGGCCAGATCTGGTGGGAGGAAGAGGATGTGATAGGTGATTGATGGTGAAGAGGAGGAGGAGGAGGAGGAGGTGGAGGTGATGGCCAAGGCACTAGAGTGGAGAGCATGAAAATATGTGAAGAAATCATGGCCAAAACGAGGCAAAAGGAAGAAGATAAGGTAGAAAAAGGAGGAGAGGCCATTACCAAAACTTCTTAGCCATGGAAATGAAGTGAGATACGAAGTTTCACACATGAATATTGATTGAGAAACTCACGGCTACAAATAAATGCACGGCCAAAAAGAGCAAGCAAGTGAAAAGTCAAGAAAATGAAGAGTTTGGTAAATGAAAAGTCTTAAGTTTTAAAATCAAGTCTCTTCAAATTTCCTTTTTCTTAAAATCAAATAAAACCATCAAAATTCAGTAAATGAAATAGAAAATGAAAAAAATTAATATAATAGACTGAAATAAATAAATAAGTTTTAAGGAAAATAGAAATATATAAATAGTTTAATAATTGGAAATAAGACTCAAGATTTACAAACAAAATATCATTAACTTTGGAAAATTATTACTATACTTCTAAACCAATAAAAAGTCAAGTAAAATAAAATAAATACTGAAAAAATAAAGAAAAATGAAAATAAATAAATATTTTTAGGAAAAATAGAAAAAAAATTAAGAATTGCTTTAATTAATTGAAACTAGAAATTAGAAATTGTAAACAGAATACAATTGACATTGGAAAATTTCAATTACACTTTTAAAATGTTTTCAAACTAAAATATATACATAACATGTTGTATTACACATATAAACATAAACTAAACATGACATGACAAGAAAATATTATTTATATAAAATTAAAATAAACAAATTTTGTTAAATACAACAAATTACATCCAATAGTGTAAAAGACAACTTTCAAAATATTAATCAGATTTCAACGAAACGAAAAGCAGTATTCTTAAAATTTTATTTACTTTCATAATAAAAGATAAAACTAAAAAAATTCAAATTTTCATATTTTTAAACTTAAAAGTCAAAGTTTGACCATATCGACCAAAATTCACCTTTTCTGGAAAATATTCTATTTACTCAGGTTTGAAATTATAATTCACACAAAAATCAAAATTTATAGTTAAAATAACAAAATATATTCATTTAATAAATATAATAAAGTTTTTAAATCATAAATTCAAAAAATAATAATCAAATTAAACTATTAAAAATAATCACAAAATGCAGGGTTGTTACATCATTAGTAGGATTAGGAGAAAAATATTCATACTTTGATATTGTATCCAAAATACTTAATTCTTTAATGGAAGAATGAGAAAGAAAAGTTTTCGCTATTGAAGAAGCGAACGATATTTCAAAAATAACTCCGAAAGAGTTAATAAGAAATCTAATGTCTTATGAAGTGAATTTTCAGGCTAAATGAGTTCAAGCTCAAGATAAAAAGAATTTAGCATTCCATGCAGAATAAGAAGAATCAGATTCAGACAAAGACAGCCAAGCCTTTATTGCCAAGAACTTTAAGAAATTCTTGAAATATAGAAAAGGAAATAGAAATAATGACAAGAGAAGCTCAAACTGTAATAAACCACCGTCTTTATCAGTTATGGAGTGTTTTAACTGTCACAATAACGGGCATATACATAAGCACTATCCGGATCAAAAGAAAGAATATCGAAATAGAAGGAAGGTCAAATTCAAAAGAAAAGTATTTTCAGTTACATGGGATGATTCAGATTCATCTTCTTCTTCTCCACTATAAAATACACACTGCTTAGCGACGGCAAAAAGCCGTTAGCGGCCGTCGCTAGCCGTCGCGAGCCGTCGCTAAAAGCCGTTGCAAAATACCTCGTTGCAACCAAAGAAAGCGACGGTCTTAGTGACGACTCCGTTGTTCGTTTTGCAACGGCTTGTAACAGCTAAATGTACACGTAGAAGCAACCATTGGTTTGTTGGTTTCCTGGGTTGTTGATGCAAACCGTTGCAAATCGTTGCAAATTGGCCGTCGTTAGCCGTCGCTTATTTTGACCAAATGGTCGTCGCTAGCCGTCGCTAGTCGTTGCAAACCTGGAATATTTTTCCAGCCAATTTGCAGCACCTTTAACCCTCAATCTCAATCGATCCAAATAATATAATTCCATCATTTTACACATATAATACCATTTCATCGTACCATATAATCAATATCAACACAACCAAATCATCAAATATTGCATATTCTAACATATATTTACAAAACCATATAAAAAAATCAACATAACCAAATACGAAAATCCACCAAACCAAATCACATTGTTCAAGTATCAATCATAACAACCAAAATACCAAACCCACCAAAACACTAAGTATCAATCACAACATCCATTGTACCAAATGTCAAACCCATCATAATATGTACACACACACACACACATATATATATAAAGCGTACCCATCAAAACAAACTAGCTAAGCATCATCATCATCTGCACCTCCTTCCCTAGGCATTGACGCATGCTCCTGATAGAATGCAACAATATGCTCATCTATCTACGTCGCCAACTGACTCTTCCGCCAATCATTGAGCTCATCCAATTGTGTTTACATCCGAGCAATCTCTTCCTCATCTATGGATCTCTTATATGACCTTTGGAAATTAAGAGCCTGTGAAATAATTCAAGTGAATAAGAAGTTCATGGCATATAATAACAATAAGAAAACTCAAGTTATTGGTAATAAACTCAAGTGAATAAGAAGTTCATGGCATGCAGGTTTCTACTGTGTAAACGTTGAGTACATACCATATTGCCGAAACTATAACGCCTGTTTCGACTTGCCGGTTCAATGATTGAATCCCATATCCGATTACACTCATCAATCGTAAGCGACTCCCGTCCACTCGCTTGTATCGCCCGTGCATACTCTGTGTTATATCTTTCCTACAATTACGAACAGATATTTGACACAATTGCTATACAATTTACTTATTTACTGTGAAATAAACGAATATGAAATAATTTCATTACATAAATAAACATTTTTACCACTACATAAGCAGCCTTGTCGTCCAACCAATCATATGAAACATTCCCATCCTCATCTGTATGCTCCACTGCATGTGTGACTCTGAAAACCTCAGCCGCTGTGGGCTCCCTACCATACTTTGCCCACTGAATATATACAAGAATAGGTTATATTGATAATTTGCATGAGTATATACAAGAATAGATTATAGTGGTACAAAAACCGAAATTAATTAAATTACCTCTCAAATGGATACATCCATCCATATTGCAAAGGACCACGAAGGAGTGCTTCAGATGGAAAATGAACAGGTAAATGCTCCATTACATTAAAAAAACCATGCGGAAATATTTTCTCCAGTTTGCGTAGAAGTACAGGGATTTCTTCTTGAAGTTTACGTATACGATCTACCTTTAACGTCGTAGAACAAAGCTGTTTATAAAACATACTCAATTCTGTTATAACACTCCATATTTTTGCAGGCAGCAGTTCTTTGAAAATCATGGGAAAAAATACTCCATCATAATGTGGCAATCGTGACTTTTCATCCCACTCAATTTGCTGTTTTTAAGGTCAACACATCTACGGAGGTTAGAAGAAATCCCATCAGGACATCTAAGTCCTTCCACCCACTTTAGAACGAGTTTTACTTGCTTATTGTCTAACTCATAGCATGCTTTGGGTTTCTTATTATCGTCGTATAATTGAAGTTCTGGCCGCTTACAAAAGTGTAATATATCACGTCTTGAATACGCATCGTCCTTGGTTTTCCCCTCCACATTCAAAATTGTATTAAACACGTTGTCAAACGCACTTTTTTCATTGTGCATGACGTCAATATTATGTCGGAGTAGGAGATTTTTCCAGTATAGTAACTCCCAGAATATACTTTGCTTGCACCAGTTATGAATGTCTGATTTACCTGGAATCTCAACCTGTACCCCAGTTTCATGTATCTTTGGGTAGTCTTTTACAATTTCATATACCTCTTCACTTGTCCAAACCTTAGGTGGTAGCGTACTCTCTACTCTATTAGCTTTAAAGTTCTTTTTATTCGTTCTAAATTTATGATTGATATGTAGAAAATACCGATGACAGTCAAACCAAGAAATTTTCTTTCCATACTTTAATGAAAATGCTCGTGTTTCATCCATACAATAAGGACAAGCTTGACGTCCAGATGTGCTCCACCCTGAAAGCATGCCATACGCTAGAAAATCACTAATAGTCCATAATAAAGAAGCAAACATACGAAAATTCCTTTTTCTTGAAATGTCGTACGTTTCAACCCCTTCATGCCACGGTGTTTTCAACTCGTCGATTAGTGGTTATAGATAAACAACAATTCCTTGAGTCGGATCATCGGGACCGGGAACGATAATCGTTAGAAACATATATGGAGTTTTCATACACATCCATGGAGGTAAATTATAAGGAGTAATAATAATAGGCCATGATGAATATTTACTACCAAACTGAGAAAATGGCGAAAATCCATCCGTACATATCCGGCTCTCTGCCGCAAATTCAGGATAAGTCTTATCGAAATGTTTCCATGTTTCTCCATCAGATGGATGTATCAAAGTTCCTTCTTCTGTTGTTCTTACAGCGTGCCATCGCATATGACATGCTATAGCAGAAGATGCATATAACCGTTGAAGTCCGGGAGTGATGGGTAAATAATCCATCCTCTTATATGGAACTTCTTTTCCTTTCTTTTTTCTTGGTTTGTATCTTTCCTCGTTACATATTCTGCATTTAGTAAGATGAGCGTCTTCTTTCCAATACAGCATGCAACCTTTTACACATGTATCTATCTTTTGGTACGGCAATACAAAAGCAGACATAAGTTTTTTTACTTTATAATGACCATCACACATCAAATAATTAGGTGGCATGTGTCGTTTTGCAGTTTGTACAACTGCTGTAAATGCAGCTTCTGTAAGATTAAATTACGATTTCATAGTGATGTATTCGGCGGCTACAGATAATTCGGTTCCTCTTGTACATCCATCCCACAATGGCCTCTTAGCAGAATCCAATAAATAATAAATTTTTTAGCTTCCGCGGTCGGCTCTTCATCAACATTTTCGTTCCCATCATCACCTTGGTCAAAGGTAGGAAACATTGATTGTGCAACATCTTATACCATGCTTTTTATAGGATTGGTTATAATATTATCGTCCTCTAACACTACAGGATTAGGTGTAGGTTGAACAAGTTCTTCATGACGATCCCATAAGTAATAATTCGGCACAAAACCAATTTGTACAAATGTACTTCTACTACATCTAGTTTCCAATGCTTCAGATGTTTGCACTTACTACACGGACAACGATTGTCTACGTTATTTCGATTATTAGATTGAGCAAATCTAATAAATACGTGTACACCATTACAGAAACGTTCTTTTATTGATCATTTCATACATTTTCGAGGTTCATAAATCCAACTACGATCGACAAAATAATCGAACATATTTCCTGATTTGTAAAATGTAGGTTAGAAGATTGAATAAAACACTTCATATTAAAGTCTTGTAAAAATTCATATGTAACCCTTTACTATTTTAACAAATTCAAATAAATACTGCATTCAAATTTTCAATTCTTAAATTTATTGTTTTTTACTTTGACGGCCGGTTATCCTACTTCCCATTACAAACACAATAATGTAATCATATTTTATAAATCATTTCAAGTTAAACGATTCTAAAAAAATTCGACAGCGCTTCACTTTATTCCCTGTATCGTACACAAATGCGTGTACGCAGGGAAAAAAGGAAGTGCCATCGAAATTTTCTGAACTATTTCAACTGAAATGATTTATAAAATATGATCACTTCATTGTATTTGTAACTTGTCCAAATACTAGGACAAATCCAACAAATGTTGTATCAGATGAATATAGATGTCCGTTCTATGGAAAAACGAATATCCATATAACGATCATATACAACACTTGTTAGACGGAGCCAAAAATTCTCTAAGGTGTTCGCATAAATAAAGCACAAATTAAAAAATATTAATATTGAAGTATTAGTGGTCTGTAGTGAAATAATGATCTTAAATTTTTTTTAGTAATGTAGCCAAATAGAATTCGTTTAATTATGAATCAAAATCCATGGGTACTATCAGTAACTCGAAAAATATGCCTTATCAGTAAATCGATTTTAGAAGAATATTTATTGTTGCTATTTTCATTTCTTAATTTTCTACAAAAATTGATTTCAATATAATATTTGTTGTTATTATGCTCATTTCAAAATTATATAATTCATTTAACCATTTAAATATTTTATTTAATACATTTGAAATTTCAAAACATATTTTAACTACTAATTAATATCACCAACTCAACAAATACAATATTATCATTAACTTCTACATAATAACAAACCCATAATTAACTAATTCGCCGAATTAGGGTTCTTAACATATCCCCAAATCAATCAATATGCTACTATGAACAACTATTACCGCGTAGTCATCAATTTCTATCACATATAATCAACCAATTTTCAAAATTAGGGTTTTGATTAAACCTAGATTAAGCTGAAATCGGAAAGCAATAGAATACCTTTGAGTTTTGGAGCGTTGTGGCTTTTGCGATGGGGAAATCGACAGCCCGCGTCGGGGGGCGGCGGTTGGGGCGTCTGCAGTGGAGGAGGGGTTTGCTGAAGTGAATTGGGAGAGAGGAGAAGTGTGTTTTCTGTTCTCTGTACTGCTTGTATATACACGTAAAGCGACGGCTAGCGACGGCCGCCTTTTTTAGCCGTCGCTAGCCGTCGCTATTGCCGGTCACTAAACGAAGCCTGTTTTGTAGTACTTCTGGAAGTGAAAGTTACAGCGATAATGAACAACCTAACGTATGCTTTATGGCCAAAGCTAATGAGGTTAGTGATTTAACTTTTGATGATATGATAGAAATAAATTCTGAATTATTAGATACTTTAAAAAGTCTCAAAAGAAAATATAAAGAGGCTGTAGAAAATAAAAACATGGCAGAATTCGAAAGAGATATGCTTAAAGATGAGAAGAAAATATTGAAAGAAGAACTTGAGAAAACTCAAGAATCTCTTTCAAATATTAATTCTCAACTTATATTATCGAGTCAAGAAATTGAAACTCAAAAAAGAAAAGAATGATGGTCTTGTTTCTGAAAATCATGTTTTAAAAACTAATATTAAAATGGTAGAACTAGAAAATTCAAGTCTAAAGACCAAACTAGAAGGCATCACTAAAATTGTTTCAAATTTTAATAAAGGAAGAGAAAATTTATCTAGAATTATTGAGAATTCACAATATGTTAAAAATAAAAATGGTTAGGATATAAAGAAAAAAATCAAGAATTCAAAATCTAGTAATTTAAACAAAGTTAAGTGTGACAAAACACCCACACCTTCAAAAAGACTAGTTTCTAAAACTATATATGAGAAATGCGGATTACAGATCTTAAGGCTAGAACTAACACTAGCGGCCGGGGGGGGAGGGGTGAATAGTATTTTAAGGAATCACTTATTCTTTTTGAGTTTATATTAATTTGAACACAAATGTATGCAATATTCAGACACAGATACGATCATAGAATCAAACACAGATGCAGATATAAAGTGGAAGCAATAAAGGAAAGAACACACCAAATTTTATACTGGTTCGGAGTTACCCTACATCCAGTCCCGCAACACAAGTACGGATTTCCTTTCAAAATCAATTCTTACAATTGCACCCTCGATTTCAAGGCCATGAGGTACACCGCTCCAGATTCACAATCCTCTGGGTAGAGATACTGGATTTTACGGGCAACAAGTTCACCCGATTGATTTTCTAGGCTACAATCACACCTTTTCTCGCTTGATTGATTTTTTGGGCTACAATCACATCTTTTCTCACTCGACTGATTACAAAGAAGTTTATAACTCTGAATAGCACTAGGATCTTGTTGAGATAATGATAGAGAATCAAACCAGAGACGATCTAGTTAGATTCAATAGTGATTTTGGTAGAGTAATGGTAAAAATATATATAAAGAAATGTGAAAGAAGAAGAGGAGTGAAATAAGAGAAATATATGAATATAAATTCATTTAAAACAACCCATATTTATAGTAGAACGATAGCCATGTCCATTCGTGAAAGGATATGACGAATAGGCACTTCCTTTGAAACTCAAACTTTTGAAATAAACTATCACCTTGTCGACAAGGGTTCCTTGGGGTTGTCGATAGGCCTAAGTTATTTTTCATAATCTGTTTTTCCTTAAAAATAACTTCTATCTTGTATTAAAACTATTTTAAACTTTATAAATATACTTAACTATAGTTAAAATACATAAATAAGTATAGAGAATAATATTTTGGTATATATAAATTTTTTCTATAATTTTATATTTAAATCTAAATATAAATATTAAATATATTATAATTAAAATATAGTTTAAAACCAAGGATAATTTGATATTGAAAATAAAGATTATTTTGAGGATACAAGTATTTTAAAACCAGGATGGATGTTTTCGATTTAAAAAAGAAGATTTTGAAATCATTTTGAAAACAAGATATAATTTTGCAAAACATTTGAATAAAAGTTAGTGGATACAAAACATTGTTCGACTAGATTTTTCGTAGGTTCCATCCTACTTAGGGTTCTATCTCTTTAACAGGCTCGAAGTGGATTCCATTCCACGAATAAAATTGATTTTAAGATATCAGTGCTTTTCTAGAAGTTTTAACAAAAATTACTAACTAAATTACTTATATTGAAATCATGAACTCTTGATAATCTTGATACTCATGAGTCTTGAATCTTGATATCTTCGTTCTTGAGTTTATCAGTTCTTGAATCTCTATACTGTACAGTCTTCATACTTTTGTACCTGTATATATATCCTGCATATATATATATATATATATATATAGACTATAATGCTAATATTTATATTTTATAACAAGCACTAAGGTTGTTGTCATCAAAACCATCATCTCAAGGACTAACAATCTCCCCCTTTTTGATGATGACAACCTATGTTTATAAAATATACTTCTCCTTTACTATAACTCCCCTTAAAACTAATAACTCCCTCTTAATCTAAGCCTAACTACTTTAACTACTCTATTTTATATTTCTCCCCCTTTGTCATCAACAAAAAAAACCATCCTAAAACCATATAACTACAAAACTTCCCATTAAACTAATACTAAAACAAAGTATAGTAAATGGAATGTGAAAGACATTAGCATAATTACATTTTACATTAATATGTATAATTATATCTTAGATAATCCAATCAACACACACATCAAATCTAATCATGTCAAATAAGTCAAACAAATCAATAAGGTCAAACAAATCAATCAAGTCAAATAAGTCAATCAAGTCAAACAAGTCAATCAAGTCAATCATGTCAAACAAGTCAATCAAAACATACCAAGCAAATCAAAAACTAATAATCCTATACTATAAGACAACACTACAAACCCTCCCTAAATAAAATACACTCATTATGTATACATGTATGCAATATGTAGTTTGTGCAGTATAAATGTATGACATATGTAATGTAGCATTAGATGATATGCAGAATGAAGTGCAACTTGTGATGCAAATGATTATGATATTTCATGTATTGTAATTTATGATGTAATATGTAATGAAATGTGATATGAAATAGGATGCATAACGATATGTAATATGAAGCAAAATGATAATTAAGTAATAATAATAATAATATGCAGAATGATATGATGATATACATACTACGGTAAGAGATATCCAGATTATAAGATAAACATGAGTGATAAGTAATATCTAATTGATAAGCATACATATATATATATATATATGTGTGTGTGCGTGTGTATGTTTGTATATGTATATGTATGTATATGTATATGTATATGTATATGTATATGTATATGTATGTATGTATACATATATCAAACAATTTATTATAACTCGCTTCAACCAAACAAAGGCAATACACCCCAATTACTAAACATAGGTTAAGAAAACTAATGGATGAGATTAAAAGAGTAGTAAAGACAAGAGTTTAAAGGCAATTAATGATATTAAAACTATACATATTCATGAAAGATAGTAATCAAACTCGATATCAAAATAAAATTTCTATGAAATATGGATATAAAAAATTTAATACCCTCCTTGTTTAAAAAAAAAGTTAAATTAATGGTTTTTAAGAATCTAAACTTCCATGTTCATAAAATACCTAACTTACTAGTTAAAACTTATATATTAAATTATTATTGATTAAAATATTTAGAAACATGTTTAAACAGCTTTAAAAAATATCATAGTGAAATATTCAGTAAAATAATAAAGATTGAAAAACTAAAATTAGCATGTGTTACATTAAGGTCTCTTTCATTTTAAAATTTTAATCAGTTACTAAAAAATATCTAAACATTAATTTTAAAATATTCTAATATAAGTTAGAAAATAACTTCTAAAAAGAGTAGAGAAAAATACTTAATTTAAATATTATTTTTACATAGTTTAAAGTTTTAAATAGAAAAGGAAGCATTCACAGAATGCTGTAAAAAGTTTTTGTAGTAAAATATATTCAAAACATTATAAACAGAAACTGCAGTATTTACCAAATGCTGTGAAAATTCTCTAAAACACTACAGTGTTTCAAAGCACAAAGATAATATAAAAACGAATTTGCAGCACTTGAGAAACGTTCTAGAAGAAAGGACTGCATTTCAGATATACTATCTATTGTTCTGGGCCTGATTTTAACATGATTTTGCACTAATTTTACAACTAGATATTGACATGTAAATAATTGATTTTTACCCAATTTTTTATAATATTTAATTAACATAAAAAAATGAGAAAACATGTGTAAAGACACTTGACATTATGCATGTAAAAATGCTTTCATTAAAGAAAAAGTGTAATGACATGTGTCATATTGCATGTATGTCACTATCTATTTATATGACAAGTGTCATGTGATATGGCACAATCTTATTAATTAAAGAAATCTATAAATAGACTCTTATTCTAAAATTCTAAATTCCTTCTATTAATTTCTTAAAAATATAAAATTAATATTTTAAAAGAAATAGAGTACAAGAAGTAAAAACAACATTAGAAAAGTTGAAATCACGAATGATGGTATGTTTTTCTACTTATTATAGTTGCAATTAATTAGTAATGAGATTTTATTTGAAAGAAAACACATTTTAAAAGACTTTTAAAAAAAATTAAATTGATATAACGATATGTATACTATGATTTGCCGATTTATGGACCAAGATATCAAAACTATAAATGAGATAAATTTCCAAACCTAACTAAATGCAACAATAAAGATGAAATAATAGTAAAGCGTACCACCTTTTGTACTCCTTCATCTTTCTAACTTTTTTTGTTCTTCCATTGTCGTGAACCCTGTGCAGTTAAAGCGCTCGGCAGATTTAAAGCGGTGGAGGTGCAAAAAGTCATAGTGGGGATACAGCGATGATATAGCGGGATATAGCGGATAGCTCTAAAATAGCATATAAAACTTGTACTTAATGTTTTTACAAATATATAAATGGTAATTAAATAAAAAATTATCATTCAAATTGAATTATAGTTAGTACATAAATAATTTTGAATAAAAACATAAGCGAATATACTTTAAATAAACGTAAAACTGTTATATAACATAATTAAATTTAGTAGAATAATAGAGTATGTTCATTTATGAAAATATATTAAGTAATAAATCAAGTAAATTAGTTTCATAATTTTTATAATGTATAAATGCAATTTTTATTTCATTTTATTAAAGAAGATATAGCGGAAATAGCGGGAATAACGGGATATAGCGGAAATAGCGGGGTTTAAAGCGGAAAGGCTATATTTTGGGGCTATATGGAAATATCGTACTGGCAGAAATCCGCTATGAGTTATAGCGGGGTAATAGCGTGGCATTAACTACACAGCGTGAACCACACATTTATATCTTTCAGAATTTGACGACGAGACCTAGCTTTATTGCGACGGGCTTGTTTTTCTGATCATTGTAGTATATTCATTTGCTGAATTTGAAGATAGTATGAGAAAGATACAGATAATTTGGTAAATCGACAACTTAGCGCCAAAACTTTGAATTTGAATTTTGAATGAATGGACACTTCAACCACTATAAATAGGCCCAACAGTCACCACTTTTCATAAAAGTTTGTCTTCTTCTTTCCTTTTTTTTACTTACTATCAAACTTCTAGAAGGCATATCTCCTTCGTTTCTTAACAGAATTTGATGAAACCAGCAGAAATTCGAAGAGGAGGGCAAGGACTACGATATAATAAAAGTTTGGTGATGAATTTGGATGGTATTGTGGTGCAACAGGCCGAACAGTAGTAGAAATGCAGGAAATCCCATACAAAGTTTTCAATTTTGGATAGCCAACTTCAAAATGTCATATCTCACTCAATTTTGACCGGACTTTGATGATCCACCCATCAAAACGACCAAGAGAACAATAAATACAATCTAGAAAAGGACTTGGGAGAAAATAATCAAATCTCTGGATGCAAGTTGAAGAATATCACTGACGGTTTTGCTTTCATTTTCCTCTTTGTTCACCAAAACTTCACTTGACCATAACTTGGTCATTTCTTAATGGATTCATACGAAATCAGTGGCATTGCAAAGCAATTGGAGAGAAGTGCAGTATAAAATCAAGTTGTAGATGAGAATAAAAACTTTTATATTGATCTGGTACCCATTTCATTGTCGATTTCCATTATATATCCATTTGTTCTTCTTGATCGATGAATGATTATTTGATATCTTTTAACCAACGGTCATTAGACATAACTCTTCTCCTGCAAAACAACATAACTTTTTAAAGAATCAAGTGACTTTTCAAAATAACTAAATATAGTTTTAAACAACAATATCATGATGATGCTATGGCATATTCATATGAAAGTAGTGTTAATAATTTTATCAAAAAAAATTGCCATTTAAAATAAAAAAAAAAATCAGATTATGAAAATTTTGAAAACCTTGCTCTGATACTAAATGTGAGTAATGCGGATTACGGATCTTAAGGCTAGAATTAACACTATAGGGGGGATGAATAGTGTTTTAAAGAATTACTAATTCTTTTTGAGTTTATATTAATTTGAATACAAATGTATCCAATATTCAGACACAGATATGATCACAGAATCAGACACAGATGCAGATATAAAGCAGAAGCAATAAAGGAAAGAACATACCGAATTTTATACTGCTTCGGAGTTACCCTACATCCAGTCCCGTGGCACAAGTATGGATTTCCTTTCAAAATCAATTCTTACATTTACACCTCGATTTCAAGATCACGAGGTACACCGCTCTACATTCACAATCCTCTGGGTAGAGATACTTGATTTCACGGGCAACAAGTTCACCCGATGATTTTCCAAGCTACAATCACACCTTTTTTCGCTCGATTGATTACAAAGAAGTCTATAACTTTGAATAGCACTGGGATCTTGTTGAGATAGAGATAGAGAATCAAACCAGAGATGATCTAGTTAGATTCATTGGTGAATATGGCAGAGTAATGGTAAAAATGTATATAAATAAATGTGGAAGAAGAAGAGGAGTGAAATCAGAGAAATATATGAATATAAATTCGTTTAAAATAGCCCCTATTTATAGTAGAACAACAGCCATGTCCATTCGTGAAAGGATATAATGAATAGACACTTCCTTTGAAATTCAAACTTTTGAAATAAACTATCACCTTGTCGACAAGGGTTCCTTAGGGTTGTCGACAGGCCTAAGTTATTTTTGGCAAATTTGTTTTTCTTTGAAAATAACTTCTATCTTGTATTAAAACTATTTTAAACTTTATAAATATACATAACTATAGTTAAAATACATGAATAAGTATAGAGAATAATATTTTGGTATATATAAAATTTTACGATAATTTTATATTTAAATGTAAGTATAAATATTAAAAGATAAATATATTATAATCAAAAGATAGTTTACAACCAAGGATAATTTGATATTGAAAATAAAGATTATTTTGAGGCTAAAAGTATTTTAAAACCAGGATGGATGTTTTTGATTTAAAAAAGAAGATTTTGAAATCATTTTGAAAACAAAATATAATTTTGTAAAACATTTGAATAAAAGTTAGTGGATACAAAACAATGTTCCACTAGATTTTTCGTAGGTTCCATCCTACTTAGGGTTCCACCCCTTTAACGGGCTCGAAGTGGATTCCATTCCATGAATAAAATGGATTTTAAGATTTCAGTTCTTTTCTAGGATTTTTAACAAAAATTCCTAACTAAATTACTTATATTTAAATCTTGAACTCTTGATAATCTGGATACTCATTGTTTGCACAAAAAATGGGCAAACACCTCCAAGTCGTATGATCTAGTTGATTATATGTGGTTCTTAGTGATTTGGGTGATTTATGCAAATATATAAAAAAGATGGACTAAACTGTAAAAGACACACAGATTTATAGTGGTTCGGCCAGAACGTGCCTACGTCCACTTTATATGTTATTCTCCTTTTCTATTCAGATTACAAGTATAAAGCTTTGATTATAAGTAACTGAAAGTTGTTTGAAAGTTCTATCCGTGCTTGAGCTCTCAAACTTGTCTGCCATTGTTGTACCCCTGCCCCTCTATTTATAGTGAGGCTGGGGGCAGGGTCCTGGATGTACATAGCTGCTGGTGGGCTTGGGCTGATGCAATCTGGCCTGGCAACGTTGGTTCGGCGAGGCCTTGGTTGGGTGATGCATGGAAGTGGGTTGGTCCGGTAGAGGTTGGTCCGGTGGTAGGTGAAGGGGGGGTTGGTTCGGTTGTCCCTGGGAGTGGAGTTGGTCCGGTAGAGGTTGGTCCGGTGGTATGTTGGAGATGAGCTGGTTCGGCAGGTGTTGGAGATGCTTTGGTTCGGCAGTAGGATGGAAGTTGGTTGGTTCGGTCGTAGGAGGGAAGTTGGTTGGATCGGCTAGGAAGTGGGGTGGCTCGGTGGTATAGGACCGGTCGAAAACACACCCAACACTTGCCCCCCCAAAGTAGGGCAGGTGCATGCAGATGGCGTACTTTGTTTTAACTTGGATGTTTCCCTCTGGTCATACGTGCCGAATCAACCGGTCCGGTCCTCCTGCCTTCGTCTATAAGTAGGGGTGTTAGGCCTTCGTTATTCCTTTATCGTTTTGAGATAGCCGAATCAATCGAGTACCGGATCAACCCAGTGCCGAATCAATCGAGTGCCGAATCGACCAAATACCGAATCAACCAAGTGCCGAAGCAGGTGAGTTTTCTTCTACCGAATGAATTCTTATGATGGGCTACCGAATGAACATGGGGTTCAAATACCGAATGACAATTTCATGCTTGAATCGCCGAATGTAGTGTGTGCCTGGACCATCGAATGAGCCTAAACCGTATGAATGCCAGATGAACCTTAGGTTTGAACTATTGAATGAACTCCGGGACCCTGAATGCTTAATGAATCTCTTTCTTTTCATGTTTCGACCTACGAATGAAACTCTAGATTGTACATACTTGCTTTTTTATATTTTCCTTGGTTTAACAATATGTTTTACTGGTGTTACAGGTAAATGTTTCGCAAAGTGGAAACTCGATCAGAAAAGAGAAAGTCTACAGACGGAAGAGAGTCCCCTGTGGTGCCCCCAGCCCAGCCAGGACCAGGACGACAGGGACCCACCCCGAGGTCACTAGTGGACGAATATGGTCCTCAAGAGCTTCTGAACTCTCCTCCTGATTGCTTTCCGAGTTCTCTCAGAGAGGAGAAGCTTGATGTTATCTCCCGTTCCTTTGGGATTGATAGAGCGCGCATGCTGCTGCTAGAGAAGGGAGTCATGCCATATAATCCTCATGAAGGATACTTTGCTTATAGTAGGTACCACTGCATGTGTGGGGTCATTCCTCCAATCAATGTCTGGATAGTTAGCTTCGTTACTTATTTGAAGGTGGCTCCCTTCCAGCTCCAGCCCAACTCCTACGCTATCTTGGTGTGCCTATTCGTGATTTTCCAGAGAAAGTACGGGCGCCCCCCTTCTAACCGGGAAATTCGATATCTTTATAACTTGAGGGGTTACAAGAAGGGGTCTCCATACATCAGCTTGGAATTGGCTGTGTCCTTCAAGCCGGTCCTGGACTTGTATTCAAAGTTTACCATGTTCAAGAAGGAATGGTTCTTCGTCCGGGATGACACCGTTTCGATCCACCGCTTCACCTCTGGCTGTAAGTTGAAGCTTATTTATAATTTCCGTTCTGACTGAGATGCTTCTTCTTATGTGTTTTTATTTCTTGCTAGCAACAGGTGGCTTTGCGGTCGTGGAGAATGATCACCTGGTTCGGATGGCCGCGGAGATAGTGGCCATTTTGGGAAGGGATAGGTCAACTTCTTACTTAATCAGGAATGCCACCCTCTTGGAACACAACTTAATCCTACCACATCAGTCTGTGGTCAAGCAGAGGGATACAGCTGAGGAAAGAGCTGCCAAAGCCAAAGGAGGGGCCACGACAAAGAGTAGCAAGAGGAGGCCCTTCTCGATACCTCCAGTCATCGAGGGGAAGAAGCTTAAGAAATCTGATGGACCCTCTCCCAGCACATGCCCAGATTTTTCGAAGGAGGAAAGTGGAGAGGAGGAAAGAGGCAAGGAGGAGAGCGGAGGTGATGGAGAAGGTGACGGTGGTAACGGTGGCGAAGGGCAGAGTGGTAGTGGCGTTGGTGCCTTGACTTCTGGGAAAGCGGGTGAGATTCAAGAGTGGACGGATGATGCTTTCCGTCAAGCCTTTGAGGGGTTGGAGGAAGGGCCGGCCTTGGTGGAGAAATCGAAGAAGTCTGATAAGGCCGGGACTAGTGCCAGTCTATCTTCTGAGAGTATTTCAGCTAAGGCAACTCCGGTGGTTCAAGGTGAATTCTTAGCTCCTTTTTTAACTTCATATGTTTCTTGAATTGTAGTCTCATGCATGCTTGTAACACTTGGTTTCTATTTCAGGAACGGTTGAGGCGGCCAAGACATCAGACATTTGTCACCGCCTTGAGCAATTCAAACTCTTCAAGGCTTCTGCTAAACCGAAGCCCTCGACTGACCGTTCCGGGAGCGTAGTCAGTTACCGTCCTCTTCTCGGAGTTATCGAAGAGGATATTCAAAAGTGAAAGAGGAGGCGTTCCATATTCGAACCTTCACTTGGACCTCAGCCCCCAACCCAGCCTATTCATGACATCACGGGGGAGGATACCGAGTCCATACCGTCTCCGCATCCATCAGAGAATCCTTCCGTAACTCATGTTGATCGTCCCGGCTTGGCTCGTAACCCATTTGCGGGTCATCCAGATCTGGACCCGAGTTCTCATGATATTTCCTTCGATGAGGTTACCGGTGAGCACCTCCTGTCCCGCAATCCTATGGTAAGGGTGCTTGATGAGGCTAAGTCTTTGGATCTCGACTTGTTGACCACTCGGATTGTGACTATGGGGGACGAGGCCAAGGCAAACATCGATCGGGTGGCTGAAGGGACCAAGAATTTGATGGAGCATCACGCCCGACTGGTCAAGGCTGGGGAGGAAATCGGAAGTGCTAACATTCGGCTGCGGCTAATGATTTCCAACCAGGCCAAACAGCTTGCCGATCAGGCCATTCAAATCTCCCAGCATGAGGCGGCCTCCAGACGGCTAAAGAAAACTATGGAGGAGGCTAGCAGAGCCGAGCTGCGAAAGATGGAGGCCACCTGCAAGGAACGAATCGATATGGCCATTGCCACGGTGGATGAGGTTCGGAGAGCGGATCCTGAGCAGATAGAGGAGTTATCTGGGAGGCTTGAGACCGCAGAACTTGCTCAAGCCAAGCTGAAGGAGGAGTGGAGGCGATGCGGAAATCCCTTCAGGCTGACTGCTCGAGATACCGATTGGAGAGAGATGCTGCCGTCGCAAGGCTTTCGGCTTCCGAGGCCCGGATGAGGGAGTTTGAGGAGAACGAGGGGATGATGGATGAGATGCTCCAGGACATGTACTTCCGTACTTGGAAGCAGGGCAACCTATCCTGGATGGACGATTATCCCCGGGTCATGGCTAGGATATATCTCCGGGCTTTGGAGGAGGCCAAGGCTGAGGCGGATAAGGAGGGTGGTGTAGCTTTCAGGATGGATGTGGTAACGTCCCAGTTTACCGAGGAGGAGAAAGTGGCAGTGAAGGAGGGCATGCGGCTGCTTACCGCCGAGGAAGTGGGTGTGCAGTTGGGGGATGATGATCAGGGACCAGATGCTGGTTAGTTTTCCATCTCAATCTTTTCTTAACTTGATTGCGTATTATCTATCTGATGGATTCTTCTCCTGAATCGGACAGGTGGGACCTCTGGCCAGCATGCTGGGAGTTCTGATCCTGTGGTCAAGTAGATCCCGGAGGGCTAGCAGGATAAAGGCGGAGCCCTGCTGCAGCCGACTACTTTTTTGGTTTACTTGGCATTCCTGAATATACTAGTCCAAAACATTAATGTACTTTCAGGCTGTAATTATGTAATTATGTCGTTATAGCGAATGATTTAATTCTTATATAATTTCATAACATAAGCTGATACTGTCGTATTTGAATGCTGTCGTTATTTTGATGTGTTGCATAAGAAATATAGCGGTGTATGTGCTTCAATCGTGTTTGATGCTATGCTCTTGCTTAAAATATAATTTCATGTCTCGCAATGTTAGTGTGATGTGTGAATAGGCTATAGCTACATGTTTATGTACAAGAAAAGGAAGTACCGCCCTTCATGTTTTAGTGTTAGACGGTAGCTTTGAATGTCTTGTATGACTGAGGATGGAATGCAGCTGAGCGACCTGTTATCCAGTTGTGAGTTCTCATTTCCACAAGTGAGTGTCTCCTATTTTGTGTCATGTACTTTAGTGATCGTTATAGAGGATAGGAGGAAAGTTTTTTATAAATAAAATGGAAATATAAGAAATAGTAAAACTTTCAATCACGGAAGGCCTTCGATGTGCTTAAGTTCGTGGCAAACGGGTTTTGTAGTCACTTTCCCTAGCTGTGGGTCTTGGAGACATTCGTCACCCATCTTACGCCTCCGCGGGGAGTTTTCTTTTTTACCACAGCCGTACTTAAGACACATCGGAGCCGAGATCGTGCACAGTAACTACCCGGGCAATTATGGCCCGTAATCGTGGGTATTATTCGATTTACCGTGGCCGGCTAGCGTAGGTGCCGATCGTCAACTGTGAACTGCCCCTGGCTGGCCACACCTTATGTTGTGGCTTATAATCGGTTCATAGTCGCCGGCGAGCCGAACGCCGTAATGAGCTGCCTCGGCTATAGTCGGCCTTCTCGGTGGCTTATGATCGGCTCATTACAGTTGGCTTTGAAGGCCGTCACGAGTAATGAGTTAACCCGCAGCAGAGGGATGCTGGAGCAAAAGTGTCTCATTGGCGAGGGCATAGATTCATATCGTACCTGTTAGGTCTTGTCCAGGTGAGGTTGTGCCGTGAAGTGTCCAGAATGGGAATGCCATTACACCGGATTTTGTTCAACAGAAAAGGATAAAGCTTAACAAGCAGCCAAGATATAAAGGAACAAGTTAAAAAGAGACAAGATTTTTAAAGTGGTTCGGCACGAAAATGCCTACGTCCACTGATTCTCTTTGTTAATTCGCTTCATATGGAAAGTACAAGTTAAGAAAAGTATCGACGAAGGTGTTGGATGTTCCATGCCCTCTGGAACACCTCTCCGTCCACTGTTGACAAAATATAAGCTCCGTTGTGGAGATCTTTATGAATTACATAGGGTCCGTCCCAGATTGGACCTAGCGCTCCGGGGCGCGGAAAGATCCGTTTGAGGACAAGATCTCCTTCTTGTAAGCTGCGGTGTTTGACCTTGGAGTTGTATTGTGCTGCCACTTTTTGCTTGTGAGCTGCCGCCTTGAGCACTGCATCATTTCTTCTTTCTTCAATTAGGTCCAAAGACATGTGTAGGAGTTCTTCATTTTCTTATGGGTTGTAGTGGATCCTACGGTGGGAGGGCACCACAGTTTCAACTGGGAGCATGGCTTCCGATCCGTATGCCAAAGAGAAAGGAGTATGTCCTGTTGATGTTCTGTAAGATGTGCGGTAGGCCCAAAGTGCCGTAGGAAGTTCATCCACCCAAGCGCCTTTTGACTTTTCAAGTTTCTTCTTGATTAGAGTTTTGAGAATTTTGTTGATAGCTTCGACTTGTCCATTTTCCTGGGGATAAGCTACAGATGAGAAGCTTTTGTGAATTCCGTGCTCTCGGCACCAGTCGGTGAATTCCTCGCTGTCAAATTGAAGTCCATTGTCCGATATGATTTTGAGTGGAACCCCGTACCTGCATAAAACATTTTTGATCAAGAAATTAATAACTTTTGCCGAAGATATTTTATTTAGAGGTTCCGCTTCCACCCATTTGGTGAAATAGTCGACTGCCACTATTGCATATTTGGCTCCGCCTCGGCCCATTGGCAGTTCGCCAATCAAGTCAATTCCCCATATTGCAAAATGCCAAGGGCTAGTCATCTGAGTAATCTCATTAGTTGGCAGTCGAGGGATCTTAGCAAATTTCTGACATCTGTCGCATCTTTTGACGAAGTCCAAGGCATCTTTGTTTAAGGTGGACCAGAAATATCCATATCAGAGTATCTTCTTTGCCAGAGTCTGCCCTCCGGTGTGGTCTCCGCAACTTCCTTGATGGATATTGGATAGGATTTCCTTGGCTTCCCTTCCAGCGACACACCTTGATAAGGGGTTAGAGAAGCTGCGCCGATAGAGGATGCCTTCTTGTATTGTGTAGCGGGAAGCTTTCCTCGGGATTTTCTTAACTTCGCTATGCCCGTCGGGTAGTGCGCCACTTTGTAAGTACTTTCGGATGGGAGTCATCCAAGTTTCCTCTTCGATTGCCGCTATCAGATTCATTGGCTCGAAACTCGGGGCTAGTTGCTTTGAGATGATTATTGTTTCGAAAGTGGTGTCGTCCTTCATGCTAGCTTGCTTTTCCAGTTCGTCGGCCTCTTGATTCTCTCCTCGAGGAATGTGTTTGATTAAATAGTGATCCAATTGATTGAGAAGCAGCTTGGTCTTCTTTAGATATGCTGTGAGTCGTTCCCCTCGAGTCTGGAATTCTCCCAGTATTTGATTTACAATAAGTTGAGAATCACTATGGAGACATAAAGAACCGACTCCAATCTCCAGGGCAAGTTCCAATCCGGCTATCACCGCTTCGTATTCTACGTCATTGTTGGTGGCAGCGAATTCCAATCTTAGGGCATAGTGAAGCTTCCTTCCCCTGGGGGTGATTACCACAATACCTTCCCCCAAGCCTTGTTCGTTTGATGCTCCATCTACAAAGAGATTCCACCTGACATCCTTTGTTATCTCAGATCGATCTTTACCTTCGTTGGCAGTGAATTCGGCAATGAAATCGGCCATGGCTTTTCCTTTGATGGCGGTGCGAGGATGGTATGTGATATCATATTGACTCAGTTCAATGCACCACTTAAGTAGTCGCCCAGAAGTGTTAGGACGATGGAGTACCTGCCTTAGTGGTTGATCAGTTAGAACTCTGATGGAATGAGATTGAAAATAGTGTCGTAGCTTCCGTGAAGTGATTAGCAAACAATATGCTAGCTTCTCAAGTTTAGGGTATCTGGCTTCTTCCCCTGTAAATCTCTTGCTTACAAAGTATATGGGTCGCTGTGCGTGGTTGTCTTCTCTCACCAAAGCGGCGCTTAAAGCATGGGATGATACAACAAGGTATAGGTATAGTTCCTCGCCTTCATTTGGAGTTGAGAGTACTGGTGGTTTCTGGAGGTGTTCGATTAAGTTAAGGAAGGCTGTCGAGCATTCTTCAGTCCATTCGAACTTTCCTTTGTCTTTCTTCAGAGCTTCAAAGAAAGGGATGCATTTTTCGGTCGCTTTAGAGATGAACCTGCTCAGGGCAGCCACCTTCCCGTTTAGGCTTTGCATCTCTCTTCGCGTGGATGGTATCTTGATATCTTGCAAAGCCCGGACTTGTTCGGGGTTTGCTTCAATCCCCCTGGCATGGACAATGAATCCCAAGAACTTTCCCGACGATACTCCGAAGGAGCACTTTAGAGGATTCAGCTTCATTCCATATTGGCGAAGTACTTGAAACATCTCGTCCAGGTGGTTTATATGATCGTTGGCTTTCCTCGATTTTACCAGCATGTCATCCACATAAACTTCCATAGTTCGTCCTATTAATTCCGCAAACATCTTGTTGACGAGGCGCTGATAAGTAGCTCCGGCGTTTTTAAGGCCAAAAGGCATTACTTTGTAGCAGTACAATCCCCGGTCAGTGATGAAACTAGTGTGATCTGGATCGGGGGCGTGCATAGGGATCTGGTTATATCCTGAGTATGTGTCCATAAAGGATAAGAGTTCGTGTCCGGCTGTGTTGTCCACGAGCTGATCGATTCTGGGGAGTGGGAAGCAGTCCTTCGGGCAAGCGTCATTTAAGTTGGAGAAGTCGATGCATGTTCTCCACTTCCCGTTAGCCTTCTTTACCAGTACCGGGTTGGCGATCCATTCTGGGTAGATGGCTTCTCGTATGAAGTCATTGGCAAGTAAGTTCTTTACTTCTTCCTCGAGGGCTGCTGATCGTTCTGCCCCCATGCTTCTCTTTTTCTGCTTTACTGGCGCCTTGGTGGGATCGATGTTCAGTATGTGGCAGGCTACGTCTGGGGAGATTCCTGTCATGTCAACGTGCGCCCATGCAAATACATCCATGTTGTGGCGAAGAAAATCGACGAGTTGATCCTTCAATTCCGCTCCTAACCGAGACCCGACTCTCAGCAGTCTACTTGGGTCGTGTTTGTCTACAGATACAAATTCCATAGCCTCTGCAGGCTCGGTGGTGGCCTCCTCCTCCTTGGCCCTGGGGTCTAATTCATTGAAAGGATCGCTGGTATATCGAAGAGGAGGGGCTTTCTTTAATTGCTATGCTTCCAAGTTTTTCTTGCAGAGATAAGTCTCTGCGTCCTTCCCTTTATCCTTCTTGCGGTTATTGCGAAGTTCAGTCATATAGCAATCTCGAGCGGCGTCTTGATCACCCTCTATTTCTCCTACTCCGTTATCTGTTTGGAATTTCATCTTCAGGCACCACGGGGCTAGGATAATTTGGAAGTCAGACAAGGCGGGTCTTCCCAAAAAGGCGTTGTAGGCAGAGTGGTTTTCTATTAGCACAAATGTTTGTTTTCGCACAACGGAGCGGGGATGACTTCCTATTTCGACAAAGAGGTCCAGTTGCCCGACAGGCATCTTCGCATCTCCAGTGAAACCATGAAGCGGTTTGCTGCAGGAAGACACATCCTTCATTGAAAGCTTCATTTTGTCGAAGCATGCTTGAATAGGATATTTACTGATCTTCCAGTGTCTACTAGAATTCGGAAAACCTTGGCTGGACCGAACCAGGCAGAGATGACCATAAGATCCATGTGAGGGTACTGCCTTCCCTCTAGATCACGCCTACCGAATGTGATGTCATCATTCTCTTTCCGTTTCGGGTGGCGTTCTTCTGTAACAGAATTAACGTAGCCTTTATTGTTTCTAAGTGACTTACCGTATCTTTCCATCTCTGCCCAGCTTCCGTCGGCGATGTGTGGTCCTCCTGAAATGGTAAGGACCACTATCTTCTCTTGAATGGAGCCGCTGGTGTTGCGATTTCCTCCGCCTACTTCCGGGAGGGGTAGCCTTGGATTCTCACTGGCAGGAGTTGAAGTCCTGTTCTGACCTTTCACATAGCGCTCTAGTCTCTTCCTTCTGATGTGTTCTTCAATCAAGTCCCAGAGATGATGGCATTCATTGGTGTCATGCCCATGAGATTCGTGGAAGCGACAGAACTTTCCAGACTTAATTGCATTATCCGATTCCTTCTTGTACGGGGGGCGCTTGTATCTGACTTCGTCTTGGGTGGCCAAGAAGATGTTTTCGATCGTTTCATTTAAAGGGCTATAACAGTCAAATCTCGGTCCTGGCTTATACGAACGCTTTTCTCCCTTCTTGCTCCCAGCACTATCTCTAGAGTCATTTCTTCGAACGTCCTTTGCTACTGCGGGTGTGTTGCCATGGGCTGCCTTGGTTTGTTGCCCTGTCTGCCTTTCAATGGCAGCATCTTCAAGTCTCATATATTTTCCAGCTTCATGGAAGAAATCGGACAAGGTAGCTGGCTTTTCTTTCGTTAGTCTCCTAGAAAATTTAGTATCCGGATGCACACCACTGCATAGGGCCATTAGGATAAGTTTCTCGTCTGCATCTTGGACTGCGGCCGCTGCGGCGTTGAATCGGGTTAGATATTGTTGCACTGTCTCTCCGGGTTTCTGTTTGATATTAGATAGGGAATAAGCGTACTTGGGTTGTTCCACATGAATGCGGAACTGGCTGATGAACTTTTCTTTCAACATTTCCCATGAGCTGATGGACCCTTGGGGCAGATGGCAGAACCAGGAGGTAGCTAGATCGGCCAAGAAGAGTGGAAAGCATTTACACAATACTCCTTCTGTCGCCCCACTCATGAGCATATGCTGTGTGTATGTCTGTAAGTGTACGACGGGGTCAGAGGTTCCCTTGTAAGGTTCCATTGTTGGCATTTTCCATTCTCGGGGGGTGATGGCGATTTCGATATTGCGGGTGAAGGGGCTGGTTACCCTAGCGCCTATCCCTCGATCTCTTTGATCCCGTCGGACGCACTCTCTGAACAATCGCGCCATCCTTTCATCAGAACTTGGAGCGGATAGAAATGAGTTTGGTTCTTCCCTGCGGGATTGATTCCGTCCAGATGACCTGTAAGGATGGTATCGTCTAACATTCTCCAATGGCTGCCTCTGGTCTTCCGGGGGTACACTGGGGTCAGCCATAGTTGGCCCTTGCCTTGATCTTCCCCTGCTGGGTTCTGTTCTCAGCACTTCCTCAGGTCCAACTTCGGGCTGGACTCCAGGTCGGCCCCATCTATTGGTGTTTCCATGGTTAGGTAGCATGGCAGGCTCAGCCACATCCGACCCCTTCCTGGTACCTCCCCCGTTGGGTTCGGTTCCAAGTGTTACCTCGGGTCGGAATTCGGGCTGAGTCCGGGCTCGGCTCCTACCATTGCTGTTTCTGTTGTTAGCCTCTTTGAAGAAGAAAGACCTTTGTCGTCTCGTAGATCCTCCAGACCGGGACTCTCCCCATGATTCAGTGTTGCGGTTGGATTCTTCAGCATCCCTTAAGCGTGACATGAGTAGCGCTTAGTTACTTCAGCCACAACCCTGTCCAAATCCGTCCTTATAATTGGTTGTTCCGTAACAAGGGCTGTCGGATTTGCCTGATTTCCATTTTCTGTCGGAACCGGACGATTGTCTTGATCTCTGATCACTGGATCTGGGATACTGCTAGTTGCGATGTTCTTTCCTTTGTTAGCATCTTTCTTCCGTCTGGGAGGCATGTTTTCCAAGCAATGAACGATGCTTACGATGCTGATAGGAAAAGGGTTAAATGGGAGAAGCTGAAGCTTCTAGTTTGAGTTTCTCAGTGAAAGCACCAAAAATGTTTGCACAAAAAATGGGCAAACACCTCCAAGTCGTATGATCTAGTTGATTATATGTGGTTCTTAGTGATTTGGGTGATTTATGCAAATATATAAAAAAGATGGACTAAACTGTAAAAGACACACATATTTATAGTGGTTCGGCCAGAACGTGCCTACGTCCACTTTATATGTTATTCTCCTTTTCTATTCAGATTACAAGTACAAAGCTTTGATTATAAGTAACTGAAAGTTGTTTGAAAGTTCTATCCGTGCTTGAGCTCTCAAACTTGTCTGCCATTGTTGTACCCCTGCCCCTCTATTTATAGAGTGAGGCTGGGGGCAGGGGTCCTGGATGTACATAGCTGCTGGTGGGCTTGGGCTAATGCAATCTGGCCTGGCAACGTTGGTTCGGCGAGGCCTTGGTTCGGTGATGCATGGAAGTGGGTTGGTCCGGTAGAGGTTGGTCCGGTGGTAGGTGAAGGGGGGGTTGGTTCGGTTGTCCCTAGAAGTGGAGTTGGTCCGGTGGTATGTTGGAGATGAGCTGGTTCGGCAGGTGTGGGAGATGCTTTGGTTCGGCAGTAGGATGGAAGTTGGTTGGTTCGGTCATAGGAGGGAAGTTGGTTGGATCGGCTAGGAAGTGGGGTGGCTTGGTGGTATAGGACCGGTCAAAAACACACCCAACACTCATGAGTCTTGAATCTTGGTATCTTCGATCTTGAGCTTATCGGTTCTTAAATCTCTATACCGTACAGTCTTCATTCTTTGGTAGATGTATATATCCTATATATATATATCTAGACTATAATGTTAGTATTTATATTTTATAACAAGTCTTAAGGTTGTTCTCATCAAAACCATCATCTCAAGGACTAACGCTATAAATATCTAGGTACCTAACACTAATAACAAGCTTATAAGGAAAAGTATATTAGTTCATTTATAAAAGATGTTCATAATAATAAAAACTATATTTATTAAAGGGATACTTAACCCACATGGTTTGGTTTCCTAAGACCTAACTCTTAGGACCCTATTAAAAAGGTTGGTACCAACATTATTTCATATTTTTTGCAGGTCCTACTCAAGAAAAGAGGAAAATGGATATTCGACAGTGGTTGCTCAAAACACATGACAGGAGACAAAGATACGCTTATAAATATTACATACTCAGATGAAGGTTTTAACACTTTTGGAGATAATTCCATGGGATATATCATCAGCAAAGGCGATGTGAGCAATTACGATACATCTAATTTTCCTCTTATTACAAATGTTTTATTAGTTAAGAATTTAAAACATAATCTATTAAATATAAGTCAATTATGCGATAAAGGTTTTAAAATATAATTTTCTGAAAATAAATGTAGTATTCTTGATCAGAATCAAAATCTTATTATCGAAGGAAATAGAGATAAAAACATTTACGTTGTTAATGTGGAAGTTAATCACAACTCAGATATGTGTTTATAGCTAAAGAAAATGATCCCTGGATATGGCATAAATGATACTATCATATCAATTTCAAATATATAGATAAAACTTCTAAAAATAATCTTGTAAAAGGATTACCAAAGATGAATTTTAAAATTAATAATATATGTGACTCATGTCAATTAGGTAAATTAACTAAATCCTTGTTTAAATCTAAGAAAGTTATTTCGACATTACAACCGCTTGAGTTACTTCATATGGATTTATTTAGACCTACCCAAATTCAATTCGTAAATCATAATAAATATGTATTTGTAATAGTTGATGATTTTTCTAGATATACATAGACTATCTTTATGAAAAAAAATTATACCTTTGAAAATTTCAAAACATTTATTAAACAAATTCAAAATTTAAAGGGTATTAGAATTAAAAATATTTGAAGTGATCACGGAGGTGAATTTGAAATTATACAGTTTGATAACTATTGTAAAAAGAAAGGAATATTTCATAACTTTTCGTTTCCTAGAACTCCATAACAAAATGGAGTTGTAGAACGAAAGAATCGAACTCTATAAGAATGTTCAGGAACGTTACTAAACGAAAGTACGTTACCAAAACATTTTTGGGCTGAGGCTGTTGCAACTGCCTGTTATGTTTTGAATCGTGTTTCTATTAAACCTCTCACCAAGAATACTCCTTACGAACTTTTTAACGGTAGAAAACCAAACACATCTTATTTTAAAATATTTGGTTCAAAATGTTTTATATTAAATGCCAAAGATTAGCTTGGCAAATTTGATTCAAAATGTGACGAAGGTATATTTCTTAGATATTCGAATCGAAGCAAAGCTTATCAAATTTTTAATAAACGAATTAATACTCTCGAAGAGTCACTCCATGTATCTTTTGATGGGAACTCTAAACTTATATCCAATACAATTAATGACAATGACTTAATTAATAATAATAAAACAAATATAATAATAAACAATTTAAGAGATGATGACGATATTGTTTATAATTCTAGAGAAAATGAAAACATTGTTAATTTAGAAAATAAAAATACTACTAATACAATAAGATCACCTCGAAGAGTCTTACGAAATCATCCTACAGAAAATATAGTGGGAGGAATAAATTCAAATGTCCGAACTAGAAATCAACTCAATTTAATGGGTAATGTAGCCTTTCTCTCTAATATGGAGCCTAAAAATACTAAGGAGGCATCATCTGATGAAAATTGGATTATTGCTATGAAAGAAGAACTAAATCAGTTTGAACGAAATGAAGTTTAGGAACTAGTACACAGACCGACCGGTCAGACTGTTATAGGAACTAAATGGATTTATAAAAACAAAGGAGACGAATTAGGAAATATAACTAGAAACAAAGTGAGACTAGTAGCATAAGGATATAACCAGGAAGAAGGAATAGACTACGAAGAAACGTTTGCTCCAGTCGCTAGACTAGAAGCAATACGAATCTTATTGGCGTGCGCATGTTTTAATAACTTTAAACTCTATCAAATGGATGTTAAAAGTGCTTTTTTAAATGGCTATATTAAAGAAAACATTTATGTTGAACAACCTTCCTTATTTATTCATGAAAAATACCCAGATCATGTACATAAACTTAAGAAAGCTTTGTATGGTTTAAAGCAAGCACCACATGCTTGGTATGAACGCCTTAAAAGATATCTAATTGACTCAGGATTTGAAATAGGAAAAGTAGACCAAACTTTATTTATAAAACATTCTAAAAATGACATATTGATAGTTCAAATATATGTCGATGACATTATATTCGGCTCAACTAATAATGAATTATGTAACGAATTTTCTGAAATAATGACAAGAGAATTTGAAATGTCCCACATGAGAGAATTATCACATTTTCTAGAACTTCAAATAAAATAAGTTTCAAATGGAATATTTATTAATCAAGAAAAATACTGTAATAATCTTATCAAACGTTTTGGAATGGAAAATACTTCTGCCAAACCAAGACCTATGAGCACAACAACACATCTTGATAAAGATGAAAATGACAAAAGTGTAGACCAAAAACTATATCGTAGTATGATAGGATCACTACTTTATCTA
Source organism: Allium cepa (assembly GCA_030765085.1). Lineage (NCBI taxonomy): Eukaryota > Viridiplantae > Streptophyta > Magnoliopsida > Asparagales > Amaryllidaceae > Allium > Allium cepa. The sequence continues at coordinate 452,037,272 of CM060928.1, forward strand.
ACAGCATGTAGACCAGATATTATGATGAGTGTGTGCTTATGTGCATGATTTCAAGCTGACTCGAAAGATTCACATTTACGTGCCGTAAAACGTATACTACGCTATCTCAGTAAAATTACAAATTTCAGACTTTTCTGTCCGAATGAGTGCTTGTTCGAATTAGTATCATACAGCGATGCTGATTTCGGAGGATCACGAACAGATAGAAAAAGTACAGGCAGTACATGTCACTTCATTGGAATTTTTTAATATCATGGTTTAGCAAGAAATAAAACTGTGTTTCACTATCAACTTGTAAAGAAGAATATATTTCTGCGGCACTAGCTTGCACACAAGTAATTTATATGCAATAGACAGTTAAAGATTTCGGAATCAATATATCAAAATCAACAATTTACCACGATAATTCTAGTGTAATAAATCTATCTAAAAACCAGTAAACCACTCAAGAACTAAACATATAGATATTAGACATCATTTTTTACGCGATAATATAGAAAAAGAAGTGATAAATCTAGACTACGTACCATCAGAAAATCAATTAGCCGATATTTTTATTAAGCCATTTCAGAAAATACTTTTATAAAATTTCATCGTCAACTTGGTCTAATGTCAATTAAAGATACATAAATAAAATACAAGCTTTTTGACTAAAAACTCAAAAATAATTTTTTTTTTGCAAAAATTCGAAATTCTGACCATGTTGAGACTCGAACCCATGACCTGCTGTGAATAGCCCAAGTATCTTAACCACCTGAACTATTGATTTTTTCTGTTACAGTCCAGTATGAGGATTTTATTATGTGGTGACATCAATATATACTAAAAATATGTGTAACATTTAACTTTATAAATGTACATTACTACTTTTATAAACATTAAATTACATAAAACAAAACAAACAACATAAAAACTAACATCCTACCCTAATTCTTAGCTAAATTCAATATAAGCCACTTAGTTTTACCTACTTTTTCTCTAGACTTGGGCTATAAATAGATATGCATAATCCTTTTTTTATATACAATCAAACTGAAGTAAAAACAAAGCTTTCATTCGTTCTCCTTTTAACAACTATTTTTCAAGATGTCAACCTCTTCATCCACGGATTCCATCGAAATTATTGCCTCAAACAATTCACCAAAGACTTCGGTTCATAAAACGTCACCATCATCTGCTTATCATACCAAATATACTCCAGATAAAAAGAAAGGAAAGAAGATGATTGACATATCTCCAAACACGAAGCAAAAGATAGATGGTCTGCACAATTATCAACAAGAATCGCTAATTCTAGTTATAATATTGAATAATTCTGATAAGTATGTACGTTTTGATCTTCGATTAATTTGTTTTTGTTTTATTCATCAATACGAAAACTAATTATAATATTGAATAATAAAACTTACAACGTTCACATATATAATATATTGACATTTTACTTCAAAATAAACTGACTATAAAAAATCACCCAGGTCAGTCGACTGGACCAGGTGGTCAGTCGACTACATAGAAGCAATTTTTTTACAAAAGCATGGCCAGTCGACTGTCTTAGTGCCTCAGTCGACTGTACTGGAAAGATGAAAAACTTCGACTTTCAGCTTCAGTTGATTGACGCACTGAGGCAGTCGACTGAATCATAAATCTGAGTGCCTTTATTACTTTTACCCACCCGCTTTCCTCCTTTTAACTTCTACTTTACCTTCTTTCACCATTATAATCTCAGATTTCAAAGTTTTTAAAACCCCAACCTTTCAAAAACTCCATTTTTATTCTCCAACAATTCAAATTAATGGCTCCTAAGCGAAAGGGACAAGCTTCCTCATCCTCTCAACCTCGTCAAACGAGAAAATCCAAACATGACTATTTGGTGACACCGCAATTAGGAGGTGGAGACGAATAGATTAACGGATCTTCGAAAGTTTGTTTGTTAAATTTTCTGATTTCTCTGTGTACTATATCCAAGAGTTAGCTCGTAGGAGCAATTTGTAATCATTTTCAACATTGATGATAATAAGCACAAAATCAATCAAATAATGGTGAAACTATTATACGTAAATCTAAACTTGGGTCACCAAACCGTTCAAAATCAACAAGATTGTGTATGGAGTCTAGTGTGTGGAAAACCTGTCTTTTTCTCCTTAGATCGCATGGCTCATATTTTGCAAACAGAAATGATAGTATGGAATTGGCCAATATTGATTGTGACTTGGTTGTTCGTGACAATGTAAGTCATTTGTTTTTAGAAGACGACATGCGTCAACTCAAATCCATGTCTCTACAAACAAAAGCAAGAATTAAACATCGCGCTCTAATGAAAACCATAACTCCAAGAACCGAAAGTTATGAACTTGTCTTAGAACATAACTTTAAAGCTATATACGCTGTTTTCGGAAACATTAAAGTCAACTGGTTACATTTAATTCTTGACGAATTCTTAAGCTTTAATAACGGTAGAATGAATGTAGTCTACTATGGTGGATATATTATGCGACTTCTAAAGCTTGTAAGATTCCAGAACTGGACTCGCCATTTCTACCGTTGGATGTTTAAACTCTCGCAATTCAGCATTAATGAAGCTACCAGTTGCTCGACCACCACCTATCATATCTTTCAAAGAATAGACTCAACGGCAATTATCTCACGACCATCCACAACAACATGGCGAACCATCTCAAGGTCCATCTCGTTAAAGATCAACTCGTCATCAACAAGATGAAATTTTGATTCTGAATTCGGGCCTTCAAACACGTGAGTCGATTTCTATAATATGCCATAATCAACAAATTCTCCAATCCAATATCATCAAAGTTGAAAAGAAGCTTGATAAGGTTAAAGGATTTTTTACGAAATTATGGCAAGCCATCTCATATTCTTCCGGGACTTCCACAGCTACTTTAGGCGATCCGGGTAAGCAACCCATCTTCACTTGGTCTTCTTCTTCCAATGATCAAACAAGTAATAGTGACGATGATAGAGATGAAGGTGATAGTGGTAGTCAGACATCACACAGTGATAGGGGTAAGCAACCAATGGCTTAAGATGTTTTTTATTAAAACATTAGTTTTCATTTCATATAGCTTGTACTAAATGGCCACTCTATTTTATTTATTTCAGACACTCTTGTTTATGAAAGTTTAATGTATGAATGATAATTTTTCTTGTAATATCTATGACATTATGACTTTATATTACTTATTCTTTTTTTTCAATGACAAAGGGGAGAAATATTATTGCTAACATTAAGAATGCAGGATACAGAGCGTCAAAAATTCAGGGGGAGTAAGTATTTATGTTATATATATAGAGTCGAAATCTATATCGTTTTACAGGTTGTCATCAATCAAAAAGGGGGAGAATGTTGAGACTTGGTTTTGATTCATGATATAAAGCTATCACTACGACATATAGATTTGAGGACCACTACGATAAAAAAGACAAGGAGACGAGACTTTAAAACCGATGCATCAATTATATTATTTTGTTATTAAGTCTTAGGTCAATATTGTCAAAATCTCTCCTCGTTTACGTATATATTAGCTTATTTATTTAATCATTCTATTTTCTAAATATTTTGCACATATATAAGCATATAATTAAATTATAAAAGTGTTTTAAAGTTATAGAAATTAATATACCTATGTAAACTATGCATATTGCACAAATTTCACCAGGTCAGTCGACTGACCCAGAGGCTCAATCGACTGACACTGGAAATTTTGTGCAACATGCACAGGTGCATAGGTATACGAATTTATATTTAAAAATTATTTTGAATATTCAGTCGACTGACCCAGAGGCTCAGTTGACTGAATTTCTACAACAGCTATTTTTTGAAAAGACACGACTTTTTACGACGAGTTACAAACCTCTACGAAAAGATTTGGACGCAACACTTCAATCGAAACTTTTCATCAACAGTCGCTGCTTTCCGACCTTTATAAATACAAACTCCAACTTTATTCCAAATCACTTACTCACAATCTGATTTACTACCGAATTTTCTTACCTCTAATCTAACACTCTTTACTATTATACTTTTGATTATTCTGCATTAAAGCAATACTATACCTTTATATTCTTCATATACTTCAAATATATAAATCTATACTCGAGGAGAAGATTATAGGAAGGGTGTACTACAAGTGACAAATCCATGTTATTAAGAACACACAAAGTCAAAACTATTTTTGCATTTGTTGAAGTCCTATTCTACTGCTCAGACGTGTGAAGTCCTCTTCGGCTGCTGAGGCGAAATCATGTTCTGCTGCTCAGGTCCCTGTTCGGCTGCTCACAGGTTGTATAGACCTATTCCTCCAGGTTAAGTGAGGGTTGGTGTTTTAGTAAAATTCCAGAAGGAGTCTGGGACTGGACGTAGGACAGTGCTCCAAACCAGTATAAAAATCTATGGTGTCATTTTACTATACTACTTTTATATTCCGCACTATTTATAGTATTACTATCATCACTATACTTTGCATTATCATATATCCATATTACATGATCCATAGTACACTTTCATTAATGAGTTCGTAAGATCCCCTATCTAGGGGCGTAAAGCTAAGCACTATAAATGTTGCAGTCATTTATAGTATTAACTTCTAGCGACTAAATACGGCTATGTAAATGGTATCTATAATATCAGAAGCACTTGAATATGAAACAAATCACAGATTTCAAAACAACATTTTTTCATTACATTTCAAAATGGATGTTCCATATTCAGATTACATAATCCAAACATCTCCCAGTCAATGATAAAATATATTAATTACAAAATACGCCAAGAGCGACATATGAAGATGCCTCATTGGATGATCAGAGTCATATAGTCATCATCAACTTAATACATACACAGTGGAAATAAATAACAAAACAAAGAACTGCAACTCCTAATAGCTATTCGTTAGCCTTCTGCTCACCTCTGGTAACTTTATTCGTCATCCTACTAAAATCTGAAAGAAACTCAACCCTCGGCCTACTCAAATCAATTTTGAGCACCCTTTAAGGGGAAAAAATAAACCTTGAGTCAGACATAAAGCCTGATGTGAATAATATTATACATCTCGGTTATTTGATATTAAGTGACACTATGCCGCTTAGTGGAACGGGTTTCCCCTCACCAACATCTTTTTAAAACATATCTTTTGCAAATCTTTATCCTACAACAAAAACTGGTTAAAACTATAAAGCATCATTATATAAACATACATATCAGGTGAAAAATGGACTACCTGTCCAAACACTATAGTTTTGTTTAGCTTACTATTAACCTTTGGCTGACTCGGGCCTTACAGACAATATAACAAAATAATATAACTTCCATTAGAAACACACTTATGGACGGTCTATCCTTAACTATCTGTTAAATACTTCTCTTCTGGACGGTCTGTCCCTAACTTAACATCACCCAGGGTCACCTGAACCTAATGGTTTTGTAGGCTCACCAATATCCTATCTGTATACAAATATATATTCCCTTCTGTATGTAATCATAATTTCAGTCTTACCTGCGATAAAGCCCTACACACTGGAATTTTGGACTAAATTAGCTGGGGCCAATAGCTAATGTATATGGGGCGACTTTATACCTGTCCCATTTGTTATTCTAATATCCGAGAAATTTTTACTTAGGGATACCTTCTCATAATTTCCCTTGAAAATCTTTTCATCTGAAATTGATTTAAACCCTTTTAAACCAAACTTAAACAAGGAAAACATTTATATTGTATGCTTTACTCAAAATCACCTTGTTATGCTATATATACTTTACTCAAATCTTTTTTGATGAAAACCATTTAAACATTTAAAAGTACCCCTTTCGGTCCTATTGAAAGTGCCCATTTCAAAACCATGTAAAACCCTTTCTTTTATGTAGGTTGAAAGGCCAAATCCTCCTTTCGAAACCATTCATATAACCTTCGAAACCATTGAAATTCCTTTTCCTTCGAAAGCTAAAAACCTTAGACATCCCTCATTAAAACCATTAAACATTTTCTTTCGAAACTGTTGAAATTCCTTTCCTTTAAACGATTCGAAACCATTGGGAAAACCTTTCCTTCAGACCTTTCGAAACCATTGGGGAACCACCCCGTCGAAACCATTCTTTCAAAACCTTTCGAAAACATAGGAGAACCACCCCTTCGAAACCATCTTTAAAACCTTTAGAGGGTATAAAAACCTTAAACACTTCGAAAGCATTTGGGTTCAATTTTAAAACATGTGGAAAAACACATTTTGAAATCATTCAACACTAACTAGTCAAAACTTTTGGGTTACTCTTTAAAAATCACCGAGGGTCGCAAGCAACAGGATCGAAAGCTTACTCTTTCGAAAGCTATAACTAAGTTGGGGGTGATGGTGTCGAAACCACCCCTTCCGAAAGCATTGGAGAAGCGTCAGAGTTTTTATAAAACCAAACAACCCATTCAAAAGCTCTATTTCGAAAGGTAAAAGACGGTAGTAAAGGCTTCGACATAGTGTAAAGCAGTTGTTTAAACAAAAAGAAGCTACTATTTCGAAACCATCCTTTAAAACCATTGACTTAGTCGAAAGCTATTTCTTACAAAAAAGGCATAACCTCTTAAAATCTTTCTTTCAATCAATTGACCTAGTCGGAAGCCAACTAAATCAAAAGCTAATTAGTCGAAAGCAAGCAGGCACTTTTCACATTTAAAACTAAAATGCGCTTCGACCCTTTCAGAACCCCTTGGTTTTGACTCTTACCTTTTGTCTTTCTCCAATTCATTATGTGCCAAGATTTTGATACTATGTGCATTGGTTTGAGGAAGGAGGCAGAGGGTCTTAGTCGAAAGCTACCTGGGCGAAACCAAAAGAGGCAAAACATGCTTTTAACATGAATTTCTGATTTTAAACCAATTTAAGTAAACTTTTTAACTAACCTGCATTGTTTGTCAAACTCTTATTGGTTGCTCATTTTTCTTTTCTAAAAGCACTGCCATAATTTCAAAATTAATTAATTTAAATCATTTGCAAAATATCTCTTCTCCTTAATTAAATATATAAAACATTTAAGTCCCTTAGCTCAAATAATTCTACTATTCATCAAAACATTTAGGAAAATTCTATAAAAATTCCATACAATCCTTTTTAATATGTTTTCTAAGATATAAAAAGTTCAGATCCAAATTAATTATAATTTAACCATAAATTATTTATAACCCAATAAATCATTTTCTTCACTAGAAAATTATTATAAAGTCCACATCAATTCAGTAAATTATAAAAATTGAAACCCGTCTCGAAAATAACATTTCCGTTCTATATTTAAAATCGCAAGACATTTAAATGTCATTAAATGGGGTTTTTTACATCAAAACATACCATAAAATCTATATGAACAAGCATAAATCATTAAACTGTATATATATATATATATATATATATATATATATAAACATTTTGCTCAATCAAAATCATGGCTAAATCGTGCAAGATAAATTTAGGTTTCATCTTAAAACCAAAATCCTTTACAAAATTTAAGATGTAGAAATTATTCACCTTAGTTTTGTGATTGGGATGTTAGATTTGATCTTGATTAAGTTGATTTGATTCTTCTCTTGAATCTTAGCTTGAAATTGCTAATGGTGGACTACCTTAGGATTTTTTGTTTGAGAAAATGTGTAATGAACATGTGCTTTGGTTTCCTTAGGGTTTATGGTATAAGTTTAATCATTTTTATATTTAGCCCTTCCTCATTTCCTAACACCTTAATTCCATTTAATTTCTTTTATCTATTCATTAATATGGCATGGCTACTCCTTAATTAAAGCACAAATCTCAATCCATAATTAACCTACATTATTTAATTAATTTAACTAATTAAATTTCCTAAATAACGTCACTAAAAATATAGGGTGTTACAATCTCCACTCCTTAAAGAATTTTGTCTTCGAAATTACGATAAGGAACACAACAATCAATCAAATGTAAAACATACCATCAAACAAATCAAGATAAGCATCTCTAATCCCTCTCTCAGTCTCCCAAGTACAGTCTCTAGCATTGTCACTCCACTGGACCTTTACTACTATCTTGCTCCTCAATTTCTTCTCATCTCTTGCGACTATCCAGATAGGCTTCCTAACTTTAGTCATGTTTGGTTCCGCTACTAAATCTTCTAACACAGTCGGTGCTATAGTAGTGTCTGGATCGCCAACATACTTCCTTAAATGAGATACATTGAAAACATCATAGACTCCTGCTAAGCTGCTCGATAACTTAACTCTATATGAGAGTTTCCCGATCCTTTCTAAAATGGGAAATGGTCCTACAAACCTCAGTGCTAACTTTCCTGTCCTCTCGAACCTGATTGCACCTTTCATCGACGATACTTTGATGAAAACATGATCTCCCACGGAGAACTCTGAATCTTTTCGTCTTCTATCTGCCTAGCTTTTCTGCCTGGATTGAACTTCCTTCATTCTCGCCCTTATCAACCCAATCTTCTCTGCGACATCTCTAACGAAATCTGGACCCAGAACTAATATGTTCTCGGTCTCTAACCAACAAACTGGAGATTTACATAGTCTTCCATACAAAGCCTCAAAAGTGTCATCCTAATACTAGTCTAATAACTGTTGTTATATGAAAAATTGACTAAATGTAGATGGTTTTCCCATGATCCTCTAAAATCTAGAACATAAGCTCTTAACAAATCTTCCAAGACTTTGTTAACTCTTTCCATTTGTCCATCCGTTTTCGGATGGTAAGTTGTACTCATCTTGAGCTTGGTTCCCAAAAATTCCTGCAAACTCTTCCAGAACTCTCTAGTGAATAAGAAATCTCTATCATTAACTATACTACTAGGAATTCCATGCAGTCTAACCACATTCTTCATAAATAACTTAGCTAATACAGGTGTCATCCGGTTTCACTTAACTAGAATATAATAGGCACTTTTGGTCAATCTATCCACTATGACTCATATACTTTCATTCCCTCTATTAGATCTCGGCAAGCCATCTATGAAATCCATAGAAATAGAATCTCACTTCCATATTGGAATATCCAATGGCTGAAGCAATCCACTCGACTTCTGATGTTCGATTTTCACCTGCTAACAATTCAAACACCGTTTCACCTATAAGCCAACATCCCTCTTCATGCCTTTCGAGAAGAAACCACTCTTCATATCCTGATATATCTTCGTTCCACTTGAATGAATAGTGAACTTCGAACGATGGCATTCCTCTAAAATTTCCTTCCTTATGTCTCCCACATTTGGAACACAAAATCTACCATTCTTACTCAACCATCCACTCTGGTCAAGACGAAAATCCTTTAAGTCAACGCTCTTCATTCTATCCTTAATTTCCTGATCCTTTCAACTACTACTAGATCCTCTTCCTGTTTAGAAGCAGTCTTCTAAATCAATACCGATCAGACTTCTAAACAAGATAACATAGAAGATTCCCCGCTAGACCCAACCTCGGATGTCTACTGCACTCTGTAATCTGCTAATGCTTCTAAATCTTTCAACTCAGCAATCATTGCTAACACTGCATTCTGATTTTTCCTGCTAAGTGCATCTGCAACCTTGTTGCCTTTCCCTAGTGTGTACTCCATCCCGAAATCATAAGCAGCTAAAAACTCTAACCATCTTTGCTATCTCATATTTAGCTCCTTTTGAGAGAATAAGTACTTCAACGACTAATGATCCGTATAAAGCTCAAACCATTCTCCCAAATCGTAATGCCTCTATACCTTCAAAGCAAAAATAACTACAGCTAACTCTAAGTCATGTGTTGGATATCTAACCTCATGCGGTCTAAGCTGTCTAGAAGCATAGGAAATCACTTTACCTATTTGCATCAACACAGCTCCTAATAGTTCCACATGCATCAGTATATACTACCAAATCTTGATTTCCCTCCGAAACAACTAATACAGGTTCATGGGTCAATAAGTGTTTCAAGCTCTGGAATGCTTCCTTACACTTATAATTCCACACAAAATTCAGATCCTTTCACGTTAGCTTAGTCATCGGTGCTGCTATCCACAAAAAATCCTTTATGAATCTTCTAAAATATCCATCCAATCCAAGAAAACTTCTTATCTCGGTCACTGTTTTTGGCCTCTTCCAACTATTTACTGCTTCAATCTTAGTTGGATCTACTGCCAATCCTCTTTCGGAAACTACATGACCAAGAAACTTCACTTCTTTCTTCCAGAAATGACACTTTGAAAACTTTGCCTTCAGTTAATGTTCTCTCAAAGTCTCAAGAACCACTCTAAGATGAACTTTATGCCTTTTCTTATCCTTAGAGTATATCAAAATATCATCTATGAACACCAACACAAATCTGTCCAAGTGCTCTTTGAAAATTCGGTTCATTAAGTCTACAAAGAATGCTAGCGCATTAGTTAGTCCGAATGCAATAACTAACCATTTGTACGATTCATATCTGGTCCTAAACACCATCAAGGGTATACTATCTTCCTCCATCTTAAGCTGATGGAAACCTGTAGCCAAATCCCACTGAGAAAACACCTTGGCTCGACTTAAGTGATCGAAAATATCATCAATTGTCGACAATGGATATCGATTATTTATCGTCTTCTCATTTAGCCAACGATAATCGATACATAACCTTAACGATCTATCCGCCTTTTTAGCAAACACTGCAGCTGCTCCCTAAGGTGAGCTACTCAGTTTAATAAAACTCTTGCCTTCCAAATCCACCAACCGCACCTTCAACTCCTTCATTTCTGTAGGGGTCATCCGCTTGACGGCCTACTTACTGGTTCTGCTCCAGGCACTAAATCAATCCGAAAATCAACGGTCCATTTCGGTGGCAATCCAATTACCAGCTCAAAGACATCCACGAATTCTCTAACCACGAAGACGCGATTCAAATCATCTTCCAACTCCATAACACGCAACAAAGCATTCACCTCACAACTAGGATTTTCTACCATATAAACTATCCGATCAGTACAGTCTGGATGTCTAAGTGATATTTTCCTATAATGGCAAAATATCCTAGCATCATACTCACTTAACCAATCCATACCCAATATAATACCGAACCCTACAAAGTCAAATGCATGAAAAATGAAAACAAAGGTGTAACCTAGTAAGTAAAACTCTAAATGGTCACACTTCATCCTAAGTTTTACATACCTACCTACCAGAATTGCAACTCCTAAGGATGTAACCAAATATGTGGGTTCTAGGTCAAGCTTATCTACCAAACATCGAGATATAAAAGAATGTGAGGCGCCAATATCAAATAAAATGCTAATAGACATACCGTAAATCTAAAGCGTACCTCCCAACACTACTTTTCCTTTCTTCTGCACTATCAGCATCGAAATAGCAGGCTCTAATGCAATTACTTGGCTTTTTTCTCCTTTAGCTGGCTCTTTGCACTAGTTCTTATAGTGCCAAAATTGATCAAAATTGAAGCGTCTAACTCCGTTCTTCTCAGCAGCCTTCTTTCCTATGCATGTCCGACACTCATGAGCACAATGGCCTTTCTTATCACACTTGTAACATACCATTTCTGACTTCCCTTTCTTAGCTATTCTTCCTTTCTGAGCATTCTTCTTGCGGAAAAACTTCCTCTTCTGGCCTTATCCGACTTGGGCCTCCTTCTCCTTCTTCTTCTCCAAACAAGCAAGCACCTTTTCTTGTCTCAATGCCATCTCCACTACCACATCACATGGACCTCTGATGCGTGGTAAAGTAGCCCTCGCCAATTCTGGCTTCATACCTCTAATAAACTTTTCATTCATTTTCATCACTGTGTTAATAGTGGTATACCCATATTTAGCCAATTCTTCAAACCTGCTAACATATTATAAAACTGAAATTTCTCCTTGTTCCAACTTAGCAAACTTTCTAATCAAGACAGACTGCACAATTACTGACATGAACCTTTCCTGGAACCTTCTTCTAAACTCAGCCCACGTCATCTCCTCTTTGTTTACCCTAGTTGTCACACCGTTCCACCAAAATAAAGCTACCCCTTGAAGCTATCTCGAGGTAAGCCTACTCTTCTACTCGTCATTGAGCCCTAAATCAACAAATATCCTTTTACAGTGTAACAACCAATTCTCCACTTCTATAGCATCCCTTGTTCCGATAAACGGCTTCCCTCCAAGCCTAGCATAGTCTCTACTCAAGTTAGAAGTGTGGTTTACTACTGGAGCTTCATGAACTCCTCCCACAACATTTCCTCCAACAACTCGGGCTGCAATTCCAACTTGCATCGTGTTTATGAAAAACAGATATATAAATCTCATATCTACTTGTGGGACCACAGCACCAACATTCTCAGCCTGATCCTAACCTTGACTTCTTTTAGCATTTGGTCGGACATTTCCATTTGTGGTGGTGTTGTCTCCTCCTAGGTTAACTCTGCCTCTTCTTCCGTCTATATCTGTATTCAAGCCTCGTGAGATACAGAAGAATATCCTAATAAAGATGGGAGACTAGAGATAAAGCATATATTTATATATAGCAAATACAAGTACGTCACTATAGCATTATTCCATACCCCAATCTTCACTCTAATTCCTAGGGATTATGTTTTCAAATATCATTTTTAGTTAAATTATTTCATAAACCTATGTTCTGATACCAAGTTGTAATATTCCTTATCTAGAGGCCCAAAGCTAAGCGCTATAGATGTTGTAGTCATCTATAGTATTAATCTCCAACGACTAAATACTGCTATGTTAATAGTATCTATAATATCTAGAGCACTTGAATATGAAACAAATTATAGATTTCAAAACAATATTTTTCCATTACATCTCAAAATGGATGTTCCATATTCAGATTACATAATCCCAAATGTCTCCTAGGCAAAGATAAAATATACTTATTACAAAATACGCCAAGAACGACATATGAAGATGTCCCCTTGGATGATCAGAGTCATATAGTCATAATTGACTTAATACATACACTACGGAAATAAATAACAAAACAAATAACTGCAACTTCTAATAGCTATCCGTTAGCCTGTAGATTGCCTATGGTAGCTTTATTCATAATCTTACTAAAACCTAAAAGAACCTCAACCCTCAGCCTACTCAAATCAATTTTGAGCACCCGAGAGTTTAAGAGGAAAACATAAACTTTGAGTCAGACATAATGCATGGTGTGAATAATATTATACATCTCAGTTATTTAATATTAAGTGAGACCATGCCGCTTAGGGGAGCAAGTTTCCCCTCACTAATATCTTTTTAAAACATATCTTTTTCAAACCTTTATCCTGCAACCAAAATTGATTAAAACTGTAAAGCATCATTATATAAACATACATATCAGGTAACAAATGGACTACCTACCCGAACACTACAATTGTTTGGCTTATTATTAACCTTAGGCTGACTTGGGCTTGCATATAACAAAATAATCAAACATCTGTTAGACACACCTCTTCTGGACGGTCTGTCCTTAACTATCTGTTAAATACTTCTCTTTTGGATGGTCTGTCCCTAACTTAAAATCTCTCAGATCACCTGATCCAAATGGTTTTGCAAGCTCATCAATAACCTATATGTATACAAATATATATTCCCTTCTGTATGTAATCATAATTTTAGTCTTACCTATGACAAAGCCCTACACACTAGAATTTTGGACTAAATTAGCTGAGGCAAATAGCTAATGTATAAGACACGACCCTATACCGTTCTCATTTGGTATTCTAATATCCGAGTAATTTTTACTTAGAGATACATTCCCATAATTTTCCTTGAAAACCTTTTCATCTGAAATTGATTTAAAGTCTTTTAAACCAAACTTAAACAAGGATAACATTTATACTTTATGCTTTACTTAAAATCACCTTGTCATGCTATATAAACTTTACTCAAATCTTTGTTGATGAAACCTTTTAACCCCCTTTTGATCCTTTTGAAAGTACCCCTTTCGAAACCATGTAAAACCCTTTCCTCTATAAAGGCCGAAAGTCCAAATCCTCCTTTCAAAACCATTCATATAACATTTCTAAACCATTGAAATTCCTTGTCCTTCTAAAGCTAAAAACCTTATACATCCATCTTTAAAACCATTAGAGATTACCTTTCGAAACCATTGAAATACCTTTCCTTTAAACCATTCAAAACCATTAGAAAAACCTTTCCTTTAGACCTTTTGAAACCTTTGGGGAACCACCCCTTCGAAACCATTCTTTCAAAACTTTTTAAAAAAATAGGGGAACCACCTCTTTCGAAACCTTCTTTTAAACCGTAGAAGGCATCGAAACCTTAAACCCTTCAAAAGCATTTGGGTTTAATTTTAAAAAATGTGGAAAAACACCTTTCGAAATCATTTAACACTAACTAGTCGAAATTATTGGTTATTATTTAAAAATCACTAAGGGTCACAAGCAGCAAGGTCAAAAGATTACTCTTTTGAAATATATAACTAAGTTGGGAGGTGATGGTTTCGAAACCACCCTTCCGAAAGCACTGGAGTAGCGGAAAGGTTTTTATAAAACAAAATAACCCTTCCCAAAGCTCTATTTTGAAAGGTAGAAGGCAGAAGTAAAGGCTTCGACGTAGTCGAAAGCAGTTGTTTAAAAACAAAGAAGCTACTATTTCGAAACCATCCTTTAAAACCATTGGCTTAGTCGAAAGCAGACTTAGTCGAAAGCTATTTCTTACAATAAGGCACAACTTCTTAAAACCTTTCTTTAAATCAATTAACTTAGTCGGAAGCCAACTAAGTCAAAAGCTACTTAGTCGAAAGCAAGCAGGCGCTTTTCTCATTTAAAACTAAAAGGCGCTTCGACCCTTTTGGAACCCCTTGGTTTCAACTCTTACCATTCGCCTTTGTCCAATTCACTATGTACCAAGATGTTGATACTATGTGCATTGGTTTGAGGAAGGAGGCGGAGGGTCTTAGTCGAAAGCTATCTCGGCGAAACCATTTGAGGCGAAACACGCTTTTAACATGAATTTTGGATTTTAAGCCTTAAGTAATTTTTTAACTAACTTACCTTACTTATCAAACTCTTACTGGTTGTTGATTTTTCTTTTCTAAAAGTACCGCCATAATTTCATAATTAATTAATCCAAATCATTTGAAAAATATCCCTTCTCCTTACTTAAATATATAAAACGTTTAAGTCCCATACCTTAAATAACTTTTTATATTCATCAAAACACTTAGCAAAATTCTATAAAAATTCCAAAAAATCCTCTTTTAGTATGTTTTCTAACATATAAAATTTTCAGATCCAAATTAGTTATTAGTTAACCGCAAATTATTTATAACCTAATAAATCATTTTCTTCACTAGAAAGTTAATATTAAATCAATATTAATTCATAAAATTATAAAAATTGAAATCCATCTCTAAAATAAAATTTCTAGTCTATAATTAAAATCACAAGGCATTCAGATATCATTAAATAGGGTTTTCACATCAAAACATATCATAAAGTCTATATGAACAAGCATAAATCATCAACATGTATATATAAACATTTTGCTCTTCAAAATCATAGCCAAATCATGCAAAATAAATTTGGGTTTCATTTTAAAACCAAAATCATTTAGAAAATTTTGATGTAGAATTTATTCGCCTTAACTTTGTGATTAGGATGTGAGATTTGTTCTTGATAAAGTTGATTTGATTCTTTTCTTAAATCCTAGCTTTACCTTCTCTTGAAATTTCTAATGTTGGCCGGCCTTAGGAGTTTTTGTTTAAGAAAATGTGTAATGGATCAGCATGTATCGTTCGGTCGGGGAAGATAAGTCAAAGTAGGTCAGCAAGTATCGTTCGATCGTGGTAGGAAAGCCAAATTGGTTCGGTGTGGCTGGGTCAGCCTTAGAGGAATTGGTCCATGTGGCTCTACCCATAGTGGTTCAGCCATTGTGGGGTTGTTTCAGAGTGGTTCGGCTAGATTGATTTGACACTGATGGTTAGTTCAGAGTGGCTCGGCCTTGGTGGTTCGATCAGCGAGGTTCGGCTACCCTTTTTTGATATCAAGAATGGAAGGAATGGATCAACGCAAGTAGGAGCATAAGTGTCTTTGGGTCGTGGTCTAGCGTACTTTAAGTATACGATGGGGTCAGCCATAGTTGAAAAAGGGGGTCGACGTGAACATAATGACGACTTACTTCAAGACAAAAGGCCAGGTTTCTTCGAGCATGATTGAGATCTGCTCCGAGTCAGCATCCAAGGAATCCAAGGTCGACATAAGCGGATCGGTGGTTGTGGGTCGGCCCGTTTGGGTCGGTCACCCTAACCTATCAGCTATGGGCCAAGCTATCTCGGTTATGGCCCTGGACAGAGGATCCGGCCCATCTTCGTCTATAATTAGAGGGGCAGGGATCCAATTGAGGGGACCTTTTTTAGGAGAACTCCAGAGGTACTCTGCCATTTTCTATACTCACTTCTTTTTTGTTCAAACTCGTATTGAAGTTGTTTGTTTATGGATTGTATCTGTAATCAAGTAATTAGAAAATTAATAAAGACTATATTCAAAGTGGACGTAGGCAGTTACGCTGAACAACTATAAATTTGGTGTTCTCGCTTATCTTGTTCCTTTTGCATTCAACTATGTTACTTCTCTGCTTTAATTTAATTTCTTCATTAATCTCTTTACACAAATCTATTCAAGGGTGTTAGTGACCAATTTTGGTGCTAAAATTTTGGTGCTTTCCTTGAGAACGTTCATTCTCAGGCTATTAGGATCGACTTTGTTGCCACTAGATTGAGGAAATACCCTGAATGAGATCCATGTTCATTCTCAAGAGTTCATAGATTCTGCTCAGAGTTCCTACGAACAACTCTAAGATGACAAGACCACGTACCAGATCCGCCTCCCACAACGCCGATCCTAATGAGACCGCCAACGTCCTGCAAGTAGGACCTAGCAATGAGCAAGCTAACGCCGATGCAGAACCTGCCATTATCACAAACCAAGCAAAAGCTGTCACCGTGGCAGAGTTCAATGAGCTGAGGGAGCTCATGGATGGTAAGAGACAGCTTAACGAGCAGATTCAAACAAACGCCAACCTGATGACCCAGATCGCTCAGCAATAGCATCATATCGCCGGAGGAAGCCCTGCTTCCTACTCATCATCTTACAGCTCCGCTTCATCAGATGAACATCCCAGGTGTAGATGTCGTAGGATTGAAACGAGATAAACTGGTGCAACAGAGCAATTGGTGACAACTCACCAAGAACAAACCAACAGAATTGATCTAGTTTCCTTAGCTGGAACCATGGCCCCTCAACTGCACCTGGGGAGTCACACCCACCTGAAGTGGGAAACTTAGGATTTGAAGCACACTTGGGATCTGGTCAACCACCTCGGCAGGGTCGTAATGAAGCGGGTCCTCAGGATGCAAACTTAGGCGATCGCCTACCGAGAAGGCATCAGCTGAAGCAATCGCGCAGAAGGATACCGACTTGCCACCTCTCATCCAAACTCCAGATTTATCAGATACGGTCAGGCAACTGATGAAGGAGAATCAGGGCTTAAACAACGATGATTGAGGCATATCGAGGAGCCATAATCCGTTTACAGATACCATCCTACAAGCTGAGTATCCATGGAAATTCAACATGCCTACTATTCCAAATTATGAAGGGAAGACCAACCCCCGACAGCACATAATGAGATACGAGTGGATGATGGACTCGGCTAGGGAAAATGATGCGACCAAACGCAGATGCTTTCAAATAACCCTAGCCGAAATCGCTTCCATGTGGTTCACGTCCTCCACGATCGATCTTTAAGTTTGATAAGATAGCGACGAAGTTTGTGGAACAGATTAGGATCCATGCCACTTACCCAAAGGACGTGATGTTGCTGTCCAGTGTGATCCAGACTCTAGGGGAGTCGTTGAAGTATTATTTGCAAAGATTTCACATTGCTGCTACCGAAGTTAGCAATAAGAATGACCATGCTATCCTTATGGCCATGATGCGAGAAGTGGATCCAGACTCAGAGTTTGGTAACTGACTGGCAAGCAACCATCGACTACCCTAGAATGCTGTTATTCAAAAGCAAAGTAATTCATGAGAAAGGAAGAGGCCAGATGGTCAAGATGGAGCAGTGCGCTGGGACCTAGTAAAGAAGCAGTGTAAAACGACATTGCGGTAAAGCAATTTGGCGAAAACTTTGATAAGATCCAAGTCAATGTTCAAAATAAGCTGGAGCGGCCCAAAGGATTTGGAGGAGGAAATTCCAAATGAAAGAGGGAAGTAGGAAAGTGGAAACCAAGAATCCCAACCTATAGTGAATATGCGCCTCTAAATACATCTTTGGAGAATATTTATCTATCAACTTGTAATACATCCTAATACCGAAAGTCGTACCGAAAGGAATCGATTGAGGAACAAAGGTAGAGTACAAAGTATTATCGGTCTCACGAGACCTGCGGGCACAATAATAAAGAGTGAAGACACCTCCATGATGCTAAAGAAAAGATGATTCGCCAGAATAAGTTACAGCAGTTTGTTTAGAATCCACAAAAAGGCAGATAGGGGACATCTAACCCCAATCATGGGCAAGCTTCACACCGACCTAAGGAGTCCGCTTGGGCTGGAGGAAGGTTGGCCATAAACACGATAATCGGTGGACCTTAGCCATTAGAAAAGAGTTGGCAAGAAATGGAACATTATGCTAGTTCCTTGAAGAATGCGGGCTTCGAGTGTTGCTTGAACACATAAGACGGGACTCCAGCGAAACAACAGCGAATGATGACCGACGATATAGTATTCAGGAGTAGGGATGCCGATCAAGTGGAGGCAACTACCATTGACCTGATGGTTATCTCAACTACGATCGGACTGGTTCTTGTGAGAAGAATACTAATTGATTATGGGGGTTATGTTAATATTATCTTCAAGAAGGCATATGACCAAATGAAGATGGAGGTGAAGAATCTGAAACCATCTAAAGCCCACATTCATGGCTTCAGTGGTGCAGCTACTGATGCGATAGGTTTTGTTGAATTTCCAGTTGAACTTGGAGAAGGTGAACGTAGGAGGGTACGGATCCTACCGTTCATTGTTTTGGATGTTGATTCCTTATATAATGTTTTTCTGGGCCGACCAACCCTGGTGGAGTTTAGGGCAGCTTTGGCCCCATGATGTTTGACCTTGAAATTTCCAATAGACAGTGGAGTTGGTGTAGTGCATGGGAATCAAACTACTTGTTATGTGGCTGAGCTGAGAGAGGCCCGGCAAAGGGAATGGAATGGGTGTGGACAAGCTTGTGTGCATCCACGTTACTGAAAATTGACAAATAGTGCCTGAACCTTGGCTTGGGCAATACAGTCGAATCTATAAAGACATAGATCCAAGAGATTATGACGAGGAACCCAAGGAGGCCAAGGTAGCGCAGGCTGAACTGACGATTGACATTCCAATCAGCCATGATGACCTATCACAAATGTTTAAGATTAGATCATAGCTCAACCACTCGATGATGGGGATCTTACTAGTTTCCTTAGATCGAATCTCGATGTTTTCACTTAGACCCATTTTGATATGTGTGGTATTTCTCCCGCAATTGCGAGCTATATATTGAACATTGACCCGAAGTATATGCCAGCGAAACAAAAGAGGAGAGGCATGAACCGGAAGAGGTCCGCTGCTCTAAAAGAGGAGGTGGATAAACTTAAAGCCAATGGGTTCATCCTCGACGCCCTCTATCATGAATGGATATCTAATCCCCATACTGGTGAGAAAGGCAAACGAGAGGTGGATAAAATATGTTGATTACTCGAACCTAAAGAAGGAGTGCGCTAGGGATAGTTTTCCGCTGCCCAGAATTGATCAACTGGTCGACTCGACAGCAGGACACGAGTTATTGTCATTTATGGATGCATATTCAGGATACAACCAAATCCCGATGCACATTCTGGACCAAGAGCATACCAGTTTTGTCATAGACGTTGGATTGTACTGTTATGTGGTGATGCCTTTCGGGTTGATGAATGCAGGGAAAACTTATCAACGCTTGGTGAATCAGATGTTTAAAGACAAGATTGGTAGAACGCTGGAAGTCTATGTGGATGATATGCTCATGAAGTCACGATAATCAATCGACCACATACGAGACTTAGCTGAAATCTTTGATATACTCAGATTTTATGGAATGAAAATCAATCCATTGAAATGTTCCTTTGGCATTGCATCGGGGAAGTTTTTGGATTTCATTGTCAACACACGAGAAATCAAAGCAAACCTAGAAAATATTTAAGCTATTCGAGATGTACAAGAGCCCAGAACTATAGAGCAAGTACAAAGCCCAAATGGGAAAGTCGTTGCGTTGATTCGATTTATATCCAGAGCAACCGAAAGTGTATTCCTTTCTTTGATGTAATAAGGAGAGGCAAAAGAAATTTTGAATGGATTTTGGATTGTAAGGACGCGTTCCGAGCTCTAGTGAGTCACTTGGAGAGGCCCTATGTTCTTTCAAAGCCCGTAGTTCATGACGATTTTTATGTTGATTTGGCTATATCCCAGCATGCCATCAATGCAGCTTTGATTCGTGAGGTAGATCGAATCCAAAAGCCAGTGTACTATAATAGTAAGCTATTTGTACCAAAATTGGGCACAACACTCTTCAAAAATATTTTAAGAGATAAAAATGAAGAATAGAAATGTAAAAAGAGGATTATCTAACAAACACTTCAAGAACAAATAATGAAAACACGCAGTCTCACAGTGATTTAGAGTGGCTCGACATATGGCTACGTCCACTATGAAATTGATGATTTTATTGATATCCACTTATTGATTACAACTGACTACAGCGGATTAAATTCGAGTACACTAGCAGCCTTGAAGTATAAAAATGGTTTCGGCAAAGTCTGGATGTCAAAAAGCCAAAAGATCCCTTTTCTGTAGGTTTTGGGGTGCTATTTATAGGCGTAGGATGCAAATATCTCGCTCAGATCTCGGGAGACTACTTCTGGCACATGGGTGGGCACACGCGATCGATCCCATGAGATTTTGACTTGGTCCGTGATCGATACGAACGAATTTCGTATCGATCAAGATTTTACCCAATCGAGTCGAAACTTGGCAAGAACATTCCTTAAGTCGTACGTAAGCTCCTATGAAAATTTCATAGCATTTGGACTTATGGATTACGAGTTATGATCGATGCAAATTATTGTTCCTCGGCCACGGTTCCCTTCGCATCGATATCGTTCGTATCAATCATTTCGACTCGAAGGCGGGCACGTGCCTGCGAGTTGACGTGGCGCTTGATTTTTGGATCACTCCACTTTTGATGCCAAGTTGACCGAGTCATCCCCAGGTTTTCGCCTTGTTTTTATCGAAGACCGTTGCCTTGTTTGCATCGATGGAGTTGTCTTAGTTCGTATCGATGAAAGTAGCTCTACTCGTATCGATCCAAGTTGCTCGGCTAGTATCGATTGTGTGGCCTTGTTCGTATCTGTTTGCACCAAAATTGGGCAAACACCCTTCGGAAGTTTTTGAAGAGATAGTAAATGAAGAACTTAAATTGGAAATAGGGACTATCTAACAAAAACTCCAAGTCACAGAAAAGTAAACTGCGCAGAAGACAAGGATTTAGAGTGGTTCGGCCACGCGCCTACGTCCACTATGAAGTTTTATCACTTTATTTCTTAATACTTGAAGATTACAAGTGCTTTTCAGCAAATTACAACAGCAAATGGACTTAAATTCGAAATTAACAGCAATTGAGATAGTATGGAGTGATTCTGGCAGCGTTTAGGCTTGTTCTTCTTCTCCAAATTCTCCGACCCCTTTTCTGAATGACCAGGGGCTCTATTTATAGGTGTGGAAGGCCAAAATCCCGCCCAAAACCTGGAGAGGCTGCTTGGCACGTGACGGGGGGCCCACAGGCCCGCGTTCTTGGACTGCGTGCCCAGTTTGGCATCGATTCGAAGTGAACTTCGAATCGATCAAAAAAAATTGTCCAATTGCGTTGAAACTTGGCGTGGACGTTCTTCATCATGTAGACAAACTTCTGTAAAAATTTCATGGGATTTGGATCAGTAGATTGGGAGTTATGATCGGTTCGAAATTGGGTGTTCGGCATGCTGTTTGGTTCGAATCGATTGGGGCGCGCCTGTCTTCGAGCCGATCCATGTTCGTGCTAGCTTAGCCGCTTTGTTGGATTCGAAGGTCGTCTTCGAATCGATGGAGTGGATTCGTTCGAATCGATCCAAATGCGCCCTGGATCGATTCGAAGTTGTCGAAGTCGATGGAGTCGAAGGTGAGTGATGGAGTCGAAGATGATGGATGGATTCGAAGGTGAGCGATGGAGTCGAGGCTGTGATGGGTTCGAAGCTATTAATGGATTCGAAGCTGTGGTGGATTCGAAGCATAGGAAGGACTCGAATTTGTGATGGATTCGAAGTAGGGAGTTCCTTAGATGGATTCGAATGTTGCCTCTTCCTATGGGTTCGAATATGATGGGTTCGAAATAGATGGTTTCGAACACGATGGTTTCGAACACGATGGGTTCGAATATGATGGGTTCGAACATGATGGGTTCGAACCGAGCAAGGTTCACTTCTCTCAACTTTAATCCATCATAACTTGAGCATACGACCTCGGATTGACTTGAAATTTGAAACGCGGACTTCTATGATCTTTCTGGTTATGTCCTATCAATTGTAGCTCAATCTGGACTCGGACAAAATTCATCGATATCCATAGCGAAGAGAAGTGCAACCAATCTCTGAGACGAACTGTCCTTTGTTTTTGGCCAATCTTTTGGTATCACGGCTTTGCCAAAAAGCGGGATAACAGTATCGATCGAACTTACTCCAACTTGATGGATACGAACAAATGACAATGCGATGGATACGAACAGATGGCGGCTCTGCTTGGCCTTGATGGATAGAATAATGGTTTCATGAAGGATACGAAGTAGTGATTACTTGATGGATACGAACCAAGGTCACCTAATAGATACGAACTACCGATGCTTGATGGATTCGAACAAGGCACTTTAGCCGATGGATACAAAATGAAGCGCTCTGATGGATGCGATTATGATGATTTCTTTGGCTTTCATCGATCATATTTTGAGCATACGAACTCGGCTTACTTGAAATTTGGAATGTTGGCTTTCATAGCTTTGTTTATCGTGTCTTGTCAATTGTGGCTTGATCCGGACTCGAACGAAATTTACCGATATCCATAGCAACTTGCGTATAACCGATATCCGGAATGAGCGATCTTTGGCTTTCAGTCAATTCCTTGATATCTCGGCCTTGCCAAAAGGCGGGATAACATTTGCCCCCCAAAGTACGTCTTATGGGAACATGACGTGCTTTAAATACTCCCACTTTCATTTTGAATAGTTCTGTCTGACTTGTTGAGCAGTTGTTTCTTCATCGAAAGTTGTAATTTTTGATTGATCCATAGAGACATAAATTATGAACTATAGACTGCCAACTGCTGTACTGTTGCCGTTGTAACTGATTGTTTTATGATACTGACTAGCTATTTGTTGTTATAATTGTTCATTAGGTGGGCATTTTACCTGTGAATTTTGAAAATTGAAAATTAGTTTGATATACATGCACATATGTTAACCTGACTCTTGTTAACGTTCGCACGTTCACAAGTCGGTGTTTTCCCACATCGAATTCTGTATCGATCCACTCCTGAAGTGCTGTGAAATTCGAGTTGTAACAATGTTTGACAGTTGTTTTGGAATGTCCCTTCCTATCGATCCTCTCCTGGATCGATGTAAAAGGTTGAAAGATTGTTCTTGCATCGATGTTATTTGCACTAATGGATACAGTTCTCGCATCGATGTTGTTTTCACTGATGGATATGAATATAGCATTTTGTATCGATGGACTTAAGAGCGATGCGAATAGAGTAGCCGTTTTCTAGGTTCTATTCGCATCGATGGGTTAGAGCCTTTATGGGTTGGATGATGATGGATACGAATAGTGCAGTTTGTATCGATGCGTCCTGAATGGAGTCAAAAACAGTGGATATGAATAAGTGCTTCATATCGATGGAATTCAATGTTTTAGGAAAGTCTTCATTGCGCATCTTGTATCGACGAAGCTCGAGCAGTTGGATACGAATAGCCAATTCGTATTGATATGGGGCGAAACCAGTTGGAGTCGGTCGTAATGACTGGGAGACGAATCATTTCTCTCATTTCCCTATGATGCAGCGGATATAACGGATGACAAGGAAATGAAGATTTCGTGTCAGACTAATCGAAGAAACGATTAGATGAAACAAGATAAATCGATGGTTTGAAAATACCGAATGCCCAAATTCGTTGATCTTGAGAGATACCGAATTCTAGCTATCTCCAACACGTTGATCGCGCATGGCACCGTGTTAAAAGATCTACGACTCTTCTACGTTGATCTCGTGCATGAGATTCCGTGAATCGGCTTCAAATCCATTGATTCGAGCGCACTCGAATAACCGAAAATGGAGAAAGGAGACAACGCTCAACTTCCAATTTCAAAGAGGCACAAAGCACTCAAACAAAGTTTTTATTCAAAATCAACTAACTTACAAATGACACAACCCCCATATTTATAGGCAGTTTACAACTCACACAGAAACGACCTAACATAGGTCGTTAACGACCTAACAAACCGACCTAAACATACACGCGACCTACAGTTACAACACACGACTTAAGAAAAAAAACAACTACAACACATCAGAGCGACTCAACGACCTACGGCTTAACAGTCAACGACCTAACAATATGTGACTTAATATGTACAAGTTACAACATAACAACATAATACTGCGACATATATACAGTACGCGACCTACGACCTAAGGTTTCAAGCGACTTATCAGTAGTAGCGACCTAAGCTTTAGCGACATAAGCATATAACACAGCTTCATAATCTTGTGGCATAAACATCTTGGGTGACTTAGGCTTCGCGACTTTATTAGGTCGTTCGCGACTTAAGTAGGTCGTTCACGACTTAAGTAGGTCGTTCGCGACTTATTCCGGTGCAATGTTTCAACCTGCCTTTGTACCTCGCCACCCTGTAGCTCGCTAGGTCGCTGGCTTTGACTTCCTGAGCAGCTGAATCGTTCACCATAATTCACTAGGTCGTGGCAACTAAACATCTTGCTAGGTCGTTGATACACTAACTCGCTTGAGTTAGGTCGCGACTCCAGACGATCCTCGTGATGCGCTGCATCATCCTCCCCCGATTGACAAGAATTCGACCACGAATTCACACTCTCCTTTTCCTCGACAAGCTTGTCTTCATGATACGTAATCAAATGTTTGACGTTGAAAACGTCAGAAGTATGGATATGATCCGATAATCTTAACCGATAAGCATTATCATTGATCTTCTTCAAGATTTCCACTGGACCAATTTTTCGAGCTTTCAACTTGTTGTAAGTTCCCACTGGAAAACGATCTTTCGTCAACACTGTATAAACCAAATCACCTTCTTTGAAGTCTACACTCCTTCGCTTCTTATCCGCCATTTGTTTATACTTCTCATTTGATGCAAGCAATCGTTCATGAACAGTTCTATGACACTCCTTCAACTCATTCACTAAATCACAAGCTCGTTTAACAACTCCCTTCTGATATGGCATTGTCGTCAAATCCAACGGTCCTTTCGGAATTGCTGAATATACAACTTGAAACGGGCTGAATCCAGTACTTCGATTAACAGCGTGATTATGTGCAAATTCTGCCTGACATAATTTCATATCCCAGCTTTTCAAATTATCTTTCACAAGACATCTCAACAAGTTTTCCAACGATCTGTTAACCACCTCCGTTTGCCCATCTGTTTGTGGATAATAGGCGCTACTAAAATTCAGCTTCGTCCCAACCATCTTCCATAGGCTCAACCAAAAATGGCTTAGAAATCGAGTATCCCAGTCAGAAACAATGGTCTCAGGTAGCCCATGTAGTCGATAAACCTCTTTAAAGAATAATTGAGCAACACGGACTGCATCAGCTGTCTTCTTACAAGCTACAAAATGTGCCATCTTCGAAAATTTATCCACTACAACATACATAGAATCATTCCCTCTCTGAGTTCTTGGCAAACCCAGCACAAAGTCCATGCTAATATCAACCCATGGTCTAGTAGGCACAGGTAATGGCATATACAATCCTGCATTCGTAGTCGTTCCTTTGGAGACTTGACATATGTGACATCTCTCCACAAATCTTTCAACTTCTTTTCTCATGGAAGGCCAAAAATACGATTGAGAAATCAACTGCAAAGTACGATCTCTTCCCACATGACCTTCTTCATGCAATTCTTTCAAAATCTTCATTCGCAAACTACAATCTGGTATACATAATTGATTTCCTTTGAATAAAAAACCATCCACCAACACGTACTCATCTGTCTTTCCCTTCTCGACTTTATCTACAACCTTGGCAAAGTAAGGATCATCAACAAATAATTCTGGCAATACATCGAACCCTGTCACTTCAACCCTCATTGTAGTCAACAAATGATTCCTTCTACTCAATGCATCTGCCACATGGTTTGTAACTCCCGATTTGTGTTTCACAACAAATGTAAACTGTTGTAAGTATGCAATCCACGAGGCATGCCTAGCTGCAATCTTGTCCTGCCCTTGCAAATGCTTCAACGCTTCATGATCAGTATATAAAACAAATTCTTTATGGAACAAATAGTGTCTCCAATGCTTCACAGCTTGCACAACAGCATAAAATTCTACATCATAAGTATTATATCTCATCTTGGACCCCGAAAGCTTCTCACTAAAATAAGCAATAGGACGGCCCCTCTGACTTAACACCCCTCCAATTCCAACCTTAGATGCATCAGTATGTAATTCAAATAGCAACTAAAAATCCGACAAAACTAGAATTGGTGATGTCGTCAAAAGTTCCTTGATTTGCTCAAAAGCAACTCCTGTTTCCTATGTCCATGAAAATTGCTTCCCCTTCATACAATCAGTAACTGGTGCCATCATGCTACTGAAATGTGGAATAAATCTTCGATAGAATGATGCTAAACCATGAAAACTTCTAACTTCTGTTATCGTCCTGGGTTGTGGCCAATTTCTGATTGCTTCCACTTTATTCTGATCCACCTGTATACCTCCTTCAGATACAACATATCCCAAAAATAAAACACTATGCGTCATGAATACACATTTCTTCGTTGCAGCATAAAATTGCTCCTGTCGCAGTATCATCAACACTTCTCTCAGATGATGCAAGTGTTCTTTTAGGCTTCCACTGTATATCAGTATATCATCAAAATACACCACCACGAACTTCCCAATAAATGGTCTAAAGATCTGATTCATCATCCGCATAAACGTACTAGGTGCATTCGAAAGACCAAACGGCATAACCAGCCATTCATACAACCCCTCCCGTGTCTTGAATGTTGTCTTCCACTCGTCCCCTGGTCTAATTTGGATCTGATGATAACCACTTTTAAGATCAATCTTCGAAAAGATAACAGCTCCACTGATTTGATCCAACAGGTCATCAAGCCTTGGCATCGGAAACCTGTATCTGACAGTTATTTTGTTGAGCGCCCTGCTATCTATACACATCCTCCACGAACCATCCTTCTTCGGTACTAACAACGTTGGTAAAGCACAAGGACTGAGACTCTCCTGAACACGCCCTTGTTCAAGCAACTCCTCAACCTATCTTCTCAACTCCTTGTGTTCCTTTGGACTCATCCTGTAATGTGGTCTATGTGGTAACACAGCTCCTGGAACAAGATCTATTTGGTGTTGTATGTCCCTCAATGGTGGTAACTCTTTTGGCAGCTCTTCAGGACATACATCTTCAAATTCTTCCAGCACTGGCTTTACTTCTTCAGGAATTTCAACCACTTCATTACTCTCACGTCCGATCGACAAAAATACTTCAGGTTCATCTTCGACTTCTTTAACAAACTCTTTCAAAGATAGAAAAGTTTTCAGCTCTTCAATCTCCTCCAACTTTCTTTCCTTCTGTTGTTGCTTTCTAGGAATTAAAGTCATTTTAGTACCTTTAAACATGAAACTGTAGCTGTTGGTACGTCCATCATGTTGTACAGCTCTATCATACTGCCACGATCTCCCCAACAACAGATGACATACATCCATATCAACCACATCACACCAAATTTCATCTTTGTATTTCTTCCCAATCGAAAAAGTTACACAAGCTCTTCTACTAACCTTCACCTCTCCACCTTTCCTTAACCAAGCCAACTTGTAAGGTTTTGGATGCTTCTCTGTCTTTAACGCCAACTTCTTTACAGCTTCTGAAGAAATAATATTGTCACAGCTTCCTGCATCAATGACTAACTTGCACACCTTCCCCAGAATAGTGCACGTCGATTGAAAGATATTACTCCTCAACCAACTAGTCTCCTCTTCCTGTCTTGGCGTCAAGCAAGATCTTCTCATCATTAAATTACAACCTTCGTCTCCCGACAATTCTTCTTCCTCCTCAATTTGTGGTGAATTAAAACATTCTGCTTCTGCATCCTCATCCTCAACCTCAGCAACCATCACTCGCTTCTTCGGCTTCGGACATTCATTGCTTTTGTGACCAAACTCCTGACAGTTATAGCACTTGAAATTATTGTTGACCTTGGTCTTAGCAACTTCATTGACAACCGGTTTACTAACAGTCTTGGAAACGTTAGTATTGCTACTAGTCCCTTTCACTTGACTGTTGGAATTTGTAAACACACCACCTCCTCTTCTGCCTTGCTTCTCCCAAGCTAGCCCTTCTGGTGTGCTTCAGCAATGGATCTCGGATCAAACATATTCACCATATCCTGAATTTACATTCTCAATCCTCCAACAAATCTAGCTGTCAACTATTCCTCTGTTTCCATGATATCATTCCTGGCAATCAACTGATAAAATTCATCTGCATAATCATTCACCGACTTCGTTCCCTGTCTCAAATTTTGTAAGCGCTGATACATAAGAGACTGATAATTATAAGGCAAAAAAGTAGCCTTCATCAACTTCTTCATCTTCTCCCATGAGATAATCTTTGACTTTTCCATTCTTTCCTGTGTAAGTTTAGTTTGCTGCCACCATGCCATAGCTCTTCCTCTTAAACGAGCGACAACCAACTTAACTCTACAATGCTCAGAAACTTCCTTGAAGTCAAAAATTTCTTCAACATTAGATTTCCAATCCAAAAATTCTTCCGCAATCATTCCTCCTTTGAATTCTGGAATTTCTGTTTTCATCCCCGATTCCCATTTACGATCATCTTCTATCTCCCGATATTGATTTCGTACCTGGTCTCGATCTCGATAATGAACACTATACCTATCACCATTTTCATCATAATCAAATGTATTTCGATATCGATCTCGGCCATCAACATCTCTATGATCACGCATATCTCTCCTACTATGTCTTTCAGCATCACGACATGGCTCATCTCCAAACTCATTAGAGTTCTTCTCTCTTCATTTCTATACTCATGGTGATCTCGTCTTGTTGAAACTGATGATTCTCTTCGATCTCGATAAGATTATGGTGACACCCTCCTCGCTTCCGTAACCGATGGCGAAACTTTGTTTCCTCCATGGTTCGAGATTGGTGATCTTCTCCTTTGACTTTGATTCATATCGATCATCAATTTCTCCAGTCTAACAATTCCCTCATCCAACTTCTCATTGAATTTTTTGCTAATTCGTTGTTCCATTTGTTCGGCATCTTCTCTTTTATACAAATCTTCAACATTCTGATGACGATTATCTCTTCTCGGTGGCATTGTAGAATCTTCAAACACACACATCAATACTTAGCTTTGAAAAGGATTTGGCTCGGCTGCACTTAACTCGGCCTGCACTTCAACAACTGAACTTTCGGCCTGTACTTAGCTCAGCCTTGATCAAACAAACAACAACTCCCACTCTCGGCCATGATCAAACAAAGTGATGCACAACTCCAAAACTTCCTCTTTACTCCCAATAGGCTCGGCTTAGCTATGATTGGCTAAGTCTAGCTTTGATACCAAACTGATGCAGCGGATATAACGGATGACAACGAAATGAAGATTTCGTGTCAGCCTAATCGAAGAAATGATTAGATGAAACAAGATAAATCGATGGTTTGAAAATACCGAATGCCCAAATTCGTTAATCTTGAGAGATACCGAATTCTAGCTATGTCCAACACGTTGATCGCGCACGATACCATGTTAAAAGATCTACGACTCTTCTACGTTGATCTCGCGCACGAGATTCCGTGAATCGGCTTCAAATCCGTTGATTCGAGCGCACTCGAATAACCGAAAATGGAGAAAGGAGACAACGCTCAACTTCCAATTTCAAAGAGGCACAAAGCACTCAAACAAAGTTTTTATTCAAAATCAACTAACTTACAAATGACACAACCCACATATTTATAGGCAGTTTACAACTCACATAGAACCTAGCCGACATAACATAGGTCGTTAACGACCTAACAAACCGACCTAAACATACATGCAACCTACAGTTACAACACACGACTTAAGAAAAAAACAACTACAACACATCAGAGAGACTCAACGACCTATGGCTTAACAGTCAACGACCTAACAATATGCGACTTAATATGTACAAGTTACAACATAATAACATAATACTGCGACATATATACAGTACGCAACCTACGACCTAAGGTTTCAAGCGACTTATCAGTAGTAGCGACCTAAGCTTTAGCGACATAAGCATATAACAAAGCTTCATAATCTTGCGGCATAAACATCTTGGGTGACTTAGGCTTCACGACTTTATTAGGTCGTTCGCGACTTAAGTAGGTCGTTCGCGACTTAAGTAGGTCGTTCGTGACTTATCTCCGTGCAATGTTTCAACCTGCCTTTGTACCTCGCCACGCTGTAGCTCGCTAGGTCGCTAGTTTTGACTTCCTGAGCAGCTGACTCATTCACCATAATTCACTAGGTCATGGCAACTTAACATCTTGCTAGGTCGTTGATACACTAACTCGCTTGAGTTAGGTCGCAGCTCCAGACGATCCTCGTGATGCGCTGCATCACCCTGGGTCCATATGAATACTTTGTAGACGTAGAAAATTTTCACTTGTTTCTACTTTTATTCTTGTCTTCATACCGTTCTAGAAATTTGGAAAAAGGAACACGCTTTCTAATTGAACCAAACACCAATCACCTCGAACGAACTGCCGAAATTAGGTAAATCGTCGAACAAATTTAACCTTAGTATGACTAGGCTCGAATTCTTGTGTCACTCCACTCAAATTCATGGTCGAACGCTATGTAGAAGAGATGGTCTTGTACGAGGTCGAGGGAGGTCAGAGATGCTTTTGTTTAGGGAAGAAGAAGAGAGAAGGGATCAATGGCTATAACTTTGTATCGGTGGAAGAGAAAAGAGAACCTGGCTTCGTATCGAGTCTGGACAGCAGATTTGTGTTAGCAAGTCATCGATCGATAAAATTGCTAACTTCATGTTGACCTTGGAGTAATAGTCGTTCGTATCAATTAGAATCGATCGATATAAAATTGAATAGCTTCCAGTGGATACGAAATCCATGACAGGCAATTGATGAGAATTGCATAGGTTGGAATCGGTATGAAGCTGGTAGCTTCTGATCGATACGACTTCGCTGCATCCTAATCGATGCGAAGCCAACTTGACTAGATCGATACGTAACCAACAGATTTCCTATCGATACGAAGTGAAAGCCTCGGACTGATTTGAAATGGAATATCGATATAAGTGTATCAATGTGAACAAATCACTCGTTTCAATTTCTCGATCGATACGAGTTGAACCTTGCTAAACTTGAAACCTTTACACATTCAAACATCTGACTCCGACGAGCTTCAGCCTTGCATAACTGGACTTAACCGTTGAACAGCACATCTGACTGCCCATCGAAGTTCATCGATGGAACTGGAACTTAACAAAACTGTAACGAACTTTAACCTGGATCAGTCTCTAGAGCCTACATGGCATGGTTATGACGGTCAGCGACGAAGGTCACTCCAGTTGAATTTTGAAGTCTTGTCGCTTGCATATTTTCTTATGCTTTGTCAAATTTCTCAAATAATATGTAGCACTGCACTGCACGACACAATCACACACTCCATACTGGGGTATACACAGGCTTATTATCATTTAATGATGATTCTTTATATGTTAGTTAGTCATGGAATCTGCAAGTTCACAACATCAGGAAATTCAGAGTTCGCTTCCCCTAACAATCGAGATACCGGCCATCGTGGCCAAAGTTATAGACCTTTCCGGATGAGCTACCGGGTACTACTTTTATTGGTAATCCGCTAGACTCTGTACCGTTCAATGTTTTCGAAGACATGCTTGGGAGGATATGCTTAAGGCATGGCTTGTCACTGGATGATGTGTTATTACCAGGACCAAATGATAGACCGCATTTTCCACCAGAGGGGTTTACTGCTTTCAATCGCCATTCATGCGCAGCCGGAACACTTACTCTATTTAACCAATACATTAGGAAAGTGTTATCTTTCTTTGGAATTGCTCCATCTCATTTACACCCCAATGGATATGCTCTACTGAATAGCCTATTCATTGTATTTATGGAGCATCTCTTCCGGCCACCGACCTCGCTCGAAGTTAGGTACTTATTCAATGTCAAGAGCCGGGGATATAGCCCTTCTTTTACATTTCTGGAAGCAGTTAGAAATTGTCAAGCTGTCATCAGCTCCTTGACCAGGCTGAGTTACTTTGAAAAGGAATGGTTCTATGTCCGATACCCTCCAGGATTCGCCAGCCGATGGTTATTCAGACGTAAGTACCACAGTCTTTACAAGTAGTTGGCAAGGTGATCATAACCGATGTCAAACTAATATCTCCTTTTCTTTACCGCCATAATTCCACGACCCAAAGGTGCGCATTTTAAAGAGATGGTATGGGTCCTCTAAGAAGTTCCAAATGAGATGAGGGAAATAGAGTCGGTGCTAATAGACCAAAATTTGAAGGTAGTTGGCCCAATCGAGAGAAATTAGAGCATATGGCTCGAAGGAACTTTGAGGGTAGTCCCGACTAGACGGGTGAAGATAAGACTCCTAGGGTTGTTATAGCTGAAGAAGGTGATGATGAAGATACACACACCAATGTTGAACCCATTGTCAGGGCATCATATGCCTTTCAAGATTCTAAGGGAAGAAGAAAAGGCAAGGCCGCAACCCATAAGCGTTTTAAGTTTGGAAGATGGAAATCTGTGATCGTGTCCCTCCCTGTTCCTGGTATTAGAATTTCAGAGGCTCCTCCCACGCAAGTGGAGAACCTTTTCGAAGGGCTTGCTGACATCCTAATTCCGGATTATGTGTCACTCCAACACGACGTCGGATTGGAGGAGCTTCGGAGTACCTTAGACTTAAGCGAGTCTCTTTCAACAAGTGTGCCCGACATTTTCGGTTGTATGGGGAGTTGCACATACATACACACTTCACGGCACTACACGATTTTTGATCGCAAGCTGTCTACTTTAAGAGATTACTAAGTTTGCTTCTCTTACTTTGTAGGTACAATGTCTGGACATGGGTCAATGTTGGGGATTCTTCGCTCAGCTCGCCGATCTCCTACATAATATAACTCATGTAGGAGAGAGGCAGAGAGGGATTATGGCTGTGGATATTCTAGCCAAGAAAGGTATGATAGGAATAAGGATGGGGATTACAGACATAGATCCCGATCGCGTTCTCCACCTCCTAGAATTCATACACACTCCTCGAGTTGTGAAAAACAAACTATAGAGCCTCCTCGCCAGAAACCGTCATCCCAATCCTCTAGGCCTAAATCACATCATCGTAGGCACGAGGCCGAAACTCCTGTTGTCTCTAAATAGGCTATTACTAAGCCTACTGGAGAAGAGACTGTTAGAATTGCACGATAATTACATCTTCCCTTCGCACTTAAAGAATCCCAGCAGGGCCAGAGAACACGCTGCACGATTATATTCATGACATCTATTCTTAGTATAAGGAGTGGACGAAAGCCGTAGAGAAAGCGTCGAAGTTGTCCTTTGAGCGGGCAACCACCATAGAGAAATTAGAAAACGAGCTCGCTCAGAAGGATCGAATTATCCAAGTGCTTAACACTGAAGCTGAATCCTCCCGAAAGTCAGAAATAGAGGCCGCTCAAAAGGCTGATGAGGCGAACTTAGCCATAGAGAGGATGAGGCAGACACACTACGCCCTAGTGGAGGAGATGGGCCATCGGAATACCACAGTTACTACCGAATGGGATGCGGCTCTCAAATAACTTAATGAGCTTAAAGCTAAATTCTCTGAAATTACCAAGGAAAGGGATGATGCCAATATTGTAGCCCAGGAGGCAAGTGAGTAAGCGGTAGCGCTCTGGGGTGAACGGGACACGGTAGTGGCTAAAGTCAGTGTGGTGGAGACTGAGGTCGAAGAGAGGGTCTGAACGGTGGAGTCCAAGCTAGAAGCTGATATCGAAGCTCTCCTCATCACTTATAACGCTAATGTGTTGAAGCACATGAACCTAGCCTGGCTCGAAAATTATTCGTTCCATCTTCACAACGCCTGGGGCCGATTGGTTGAGGAGGAGAAGGCGGTGCATCCAGATGAACCAATCGACGAATTTGAGCTTGGGAATCAAATGTTGAATGAAGATGAAAGAAAGATTTACCACGAGTTGATTATTTCACATGAAAAGGAGAAGCTTAGCGCACAACACTCGGAGGTTGGAGTGGGTTCAGGTGTTGAGCATCACGAAGCAAGTCTTAAGATTCCTACGCTAACCTAACTTAAACCTGCACCAGCGATTGATCCCCAATCCATCCCCGCTTACAATCCGGAACAACCACAGTTATCTCCGGCTAAAAAGCACACTTCTGAAGTCGTTCAGCCATCCACGAGCCAAACTGAGGAAGGTATTCCGAACATTCTTCATACATGTCCAAAATAAGGGGCTTGATTTGAAGCGTTTAATAACAGTCTGTCTTTTTCTCTATCCAGTGACTAGAGTTGCATCGACTGCACCTCCTGCAACTCAAGAATTGCATTATTCGCCACAGTGACCCTTTTGCGGACCTACCATTTGTTATGGGTGGAATCACACCTGCTACTGGCTCTTCAATACTGACCATCGATGTTCCCAGCGAGGCTCAAGCAATTTGCGAAGAAGAGGTATTGGCTGAAATCAACATTGAAATGAAGGCAGTGGCTCGTGGCGATAAATCTGTAGGTGGAATCACGACACCAGGCCCGGCTCCGTTAAGAATGATATCACCCGGTGGTACAATTATCGATACCAGCGCGTCCATCTCGCCTCCTATAGTGGATCCGACCCCTCTGACTCTGCCTGCAGGAAGTATTCCTATTCATTTAAACTCAGAGGAGGAGGTAGATATAATGCCACCTATCGGAGACCAGCCTTCGAAAGGCAAAGGCTTGAAGCGGAAAATTACTAGTAGCTCTAGCGGGTACACGCCGAACAAGAACGCGAGGAAGAAGAAAGAGTAGATAGGCCTCTTCGGGACATTTTTTAAGTAAATAGGAATTTGCTTTTAGCTTTTGTAGGCCGTGTATAGATGCAGGTTCGGTCCCTGCCAGTAGGAATTTTGGAAATAACTTGTACCTAAATTTCTTCCATAGATAGTTGAAATGAAACTCTTTTTTGGCTTCAACTCTATTGTTGTTTTTTATGCTTAAGTGATCCAGCATTTTAATTCTAGTCTAGTGCATTTGCAAAGTTCCAGCCTTTGGGTTGAGTTTGTTTTTATTTGTCAAGTCCGAAAATCACAGACACGAGTCATGATCGGGGATAAGTTTGGCTTTGATGTTGCACTGCTTCAGTCAATGGTTGACACTTAAGTTCTGCCCCCAGTTTTGGGGATGAGTTGTAAAGATCGGCCGGCAATTGCATTTCGCCCTCATTTCATCGAGCTTAACATCATTGAATCGATGCTAAAACAACGGAGAGTCGAATGATCGAATTACACTCGCTCACTTATCAATGATCACATCCGCACTCTGAGGATCTGCATTTATATGTCGATGGTCGATCGCGCCTGTTTAACTTTTAAGTATATGTCCACACTCTGGGGAATTAAGTTAGTTTGCAAGTGGTCGTTCACACCCGAGTTATGTTTATACTCTGACCACACTCTAAGGACTCAGAGTTATTTGCGGTCGATTCCCTGGTTCACACTCTGGGAATCCGGAGATAGTCGATGTTTGTACTCTAGTTCGCGCTCTAGGAATTTGAAGTTGATTAATGTCTATACTCCAACTCACATTCTGGGAATTTGGAGTCGATGTTTATAATCCGACTCGCATTCTGGAAATTCGGAGTTAGTGTTTATACTCCAGTTCGCACTCTGGAAACTTAGAGTTGATATTTATACTCCAATTCGCACTCTAGGAATTTGGAGTTGTTCGACAGATGGTCAGTCACATCTGTTTAGGCTTTTAGAATTTCGTTCGCACTCCAGGAACGATGGATTTATCAGGATCGTGGATGGTCGATTCACATCCACCTCGAGTTAACAAGTGAGGTCGTTAGATGGACGGGTCCTTCCTCCTCGAGCTTGGTTAGGATATGATCGAAGTCGTTAGGTGGATGGGTCCACCCTCTTCGAAACCGCACTTATAAGTTTATACTCCAGCATGCACTGTGGGAGACTGGAGTCAGTTAAAGGATTGTCGTATGTCAATCCTTCTTTGGCTTCAGTGTGATGGATTGCCCCCGAGCTCGAGTTTCACTTAGTGAGTGGCCGGTCGTATCACATACACTCCCTATATGAATAAACTCCACCATATGATGGAACTTAGCTCTTCGTGCACCGTGATGGTTGTATGTCATACTCAATAAATCATAGCTCTTGCTTGAAGAGGTGGCATTTTATTGCTGAATAAGAAATACAGCAAAGTCAGTTGCCTTATTACAAATTCAAATTTCGAAATGCAGAAATAAATTGCAGTTGAAAAATAGACTAAAATAAATAAAGCCTGTCATGTGTAGTAGCGACGGATAATCTCGCTATTCCAGGCTCTTGGCAAGGTAAGACCGTCAATAGTCGATAACTTGAATGTGCCATCTCCGAGCTTTCGTTCAATCACATACGGTCCTTCCTACGTTGGTTTCATGTGTGAAGGAACCTGATAGATTTTTTGAGGACGAGATCGGCGAGTTCAAAGATTCAAGGTCGGATCTTGGCTTTGTATAATCAGGCGACTCGACTCTGGTATGCGGCTGCCCTCAGATCAGCCTCTTCGCGCTTCTCATCCAACAAATCCAAGAGTTCAAGAAGTATTATGGAATTTTTCTTTGGATCATAATAAGTCACACGATGCGAAGGTACTTCCATCTCGACTAGAATAACGACTTTTGAACCATAGGAAAGAGAGAATGGAGTGTGTTCAGTCGTAGACTTGTGGGTTATCCGGTAAGCCCATAGAGCCATAGGAAGTTCATCAACCCATTTTCCCCCGGCCTTTTCCAGTCGTTTCTTAATAATAGACTTGATAACCTTATCAACAGCTTTAACCAGGCCATTCGCTTGAGGGTATGCGACTGTAGAGAATTTCTTTTGAATGTGGAATCGTTGGCAGAAATCCTTGTATTCAATATTGTCGAACTGGGTTTCGGTGATGATGGTATGTGGAAGACCAAATCGGCAAATAATGTTGTGAACTACAAAGTTGATCACCTTCTTCATCATGACTATAGCAAGAGGTTCAACTTTGGCTCGCTTGGTAAAGTAATCAACCACGAAGATGGCGTACTTCGCACCACCTTTGGCCAGAGGTAGAGAGCCAAAGATATCGATGCCCCATATTGCAAACGGCCATGGACTAAACATTTGGGTTATCTCAGTAGGTGGGGCTCTAGGA
Source organism: Allium cepa (assembly GCA_030765085.1). Lineage (NCBI taxonomy): Eukaryota > Viridiplantae > Streptophyta > Magnoliopsida > Asparagales > Amaryllidaceae > Allium > Allium cepa. The sequence goes on from CM060928.1 coordinate 452,075,081, forward strand.
ATTCGAGCATGCTTTTGACATTTATCACATTTTCTAGCATAGTCTGCTGCATCGTGGTTTACAGTCGGCCAATAATATCTGTATCGAAGTACGTTCTTAGCGAGAGCTTGCCACTCGATGTGATCGCCACATTGTCCTTCGTGAACATCATGTAACACTCTCTTAATTTCATTATGGGCGATACACCGGAGTAGAGGAACGGAGTACCCTTTTCTATACATGACTCCATTCTTAATAGTGAATCGTGCGGCTTTTCGAAAAATCAGTCTCTTTTCACTCCTGCGATCAGGTTGCGTTCCATGCTCAAGGTAATTTCAGAATGGAGTCATCCATGACTCCTTATGGAGATTGATTACAAACATCTATTCTGTCTCCATCTGATCAATGCTTGGGGAAGATAACGTTTCCATAGGAACGAGTCCCATTTGCTATGCTCCGCCCGTACTTGCTAACTTTGCCAATGAATAAGCCTTTTGATTGCGATCACAGGGTATGTAGAAGATGGCATAATAACTAAACTGATTAAGTATCTCCCGAACTCGAGCTAGGTAAGCAGCCAATCTTCGATCCTTTGCCTAATATTCGCCCCGAACTTGACATACAACTGATTGTGAATCACAATAAATTTCCATAGCAACAATTCTCAAATCTCGGACAAGTTCAATCTGGCAAGCAAGGTTTCATATTCAGCTTCGTTGTTGGTCGCACGAAATCAAAAGTTTAGAGCATAACATATGGAGCGACCTTCAAGGGTTTCAAGTACAACTCCAGCACCCGAGCACTGGTTATTTGATGCACCATTAATATGCAGCTTTCAAATATACTCGGGAGATTCATTGGTTTTAGGAAAGTCCTTTGGTATGGTAAATTCGATTATGAAATCTGCTAGGACTTGTCCTTGAATAGCTCGCCTCAGAGTGTAAGTAATATCAAGCTAGCTCGGTTCAATGTTCCACTTGAGTAACCCACCAGACGTCTTAGGCTGCGTAAGGACCTGTCATAACGGCTGATCGGTGTGAACAGTGATAGGATGAATTGGAAATAGGGAGGGAATTTCCTCAAGGCAATAAAGAGACAATAAGCCAACTTCTCTAGCTTCGGATAATTTCTCTCAGCTCCGGTTACTCGTTTGCTAATATAGTAAATCGATTTCTGCACTCGGTCTTCCTCCCGAATTAGGGCAGCACTGATTGCGTTTTCTGATATCGCCAAGTAAAGGTATAATTGCTCATGATTAATAGGCTTCGACAAAATAAACTGTGTGGAGAGGTGCTGAATTAGTGCTCGAAATGCGCCCTCACATTGCGTGGTCTATTCAAAATTCCGTTTCCCTTTTTGAATCAAATCAAAGAAAGGAATGCATTTGTCGGTGGACTTTGAAATGTACCTGATCAATGCTGCTACCTTTCTGTTGAGGCTCTGGACTTTATTTATTTTTCTCGAAGTCTCAAGATTTTCAATTTCCCATATCTTTCCGGGATTTGTTTCGATTCCTCGAGCATTGACGATAAACCCAAGGAATTTTCCAAATGCGACCCTAAAGTGACATTTCGATGGATTGAGCTTCATCTTGTATTGTCGAAGGATGCCAAAAACTGATTCCAAGTCTTTGATATGATCAGTGGAGAATTGTGACTTTACCAGCATGCCATCTACATATACTTCCATGGCCTTTCCGACCTGGTTAGCGAACATTCGATTGACTAATCGTTGGTATGTTCCCCCGATGTTCTTGAGTCCAAAGGGAATGGCTTTGTAGCAGTAGAGTCCCAAATCTATTATGAAGCTAGTGTGTTCTTGGTCGGGTAAGTGCATGGGTATCTGGTTGTAATTGGAGTATGCATCCATAAAGAATAATAATTCATGCCCGGCCGTTGAATCTACGAGCTGATCAACTTCGAAAAGTGGGAAACTATCTTTTAGACAAGCTTTGTTCAAGTCCGAGTAGTCAACATACGTTCTCCATTTCCCATTTGGCTTTCGGATAATTACGGGATTGGGTACCCACTCTGGGTATAAGGCATCTCGAATAAACCCATTTGATTTTAACTTATCGACCTCTTCTTTAAGGGCAGCATATCTCTCTAGATCCATACCACGCTTGTCTATTTGACCAGGATATACCGCGGGTCAATATTCAAAGTGTGGCTCGTCATGTCCAGCAAGATCCCACATATGTCAGAATGCGTCCAAGCGAATGTGCTGAGGTACGCCTGGAGAGATTCAACCAATTCCTTCTGTGTCTGTTAGCTTAACTGAGATCCAATCTTTACCATCTTTGAATCGTCATCATCATTGATCTGGACATCGATTGTCAGTTCGACTAGGGAAGCTTGACTATCTTTAGTTTCATCTTTACTTTCAGTATCTCTTGGGTCAAGATACCTTTGGGGTACCCGGGCCTGGGCCCAGGGACCAATTGTCAATTATCAGCAAAACGAACACAGAGAGATTCCTCTATGCCTTTCCCTTTCTCCTTTCGCTACGCCCCGCGTTGCTCAGCAATATAACAGGATCATCCAGCATTATGATCTCCTTGAACCACTCCAACCCCATGATCGATGGGGAACTTTAGAGTCAAGCACCATAGGGCAATGGTTTCCTTGAATTTCGCAAGGGCTGGTTTCCCAAGAAAGCATTGTAAGGGTAGTCTATGTCCAACACAAATAGCTGCAGGATGCGGACTCTCCAGATTCTCCAACTCCCAACTCCACTGATAGTTTCACCACTCCAGTAGTATAATAGCACTCCCATTGAAACCATGAATGCGAGATTGACGAGGCTTCAAGTCTTTAGCTTCCATTTTCATTTGATCATATGCTCGTTTAAACCAAAATATTCACAGAGCTTCCACTGTCAACCAATATCCTCTTCATCCAAGCAGGACATACCTGAGCTGATATGACCAGTGGATCAATAGTGGGGGCTTCGACCTTATCAGCGTCTTTGTTTCGGAACACGATGTCGTCAGTCATCGTCTTCTATTGCTTGGCCGGAGCCCCATCATCACAACCAATGCAACATTCGAAGTCTGCATGCCTAATAGAGCTGGCATACGACTCCATTTCCCTTCAGCTTCAGTCTGCTGGATGAGGACCAACACTAATTGTATTTATCATCAACCTCCCGCGGGTACGAGCGGGTTCCTCCTGTCTTGCCTGACTAGGTCCGTTATTTTGATTCAATGGGCCTGCACCTTCAGACTGCGGCGCCCGCACAAACTGTTCCAACTTCCTCTCTCTAATCAACTTTTTAATGAGATCTTGCAAATGGCGACACTCATTCACATTGTAGCCATAACTCTCGTGAAACCTACAAAATGTTCCTGTTTGGATCCGCCTCTCCAATAATTGCTTCGGAGCAGGCTTCTTGTACTGGATAGTATTGCAGGTTTCTAGATATACATTCTCCAGCGACGTATTTAGAGGAGTGTAATTATCGAACATAGGAGCTCTACGTCATGGATCACCGTTTCGGTCTCGTTTTTTGTTTTGATTTCCATTATCCCTCTCCTGATTTTGCTTGTTTTAATGTTTAACTGAACTTTTCCAAAACTCTCCCCGGACTGTTTGACTGCAACATTACTTTGAATTCCTTCACCACTAGGCCCTACGTCATCCTTCTTCTTAGACTGTTTCACATTCTTCCTTCTCAAGAATTGGGCTGCTTTGGAATAGAAACGGTCCAATGACGTAGGAGGCTTCCCAGCCAACCAATTTTCAAACTCAAAATCAGGATCAATCCCCTTAGTTAATGCCATCAAGATAGAGTTGTCATTGGGATTGCTTATCTCTGCACATGCAAATCGCTCGAAATAGCATCTAGGTGCCTCTCCAGGAGCTTGAGTGACACTTGACAAAGAATTAACATCCTTTAGCCTTGCGACATGCATCCGAAACTGCTCAACGAACTTGGTTGCCAGTTGAGCAAAACAAGAAATAGATCGAGGTGGCAAAAAGTGAACCACATAGTAGCTATGACCCCTAGTGAGATCGGGAAGCTTAGACATTTAACTTCATCATCAGCCCATGCAGCATTCATCAGCCACTCATACTTCAGGATGTGTTGATTGGGATCAGAACTTCCTTCATTGACTGGTAAAGTTGGCATCCTAAATCGCCGAGGTGGTTCAACATATAGTATGTCATCAGTAAAAGGGATATGACTCTAGGAGATTCCTTAGTCTTCATTAGTGAGACCCTGACTCTCACGGATCATCTGATAAATCATAGTTGGTATATCCGGCATCTGGATGTTCTGTGCACGTTGAGCCACGGTGTGGTCGGGTTCCACAATGTAAGGCTCGACCGAACGCTATCATGGTCCATGTCTCTCCTCCTTGGTTCTAGGTCGTCGGGTACATAGGGTTTGGGAGTACGTCCATGCTGACGATGGTTCAGATCTGGCTGATTCCAGGCTTCAACCCCTAGTTCAATAGTGGAGGCAGAAGCACGGATGTCTGCGATATAATGAGGAACAGTACCTCCTTGGAGGGAGGGTCCAGTCTGGTAGCCGGTTGACGGGCCAACTCTTGGTTGTATAATGTTCAGAGTAGGTTGATGTCCGGTGGCTTGGATGTAGCTTACGTCCAGTCGTGGGCATGTAGATCTATGATGATAGTCGGATGAGGCTGAACTTTCAGTGAGGAGTAGGAGGCCTGATCCATCCTAGGTCTCCTATGCCTTTGGCGATTTAGCTGATTAGTCAATTCTGCATTGGTGCACAGTTGTTCAGTAAGTTGTTGTCGAATCTGTGTTAACTCTTTAAGTAACATCTGAAGCTCTTGTCGGGTGACAGGGCCTAAAAGATCTGAAGGTTCGGTAGATTTTGGTTGGATGGAGGTAGCTGTATGGGATTCTATCTGTCCTTGCTTCTTGATCTGCAGCTGTAGTGGTGGTCCTTGTGCTAACCATGACGGATGATGAATTCCTTTCCTAGATTTGATGCAAATCTGAATATGTTGGAAGGATTCTGAACTTGCGATCTAGATCTTCTTCTTAGATTTATGCAATCCGGTATTGACAGTAGATCTAAAGAGCAGGAGAAAAGCTGTGTTTTCTTAGTGAACAACAAAGTGTTTATACCAAAATTGTGCACAACACTCTTAGGAAGTATTTGAAGAGATAAAAATGAAGTATAGAAATGTAAAAAAGGATTATCTAACAAACAGTTAAAAAACAAATAATAAAAACATGCAGAAACACAATGATTTAGTGTGCTTCGGCGTACGGCCTACATCCACTATGAAGTTGATGATTTTATTGATATTCACTTGTTGATTACAACTAACAATAATGGATCACAGAGATGAAATTCGAGTACAACAGCCACTTTGAAGTATAAAAATGGTTTCGGCAGAGTCTGGACGTCAAAGAGCTAAAAGGTCCCTTTTCTATAGGTTACAGGGTACTATTTATATGCGTAGGATGCAAATTTCTTGCTTAGACCTTGGAAGACTTCTTTTGGCATGGGGGTGGGCCCACACGATTGATCCCATGAGATTTTGACTTGGTCTGTAATCGATACGAACAAATTTCGCATCGATCAAGATTTTACCCAATCGAGTCAAAACTTGGCACGGATATTCCTTAGGTCGTACGTAAGCTCTTGTGAAAATTTCATAGCATTTGGATTTGTGGATTGCGAGTTATGATCGATGTAAATTGGAGTTCCTTGACTACAGTCCCCTTTGTATCGATATCGTTCGTATTGATCATTTCGAGTCAATGGCAGGCACGTGCGTGTGAGTTGACATGGCGCTTGATTTTTGGATCGCTCCACATTCGATGCCGAGTTAACCAAGTCATCCCAAGGTTTTCGCCTTGTTCGTATCGAAGACCATTTCCTTATCCACATCGATGGAGGTGGCTTAGTTTGTATCGACGAAAGTAGCTCTACTTGTATCGATCCAAGTTGCATGGCAAGTATCGATTATGTGGCCTTTTTCGTATCGATCGAAGTTGCTCTAACTTGATGGATACGAACAAATGACAATGTGATCAATACGAATGGATGGCGGATTTGCTTGGCCTTGATGGATACGAACAGTGGTTTCATGATGGATACGATGTAGTGATTACTTGATGGATATGAACCAAGGTCACCTGATGGATACGAACTACCGATGCTTGAAGGATTCGAACAAGGCTCTTCAGCCGATGGATACGAAATGAAGCGCTCTGATGGATGTGATTAAGATGATTTCTTTGGATTACATCGATCACATTTTGAGCATACGAACTCGGATTGACTTGAAATTTGGAACATTGGCTTACATAACTTTGTTTGTCGTGTCTTGTCGATTGTAGCTTGATCTGAACTCGGATAAAATTTACCAATATCCATAGCAAACCTGCGAATAAATGATATTCGGAATGAGCGATCTTTAGCTTTCAGTCAATTCCTTGATATCTTGGCCTTGCAAAAGGCGAGATAACATAAGCATTTAATGGGGTAGAGAAATTATCCCAAGACTGAGAAGCTAGTTTACTGTTTGATGATCGCATCATGCAAGCTCCGCTCGTATTTCCAGGCACATCCGGTCAGTATCTTTATCGATCAGCCTTTGCGATTGATGCTCCAACGACCAGAGACTTCTGGGAGGTTACTCAAATGGAACATTGAGCTAAGTCAGTTTGACATCACCTACCTGCCATAGAGGGCTATCTAGGGATAATCGCCAGCAGATTTCATTGCGGAGTTCACTATACCAGACGAGCCAAGTGGAAGTGATGTGATTCCCTTTGTTCGATGAAAGGTATATACCGATGGGGCATCCAACGACCATTGTTCTGGGGATGGTACTATTCTTGTAACTCCCAAGAACCGATCGATTTATGATGCTTTGAAACTTAAATTCTCCACTACGAACAACGAAGCCGAGTATGAAGCATTGATCGCTGGACTGAAGCTTACCAAAGAACTTAGAATGCAATCGGTTGAAATCTTTTATGACTCACAGTTGGTGGTGTACAAAGCATGGGAAGACTATCAGGCAAAGGGACAAAGGCTTGCCCCATACCTTGCTCTAGTTCAAGAATTATTGGCGAACCTTGACAATATTTCGTACATTCCACGCGAACAAAATGGGGAAGCCAAATCCTTGGCAAATTTTGCAAGTACTGGTGACGCACAGCAGATGGGCTTGGTTCGCGTTGAAACTTTACAAGCCCTAAGTATAAATGAGATGGAGGTAGACTTGGTGGCGAAGACGGAAGCTGAAAGGGAGTCATAGATGACCTCGTTCAAATAATACTTGCTACATGGAACCTTGCCCGAGAGAATGAGCGAGAGATGACAAGTCGTTCGCAAAGCCTTACGATGTGTAATGTTGGATGGAGTGATGTATTGGAAGGGATTCTCCATTCCTTGCTTTGTTGCATCGCCCACGACGAGATAAAGCGGGTTTTAAGAGAAGTCCATGAAGGGGAGTGTAGCGACCATACTGGGGGGCAGACACAAGCCAATAAGATACTCCGCCATGGATACTATTGGCCGATCGTGAATCGGGACATTGCGGACTATGTAAGGAGATGCGACAAATGTCAAAAGTACACAAAGATCCCCAGAGCGCTGCCGACGGAACTCACGCAAATGGTTAGTCCATGGTCGTTTGTGATATGGGGGATCGACATAATTGGCTCCTTGCCAATCTCCCAAGGTGGTGTGAAACATACAATTATCACGGTCGATTACTTCACCAAATGGGCAGAAGCGGAGCCATTGGCTACGGCCACCACCAAAAAGGTCGTTAACTTGGTTGTGCGAAACATTATATGCCGCTTTGGTCTCCCACGGACTATTAATACTGCCAATGGAACTCAATTTGAGAGTAGAGAATTCAAAGAGTTGTGACAAAAATATTGCATTGAGAAAAGGTTTGCAGCATTCGCTCACCCTAAAATGAATGGGAAAGTTGAAGTCGTGAATAATATAAACAAGTCCGTCTTGAAAAAACGTTTGGGGAAGGCTAGATGCAAGTGGGTGGATGAGCTTCCAACAGCACTCTGGGCCTACAGAACCGCCCACAAGTCTGCAACTGGCCACACTCCTTTGGCCTTGGCATACATCACTGAAGTTGTTATACCCGTGGAAATTGAAGTTCCTTCTCAGTGGGTGACTCATTATGATCCTAGAACAAACCGAGATCTTTTACTGGAGTTATTGGACTTTGTCGACGAGAAGCGTGAAGAAGCAAATTTAAGGGCGGTCGCATATCGACACCGATATGTAATAAGACAATTCAGTTTGTCCCTATTTTCTACAATCAATAAAGGCTTGAAGCTAATTTTTTATGAACTATTGGTGTTCCGCGTTTTATATTTTCTTGGCCAAAATAATTTGCATTAATCTGTATGGCATATAAACGTACACACAAAACTAAAAGTTAACCAGCTACTTATTTAAAAATCTCTAAGTTCTTGAAGCGGACTGGAGTACTCTAAGTCTCTAGAGCATGGACTATAGTATAAACGATTCAAAAATTCTAAGTCCTTGAAGCAGACTGGAGTACTCTAAGTGTCCAGATCGTGGACTGGAATATAAACGATTCAAAAATACCTAAGTCCTTGAAGTAGAGTGGAGTACTCTAAGTCTCCATAGCATGGACTAGAGTATAAACGATTCAAAATCTTTAGGTCCCCAGAGTGCGGACTAGAGTACTCTGAGTCCCCAGAGTGTAGACTAGTTTATAAACAACTCAAAATCTCTAAGTCCCAAGAATGTGAATTAGAGTACTCTGAGTCCTCAGAGTGCGGACTAGAGTATAAACGACCCCAAATCTCTAAGTCCCTAGAGTGCGAACTGGAGTATAAACAACTCAAAAATCTCTATATCCCGAGAGTATAGACTAGAGTACTATGAGTCCCCAGAGCACGGACTAGAGTATAAGCGATCCAAAAATCTCTAAGTCCCCAAAGTGCGGACTAGAGTGCTCTGAATCCCCTGAGCGTGGATTAGAGTATAAATAATTCAAATATCTCCAAGTCCTTTGAAAGCGGACTGGATTTTAAATGACCCGCATGACTTCAAATTTCAACTACAGATTAAATTGTAAGCTAAGTGATGAGAATATGTGAATGCAAAGAAATAAGATTTTATTTACTTCTCAAAAAAATTTCATTACAACTTCTCTAAAAGTTCGGAGACCAAGTCTATCTACAACAACTACTGACAAAATAAAAAGAAAAGGAAAGGGAAATGACTACATGATTTTGACTTATTTAAGCTAAGCGAGGCATGACAGGACGGCAACTACTTCCACGACTTTCTTTCCTTCTTCGGCTTCTCCGAAGTCTCCTCGGCGGAGCGTTTTCTCTTGGATGCCTTCCATTCAATCAATATGGTATCCGAGGAAGGAGGGGGAACTTCCAAAGGTGTGGTCCCATCGGGGAGAATGACCTTTAATGGCCTATTTAGAGGATCGTCGAGTTCCATGACCTAGGATTTTGTCTTAACTTTGATTCTCTCTTTCTCCTCCTCCTCGAGTTGCTCCTTCATGCTAAGCTAGGAAGTATGCTCAGAAGCGCCTGTGATTTCGACATCGCCATGTACTTCTATAGGCAAGGGATCTTCTGGTTTATCCTCATCTAGCGCCCCGATCACTTGAACATCCGGACCAAGGGTATCTCTAGTGTGAGGTGCCTAGTCGTTTTTTCTTCCCGCTCCATGGCGACATTGCTCCTTGGAGTCTGCTCAGGACCAGAGTGACCTATACGATTTCATTTAAAGAAAATGTTAGAACCCATCTGTTACTTGCCAAAAGCAATGATTTCCTAAACTCTTGCAGGTGAAGCTACATGCCATCTTCCAATTGACTTTCAGTGGTCCTCAGAGTATCACCCTTAGGGATTTGGGATAAAATATGGACGCCAAGTCCGGGCTTCTCCGGGTCATAATTGACATCCTGCTCGGGAGGCCTAAGTGATGAAGTCTCGGCCAGTTGAACCGGAGGAGGAACTTAAGGCTCAGTGCCAGATGGGCTAGTAATATCTTCCTTACCCATCGATGATGGGGAGTCTCTTCCAAAGAGGGCTTTCGCCGCAGATAAGTCTGAAGGCTCATTTCCTCGCAGCACTTCCCTCATGAGAGCCTCTTCATCAATCTTTTCAACACCCAGCTCCACTTTCTTAATTTTTATCAAAGTATCCCATGCTTTAACTAGTGATTCTAAATAACCATCGCCTAAGATAGATAGGTCGCGGTGCATGAGAACTCTTGCATTGTACTCGGCGATGAACGGGTCAAAGGAGCACTTAATCTCTTCTCTACTGGCCTCGGTCGCTTCCTCGATTGTGGAGTCTTCATCTGAAAGTGTCGCCCTTTTGTCTTCTTCACGAGCTGCATCTTTTCGCGCTTCAATCTTGAGTAGCTCTTTGTCGAGTTTTATTTTAAAATTCCTCATCTCGACCATTTCATCGTAGTATTTTTGTGATTCTTCATGCATTGTGACTTTTTCTTCCTTTTCTTTGGAAAGCAGCTCCTCCAACTCTTTGACTCGATGGGTGAGGAAAACTTTCTCTTTTGCAGAGAGTCTTTTTCCAGAGCTAAAGCATCGTTGTGCTGAACTGCCTCGTTTAACTCTTTTTTATTACTGGCCTATATGCGTGTGACCGCTTTGGTTGTCTCCTTGGCATTCTTTCGGGCAGTCTCGAGTTGAGGTTTGTATGATAGTAGTTCCTTATCTAGGCCCTTTATAATATCTCTATGGTGAATGGCTTGGAGCTTAAGGCGGTCAATTTCGTGCTGTTGCTCGATGGAAACTTCTAAGACTTTTTCCACTAAGTGTACGAATGCGTCATGCTGGAAATGCACATTGTTGTTGCAAGCAATAGCGCTATGTTTGACGCGCTCAGGAATAGGGTGAATTGCGGGGAGAAATTTTAGTCCGTCAAAACAGATCTTTGAAAATGTAGCTCTGAGCTTGACTAATTTTTATGCCGTGGACGGATCGTGAGCAGGAGCTGGTGGAGTTTGCCTTACCAGAGTCATGGATTTATTGTAAGGATCACGAGATTGCTTGGTGCTCGAGGAGCCAGATTGTTGGTTGCGAGCGGCCTTAGACGGGGAACCTTTTTGAGAAGACTTATCCCCAATACATGTCGGAAGATTGGGATTATCATTTGGATATGAAGAGTGGCCGTGGGACCTCCTCTGGGAAGATGAGGATGATTCTCTAGAATTATAGTCCCTATCTCCGCCTTCATCCCTATCTCTTCGTTTATCGATCCCAAGTCTCGACCAGAATGATTGAAGATGTAGGATCCTCGGAGATGATTGATGCCATATGTGTGCCACATTTCACCTGTACATAAGATTAAAGGAGAACGAATTAGTAGAAGTCACACAATGAATTGAATTCAGGTGCATGGTGAAGTATAGGTGTTCGTGTGTGTCCTAGTGCATCCCCCTAACGAACAGTGTTTTTTTGCTTTACTCATCGGATTTTTCTCTCCTTGATCATGAAGATGGGCGCCTTCTTCACTTCTCCCAGGTGAGTTGAATCCCATAGTGCCAGGATTATTGAAGTCATAATTCAACAGATCATCGCGGATGGTCAAGTCACATAGTCCCTTAAGTGAGCTTTTCAATTTTTGAGAAGACGATCCTTTCTCGATTGGGGTTATCATAACCTTTGAAATTCCGCCGACCTTCCTCTTTTTCAGCTTATATGCTAAGCTCTTCTTCTTTTTTGAAGGAGGCGGTGGTTGGTCGACACCAGGTGCATCAGATATTGGTGCTTGGCCGGAACATATATTCTCATCAGTCGCCACTAGCGCCTCAGTTTCTTTAATTTCGCTTTCCTTGGTAGTATCGAGAGCCCCTTCAGCAAGGGGCACCAAAGGACCAGTTTATTCTTTACTTTCTTCCAAAGATGTTCTTGTAATTACGGTGCCACTTGGAAGGCTAGTCCTACGACCCTCGTCTTATAATCCGAACCTCGAAAGCAGTTTATTGGTAATTACCGATTTGATTTCACGGTCTTCCACAGGGGTAGCTCGAATAGCCTCAATAGCCTCAAAGCACCTGGCGCTTTGGGTCGTGGTCAAATACCTGTAAGGATTAAAAGAAGTTCAGAATTTTGGAAAATGTGCCTTTAACCTTAGAATGAAGAATGAGATAAGGTGCGACTTACGTCCTTCCAACCATCTTCTTGCAAAGCTGGGACGACAGTGTACGTAGAACCACTTCTGTTTGAACTGAGGAAGCTTGTTCCATACGCCCATCAGAACTCGACATTTGGGGTATGGCTTGAGGAATATGTAGGATGGACTACCAGTATGTCGCTTGAAGTGGTAGATGTAGCGGATGTCCTTTGGAGTTGGAGGTCTAAATAGGAAGCTCAGGAAGAGAATGTATGTACCATGAATAAATGCATGGCTATTGTGGTGTAGTTGTGCCGGAGCAATCCCTACATATTGTAATACTTCGCGGATAAATGAATTGAAGGGTGGCATGCTTCCGGCCTAACACATAAACTTGTTGCATGCAGTGTAGCCAGCTAGAGGCAAGTTGGGCCGATCTTAAGCTGACGGAACCAGGACGTCGTCATAAGGGATTCTATGGATAGAGAACAGTCGACGGAGAGTGGCTTCATCGATTTTGGAGGCCTGTGAATCAATAGGATTATTTAAAATGATAGCTCCATTTATGGCATCAAGGGCCGGATCGATAATCTCGACAGGGAGAATTGGAATGTCGAAAATAGGGGAGAATGATGGACTTGACTTCCCCACCATCTCTTGCCGTGAACATCGTCTGGGCTTGTTATAAACAATGGCAGAGCTTGACTTCTTTGACATCTCCGAAAAGCGATTAATGTGAATAAATACATGTTTAAGCTATACTTGAAAGATGTTCGACATCAGAATATAACAATAGGATATTCCCCCCGTGTGGTGTGTGAACTGTTGCAACCATTCAAGCATGAGTATAAAAGAATTAAAGTTTTATTGACTGGTAAAGTGTAATTGAGCTTCAAACTATCGTCTTCGGAGACCGTCATCGCTAACCATCTCTGCAGCGTGTCCTATGTTCGGTAGTAGAGGTCTCGGAATCAGACATTGGCATCATATATTGAAAGCTGTTATTTGCTTTTGTTGAGTTAGATTCATGTTCAGAATTACTTGAACTATGGAAATATTAGTTCGAATTATGTCCACGGGTTCATATGCTTTGGTTCTTATCATTGTCCATTGTTGTATGCTTAAGTATGGGAAGTATGGTCCTGATGTATGCTATGTTCAAGTTAAAATGGTCCTAATTGCCAATGTCGATCCCAACACTCAATGTCGATCCAAACAATAAACTGTCTATACCGATTGTCCTTTTAAAATATTGATTACCGACCCACTCTCCTACAGACTACCGACCGCCTCTCTTGACCAAAACAACCGATCCACTCACTCCCTTAAAACAACCGACCCACTCACTCTCTATCCCTCTCACTCTAATGATCGAACAAGCCTTACTAAACTATACCAATCCACTCAACTAGATTCCTACTAAACTGCTCCTTTTCTAAATTCCCACCGACCTGCACCACTCTCCGACAAAATACCGACTCACACTTTCTATAATAACTGACCCGCTCCACTACGAGAATCCTACCAATCCGCTCTCTTTCTCTCAATACCGACCTAGTTCCTCTTAGCAATACCGACCCTCGCTCCCACTAAAGGTTTACCAGCCCAGCTCTACTCCAAAAGCTTGTCGACTCCTCTTCCTTACTCTCCATGCCGTTGACCTCGAGGTTAAGGCTGCACTACTTCCTCTAATAATCCCAAAACGAGCTCCAATCCTAAAATACGCTCCTATATCCACTTTAACTCACTCCTCTCTGCCATATCCTACCAAACCCATGTACTCAAACTTCGAACAAGACTTTGAACTAAGAGGGATGGGTTGAATGAGAAATGCATACCTATAAGGGACGCTAGAAGATCGTGAAATTTGTGGGATTCTAAGCGGAGGTTTGTTCATATTCGATGGCGTCTCGAGTTGCAAGGTAGGAGGTCTAGGTTTAAAAGGAGGAAGGATGAGTATAATGGTAAACAAGGATTGAAGAGAAATAGGTTAGCGGGCTAGTGAGAGTAGAGTAAAAGTAAGAAGAAGAAAAAGGAACGAAGGCCAAGGTTTATATATGGTGAATGGGGATTCGAATAGGCATTTTCCTATGGACCCAGTCACCGTGCATCATAGGGTCAGCAAGTAGGCGCGCCGACCATTTGCTAGATAAACCGACCTTTTGGATCGATCATTGTATGCCGATCCACTCCTTTTATAAAAAATAAAATAAATGAATGAATGAATAATAAAAATAAATATAATAATGATAAAGTAAAATATATATACATAAGAATGTATACACACATATAATGATGATTGAGGATGACAATGTGGAAAGAAGACAGATACTACCGGGTAAGTGGAAAAACATGAGTTTGGAAAACCCACTACGATTCAACCTTTAAAAGGTTGCAAATCTTTAGCTTTTGAAAAGTTAAAATAGGATTTAAAGGATTTCTTTGAAAATGAACTATTATGACCAGACGACATGAAGCTTAGTCAAAGGCCAATTAAAAGCGACAGTTGGTTACCATTAGGGATGGCCTAGCCTCTAAAAGCAGGAATTACTGGCCAATTTAAAGCGCATCATGTTGATTCACACAACGCACTTTCGGGGCAAATGTTACCCGGCTGCTTGGCCTAGCTGCAAAGCTATAGTTGCAGAGGCTATGGTTGAGCCTAGACATGATTCGAACCAAAAGAGATATGGAGGTATAAGGGTTCGGTATGACTCGATTAGTTTGGTATGTGAGTGTTTCAGCCTACATATATGGTTTGGTACATATGGATTGGCATGGGTGGCTCGGTCAAGAAAGGAGGATCATCCGTGGATTGTTCTAGATGGATCAGCATGTATCATTCGGTCGGGGAAGATAAGTCAAAGTAGATCAGCAGGCATCGTTCGGTCGTGGTAGGAAAGCCAAGGTGGTTCGGTGTGGATGGGTCGGCCTCAGAGGAATTGGTCCATATAGCTCGGCCCATAGTGGTTTGGCATTGGTGGGATCGTTTTAGAGTGATTTGACACTAGTGGTTCACCTAGATTGATTCGGCGCTGATGGTTAGGTCAGGGTGGCTCGACCTTGGTTTTTCGGTCAGGGTGGTCCAACTACCCTGGTTTGATATCAAGAATGGAAGGAATAGATCAATGCCAACAAGAGCATAAGTGACCTCGAGTCGTGGTCTAGCATACTTCGAGTATACAAGGGGGTTGGCATGAACATAAGGATGACTTACTTCCAGTTAAAGGCTAGGTTGCTTCGAGCACGATTGAGATTTGCTCTGAATCAGCTTTGAGGGAATCCAAGGTCGGCATAAGTGGATCAGTGGTTGTGGGTCGTCCCGTCTGGGTCCGTTATCCTAACCTATCAATTATGGGCCAAGCTATCTCGTCATTGGCCTAGACAGGGGGACTAGCCTGTCTTCATATATAAATAGAGGGGTAGGGATCCAGTTGAGGGGACCTTCTTTTGGAGAACTCCGAGGATACTTTACCATTTTCTATACTAACTTCTTTTCTCTTCAAACTTGTATTGAAGTTGTTTGTTTACGGAGTGTATCTGTACTAAAGTGATTGGAAAAGTAATAAAGATTATATTCAAAGTGGACGTAGGAAATTACGCTGAACCAGCATAAATCTGGTGTTCTCGTTTATCTTGTTCCTTTTACATTCAATTGCATTACTTTTCTACTTTAATTACTTTCTTCATTAATCTCTTTACAAAATTCTATTCAAGTGTGTTAGTGACCAATTTTGGTGCTAACAGCGCAGCTACCCCTTAACTAAACCACAAATCTCAATCCATAATCAAACTACATTATTAAATTTAATTTAATTTAACTAATTAAATTTTCTAAATAATGTCACTAAAAATATAGGGTGTTACAGAGTTACCCCACAAAAGCCAAGGTTCTCACGTAACCTTGCGTTCTGATACCAAGTGCAACAGCTGGGATTTTTGACCCTCGAAAATCAACACTAATATCTCCATTGTATTGCATGTCGAGCAATCAAATGCTGAAAAACCCGATTGTTAGGGGAAAAGAAAGAAAAAGAAGGAAGAAGAAGGAGAGAAAGAAAACCCACAACACAGAATCTCACAGTGGCACACATAATTTATAACATACAACAAATCTTTACACTTATACCAATCAGAGTGATCTAACCTATTTCAGCCCCGACAGTTATAACGGCATATCCTTACAATTACTGATAAATACAACCAACAAACAATAAAGCAGAACACGAAGAATTACGTAGATATGTCTTGGACCTCCAATTCTTCTCTTAAGCTCCAATGCACCCAAAGCAATCTGTAAATATGCTCGGTCTGACCCAAGCATTATAATAAAATAACTTCCGAGTCAGTCTGGAAAACCAGTGTGAGAAAACACACCAAACTGGATTTTAAAGTTATATAAAACTTTTGAAAATCAAAAGTATCTCATAAGATCATGTCGCACGTAAACATGGACAGGTTTTTACCTTACGATAACCAAAAGATTTTCCATAGTAAATCCATTGATATTATAATGGTGTCTAAGGGTCAAAGTAAAATAAGAAAACAGCTGAAATGCTTACGTCTCACATTTCAGCATAGTTGGGCAAAACTAAGTCCGTATGACACTTATTAGAGAATGAATTCCATACAATGACCGGGCTACCAAGGTACCGCCCATCATGGTGCATCCCCAGATAAACTAACAACAAGGACCTCGCCAGGATCCCCGCCAACATAGGACCGGCCTAACACTTGATTAATAGTACCGAATATGATCTCCCCTCCATTAATGGACTTCGAAGCATATAAATGAGAGATAATATCGACTCTAGATAGGATGATCATAACCTACTTGGGAGCGACCCACTTAGCCGTGCTATATCTCCCCTGCTTTAGTCATTGTCGGTTGATGAGCTTTGAGGCTATGTTTTACCTTTCATATAGCACTTACCACTTGGAATGCTAACACTACCTCTAGGCAACAGTATAATGCCAGCATCCATCCATATAAGTTCATTCTAGGAATGAATGAAATGCTCGAGAGCTTCGTCTTCAATTCCATCATCTTCAATATGTCTTCACTTTGAAATTCTTGAGTTGGATTGAAATGGTTTTTGGATAACATATATGATTCCGGCTCCTTCGAAACAACATATGATAGTTTCCAGTAAACTCAACCCAGGTTCTTTAGGAAATAAACAGTCAAAGATAAGAGTGGAGATCACCTCCTAACCATTAGTGGACAGATTTCCTTATCATTTATCCTAGTAAAAAGAAGCAAAATTTATATGCAAATACAACATCATCGGAGATGACTGTGCCATATAACTCACTTGTCTCTCTTAGATATTTCCAAAGTTACGTTTTACACCAAATTCGATAGTCGATTATTTAACTATCAAATAACAAACACTCAAATTAGGAATTTAATTCCATAGGGAAAACCAACATTGGTTAAACACATAAGTAACCACTAGCCCCTTACTTAATATTTTTATTAATTAAGTTCAATTTGTCAATATTTGTATCAAAATCCTTTTACAAAGATATATATCCTCAAATCCTTATATTTTCAACACTTGGAAAAAATATCCATACACTTATCTCAACGGTATAATTGTATTCACTCACACCGAGGAAGATTTCCTTTTTATACATATCTAAAGTCGTTTATAAACTCCATTATAATTTCTAAAACAATTTGTAGCTATTTTACAAATCTCTGGAACCATTTATAAAACTCTTTTATACATTCCAAAAATCATTAGGACCCCTTTATAAATCCATAATCCATTTATAAAACTCTTTTATAAATCTATAAACCTATCTCTAGAATTCTTTTATAAATATCTAAAACCATCTATAAAATTATTTTTTCCTTTAAGTTTTTCAAACCCTATTATAAGATTCCTCTTATAAAACCCAAATATGTTTATAAAATTCTATTTATAAATCTCGAAAACATTTATAAATAGATTCTAATCATTTAGTTAAAGACACTTTTATATAAAAATAATTATAAATAATAAACATTATAAATAAATAATAATTTTTAAATTTAGAACAACTTAGAATAATAATTAAGAATTTCAACGACATTATAAATAAAACATTAATAATTAAACCGTAAAATATTAAATGACGTCCACTACAACGGCTAGTTCTGAACCTATTCTTTCTGCTTCCTGCTCTCCTCACCTTCCTCCGCCGCTGTCAGCCTCTCTCCCTCCTGTGCCTACTCCACCTCCACCTCTCCCTCAACCTCCACCGACCCCGACTTTTCCCATTTCCTCGTCGCCCCTTCCCTCTCTTCCTCCCCTAGTTCCTCCCTGTTCTCGTTCGGCGCCATCTTCTTCAGCCTCCCCACCTTTCTGGACTTCCTTGTTTGCATCCAAACAGAGGAATGCAGGCTCTTATTCTCCTACGGATTTCATCCTTGATTATCAAGGGAAGCCTCTTCCTCCAGCTGACATTCTGATGTCAGAAGGTAAAAGCTATTGGGATGGGTATTTAGTCGGATTTTTTCTCGGAGACCCAGTAAACTACATGGCTGTTGTATCACATATCAAAAAAACTTGGAAACTGAAAGGGTCTTATGACATCAAATCCAATGGAGCCAACTTCTTTTTCAAGTTTAGCCGTCCTTAAGACAAGAAAAATATTCTTAAAGCAGATCCCACATTTATTCATGGACAAATGTTTGTCATCACAACATGGAAACCATCTTTCGGTACTATTCAATCACAAGTGAAAATGGTTCCCATATGGATTCATCTTTACAACATCCCTCATATTGCCTGGACTCTAATTGGTATTAACTGGATTGCTTGCCATCTGGGGAAACTGGTATGCTTCAATGAAGCCACTGAAAGGCGTGAGAGAATGGAATACGCAAAATGCTTGGTTGAAATTGCTCCTAATAAAGAATTACCTGAATATTTACTGATAGAAGACGGAGAGGACACTTGCCAAAAAGTCTACATAGAGTACTCATGGAGGCCACTTATTTGTACGTCATGTAAAGTATTTGGACATTCAACAAATAATTGTGATATGGACAAAAATAATGCAGGCGAGAAAGTAAACAAAGAAAAAGAAGTTGTGGCAAATGTTGCAGCTCCTTCAGCAAAAATTAAAGCCTCAGTTCCACGTAAAAACAATGTGGATAGCACGAAGTCAAAGCAACAAAAATGGAAACTAAAAGCTACTCAAGTCAACCAAAAAGGGGCGGAACCAACCAAAAGCAAAGTGGTTATAGACTTGGATTCAAATAAACTAAAGGGGAAAGAAGCAGCAGATGTATCCAATGCAGGCCAGTCACAAGAAATAACATATGCTCCAGTTGAAACAAGTAATGTTTTCTCTATACTCTCTGATGTTGAGGAAGGGGAATTGATAGAAGAAAATGAAGGAGCAAAAGGAACCATGCAAGTTGAAGCAGACATTTATATAAATCAGCAGTCTAAAGGCAACACAGATATTACAATTAATACACAAAGGATACAAGACCAAGCAGATTTAAATATAAACAACAATCAGCAGCAAGTTGACAAACAAAGCAAATACAAAGAAAAGGAGACAATAATACAAAATCACTCTGCTAATCCTGAGAATACTAAAACTACTGCATTTGCTTCATCTTCTCGGAATTCTACTTTAGTTACTTCAAACATTCCATATTCTAAATTAAAGCCTCCCTATGATATTCCGTTGTATCCACCAGCAAATGATAACAATGCTCTATTCGCCTTGGGTACACCATCAGACTCTGATCTTGTGTCCAAAGACGATATGAACGAAGGCAATGAATTCAATCACGAACAAATTCTGGCGAAGCTCAATCCAAAGAATTCCAAAAAGAGTGCCAAAAAAGCTTCTACTAAGAAACAAAGTTCAAAATTCAAAGAACAACAACAAAGAGTCACACGGCAATCGGCCAAAAAACACAAAAAGTAGTGATGATCGATAACATTGGTTATTGGAATATACGCGGTGGCATGATGATGCCAAAGTATATGAAATTAAACAACTCATCAAAGGCAACAAATTGGGAATCATATGTCTCAGTGAAACAAAATATTCAGAAGGAAAAACATACTCATTTGCTAAACTTATTGCCCCTGGTTGGGCTTTAATTCACAATCATGTTGCTGCCCCATACGGTCGTTTAATAATTTTGTGGAACCCCCAAGTTTATTCCATTAACACTACTGCTACCCATAGACAATTCATACATTGCAACATAAATCACTTAGCTACTAATTTCAATTTTAACTCTACTTTTTTTATGCAAATAACAACAAAGCTGATAGACAACTCTTTCTTGACTTACTTCCTACTATGCACTCTACTAATCCATGGATTTGTTTAGGGGATTTTAACTGTATGCAAAACTCTGAAGACAAGCTAGGTGGCTTACCTCTGTCCTTTATTGATGTTGCTCCCCTGAATAACGCCATCCTCCTTTCTCATCTACATGAAGTTCCTAAAACAGGTGTTTTTTATACTTGGAACAACTGTAGCAGATCTGGTGTTAGAACGTTTTGCAAATTGGATCGATCTTATTTTAATACATCTGCTTTTAATGCTTGGCCTGCTCTTATTTCCTTTTTTCCCACTCCATCTACTTCTGATCATAGTCATATCATACTGGACTGGGGCACTAGGAATGACAGAGGTCCTTCCATATTTAGTTTCTTCAACAGTTGGATTTCAGATCCTGAATTCTTACCTTTGATCGAGCAAGTCTGGGCCTTTCCCAAATTTGGCAATCCCATGTTCATTCTGCAATCAAAACTTAAAGATTGTAAAGCTTCTATCAATGCTTGGTCTTTGCAAAAATATGGTACTGGTAACCTTCTATCAACTAAATTAAGAACTGAACTTAATTCCATACAAATTCCGATGCAGGATAATCCCTGTTAGCGCTTTCGGATAAAGAGCATGAGCTAACCAAAAAATTGAAAATAGCTATCAAAACTAAATTACTTATGCTCCGTGCTAAAAACAGACTTAACTGGGATATAGTAGGTGATAAAAACACTAAAAAATTTCATAATTCATTGAAACTAAAAAAGACTTCTACCTTAATTCACATGATTAAAGATATGCATGGTTTTGAAGTGAACACACAAACGAGTATAAAGCATTCCTTTCTTAGTTATTATAAGCATCTATTTGCTCATAATAACACAGATCCTAATTTGCATGTTTTAAATGACTTTACGCTTAAAACTATCACTAATGAGCAATCTGAAAATTTAATTAAACTTATCACCCCGGAAGAAATCCACGAAACTATTTCAAAAATGAAAACCATAAGCTCTCCTGGTCCTGATGGTTTTACAGCACTGTTTTTTCAAAAATGTTGTCATGTTATAAAATATGATTTTTGTAAAGCTATACAACATTTCTTCAAAACCAACACTTTATTGAACGGCATTAATCATACTAAACTTGCTCTTATTCCTAAGGTTAATCTTCCCCAAACTGTATCTGATTCAGGCCCATTGCCTGCTGCAATGTTATTTACAAATGCATTGCTAAAATTATCTCTACTCGCATGAAAAATTGCCTTTCCAATTTCATTTCTCCTAACCAAAATGGGTTCATAAATGGGAGATCTATAACTGATAACATTTAACTATCGCAAGAACTTATAAAAGGGTACAACAGGAAAACCATCTCTCCTAGATGTTTCCTAAAGTTAGATATTTAGAAAGCTTATAACTCTGTACAATGGGATGCTATCATTTTTATTATGTCTAGGATGAATTTTCCCTTACCTTTTTTAGCCTGGACATACACATGCATTTCTACTGTCTATGTGTCTTTATCTCTCAATGGTGAATCATTTGGTTATTTTAAAACCCAAAAAGGATTTTGGCAAGGGGATCATATATCCTCTTCTCTATTCATCTTAGTTATGGAAGTTCTTACCTATTTGATTACTATGGAATGCACTAAAAAAAATATTGAATTCCACCCTAAATGTCAGAAACATCAAATTTCTACTTTGATGTTTGCTGATGATCTATTGCTTTTTTCTAAACCAAATATTAAATCCATCACCAACATTTTCTCCACACTTCAAATCTTTAATCAAATGATTGGTCTCCAAATAAATAAAACCAAATCTCAAATTAATATTGCTGGAGTTCCAGAAAATATTTACCAGAATATTCTTCATTCTTCTGGTCTTCAGGCTATGGATAACAATGCCATGTACTTAGGTGCTCCGATGTGTAAGTCCAGAATAACCAACGCCCAATGCCTTCCCTTATACGAAAAAATAACATTTAGGCTCAAAACATATAATGGTGATAAACTATCACAAGCTGGCAGACTTGTGATCTTAAAAAGCATCATCATTTCTATGTGTACGTACTATTTTAGGCTGTTCATCATTCTAACAAACTTATTCCGATTTCTTATAAAAAGATTATCTCCCCTTATAATATGGGAGGCCTAGGCATCATTAATCTTAAAATTTGGAACATTACTACTGCCTCTCATCATGTTAACACATTACTTAGCAATAATCAAGGGTTGTGGGCTGTCTGGAATAGACACTACAATCTTAAAAGTTGCAATTTTTGGATCATGAATGTTACCAATATTGCTAGCTATCTTTGGAAAAGACTGATTGAGAATAGAAGACATTACCTGCCTTTGGTTCGATGCAGCACAAACAACTCCTTTTGGCACTCCCTTGGTGTGCAACTGGTATGATACTATCCCACTCGATCGATTATAACCTTATTAATAATTCTGGAATCCCTCAAAATGCTAATGCTGGTTCTTATATTAACAATGAGGGAATACATCTGCCTCATGTCAGTTCTCCCACACTGACGAATCTCTGGACTTCGATTAGAAACTCATATATGCCTTCTGATCAGCCGGGACTAAGCTGGAACGCCAAGCAACATAGCATATCGTTGGTTTATAAAGCAATCATACACAGTTATAACAGCTTTCCTTTTCCTTGGCACGCTCGTATTTGGAAATCAGGATCGAAAGCAAAGCACAATCTTCTCTTGTGGAAATGTCTGATGAATGCTGTTCACACTCAAGATAATCTTGTTATCGAACACTCGTCGTGCATTCTATGTAATCGTGCTACTGAAAACGTTGAGCATCTTTTCTTTAGCTGCTTATTCTCCTTCCAGCTCTGGAAACACATTCTACTTCACATACACGAGACTCCTCCCTCCAGAGATTACAAGCTTGAATGGATACGTATCTTCTAAGAAACAAGGTGGAAATCCACTTCTACCACTCGTCTTCTCAATTTTCTCAAGCTAACGGTTGTTGCGATATGGGAGGAGAGGAATAAACGAAGGTTTATGATGACTAACTCTAGTATTTCTGCTTTGTTATGTAAAATTTTGTCGTGAGAAGATGCAGTATCAAATGCGCATAACATGCTTGTGTTTTTGAAGCCGCATCTTCCTATTGACCTGCTCAGTTTCTACTAAGCGTTTTTGTATTTTGGTTATGTTTTTTAATAAATTGTGGACTGTCCACTATAAAAACAGGCTGGCCTTGCCAAAAATATTAATAATTAATTTTTCAACGTTACTATAAATAATAATAATAATTTACTTTCAAAACAGCATTAATAATCACTATTATTAATTTAAATCCATATTAATTAATTAAATGGTTAACCTTTCAAAATATTAAAATATTGATAAATAACTTTAAAATAACATTCTATATAAATAAATAATCTACTAAACAATATTAAATTAAATTAAAATAAAATAAAATAAATAAATTCTTAAAACCATATAAGTAAACACTCTTGGGAAAAGATACATAAAAAAGGTTGAAATAAAATAGAAGTTAAATCCTTTAAAACAAAATATTTTTGAAAACTAATTTTTGATTTAAAAATCACTTTTTGTCTCAAAATTAAACTCTTACTCCAATAACAATTAATAGTAGTTTTAAAATACTAATTCAGGGCCAATGGCTACCAATGCTTAACTAGTATCGATATTGATTTTCTATTACTATAGGTTTTTAATTTTGAACATAAACAATGTCATGACCAATAGTGTCCATAAATCAGGTTTCATATCAAATAATTCATATAATAGGAATTTTATTAGAAATAAATCAACCATAGCGAGGAATCCGGTTGGATCCCTCAAATCTGTTCCCATGCATCACAACTTATATATATATAATTATATGACATGGGTCATCCACTCCAAGGGAAGGAATAAATCCAAACCAACTAATAAAATAGTAAATCATCCTAACATCCAAGCAGTAATTTTTTTATCAATTATATATTTTGCTGGTTAACCAAAAAGGTGAGTTTAACTTACCATTATTTCCATTTATCGCCGAGGCGTTTCGGTTTGGAACTAATATCGAACGACGTCCGATTTTCGCCCAAATTTCAATTGTCTCCATATTCATCCAAACTAGTTTCATTGCAAATATAACGTCCATATGAGTGCAACGCTACAAACAACGTCCAAATCTGACCTCGTATGAAGGAGTTAGTTATTTTCAAAGTTTTCAACATTTAATTAACTAATTTAAATAACAAATTTAATATAACCTCACCCAAACCCAAGGCCCAAAGCCCAAACCCATGATGAATAGCAACTAATCTCCCTCATTCCCTTCCTCCTCCTTTACAATTTCCTATAACCAAAATGTGCACACATGCATACAATGACACGAAGCCACGGAGCTTCGATCAACGAACTAACTCCACCAGTAGACTCCAATTCTCGATCCAAGTTCGACCGATCCAACGCCATCACCTCCTTCTCCCTTTTCCAAAATTCGACCGTGCCAACCCACCCTCGTTCGTACAGGGCGCAATATCCATTCAATGACCGCAAATCACCAATTTTCGCCCACGCGCTCCCTTGCATCCCTGAAGCGAACGCCAAATCCATTTTGCCTATCGCTACCCCTAGCTCCGATTATGTTCAATGCTAGCTTTGGATCATCATCGATGATCATTGCCAAACCTTACCGAAACTTCACTAAAAATACTACCTCGCCATACAATACCAACGACACTAATGACGACTTCCAATTCGAAGCAAATAGGGGATATCCATTTTGTAAGTTTGCGTATATATTTTTCTTCTTACTGCAATTAGTCGATTACTCTCTCATTTCTTGATGAATTCTCGAGCGGTTGATTTCTAAAAATTGCAAGGTCCTAACGAACAAGATTCATGTTTGAGGATTTAGCTAATTGTGATTGGGATGGAATGTATTATTTTTTAAGTTTTGAATGGTTACTTTTTTTAAACATTATTGAAAATAAGAAATTGAGGAGAAGAAGTACTCTCTGGTTTGGACGTGAATTTAAAAGGGGAGGATGGTATTGTCAGCACAGTGTAGGCATGGGTCAGGGATGGTGAGAACGTGGGGTAGGGTGTGGGAATGGTGTGTGTGTGTCTATATATTATATTCGAAAATATCTAGCCTAATGCACTCCAAAATCTCAAACTCCAAACGAAGTGTGCCGCTTGGCGCTCTATATGTAATACCCTTATTCCGAAAATATTGGAACTAGTCTCAATCCAATCTCCTTATTTAAAGCAAGGTGAACAA
The DNA here is from genome assembly GCA_030765085.1 of Allium cepa. Taxonomy (NCBI): domain Eukaryota; kingdom Viridiplantae; phylum Streptophyta; class Magnoliopsida; order Asparagales; family Amaryllidaceae; genus Allium; species Allium cepa. The sequence continues at coordinate 452,100,742 of CM060928.1, forward strand.
TAATTCCATTTCTATTTTGGTTTTTCTATTCATATGATTTCAGATTTAAGGGTAAATTCGTTTTTATGATATATGGGATGATGATATGCTTGATTTAAAGTTTATAGGATTTAAACAAGATTGTTTAAAAGAGGTTATGCATGGTTTTTGGGAAAAACCGAGATCTAATGATGTTTAAATGTCATCAGAAAATTCTATGTGTTGATAAACATGATTTTAGAGTTAGGTTTCAATTTTGATAAATTTCCAAGCTATGGAAATATTATTATGAATTTCCAAAGGAAAATATGGTTATTGGGTTTATAAATTTGTTTTGAAAAATATATTAAGAATTTGGGTCTGGAATCTTGATATGTTAGATAACATGACTAAAGTGAATTTCTGGAATTTTCGGGTATTTTTCCAAAGTGATTTGCTATACAAAATAAATTATTTTAGAAGAGGGACTTCTTTACAAAATTGGTTTTGCTTAATGGAAGGGTTTATTCGATTAACTTAACCATGGTTTAGATCTGAAATTAGCAACATATATTTTGAAAAATAATTTGAAAAAGTTAAGGCAGCCAATCAAATGTGGGCACATGCATGTTAGTTAGAGAAAGGTTTACTTTAAGAAGAGCAAAACCAGATTTACTCAGAAAATTGGTTCCACCTACTTTGGAAAGCGCCTTTCAACCCAGAAGCTTCGGCCTTCATCTTAGTCAAAATCTATTATGTTGAAACCAATGCACGGTTATCACAAAGATAGTACGTAGTTGTTAGAGGAAGGTGGAAGGTAAGGTGTCGGAAGCATAACTTTCGAAGGAGTCAAAACCTTGGTTTGTTTTTAAAAAAGGAGAGCGTCTGCCTTTGTCGTGTTTTAGCCTTCGATAGAGTCTAAGCTTATGGTTACAAAAGAGTTTTTAAAAGGTTTCCAAATGGTTGCCATTAACTTAAGAATGCTTTCAACAGGTTCCTTTAGTTATGATTTAAAAGAAGGGGTTCCCATCTAGTCGAATCCCTGCTGCCATTTTATAGCCTTTCGATGGTGTTGAGGATATCAACGCAGTCGAAAGGGTACTTTATTTTATAAGTTAGAGCCACTTCCTATAGCTTTCTAAAGGGGTAAGATGTTTCGAAGGCAATGGTTTCGACGCCAACCTTCTGCTATTTTACCCAGATGTTTTATGCTTCCGAAAGAGATGGTGCCGACGCCATCATGTTTCCCCAGTGTTTTTATAAGTGACAAAGGATGGTTTTGAAAGAGATGCTTTCTCCTATATTCACTTTGACCCAAATAATGTTTTAAGTATTAAACCAATGCTTTCGAAAGGGAGACTTTCAACAATTTTGGAAGGGCTACTTCCACGGTGTTGAAAGGGGTACTTTCAACTAGTTTCAAAGTTATGCTTCTAAAGTTAAATGCTAATACTTTAACATAACTGAAAGGGTTCGAAAGGAAAATTTTAATGTATTAAAAGGCAGGAGCTTAATATTTTGAAGATAGAATTTAATGCTTTCGAAGGAAACCATCTTATGAAATCGAAAGCTAGGTTTCAAAGGTGTTGAAAGGTTTTATAACCCCAACTCTATTTTTAAAAGGAAAAACCCATGACTAAAATTTAAGGATTTTTGTAATGGTTTTGAGAAGAAGCTTTCTTTGATAAAATAATAGGTTAAGGTTATTAACCTTGTTTTCTATTTAACCCACAAAAGTGGTATTGTTGTATTATTATGATTGCTTCTTCAAATATAAGTATATTCACTTTATAATGGGCACATAACTGTACTTTGGGTACAAAGGGTAGAAGAACCAGCTAGTTTAGCCCAGTAGTGAATATAAATTGATTAACTTATGAATGAGTAGAATTGCATCAAGGAGGTCATGAAGACCAGAATATAGGATGCTAAAATCTAAAAGAAAGAAATTGGCAGGGGCCAATAGGTTCTCAGTAAGCCCATGAAAACTGTATATCGAAAAGATATTGGTAGGGGCCAATAGGTTCATAGTTAGCACATGAAAACTATGTATAAAGGAAGATGTCAAAAAGATAGGTTCATAGTAAGCACTAGAAAATTATGATCTAATACTGGCAAGGGCCAGTTTTTAGTTAGCCCATGAAAACTATATCCAGATTAAGATATTCACATATGTCAATATGTTCCTAGTCATCCCATGAAAACTAGGATAAGAAGAGAAGATATTGGAGTCAATAATAGGTTCCTAGTCAACCCATGAAAACTAGGATAAAAGTAAAGATATTAGAGTTACCAATAGGTTCATTGTGATCTCAATGAAAACTATGTGATTAGACAGAGTCCTTAATATTTTACTGGTTATTAGTTAGCCTATGAAAACTAATAGTTTAATAGTAAACATAGAAACTATAATTGAGACATATAGTCAAAAAACTGAATAGGGATGAGTAATGCAGAATTGACTCACTTGTTTTTCATATCATCATATTATACTATTTTGAATTGTTTTAACCAATGTGGATGCAGGAGCACAATATATGGTTTTGTAAAGGTTTTAAGATACTATTGAGGGGAAAACACGTTGTGCAAAGCCGCGTGGTTTCACTAGATATCTAAATGATTTAAGATGGTAAATTATTATTTATACCCGGCTTTATGTCTGACTCGATGTTTTTGTTTTCTCCTTAAATTCTCGTGTAGTCAATCGATTTTGAGTAGTTTAAGAGTTGAGGTTTTCAGGTACCTCTTATAACAAATAAGCTTTCGAAGATGTGAAGAAAGCATAATAACTATTTAGAGTTCTCTTTTCTTTTGATTTCGCTGTGTGTTTGTAATGGAAAAGTTGTTATATTGCCTGTATATTCTCTGATCATCCAAGAGGGCATCTTGATATGCGTTTCTTGGCGTATGTTGTAATAAATATATTTTTCTGAACGTGGTTTGCGTTTGTGGGATTACATAATGAATTGAAAATGTTTTGATATGAGATGAGATGTTGTTCGAAGTTTTAAAATTTTCCATATTCATGTATTTATGTGTCTCAATAAATCTAACACCACAGTATTTGGTCTTCGAGGATTAATAACTACGAATGACTGCAGCATCCATAGTCATTATTTTTAGGCCTCCAAGTAGGGGGATGTTACAAGTTGGTATCAGAGCATAGGTTTATGAAATTTTAATAGAAAGTTATACCAAATAGATTTTCAAACACAATCCTATGAATTTGAAAATATGATCGGGGTTTGGGTTAATGCTATAGTAACGTACTTGTATTTGATATATATAAATATATATGTATATGTATATATAGGTACGTGTTTCCCTCTCTCATAGACCATTCTTCTGTATCTTACTAAGGCTCATATGTAGGTTTATAAGAAAGAAGATATGGAAGCTGGAAACAGAAGAGGAAATCTAGGTGGAGGAAGCACCACAACCAACGGAAATGCTCGACCTAATACCAGGAGGAATTAAGGTCGACAGGCTAATGCTAATCCAAATACTGAAGCCAATGTAGGTGCTAGAAATCTGCCAGTAGATGCAAGGATGGTGTATCTATTGTTAGCCAATCTTTTGCAAGATGGATTTGCTGGTAATGTTGGTGGAGCTAATCCTGTAGCTTCAGTTGTGAATAACTATGCTAAGCTAAGCAGAGACTATGACAGTCTGGGTGGAAAGCCGTTTTCTGAAACAGAGGATGCTGTTGAAATTGAGAATTGGCTATTGCATTACGATTGGATCTTTAGCGATCTTGGCTTGGATGATGGACAAAGGATAAGGCTGGCTCTAGGCAGTTGCAGGGGGCAGCACTTCACTGGTGGAATAGTGTGACTACCGGAGTTCTAGAGGAAGAATTGACATGGGCTGATTTCAAAAGGAGGTTTGAGCAGAGGTTTCTATCTGAGGTTGCTAAGTCGGCATTGATGAGGAAGTTCATGGATCTTGTCCAGGGAGATATATCAGTAATCGAGTACTCAGCTAAGTTGGATGAGCTGTCTCGATATGGAAATGTTATGGTTGACACTGATGTTAGAGGGAATGAGAGTTTCAATCGAGGACTAAGACCTGAGCTTGCTAGAATAACCATGACCCATATCTTAGAACCATGTAATGTGGTGGTGGAAATGGCAATTCACTCTGAAGAGATGCTTGTTGTTTCTACTAGAGAGAAGCCAGTAGAATCCCAGGGTCCTTAGGGAAAGAAGAGGAAATTCAATAAGAAGAAGGGCACCCAAAAAGGGGTGCTGCCAAGAAGGCAAAGGCTGATCTAGTTTGCTACAAATGTGAAAAGAAGGATCATTATGCTAATAAGTCCTAGTCAGGAAAGGGAAAGAAGGCTGTAGATAATAAGAATGTGAAATGCTTTAACGTGATCAAGTAGGGCATTACATGAACCAGCGTCCAGAGCCAATCATGGTGGACAAAGGGAAAGTCTTTGCTGTAGGATCATCAACTAAGTCGACTACAGAAAGACTACGATGGAAGGTACATTTTTAATTCAGAATATACTAGTTAGGATACTATTTGATATCGGTGCATGATATTCATTTATATCTAAGTATTTGGTTGATAGGTTATGCTAAGAACCCACATACCTTGTTACATCCTTAAGGGATGCAAATCCAATAGGAGGGTATGCAACTCTGGGGATGAGATGTGACTAGTTAGAACTTGATTTGTTAGGTCATATGTTTGCATGCAGTCTATATGTTTTCAATTTCGTAGATTTCAGAATCATTTTGGGTATAGATTGGTTGAGGAGGTATGAGGCCAACATATTTTGCTAGGATGGGGAGATATTTTTGAGACACCTTGACAGTCATAACCTAAATATATTCTCAGTAAAGAATTCTGACCGGAGTAGTTGTGCTTTGCTAAGTGTAATGGAAGTGGAAGAAGATCTAAGTCAGGTTCGAATAGCAAGAGAGTTTGCAGATGTCTTTGAGCCAGTCACAGGATTACCACCGAAACGAGCTGTTGAGTTTCGAATAGATCTTGTGCCATGATCTGAACCTGTAAGTAGACCACCTAGAAGGATGACACCAACAAAGATGAAAGAACTGAAGGTGCACCTAGTAGATCCAGAAGGAATGAATTTTATTGGACCAAGCAATTCTCCTTGGGGAACGACCACGGTATTCATGAAGAAACCAAAAGGGTCATTGATGATGTATATAAACTATCATAAGCTAAACGAAAGGATGATAAAGAATAAGTATCATTTGCCAAGAACTGATGATCCATTTGATCAGTTGAGTGGAGCCAAAGTGTTTTCCCAGTTGTATTTGGCGATGAGGTTCCATTAGTTAAGAGTGGTAGTGGACGGTATTCGTTTAACAGCATCTCAAACTAAATATGGTTCGTATGAGTGGTTAGTAATGCCATTCAGGTTGACGAATGCATCTGCTTTCTTTATTGATTTCATGAACAGAGTCTTTCGAGAGTATTTGGATAGATTCGTGCTGGTGTTTATAGATGACATTTTGATATACTCTAAGGATGAGAGAGAGTATGAAGATCATCTTAGAGTGGTGTTAGAGTCGTTGAGGCAGAATCATCTAAAGGCGAAGTTTTACAAATGTCATTTTTGGAAGAAAGGTGTTAAGTTTCTTGGCCATGTGGTTACAAGAAAGGATTGTCAGTCGTCCAGATAACACCGAAGTTGTGAACAATTAGAAGCGGCCAGAGACGGTGACCGAGATTAGAAAATTTCTTGTACTTGCTGGCTATTATCAGAGATTCATCAAGGATTTCTCACGGATAGCAAGAAGGAAGTGAAGTTTGTTCGCTTCGACAAATGCGAGGAAGCATTCCTTAAGTTAGAGAATTTGTTGACCAACGATCTGGTGTTGTAGTTCTCGATGGAAACCAAGGGTTGATACTATATGCTGATGCATGTGGGACTGAATTGGGAGCAGTATTAATGCGGAAGGGCAAAGTCATTGCTTACGCATCTAGGTAGCTTAAACTGCACGAAGTAAGATATCTTGCTCATGACTTGGAGTGGATGCAATGAATTTTTCTTTGAAGATTTGGGGGCATTATCTCTTGAGGAAGAGATTTGAGTTGTATTACGGTCAGAAGTCCTTAAGATATTTATTCTCTTAGAAGAAGGTTAATAAAAGAAAGTAGAGATGGCTGGAATTTTTGGCTGCTCATGATTTTGGTATAGAGTATACCCTAAGGAAAGGTAATAATGTAGCAGATGCTTTTAGCAAAGAACATCAGAACGTGGTGTTAGCTATGTTGGTAGAATGTAAGGATCTAGAAGCCTTGGCCAATTATGGTATGCAGTTAAGATTGATTTCTAGTTCTAGTAAGAGTACTGCCATGTTGTCCTGTTTAGAAGTTCGACCAGTATTGATTGAGAGAATTTCTTCTAAACAGAAAGAGGATCCACTACTGGCCGAGAGAATTAGAAGGTTTGAGGTTGGAACTGAGATCGATGATTAGAAAGATTTTTGTCTTGACCCGAGAGGATGGTTAGGAAAGAAGGGACGGTTATGTGTTACAGGTGTTGAGAACTTGAGAAGAGAAGTTATTGAGGAATGTCATCGATCCAAGTTTACATTCATCCTGGAGGGACCAAGATGTTTCAGGATATGAAGAGAAGCTTTTATTGGGAAGGCATGAAGAGGGATGTTGGTTGTGGGTTAGGCAGTGTGTAAACTATCAATAAGTGAAGCTTAAACAACAAAAGCCGAGTGGGTTACTTCTGCCACTAGAGATTCCAGTTTGGAAATGGGATTCGATATCCATGGATTTCATAGATGGGTTGCTAAGGTCAAGCAGAGGAAATGAGACTATATGGGTTATTATGGATTGGTTGACCAAGAGTGCCCATTTCATTCCAGTAAAGTCGACCAGGATGGCACCTGTTTTGGCGTAGTTATTCATGAAGAACATAGTTAGACTTCATGGAGTTCCTAGTAGCATAGTTAGTGATAGAGATGCCTTATTCACTAGCAAAGTCTGGAAGAGTCTGTAGGATGTGTTAGCACTAAGCTCAAGATGAGTACATCCTATCACCCATAAATGGATAAGCAGATAGAGAGAGTCAACATGGTACTCAAGGATTTGTTGAGAGCTTATGTGTAGGATTTTATGGATTGGGAGGATCACCTACATTTGATTGAGTTTTCCTATAATAATAGTTACTAGACTAGTATAAGAATGGCACCTTTTGAAGCTTTGTATGGAAGGCCATGCAAATCCCTTGTATGTTGGTTGGGGACTGGAGACAGATTGGTCTTAGGTCCAGACTTAGTAAGGGAGGCATCAGAGAAGATTGAGTAGATCCGAGAATGGATGAAGGAGGCTTAATCCAAACAACAGAGTTACCTAGATAAGAGGCGTAAAGATGTAGAATTTTCAGCTGGAGACAGAGTTTTCATAAAGGTATCATCGATGAAGATTGTGGTATGATTCAGGATGTCAGGGAAACTGGTGCCGAGATATGTTGATCCATTCCACATTATGGAGAGGATTGGAAAGCTTGCATATAGAGTAGAGTTGCCGATCAATATGACAGGTGTCCATAATGAATTTCATGTGTCTCATCTTCACATGTATGTGCATAATCTAGAGGCTACTATTCCTCAGATAGAGTTAGAGGACTTGGTAGTAGAGCCTGATTTGACTTTTGTTAGACAACCAGTTCGAGTTATAGCGAGAGATGAGAAAATATTAAGGAACAAGACAGTCGAGTTGGTGAAAGTTCAGTGGGGCGACAACGAGAAGGACTGTAGTTGAGAGACAGAGGACAGGATTCGAGATACTGATCCTGATCTACTTTGAGGGTATGTCTATATTAGATTTATATAGATAACTTTAAGTCAGGTAGACTAGTATGGTTGTTTGGAGTTGTTACAGACGATTGTTATGTTTAGTATTTAGTCCTTACTGAATTTCGAGGACAAAATTCTTTAAGGAGGGGAGCTTGTAACACCCCTAATTTTTGATAACATTATTCACGAGATTTAATTAGATAAATTAAATAGAATAATGCAAATGTTAAGTGATAAGAGGATTGAGACATGAATTAATTTAATTAAGGTGGTGCATAATATAATAATTAATGGGCTAAATAATGTTTCTGGTTTAATCAAATAACATAAGGGTATATTAGGAAATTCGCTAACTATAACCCTTACCCTTATATATTTTCGTTCACACCATTTTACTTCTCATTCACATCATTTTGAAAACTAAATGCAAAATATAAACCGACCATTAACAAGAAGAATTCAAATTAAAAGCTAGAGAATCAAGCTTAGGGGAAATCAATCTCAATCCAATCTCCTTATCTAAAGCAAGGTGAATAATAATTCCATCTTTATTTCGGTTTTTCTAATAATATGATTTCAGATTTAAGGGGAAATTCATTTTTATGATATGTTGGATGATGATATGCTTGATTTATAATTTATATGATTTAAACAAGATTGTTTAAAAGAGGTTATGCACGGGTTTTGGGCAAAACAGAGATTTAATGATGTTTAAATGCTGTAGGAAAATTCTATGTTTTGAGAAATATAATTTTGGAGTTGGGTTTCAATTTTGATAATATTCCAAGCTACAGAAAGATTATTATGAATTTTCAAAGGAAAATATGGTTATTTGGGTTTATAAATTTATTTTGGAAAATATATAGAGAATTTGGGTCTGGAATTTTGATATGTTTGATAACATAATTAAGATGAATTTCTAGAAATTTTGGGGATTTTTCCAAAGTGATTTGCTATGCAAAATAAATTATTTTAGAAGATGGACTTCTTTGCAAAATTGGTTTTACCTAATTGAAGGGCTTATTTGATTAACTTAACTATTGTTTAGATCTAAAATTAGTAGCAGTTATTTTGAAAAAGAAATTGAAAAGGTAAAGGCAACTAATCTGATGTTGACATGTGGTAGGTTAATTAGAGAAAAGATTACTTTAAGAAGAACAAAACCAGATTTACTCAGAAAATTGGTTCCGCCTACTTTGGAAAGCACTTTCGACGCAGAAGCTTCCACCTTCATCTTAGCCGAAACCTACTATACCAAAACCTATTCACAAGGTATCACAAAGATGGTACCTTGTGGATTGGAGGAAGGCGGAAGGTAAGGTGTCGAAAGCATAGCTTCTGAAGGAGTCAAAACCTTGGTTTGATTTTAAAAAAGAAGAGCGCCTGCCATTGTCTTGTTTTAGCCTTCGACAGAGTCGAAGCATATGGTTTCAAAAGAGTTTTTAAAAGGTTTCAAAAGGGTTGCCATTAACTTAAGAACGCTTTCGATGGGATTCCCTTACTTATGAAAGAATGTTTTGAAAGAAGGGGTTCCGACCTAGTCAAAAGCCTGCTGCCGTTTTATAGCCTTTCGATGGTGTTGAAGATATCAACATAGTCGAAAGGGTAATTTGTTTCATAAGTTAGAGCCATTTCCTATAGCTTTTGAAAGGGGTTAGGGGTTTCAGAGGCAATGGTTTCGAAAGAGGTTTCGACGCCAACCTTTTGCTATTTTACCCAAATGTTTTATGCATGTTTTATGCTTTCGAAACAGATGGTGTCGACGCCATCATGTTTCTCCCGTGTTTTTAGAAATGACAAACGATGGTTTCAAAAGAGATGCTTTCACCTATATTCACTTTGACCCAAATAATGTTTTAAGTATAAACCCAATGCTTTCGAAAGGGTGACTTTCAATAACTTCGAAATCAATGGTGTCGAAAGGGGTACTTTCAACTGGTTTCAAAGCTATGTTTCTAAAGTTAAATGCTAATACTTTAACACAATCGAAAGGAAGATTTTAAAGTATAAAAAGGAAGGAGTCTAATGTTTTGAAGATAGAATTTAATGCATTCGAAGGAGGTCATCCTATGAAGTCGAAAGTTGGATTTCAAAGGTGTCGAAAGATTTTATATCCCAAACTCTATTTTTAAAAGGAGAAACCCATGACTAAAATTTAAGGAGTTTTGTAATGGTTTTCAGAAGAAGCTTACTTTGATAAAATAATAGGTTAAGGGTGTTAACCATATTTTATATTAAACCCACAGGAGTGGTATTGTTGTATTATTATGATTGCTTCTTCAAATATAAGTATATTCACTTTATAATGGACCCATAAATGTTCTTTGGGTATAAAGGGTAGAAGAACCAACTAGGTTAACCCGGTAGTGAATATAAATTGATTAAACTCCTGAATGGGTAGAATTTTATCCAGGAAGTTAGAAAGACCAGAATATAGGATTCTAAAATATAAAAGAAAGAAATTAGCAGGGGCCAATAGGTTCTCAATAAGCCGAGGAAAATTGTGTATAGGAAAAGATATTGGGAGGGCCAATAGGTTCATAGTTAGCCCATGAAAACTATGTATATAGAAAGATGTCAGAAAGATAGGTTCATAGTGAGCCCATGAAAACTATGATTTGATACTGGCATGGGCCAGTAGGTTTGTAGTTAGCACATGAAAACTATATCTAGATTAAGATACTGACAGATGTCAATAGGTTCCTAGTGTGTCCATGAAAGCTAGGATAAGAAGAGAATATATTGGATTCACCAATAGGTTCCTAGTTAACCTATGAAAACTAGGATAAAAGTAAAAAAATTGGAGTTACCAATAGGTTCATTAGTGATCCCAAACAAAACTATGTGATTGGACAGGGCGTCCTTAATATTCTACAGATTATTAGTTAGCCCATGAAAACTAATAGCTTAATAGTAAACCTAGAAGCTATAATTGAGATAGATAGTCAAAAAAATGAATGGGGATGGGTAATCCAGAATTGAATCATTTGTTTTGCATATCATCATATTATACTGTTTTGAATTGTTTTAACCACTATGGATGCAGGAGCACAATATATGGTTTTATAAAGGTTTTAAGATACTAGTGAGGGGAAAACTCCTTCCGTTAAGCGGCATGGACTCACTTAATATCTAAATGATTTGAGATGGTAGATTATTATTCTTATCGGGCTTTATGTCTGACTCGAAGTTTATGTTTTTTCCTTAAACTCTAGGGTACTCAATTGATTTTGAGTAGTTTGAGAGCTTAGATTTTCAGGTACCTCTTAGGATGAATATGCTTCCGAAGATGTGTAGGAGGCATGATAATTATATAGAGTTCTCTTTTCTTTTGATTCCGCTATGTGTTTGTAATGGCAAAGTTGTTATATTGCCTTTATATACTTTGATCATCCAAGGGGGCATTTTCATATGTCACTTTTGGCGTATGTTGTAATAAATATATTTCCTCTGAACGTGATTTGCGTTTGTGGAATTATGTAATGAATTGAAAGCGTTTTGATATGGAATGAGATCTTGTATAAAGTTTCAAAAAAATTCATATTCATGTGTTCATGTGTATCAATGAATCTAACATCGCCGTATTTGGTCACCAAGGATGAGTATAACATCTGTAGCCGTTAGTTTTGGGTCTCAAAGTAGGGGGATGTTACAAAAACTTTCATCAAAACAAGGCAATGTGCAACAAGACTACACGAACAACATCAATGCAAGACGACAAAGGCAATCTAGTGACTAAAGTCCAAAGAAAAGCTAAGTGTATGGATCACTAGCGATCCATACACCATGGATTGCCAACGATCCATACATCACCACAAGGTCGTCGAACTCCATGGAAAGCAAAGCAAGGAGCAAGGATAAGGAATTAGCTCGCGTTTGAGCCAAATACTGTGGATCACTAGGCTGCTAGCGATCCATGCTTCTATCTCAGGTCATGAGGCAAGTTTTAGTTGTTCCTTCCTGAGTTCATCTGTAAGCAGTTGATGAACAGGCTTGGCCCAGAAGTTCTTCGATCTTTATAAATACCATCCTACCTGCAACACAAACGGGATCCTCCGGACTAGTTGTTGAAACTCTGATGGAAGCTTCCTTCATTCTTCACATCTCTCATAACAATCTCCAAAGGAGTTTACTGTGATTCTCCATTGAATTCTAGCTTCGGAGATTCTATCTAGCTAAGGATAATCAAGAGCTTTGTAATCAAATACATCTCGTAATAGCAATCAGTCTATAATAAAAACTATAAAGTGGACGTACGCTTGTTAACAGCTGAACCACTACAAAAAAATTCTTGTCTTTTTTCTCTTACTGCTTTTTTCTATATCTATTATCTACATAATTGCTCTGTGAGAATAGGACTAGTGCTTTAAGGCTCAAACTAGGATGTTGATCCATTTTTGGATTAAAAATCATCACACATTTTTTTCTAAAATATATTATTTAAATTCTCCTTAAATAAATTTTCAATTTTTTTTACTTTATACGTTTCATATTAAATCATATAACGTCATAAACCATTTTTATTCCAATTTAATCATTTCATATCTATTCATATGTCTTCAAATAAACAACTACTATAATTTCAATTTCCAAGACTGATTTCTTTTCTTAATTCTTGAAATATAATTCTTAAAAATATTCCACTTCCAGAACTCGATTCTTTATTGCTTTACCGAATTTAACATTAGTTACTCAAATTTCATTTTGGAATAACTTCGATTATTTTTCTATAATACTCATGCTTCATTTTTAAAACATTATTTCATATAATTTTTCGACATTATGTTATATAATTTATAGCTAGTTTATCATATATAAGTATATATCATTTTATTTAAGAATTAGCCAATCTCAATCATTGGTAAGCATTATCCGATGTCTATACAAAAATTATATTTCTAAATTTATTGTGTTTTTAATTAGTTAATTGCCAACTCCGTTTAATAATACATCATATGTATACTTAAAATATATTTTTTAAATTTGTTTTATTATTATTTTCTTTTATGTTAACTATATTCATATTGGACTTGAAAATAATTTCCAAAATTTTAACCATTTACTAAAGTATACTTTCAAAAGTTTATATCACAAACCCTTCAATTTCCATTCAAAAATACACACATATTACAATTGAAAATTTCCACAAGTTTAAAATAAAATATTTTGAATTCCTTTTTCTTCCAATTCAGATTCTACCCAAAATTGTTCAAATTTAACTTAGTAAAATAAACTAATAAATCACACATCTTTAAACTTGACAAATTAGAAATTTTCACAAAATTGTAAAGAAACTGCAATATGTTAATTAATTTTTCAACGTGTGACAAAATATTTACAAAATGAAAGATAATAAAAAAGTTGCGTCTTTACTAGTCAATTTACTTTAAAAATGTTTCTTTATCAAAAGAATATAACGAAATATTAAGGCACAGTGTGCCTTACATGATTTTTTTTCAAATGCAAAGGCTTTAATATATTTATCGAAACTTTCTCTTATTAAATTTTCTCACGTTTAATACTTAAAATAAGAGGCTATTATTTCAACATTTTTAAACAAACTTGAACTTCTCTATCATTCCAAAAATGTATGCAAACGACCAAGCCTAGTGTCTCAGCTCGAATGCCAAAAAGATATACAAATGACTGAGCCTAAAGTCCTAGCTCCAATGTCGAAAACGTATATGACTGTCGGGGTCAATTCCATGATAGACATTCTCCTAACGGACAATGACACTATTAGGATCAAGCCCAAGACTCGTCATTGCCCCATTATTTACGACATTACTGGAATAACCTATAACTTGTCATTGCCAAATATCACTAGTACAACCAAGGACTAATTTCTCTATATGTGTATCGAAACGTCCCAGTAGAACCCACATATAATATAATCTACTAAAATAAGACACCTTTCTAAAGTAGTTCAAAATACAACAAACAACATAACGAATCATGATTACAATCAAGCCCAAGACTCGCCACGACCTTGATGCAACGAACTATACATCAAATAGATACCGTGTACGAGAGAGATGGACATTTAAAGTAAAAGGGAAATTTAGTAATTATTAAATTTATAAAATTAAATATAATATCGAAATTATTTTATCCCACCTACTATAGTAGTTCAATTCCGATATCTTGTTTGATAACCTCCAACCATATCTCGCTGCTTCCACACAGAGGTGACCATCGATTCGACATGGCTAACCATCGCCCTATGCCAGGGTCACATTTCCAACCAATCTCCCATCATCTAATACTAAATCATGCCTCACCATTGATGGTGATTTGTAGCCATTTTTCTCTAGAATCCGGTGATCTCTGACGTTAATTGACCAAATAGACCCCACCATAGCCTCCTATTTGACCTCCTCTTTATATCTATGGTCTGTGATCGTCATACTATCGCCATTTCATCATCGGATTGAATTGGACGCTCTATGCTTGTCAAAACTTTCGATGTGTTTTCTGATCAATCTATATACCAAATCGTCGAATGAACATACCAGTGTATTAATGTCACCGAGAACTACAACATTGATATATTATATGTATAGTTTGGAACACTTTTGTTTTTCAGACCTTTATAAGTAGAGGGTGATTAACTTATTTTGATAACAATCAATAAAATTCACGTTTTAATCATCTAGCAATTGCATCGTACCTTTTATTCAAATGTATAAATAAATCAATATTTAATTATTAATTACATCACCATAATTTGGTTTAATATCACAAGAGGTGAATTACTACGTCCTATTAATATATAAGCAAATATGATAAACCCCACATACTGATTAGCCATGCATCTTCTCTGATCCGAGGTGAATTCTCACCTTCTTCGCTGTGCTAGAATTCCTTGCCCTGAAAATGCCAAATTTCTTGATAGCTTTCATTTATTTACATAGTACTCTTTGCAGTAATCGATTTCATTTATTTAATCATTTAATTTGGATTTGATTTATTGGATTTGGAGTTGATTTTATTTATAGATAGATGAAGAAGAAGATGATGATTAGAGGTAAGATGTTTAGGCTAAAATTTGATTAAAGAATAGGTTTTAAATTATATTTATAGACCAAAGTAATTCAAATTTAGGCAAAATCTCGAAATTAATGTTTTACAAAAATGCCACTTAGTTTGACTTCTTCTAATTTCTAGTCCGTTTAATCAAAATCGGCAAGTTGTATATGTTTTCTGACTGTAAATGACATTCTGGACACAATGGAATATGTTTTGAAACCTTATTTCATCTCATATATAAATTTACTATTTTTATGCAAAATTACGATTTTACCTTTTTCATTTAATTATTTAATTTCGTAAAATTATGGGATGTTATGTGCGTACACTTGCGAATCTAACCAAGAAATAAAGAAAGAGTCACTCGATTTAATTAAAAAATTAAGAGACAAGCTGCCTTGCGGACAACTGAGTATAAATGAAAGATTTCCAAGTATTACAATTCAAAAGTGAATGAAAGTGCATTCAAAAATGGAGACCTAGTGCTAAGAAGGGTAATGAAAAACACAAAGGTCCCAGTAGATGGCCCACTATGACCAAACCGGGAAGGCCCATTAGTCATTAATGAAGTAATCCCATCAGGAATTTACCGATTATGCTGACTAAATGGAAATTTGATAGAAAGAACATAGAATGTTGAACATTTAAGATCATATTTCATGCCATTGGATGAATAAAGTGGATTACCCAAAGATTCTATTCAAATAATAACCTTCGGAACGAGATATATTATGTTCAATGGAACTCCTAACCTGACAAGGTCAGTGAGATCTATTAAGTAAAAGCGTATCCCAAATCTAAAAGAGGTCAATTAAGCCTTAAGTTCCACCTTAGGGTCTGGGAAAAGCACCCATCCAAGGGATATGATGAATAAAGCCTTTGATCCGCCTCAAGGTAGGCCAAAGAACTCGTCCAACCCACCTAAGGGCCCGACCAAAACACCCATCCAAGGAAGGTAGTCAATATAGCTTTTTTATCCTCCCTTAGGGCCTAGCCAAAGCACCGATCTAAAGAGCAATGGCATATAAAGTGTAACGACCCGTAAATTTTCGATAATTAAAATAGCTAATTTAATAAGATTTCGTGGTTTAATGTTAGAAAAAATTTGTAATTCATTGGATAACTGGAATGAAGTGCAACAATAATTATCCAAGTAATTATTTATAGATCAAATGGAGTTCCAATCTAATTGAATTAACTCAAATGTTATAACTTGGTTATAAGGGAATATATGGAAAAACAAATGTAAATAAGTGAATAAGAATTGTGAATTATTTAGGTAGAAATAAAAATTTTAATAGATTGGTTTCGAAGATTTGAATAGTAATAAATATTGAAAAATAAATGCTACTTAGTGAATGCCTTTGCAATCAATAGTTGGATAGGATAATAAATGTTGAATTCACTGGGTATAATAGAGTAACTGATTGATAAGTAAAATCTATTTAAAATCAAATAATTGAATATTGAACAGGTAAATTGTTTAAAGTAAATATTTAAAACTTATTGAATAATTGAATAACTGTAAAATGGAAATAGTGTTCTAAGATGTAAATTGGTTTTAAAAGTTGAATCTTATAAGCTCAATTTCAAATATTTCAAAGGATAATGAATTATTGGATAATAAAAATTGTTTTAATTTAATATTTGGAATTTATTGAATAATTGAATAACGGGTTTAATATGATTAAAAATGATTTGTAAAATTTTATTTTATCATATTAAAGTTAGAATGATGTTGTAGAACTTTTAAAATCGAATTAAAAGTAAATTTGTGAAAATTGAATATTTTAATATATGGGATGATGATATGCTTGATTGATAATTGACCTCCTTGATGCAATTCTACTCATTCATAAGTTAATCAATTTATATTCACTACTGGGCTAAACTAGCTGGTTCTTCTACCCTTTGTACCCAAAGTACAGTTATGTGCCCATTATAAAGTGAATATACTTATATTTGAAGAAGCAATCATAATAATACAACAATACCACTTTTGTGGGTTAAATAGAAAACAAGGTTAATAACCTTAACCTATTATTTTATCAAAGAAAGCTTCTTCTCAAAACCATTACAAAAATCCTTAAATTTTAGTCATGGGTTTTTCCTTTTAAAAATAGAGTTGGGGTTATAAAACCTTTCAACACCTTTGAAACCTAGCTTTCGATTTCATAAGATGGTTTCCTTCGAAAGCATTAAATTCTATCTTCAAAATATTAAGCTCCTGCCTTTTAATACATTAAAATTTTCCTTTCGAACCCTTTCAGTTATGTTAAAGTATTAGCATTTAACTTTAGAAGCATAACTTTGAAACCAGTTGAAAGTACCCCTTTCGACACCGTGGAAGTAGCCCTTCCAAAATTGTTGAAAGTCTCCCTTTCGAAAGCATTGGTTTAACACTTAAAACATTATTTGGGTCAAAGTGAATATAGGAGAAAGCATCTCTTTCAAAACCATCCTTTGTCACTTATAAAAACACTGGGGAAACATGATGGCGTCGGCACCATCTCTTTCGGAAGCATAAAACATCTGGGTAAAATAGCAGAAGGTTGGCGTCGAAACCATTGCCTTCGAAACATCTTACCCCTTTAGAAAGCTATAGGAAGTGGCTCTAACTTATAAAATAAAGTACCCTTTCGACTGCGTTGATATCCTCAACACCATCGAAAGGCTATAAAATGGCAGCAGGGATTCGACTAGATGGGAACCCCTTCTTTTAAATCATAACTAAAGGAACCTGTTGAAAGCATTCTTAAGTTAATGGCAACCATTTGGAAACCTTTTAAAAACTCTTTTGTAACCATAAGCTTAGACTCTATCGAAGGCTAAAACACGACAAAGGCAGACGCTCTCCTTTTTTAAAAACAAACCAAGGTTTTGACTCCTTCGAAAGTTATGCTTCCGACACCTTACCTTCCACCTTCCTCTAACAACTACGTACTATCTTTGTGATAACCGTGCATTGGTTTCAACATAATAGATTTTGACTAAGATGAAGGCCGAAGCTTCTGGGTTGAAAGGCGCTTTCCAAAGTAGGTGGAACCAATTTTCTGAGTAAATCTGGTTTTGCTCTTCTTAAAGTAAACCTTTCTCTAACTAACATGCATGTGCCCACATTTGATTGGTTGCCTTAACTTTTTCAAATTATTTTTCAAAATATATGTTGCTAATTTCAGATCTAAACCATGGTTAAGTTAATCGAATAAACCCTTCCATTAAGCAAAACCAATTTTGTAAAGAAGTCCCTCTTCTAAAATAATTTATTTTGTATAGCAAATCACTTTGGAAAAATACCCGAAAATTCCAGAAATTCACTTTAGTCATGTTATCTAACATATCAAGATTCCAGACCCAAATTCTTAATATATTTTTCAAAACAAATTTATAAACCCAATAACCATATTTTCCTTTGGAAATTCATAATAATATTTCCATAGCTTGGAAATTTATCAAAATTGAAACCTAACTCTAAAATCATGTTTATCAACACATAGAATTTTCTGATGACATTTAAACATCATTAGATCTCGGTTTTTCCCAAAAACCATGCATAACCTCATTTAAACAATCTTGTTTAAATCCTATAAACTTTAAATCAAGCATATCATCATCCCATATATCAATGAATAACGGGTTTAATATGGAAGAGGGTCTCATTAAGATATATGCATGCACAAGAGAATACAAAGGAAAGAAGATGGAAATAATTCAAATACATGATCATGAAGGACCCCACCTACCCACTTACTTAAATCTACAATTACAAGATAATGAACAACTGAGTGGAGGTTAAACCTTCATGCATATTTGATGATGGATTAATTAGAGACTAGTGGTTACTTGGTGGCCATACTTCCTAAAGGGCATTTTGGTAAGCGCCCTAAAAGTTGAATTAGAGTTTTATGCATATATAAATTTTCCACTTATGTACATGTAGATATCTTCTTACTCTTGGTAATACTTAGGAAAATTAGCAAGCAAATTGTAATGTCAAAGTTACATGAAATAAAATTGGCTTCATAGCCGCTTTCTCTTTTCTTTTCTACTAGTTCTTATTTACTTTTATGTTCATGTTTATTTCTATGCTTTCTTCCAATTCATGCTCGTAGCTTAGATTTATATTTATGCAACTAGTTTAATATTACTTCATGCAAGTAGTTAATCTTCTTTCTTATAGCTAGTTTCTACTTCTCTTTGCTTTCTAATGTTGAAATTTACATGTGTTGGTTTGATAACACAAATGAGTAGCTAAACCCCTTCAATTTAGAGGTAGTGAAGCTCTCAAATATTATGTAAATTCAACATTTCTATGATTTATGGTCTCTTTTATTTATGCTTTATGAAAGTAGATTTTGATGTAAGTTTATACAAGTGGGTTTGATAGCTTATATTGAATTTACAAATGATCTATTCTTATTCGACATAAACATAATTTACATCATCATTTGCTAATTGATCTTTGATTTTAAATTGAAAGTAAAAACAAAATTTGATGATATATATTACTAAGTACAATAATAAATAGATCATACCTAAAATAGCTTTTTCTTTGGGTTTATTTTCATGAGAACTGAAAAGTGGTTTATTTGTTGTATTATAGTTTGATGGTTTAAGTTACGTTAATTAATAACATAAATAAACCATAATTATGATAAATGCAACAATTATTTCACTTAATATCAAAAATAAAGATTATAGATTATTTGTATGTTGATTTATAAATATATGAGAGTGGATTTGCCTCTAAATTGTTTTGTAATCTCATAGTTTTTAGTATCATTTTCATTCTAGTTTTAGCTTCATTTTGTTTGTAGTTAACAATCTTCTCTCATTTTGGTCTAATTTGATTGATTATAAAATTTTAAAATCTTAAAAATTCCCTGCGGATCGATCCATACTCACCATGTACTAACGTTTGTATGTCATACATTTGCGGTTATTTTTAGTATAAATTTCTCGACGATTTTCTAACTCGATGGAAAATTCGCCATTAAACAAGTTTTTGGCGCAGTTATCAGGGAATTGCTTTGATTTTAATTTTCTATTTTTTGAATTAGTTTTGTTTGATTTTTGTGTGTTTTTGTTCTGTGAATGTTTGGATTCAAAAAAAATTCTAAAAAATAAATATTTCTGTTCATTGTTGCATACTTTTCCAATGTTCATTTCAAATATTTGCACTACGTTCACTTCTCTTCTCTGAGTTACTTTGCTTTGTTTTTAAGCTTTATTAGTGATTTTAGTTTTCGTTGCTACTGTGAATTTCATCTCAAACCTCTGTGCATTTCAATACACTTTCATTCTCTACAAAAACAAAGAGAGACATTTTTCATTTTGAACTTCACTTAGCATTCCACTGTAATTTGTATCTACATTCCATATAAAAAAACGAAAAGAAATTTAACTGCATTTCTTGGTTCATTGCATTTGCGTTTTCACCACCATTGCATTCACACTGTTGCACCACCATCTTCCATCATCTACGGCAAGACAAGACTTTACTACTCCCCACTGTTACATTCATCTGCCTCTCATCACAGCATTAAACCCATACCCACACATCAGTTCACCAGAAATAGCAATACACATCAGTTCTGCCACTGCTTCAGTCCCCCATTCCTCTGCTCTACTCCCTCCTTTTTCCCACTTGTATATTACCGAACATTCATTACTTGGCTCTGTCCTCTAATGTCACTATAATATTGAACGTTCATCCCTTAACCCAGTTCAACCAACTCATCTCTGTTCCACTTTCTCATCCCCGTCTTTTGTCTACTAACAGTGTCATGCCACCACCAGTACAATGCACTGACACTTACATACAATTCATCTTCTCTTCTGTCAACATCTCGCATTCACATATACCTCTTTGCCTTCCACATGCTTTGCAACATTGTCAACATTCCACATTCAACAACTTCATACATAAACCAACCTCCTGCCTATACCATTACTGTCATTCACCTATACCACTTCCCCACAAACACTTACAACATATACCACTTCTTCGCAACATTTTCTACAAACTTCCCTTCGTCTTTCTTTCAACAATCTTACCATTTACACACTCCTACAACTTGACCGCTACAACACTGTTTAACTCTAACCACTAACCTGACTGTAAGCATAAACATTGACTACTACAGCAGGCAGCTGCCACGAATCCACCATCAACACTCAACTCCACTTCTCCACTACTACAACATCGACTTCAAGTCCACAACACCAAACTGTCCACACTATAGTGCATAACCAGAGCCACCCCTTACCCCTCACATCACTGTCTGCATCGCATAAACCCTTCTTCCAACTGCCACATTCATCTTTTACCTGAACTGCCTTCACTCAAATACCATCGACCAATTATATATTTATATACATGCATGCATGCATGCATGCATACATACATACATACATACATACATACATACATACATATGTATGTATGTATGTATATTTCCCAATTGAAACATACCGAGCGCCATTTCCCAACTTCAACTGCCACCAGCTGCATCGCGACCTCGGCAAGCACTCAAAACCAAAACTGCCTCACCCAATTGCAATAACCATCTTCCACAAACACTGCTGACCAACGCATCATCCAAGTGCAATCGCGAACTCAAATCGGACTTCACCAAAACCACTCACCGAGCACACGCAAAATCTCCCCGTCCAATCAACAACAGCTATCGCTGAAGCGAACCCGAACACACATTATTTTGTTGAGGAGATTTGAAATTCAATTTGAAATTGCTAAGATTTGAGAATTCAAAATTTTAAGCCTTTGAATGCTACATTATCTTGTGAAATTTGAAGTCTTGATCGATAAAAGTGGAAGGTTATTTCGTTTAATTCAAGTGGGCCCGGATATTTTTGTAATTAATCTTTCCTTTTGTTTTATTTTTCCTTTTCTTTTTTTGTTTAATTTTTTTTATAGTTAATTCTCCCTTAAAAAAAGTTTGCTTTTCTTTTGCTTTGCTTTGCTTTGTTTTCTTTTAATTTTGTTTTGTTTTATTCTCCAAAAAAATTTAATTTGTTTTGTTTTGTTGTTTTAAGTTCGGTTCATATATATATAAAACAAAAAAAACTGTATATATTTTGTGTTTAATTTCTTTTCACGTTGTCAAAGTAGATAAGATCAAGTGAAATTGCTTGCTTTGCTAAAAAAATCGCCGCTAAAAAAAAAATTGCTAATAATTACACGCTTTGGTATCGTGCTTTCATCTCTTGTTTTTAATTTAATTTGCATTCTTGTTTACATTTGCATTTATATATAAAAAAAATTCAAAATCCAAAAACAAAAACAAACTTCATCTTAGTTACATTGTAAATTCACGTTTAATTTTTGTTTTGCGTTCATCTCATCTTATTTTTATTTTCTAATGGTAATATCCCAATTCACATAAGGTAAGTGATGTCATCACCCTTTTCTTAGCCCACAAATTGCATTCGTCGTAGAATTTATCAATAATAAAGGTTATAAATTCGACTTAAGGGTGTCGCAGGCTCAACTATGGCTTAATTGCACCTTGACAACTATCTTTTTTGAACAAGTTTATTTCTTAGTATCTAGGCTATGGTAGAGTAATAACAATTCATAAATATTACGATGATTCATAAATATTATAGTGGTTGTTCCTCTGAAGGTACTTAAACTTTCGATTGCATTGCTACGATGATTCGTGGTGCACCGATAACCCCTACCCGTTACCTCGCTAAGAAATATTTTTGTTGATTTAAGACAAAGTATGATTATACAATTTTATGTTAGGAGCTACTAAGGACAGAATATTGTAATTAATTTCTCTTCATTCATTTAGTTGCATTAGTTCATGCATATTAAAAAAACCCCCAAAATCCAAAAAAAAGATTGTAAATTTTACTAAACTTAGTTTTTAATCCAAAAAAAATCCTTTTTCCTTTCCTTTGAAAATTTCAGTCAAAAACAAAAATCCAAAAAAAATTATAAATCTTTTCTAAAAGAGGAAAAAAAATTAAATTCAAAACCAAAAGTCAAATTCCCATTTTGTAGAAATAAAAGCAGAACAAAAAAAATTCATTTTGGTAAATACTTGAAAATCTGAAAATTCAAAAAAAAATTACAAAAACAAAAACATATAAAACTTTGAAAAGCCAAAAAAAATCAAACTTTTTTTCGAAAAATAAATTTCACTTAGTAAATAGTTTCTTTTCTTTAAAAAAATGAAAAAAAAAATTTACTTCATTTTTCAAATCTTGCTTCATTCTCTAAACTCGTTTCTAGCTTCTTTTTCTTCTTGACTTTCACTTGTACATGAGTGCTTGGATTCGTGACACAACAGCAAATCATTGTACTCGTAACTCAATAATTAATCGTTTAACTCGAATAGGCAATCCTTTCGAAATGGCGAACGAGAACCCCCCTCGAACTCTTATGGATAGAATTTTCCCGATAGAGGTTCTATTCATCTTGCATCACATTACCCTCCCCTTACTCGAACCATTTCAAAATTCACTCGAACCATATTGCCACACTTCCAAAATGTGGCAAATTTGAACATAATGACCCATGCATCTTTTAGACGAAATTCGAACAAATTTGCGCAAAAATGAAAGTCCAACAACTTCCCGATGACGGAATCAAACTCACTTAATTCCATTCGCTCTTATGAATTATGCTGTAAAATGGTTGTACAGCTTACATCAAACTCGATTAAAACTTGGGAAGAATTCATAAAATCTTTCTTAAAAGAGTTCTACCCCTTGGATAAAACAAGTAAAATCCAAAACGAAATCGTCAATTTCACCAATTTAGGGCAGAACCATTTGGAAAATATTTTGAAAGATTTAAAAAGGTTTTGATAAAACATCCACACCATAACTTCAAAAAATGGACGATTTGTCAAATCTTATATGATGGACTCGAAAACAGCTCACGAACCATGCATGAATCAATGTGCCAAGGCAAATTTCTAGCCCAACATCACGATGATGCTTGGCAATCTCTTGAAAACCTCATTGAAAATTCATCCCAATGGGAACGTTCAAACGAAAAATCAATTTACACACGATCGAGTGCACACTCGATAGGATCATCTTTGGCCTTGGAAGCTAAAATCGACGCAATGATTATTAAATTCGACAATGTTTTCTCATCAGACCAAATGAATCGAGTTTTCCAACCTATGTGTTATAAATGCAACAATCCTAACCATATGGCCGATCAATGCCCTAATACCGTCGAACAAATCAATGCTTTCAATAAAGCCAAAAACGACCTATTCTCTCCAACGTACAATTCTGGTTGGAGAAATCATTCGAATTTTTCTTGGAACCCAAACAATCCCAACACGAATATGATTCGTCCCAATTTTCAAGCATTTTCGAATAATGCGTCGAATCCTCACTTTCAGCCCAACCATTTTCAACCAAACTTTGCGAGTCCGTCTCATAATCAACCACAACAGTCAAATTTTCAATCAAATTATACTCACCCTCCCCAAGATGATAAATGCTTAAGTTCACTTCAGGAAACTCTTGAAACGTTGGCTAAAGCAACTACTCAAAGCCTTCAATCAAACAACAATTTGCAAAATTTATTGACCTCATATATGCAAAAAAAAAAAACCAATCGATTGCAAAACTTGAAATGCAAATGAGTCAATTAGTCACGTCTGTAAGTGAACGCGAATGAAGAATATTCCCAAGCCAGCCCATTCCAAATCCTAGAAATCAAAATGCAAATTCAAATCAAGCTCATGTTGTTCAAGATAGCAACATCACCCAATTCAATGCAATCAGAACTAAAACAATAAATGAATTCGAATAGATAGTGGAGCAAAACGTTGAATATAATGCTAATCAAAATTCTTCTTCCACTCGAGTATACCTATTTATTGAGTATCATGTCCCATTTCCACATCGTCTTCGACCCAAGAAACACTCGGACCAAATGGAAAAGATGTTGGAAATTTTCAAACAAGTGAAAGTTAACATCCTGCTTCTTGACATCGTTCAGCAAGTCCCCACATACGTGAAATTTATTAAGGACTTGTGCACCCAAAATCGACACACTCAAGTGCCCAAAAAAGTCTTCTTAGCCCCCAGTTTGAGTGAAGTCTTGTCTCAATCCATACCCGTTAAATACAAAAATCTTGGATGCCCTACATTTTCATATACAATTGGAGACAAGACGATTAATAAATGCGTGATAGACTTAGGCACGAATGTCAATTTGATTCCATACTTTATGTACGTACAATTAGGCTTAGGTGGGCTCAAAAATTCATGCTTCAATTTGTCGATCGCTCCATTAGGAAGCCCGTGGGAGAAATTGAGGACGTTCTCATTCGAGTAGGGCAATTCATATTCCCGATTGATTTTATCGTTCTCGAAACACAACCCGTGACGAACTCTGCGAGTCAAATTCCATTGATATTAGGCTAACCATTCTTAGCCAACTCAAATGCCTTAATCAATTGTCGCAACGGTGTGATGAAAATCACTTTTGAAAACATGACTTTAGATCTTAAATTTAAAATCTTGGAAGCCAACCGAATAAACCTCGCAACCAAACATTGGAAGTTAGTGCCATTCATGAAAACTTCGAAAACGAGACATATGAACTTAATGATGAACGCGAGGCCGAGTACGAATTTTTTTTTCATGAAATTCCCAATGAGATTGATACACTCTTCCCTTTGAATCGCTTCCAATTAAGTCTGAATCTCAACCCAATTCTTTAATCGAGCAACTCTCAAAGTTGTACCTCAAGCCACTTCCCGATCACCTTAAGTACGCATATTTAGATGATAACGAAATATTTCCTATCATAATTTCTACAACTCTCTCTCTCTCTCTCAATCAATAAACTTCTTTACTTTCAATCCTATCCAAAAATAAGGAAGTGATTGGATGGTTGATCACCGATATAAGGGGAATAAGTCTCACTCTTATTCAACATCGCATCCATTTAATCGACGATGCCAAGCCCGTTCGTGATGCGCAACGAAGGCTTAATCCAAAAATAAAAGATGAGGTGCGTGATGAAATTTTAAACTTATCGATAACGGAATCATTTACCCATTCTCTGATAGTTCATGGGTTAGCCCAATTCATGTTGTACCGAAAAAGTCTGGGTTAACCGTTGTCAAGAACGATTCAAATGAACTTATTCCAACTCATACTCAAATGGGTTGGCGTGTTTGCATTGACTATCGAAACTAAATGCCACAACACATAAGGATCACTTCCCTCTTCCTTTCACTGACCAAATGCTCGAACATTTAACCGGCCATGAATGTTACTACTTCCTCGATGGTTATTCCAGCTAAAACCAAATTCCAATCGCTCTCGAAGATAAGAGAAAATGACTTTCACGTATCCATTCGGTACACTTGCTTATCGGTGTATGCCATTCAGACTTTGTAATGCTCTTGCTGCTTTCCAACGATGCATGGTTGGCATCTTTTCTGACGTGATTGAATGCTTTTTACAAGTTTTTATGGACGATTTCTCTACCTTTGGCTATTATTTTTTCGAATGTTTACATCATCTCGAGTTGGTTCTAAATCGATGCAAAGAAAAACATTTGACTATGAATTAGGAAAATGCCACTTTATGGTCAAACCAGGCATAGACCTTGGACATATAATCCCAAATAAAGGCATTGAGGTAGATAAAGCAAAAGTTGACATAATTGAAAACCTACCCATTCCTGAATCTGTTAAGTACATTCGGTCATTTATAGGATATGTTGGCTTTTACCGATGCTTTGCGAAAAACTTTAACAAAATTGCTCGTCCTTTGATGACTCTCCTCGGAAAAGACGTTCCATTCGATTTCAATTCTGAGTGTATCTCTTCTTTTGAACATCCTAAGAACGAACTCATTTCTGCTCCAATCATTTGCACGCCCAATTGGGATCTCCTATTTCAAATAATGTGTGATGCCTCAAACTTTGCAATTGGTGCGATCTTAGGACAGCGAATCAACAAGATCTTTCATGTTATCTACTACGCTAGCATGACTCTGAATGACGCTCAACTTACTACACTACCACTGGAAAAAGAGCTTCTAGTGGTAGTTTTTGCTCTCGAAAAATTCTGACAATATTTGACAGGGTCACACATTACCGTGTACATGGACCATTCTACACTTCGATATCTCTTTGCTAAAAAGGACGCTAAGTCGCACTTAATCCATTGGATCCTTTTATTATAAGAATTTGATCTTACAATCAAGGAAAAAAAGGGATATGACAATGTCATAGCCGATCACTTATCTCATCTTCCGAATGCACCATCGTCTTTACCAATCATTGAAAACTTCCTCGATGAACGACTTCTTTCAATTTCTATCGATCTATGGTATGTTCACATAGTGAACTAATTAGTCAATAAAGAAACTCTCTTATCTTGGTCTAAACAGGACAAATGCAAATTCATGTCCCAAGTGAAATATTTCTATTGGGAGGATCCTTATTTTTTCAAATATTATCCCGATCAAATCATCCAACATTGCATCTCGGATAATGAGATTAGGAGTGTTCTTTCATTTTGCCACGATCAAGCGTGCGGTGGACACTTCGCCCCTCGAAAAACAACGGAAAAGGTGCTTCAGTATGGTTTCTATTGGCCTTCCCTTTTCAAAGACTCATTCGAATTTTACAAGACTTGTGGTTGACGTCAAATGCTAGGATGAATTTCTCGACGAAATATGATGCCTCTAAACCCCATTCTCATTATCGAAATCTTTGATTTTTGGGGTATCGACTTTATGGGACCTTTTCCCAATTCTTTTTGAAATTTATATGTTCTTCTTGCTGTCGATTACGTCTCAAAATGTGTCTAAGCCATTCCATGCAAAACAAATGACCATATAATTGTTGTGAAATTTCTCAAAGAAAACTTCTTTTTGAGGTTGAGCACACCTTGCACAATAATCAATGATAACAGAACCCATATTTGCAACTGTTCTTTTGAAATTTTAATGAAGAAATACTCAATAACCCATAAATTATCCACTCTATATCATCCTCAGACTTATGGCCAAGTTAAAGTACCAAATCGTCAAATAAAACAAATCTTGGAGAAAACTGTTAACAAAAATCGAAAAGATTGGTCTTAGAAATTGACCGACGCACTTTGGGCTAACTGTACCACTTTTAAAACTAACCTTGGGATGTCCCCATTTCGTTTAGTTTACGATAAAGCTTGCCATTTACCCGTTGAAATTGAACACAAAACGTTGTGGGCAATAAAGAACTTAAACTTTCTTCTCGAGAAAGGTGGCGAAAACCGAAAACTACAACTCAACGAATTAGAAAAACATAGGAACGATGTGTATGAAAACGGAAAAAATTTCAAAGAAAGAACAAAAGTTTTCCATGATAAAGCTATCCTAGGAAAGACCTTTTTGCCAAATCGAATAGTTCTTTTATATGACTCAAGATTTCAGTTATTCCCTGGGAAACTTAAATCGAGATGGACCAGACCATTTGTGGTACAAATTGTTTTTCCACATGGTGCCATAGAAATACAAAACCCCAGGGATGGATCAATTTTCAAAGTCAATGGTCATCATTTGAAACCTTTCCTGGAATTGCCAAGTGAACAAGAGGAGGAGCTCATGATTCTTCATGAGCCAAGCTACGTCTAGTAAGAATGTTAACCCTCTTTTGTAATGTACATATTTTTCCCCGCTACACTCATTATATCATGCATGGACTATAAGGACACAGTCAAAATTTAGTGTAGGGGGAGTCTCATTTCCATTTTTCTTAATTTTAATGGAATTTTTGAATTTTCATTTTCTTTAAACCCAAAATTTTCAAAAAGAAAAAAGAAGAAAAAAAATCCCAAAAACATTTTCTTTTTAGCATTTTGATTTAGTTTGAAGAAACACCATAGGATGAGTATAAGTTTTGTTATTAAATTAAAACTTTTGAAAATTTATTTGTCTTAACAAAAATAAAAATGAAGTTTGGATACAAATAACAATGGTTTAACTATTATATAGGAAGGTTAATATGTGTTAGTTATGAAGTATATCCTAATTGAAAATCTTTGTTTAAAAAAGTGGTTGATTTAAAATAAAGGCGATAATATTGTAAATCTTTTAAGTTAAGTGGTACTAAGATGATATTGCAAAACTCTCTCTTCTAAAAAAACAAACTAAAAAAAACATTTTTATATATTATGTATATATTTTCTATTAACACTTAGAGTTATGTGTTCACACTTGTACGTACACTCGCCATGCTATGTACCCTTCTCACTAAGCCTGAAAGGCAGTGCATGCTCGGTATTTCTGGCCTCAATTTACCCGAGTTAGGTGTATGTATACAAAAATTCTTTTATTAATAATGCCTGCAGTCGGTAGGCGTTCACACTCGTGTGTTAACTCTCCACGCTCTATATTCCTCCCACATAATCCCGCAACGCAGCGCATGGGTATATATGTGGCCTCGGTTTACTTTGAGCTAGGCATATGTAAATATTGTTAATATCAGTAAAATTTTAAAAAATAAAAGAGAGTAAGCAATCGAAATCCAAGCACTACTTTTACTTATTTGATTTAACTTGTTATTCAAAAGAAATGAAAATAACACTTTGATAAACTTTGTTAATCAACCAAGGATCTGTTTCATAGTTGCACTGTGTTATCAACTGAAACAACTAGTTAAACTATGTCTATTTGTCATGATAACTTAACTTTTGTTGGAAAATCTGACAAGTAAAAGGACTTAAATTTCTTGATAATGACCAAAATTTATATTTAACTTAGTCTGTTAATTTGAAAGTAAATCATTCATTTGTAAATATTTTCCAAAAACTTGCATTCATCCCGTTGTAAATAAATCTTGCATTTTGTAATTTTTTTCACTTTGCATTTGGATATTGTGGGTAGTATCTGCTGAAAACCCTTTCGAAACAACATTCGTCCTGTTGGGGACACCTAGAGGTTTAATGGCTTGTTGCGTACGTTCAATGCAATCGTGCTCCGTACGAAAACGGTTTTATCTTAGTTTTCCTTTATTCGAGGATGAATAAAAAGAAAAGTGTGGGTGTATTTGATATTCACGTAAATGTTCATATATTTACATCCATATTTTATATATTTGTTATTTAAATAAATGTCATATTTGGGTATTTTAATATCTTTAAATCAAAATTCAGTTATTTTCAAATCATCATATATTCATCTTCATATAAGGGCAAAATGGTCATTTTTATGCATATGTCAATTTGAGAATTTTTACTTGGAAAGTTTTTATGATTTTTATAGGAATTTGGATGCATATGGAAGAGAGTCTTATGAAGATATATGAATGCACAAGAGAATACAAAGGAAGGAAGATGTAGATAAGTCAAATACGTGATCATGGAGGACCCCATATACCCGCTTACCTAAATCTGCAATTAGAAGCCAATGAACAACTAAGTGGAGGTTAAAGTTCATGCACATTTGATGATGGATTAATTAGAGGCTAATGGTTACTTGGTGGCCACACTTCCTAAAGGGCATTTTGGGAAGCACCCTAAAAATTGAATTAGAGTTTTATGCATGTATAAATAGCCCACTAATGTACATGCAGATATCTTCATACTCTTGGAAATACCTAGAAAAATTAGCAAGAAAATTGTAATGTCAAAGTTACATGAAATAAAAATGGCTTCATAGCCTTGTTTTCTTTTCTCTTCTACTTGTTCTTATTTAATTTTATGTTCATGTTTATTTCTATGCTCTCTTCCATTTCGTGTCCATAGCTTAATTTATATTTATGCAATTAGTTTAATGTTATTTCATGCAAGTATTTAATCCCCTTTCTTTTAATTAGTTTCTTCTTCTCTTTTTTTTCCAATGTTGAAATTTACATGTGTTGATTTGATAACACAAATGAATAGCTAAACCCCTTCAATTCAGGGCCAATGAAGCTTTTAAATATTATGTAAATTCAACATTTCTATTATTTATGGTCTGTTTTATTTATGCTTCGTGATAGTAGATTTTGATGTAAGTTTATACAAGTGGGTTTGATAGCTTTTGTCGCATTTACAAATAAGCTATTCTTATTCCACGTAAACACAATTTACATCATCATTTGCCAATTGATTTCTGATTTTGAAATGAAAGTAAAATCAAAATTTGATGCTCTATATTACTAATTACAATAGTAAATAGGTCATACTTAAAATAGCTTTTGTTTTAGCTTCACTTTCATGAGAATTGATAAGTGGTTTATTTATTGCATTATAGTTTGATGGTTTAGGTTATGTCAATTAATAATATAAATAAACCATACTTATGATAGATGCAATAATTATTTCACTTAATATAAAAAACAGAGATAACAGATTATTTATTTGTTGATTTACAAAAAAATGAGAGTGGATTTGCCTCTAAATTGTTTTCTTATCTCATGGTTTTTAATCTCATTTTCGTTCTATTTTTAGCTTCATTTTGTTTGTAGTTAACAATCTTCTCTCATTTTGGTCTAATTTGATTGATTAGTAAATTTTAGAATCTTAAAAATTCCCTACAGATCGACGCGTACTCGCCACATACTAACATTTATACTCCTTGTGCTTGTGGTTATTTTTGGTATAACTTTTTCGATGATTTTCTAACTCGATAGGAAATTTGTCGTTAAACATATCTTATAGACTCTTCCAGAACTCACTCGTGAATGATGAATTTCTATCATTTACCATACTACTAGGAATCCCATATGGTCTAACCGTATTCCTCATGAATAACTTAGCTAAATCTTTGGTGTTGTCCTAGTCGACTTAACGGTATAAAGTATGCACTCTTAGTTAATCTTTCCACTATGACCCAGATACTCTCATTTTCTCTATTCAACCTTGGCAATCCGCCTATGAAATCCATTGAGATAGAATCTCATTTCCCGACAAAAACATCCAAAGGCTGAAGTAATCCACTCAGTTTCTGATGCTCAGCCTTTACCTGTTGACAGTTCAAACATTGCTACACCTATAGGCCTACATCTCTCTTCATACTTTCTCAGAAGAAACTCCTTTTCATATCCTGATACATCTTAGTTCCTCCTGGATGAATGGTGAACTTCGAACTATGACATTCTCTAAGAGCTTTCTTCTTAATGTTTCCTACACTCAGAACACATAGTCGTCCTTTCTTCCTCAACCACCCATTATGGTCAAGACTGAATTCTTTTCAGTTATCGCTCTTTGTTCCATTCCTTAACATTTTGATCCGTTCAATTAATAATGGACCTTCTCCCTAGTTAGAAGCAATCCTTTCAAAAATCAACGGTTGAACTTCTAAACATGACAATATAGCAGTTTCTTGACTAGAACTACTCTTAGATCTCAACTGAGCTTCTCATGTAGTCAATGCCTCTAAATCTTTCTATAACACCCCTAATTTTTAATAACATTATTCAGAAGATGTAGATAAGTTAAACAGAATAATGTAAATAGAAGAATGATAAGGAGATTAAGATTTGTAAATAAACATAGAGGCCATGCTTAATTAGCTTGAATGGGATTATAAATGGTTATAAATGATAATTAAATTAACATAAGGGCATTATGGTAATTTTCAACTATATTTCCTTACCCTTATACTCTTATTCCCATAACATTCATGTTTATTTTATCACAAACATAATAAACGTAAGAAAGAAAAAGAGGAGCCACCCATTAGGAGGAAGAAGAGAAGAAATAATTCAAGTTAAAGCTTAGGATTCAAGGTAGGGGTCCAAACAAATCTCAAATTCATTATCCTAACTAAGGTGAATAATAATCAAAACATCTCTAATTTGCTTATATATGATCATCTAATTTTTGGGCTTAGGATTAAATCCAATATGATGACTTTTGACGATATGCTTGGTTTTTATGATATGATATATTCGAACAAGTTTTTGAAAATTGATTTAACACATTTTTAAGGGCAAAATTGTATGATATGAGTTATAATGCCATGATTAAATTTCATGTTATGGGAAATATGATTTGGAATTGGGTTTCAATTTTTATAATTTTCCAAGCCATGGAGAATTTATTATGAATTTTCAAAGAAAAATATGGGTAATTGGGTTTAGAAATTTATTTTGGATATTATATGATGAATTTGGGTTTGAAATTTGTATATGTTAAATAACTATTAAAAGTGAATTTCTGTGATTTTTTGGGGATTTTTACTAAGAGGGTTATTATGGAAATTAAATTATTTTTAAAGGAGGAACTAAATGATTTAATTATTGTTAAATGGGAAGGGATTATTAGTTAAAATTAACCATGTTTTGATCTGAAATATGCGGCAATTATTTGTAAAATAATTTGAAAGTTTTAAAACAACCAATCAACTGTTTACATGTAGGCAAGTTAGTTACAAAGAAATTGCTTTATTTGGTAAAAAAAAAACCTTTTACCCAGAAAAGTAGGTTTCACCTCCTATAGAGATACATTTCAACCTAGAATTACCGCCTTCAATCAAGTCGAAACCTTTTAGGTCGAGACCAATGAAGCCAAAACCAACACCCAGGGTTTGACTTAGTTTGTATGTAGTGGATTGGAGAAAAAGGCGGAAGGTAGGGTGTAGCTTTCAATGGGGTCGATACCTTTATTTGGTTTCTAAAGAAAAGCGCTTGCCTGTTTTATTAAAAGCTTTCGAATGAGTCAAAACAAAGCTCTCGAAAGGATATTTTAAACAAGCTACCAGAGGAGGGTTGCCGCCTTATTGATTAAAGTAGTAGCTTCAAATGGAGCTACTTAGTTTTCAAATTAAAGCTTTTAGAAGGGGTAGTTTTGACCAAGTTGAAACCTTTCTATGATCTTATGTTGTTCAAAGGTATTGAAGATATCAATGCTTTCAGACGGTAACCTTTGTTTTATAAATGTAAGCCACTTCCTATAGCTATGGAAAGGGGATTAGGGGTTTCGAAGGCAATGGTTTTAAAAGGGGTTTCGAAGCTAACCTTTAAGTGTTTTACCTAAATGACTTATGCTTTCGAAATGTGTTGCCGACGCCATCAAATTTTCCCCAAATAATTTTAAATGATAAAAAAAGGATTCGAAATAGGTACTTTAGTTTATGTCTTGACCCAAATGTTATTTTAATTATTAACCAAATGGGTTTGAAAGAGAGTCTTTCAATGGTTTTGGAAGGTATACTTCCAAAGGTTTCGAAAGAAGTATTTTTAATGTTTTCGAAATGGCTACTTTCAATGGTTTCAAAAGGGGTACTTTCAATGTTTTTGAAAGAGGTACTTTCAATGATTTCGAAAGGGGTACTTTCAATTGGTTTCAAAGCTAAACTTCTTAAGTTAAATGCTAATACTTTGATGCATTCGAAAGGTTTTGAAAGAAAGGTTTTAAAGTGTCTGAAAGGCAGGAGCCAAATGTTTTGAAGATAGATTTATATGCTTTCGAAGGAGGTCATCCAGTGAGGTCGAAAGTAAGGTTTCGAAAGGCTTTGTTTTTCAAAACAAACAACCCAAACTCATTTTTAAAGGAAAATCCCATCGCCAAATAAAAGAATTTTGAAACGGTTAAGTATGAAGATTTAAAGAAGCTTTTCCTTGATAAAATAATATGTTAAAGGGATTAACCATGTTTTATACGAAAATAATTTCAAGGATATTAAACCCACATGAGTGGTATTATTATGCTACTATGGTTGCTTCTTCAATTATAAATATATTCACATTAAAATGGACACATAACTTCATTTTGTGGATAAATGGCAGAAGAACCAACTAGGCTGACCCAGTAGTGAATATAAATTGATTAAACTCCTAAATGAGTAGAATTGCACATAGGAGGTCAAGAAGACCAGAATATAGGATGCCTAAATAAAGAAGTTATCAAGGAGATAGGTTCATAGTGCAGCCGTGAAAACTATGATTAGGAAATTATTGGAGTTACCAATAGGTTCATAGTAATCCTACCAAAACTACGTTTATAAAGAGTGGTTGGAAGGAGCCAATTGGTTTATAGTGCATCCATGAAAACGATATCCAGACTAAGTTATTGATAGTTACCAATAGATTCCGAGTTAATCCATGAAAACTAGGATATGAGAGAAGTTATTGGAGTCACCAATAGGTTCATGGGAACCCATGAATTAATTATGTTAATTGGCAAGGGCCAATAGGTTCATAGTGCACCTATGAAAACTATGGAATAAGACAGGGAGTTTAAAAGATAAACGCGGGTTATTAGTAAGCCCATGAAAACTAATAGGTTAACAGTGACTCTATAAACTATAAATATGACAGGGAATCAATTAAACATAAGATGGGAAATCTAGAATATTCTTATCTTGTATGCGTATCATCTTAATATTTTGAAATGAGTATGTTTTTAACCATTGCAAATGCAGGAGCACAATATGTGGTTTTATAAAGGTTTTAAGATACTAGTGAGGGGAAAACCCGTTCCGCTAAGTGGCGTTGTCTCATTAGATATCTAAATGGGTTGAGATGTTAGATTATTATTCATACTAGACTTTATATCTGATTTGAAGTTTATGTTTTCTCATTAAGCTCTCGGGTGCTCAATTGATTTTGAGTAGCCTGAGGGTTGATGTTATTAGGTACCTTATTAGACGAGTAAGGTTCCAAAGATGTATAGGAGGAAGAATAGATATTTAGAGTTCTTTTCACTTCGATTCTGCTGTGTTAATTTGTAAAGGCAAAGTTGTTTAATTGCCTTTTTATATACTCTTATCAACCAAGAGGGCATCTTCAAATGTTGCTCTTGGCGTATTTGTAATAATTATATATTTCTAAACGTGGTTTGCGATCATGGGATTATGTAAAGAATGTTGAAATGGTTTTTGGTATGGAATGAGAATGTTGATTTGAAATCTTTAATTTTTTCTACATCCATGTATTTCTGCGATATCGATGTATTTAACATTAACATATTTGGTCGCCAAGGATTAATAACTATGGACGAGTACAACATCAGTAGCCGTTATTTTTGGGGCTTCAAGTGAAGGATGTTACAAGTTGGTATCAGAGCGTAGATTTATAAAAACTTAACAAATTTAAACCTAAAAGATTTTCCATAACATAATCCAATGAATTAGAAATATGATCGGGCTTTGGGTTAACGCTATTGTAACATACTTGTATTTGATAAGGTATATATGTATGTATGTATATAAGTACATATTATGTAACGACCCGTAATTTTTCAACTTTGAAAATGGAATATTTAATTTATTTAAATATTCAGATGAAGGATTTTCAAACTTAAACAATCATGTTATATATGATAAATAATAATGGTAAACTTATTTTTGATATTGAATAAATGATTTTGGATTTCCATTATAAAATTGACAAAAGTCCAATTCCAATAAATTAGGATAAATATTCAAGAAATTTATTTTAAAGCATAAATAATTCTTTTTAAATATATATAATCGATATCAAACTCATTTGATAATAATAGCAATTTAATTTATAATGGTTCGATAAAATATGTAAAAGCTTGTTTCATAAAAGTTGGCAAATTTCGTCGCATACCGATAAATCGATGTCGTATTTTTACAAAAAGATTTGGATATTGTTTTTATATTATTTTATAAGTCAAATATGCTTGTTTTAATTATTTAAATATAATGACAAAATTATTTTAAAGTTTGATTTACACGAATAAATGGTTTAACAAAAACATCAAAATGTGACCGTAAAACATTTTATCGAAAATCAACATTTTATTCAAAATAAGTTGTCGCAACGTCGTTGCACCTTGGATAACATGTTTTAAACGTATAAATGTACCTATTTTAACAACTAAACATGTTTACTTTTACTAAATAAGATTAGAAAACTTCGAGAACATCATTAAGAAAAGTAAGTAAGTTTAAGAAAATAAAAAATGTAAACATCAAATCACATCAAATCAAAGCTAACATAATTATGATATTCTTTTGTTAATCTTTAAGTGACTAAAACATAAAGTAAGAAGTGAAAGGATGACGTTAAGTATTGAAAAAGGGGATGTTGCTTTAGGTTGAAGTAAGGATAGTCTGGTAATTTGGTAAGAGGTTTTTTTTAGTAAATTTACCACTTCTTTCTTTTTCTATAAATACCCACCTCCTTCTTCACTTTAATTCACACTTCCCTTTTCTTCTTTTCTCAAGTTTCTTCACCTTCTGCCTCTTCTCTTTAATGGATTTCAAGCCATAGGAAAAAAATTAGAAACAAATAATGTCAAAATATTTACAAAATATTCAAAAGAAATCATTGTTCATTCTCTTCAAATCAAACTCATCTTTTTTTTCATATTTTACCTCTTCTTCTCTCAGCCATAACTTCTTCAAAACAGAATCAAAATGCAATTTTTTTTCAAATCATTTATTTTTCCAACGGCTATAACTTTCATATTGACCACTTTGTCTCATTTTAAACTTAGCTATATCCAAAATCCACTTCGTTGTAGTGCATTTTCTAGCCCAGTTTTTGAGATAGAGAATAGCCCATTTTATTTTGATCATAACTTATCCAAATTAAGAAATTCATTTTTTAAGATCTTACATAATTCTATTGGCTATAACTTTCATGTTGAGCACTTCCCAGTTTTAAGGTTTGCTATACAAGAAACTCAATTCTTTGAAGTGCATTTTCGGGCTTCATTTTGGTCAATCCGACAATATCTCTTCTTCATTCTATCATATCTCGCTCAACACCATTTGGATTCAAATTATTCTTTTTTTTTAATTCAGGAAAATGGAATTTTCAATAACTTTTCAGTTAATAACTTTTTCAAATTTGGAGATTTAGAGGGCCTAAAATCAAATACAAGATTGCTTATTTTTTTGGATCTAATTTTAAGAATTCAAGTCAAAGCTCCAAGACTTCTTCTCTATACCTTCGGCCAACCTCCATCTCAAGCCTTGGATAAGCTATTGGAAGGAAAAGGGTGTTGTTTGCTAGTGTATAATGGAGTAGGAAGTAGTCAATGAAGTGTTGGTTGATTATAATGTTGGTAGGAAGTTTATCGCTTTGGTTTATGGTGAGAAACTCTATTTAATATATATATATATATATATATATGTATGTATGTATGTATGTATGTATGTATGTATACACACACATGTATGATGTGTTGTGATTGCTATGGATGCTTATATATTCTTTGACCATCAAGTGTTGATTGTTTGATATAATTGTTAAATTGTTTTACCAAGTCACATTAACACGCGTCGATAAGCACAAAGGAAATCGCTTTCCTCTTAAAAATGAAATGGTGTATATGGAATGCTCAAACCTTTTGAAATATAAAATGAGATAGAAATGTTTCATCAAAATTTAAATATGTTTAAATAAATAAAGAAAGAAAATCAAGATTTCATCTTGTATATTTTTAAATATGTCAAAATCAATTTCCTAAAAAAACCGCGTTGATGCAATTAAG
The DNA here is from genome assembly GCA_030765085.1 of Allium cepa. Lineage (NCBI taxonomy): Eukaryota > Viridiplantae > Streptophyta > Magnoliopsida > Asparagales > Amaryllidaceae > Allium > Allium cepa. The sequence goes on from CM060928.1 coordinate 452,138,918, forward strand.
TGACCATAACGAGAAATCCTTTTAAATGAATGTTTTAAATTATGGAAAAAATATGGAATAAATTTTATAAATATATTTAAATAGTTTAGAATAGATTTGAAGCGAAAAATATGAATTTTCAAATATTAAAAAGTTGTTTAAATCAAATAAGCTTATATAGGACTTTCCGTAGCACTTTTGTGCTACAAATTCTATAACTTTTGGAATATGAGTTAAACGTAATGATTTTTCCAAGAATCTGTTGTGAATGATTTTGAAAGAATAACTAAGTAATTTAAAGATGGTTTGGAAGTTTTAATAAGAGTTTGAATAAATGGTTAAGAGGAATTGTTTATAACACTTAAACAATAATTGAAGAATATCGAACATTATAAAAAATAGAGTATACGGAAACGAATAGTACATTTGTTGCGCTAGTGAGATGTAAATGGTAAAATAACATGTAACTAAGGTTAGGAATGGAGTAACCAGTGCCCTGAACTTACTTGGCCTTTGCTTTATCTTTTAGATGAGGTGTGGAACAGATCGAAAGCAAAGCCTAGATGCTCTATAATATTATATTTAAAGTTTTTTCCATGATAAAAGAAAAGTTCTTCATGATATAGGATTACTTGCCACTAGTCCCTAGAGGTGAAATTACCATAATTAAGGTGGCAATAGTGCTCTGTTAGGAAAATCTTCGATTTGCAAGAATATGATTTGAAGTTAAGAAAGAAATCTTTGATTTAGATTTAATGAATGATTTGGGAATATTATCGCTAAGTTAAAAGTTATAACTTGAATATAACAAAACTTTGATTTAGATTTAATGAACGATTTGGGAATATTGTTTCTAAGTTAAAAGTTATAACTTGAATATAAAAAATCTTTGATTAAGATTTAATGAATGATTTAGGAATGTTTTCCTCAGTAAAAGATGAACTGATTTGAAATTATTCCAAGATAAAAAGAAAGATAAATAAACCAAATAAATTGATAAATGAGGCTTAATGACTCCATATACTCATGAAAAGAAAATGAAATAAATTGAATAGAATACATCTAAGAAAGATATTTGATTAAATGGAAAAATAAAGTAATTTATTGATGATTAATAATCATATATGAACTTAATATATTTTTATCGATGATTGGATTCAAAGGAACCGGAGTCGGATTTGGATGATTTCTATCCAAAAACCACTTCGAACCAATCTACGTTCGAAGTAAAACTGTTTGAGGACAAACTATTTTTAAGATGGGGATCTTCATGATGTAGGGTTTTTTGCCACTTGTCCCTCGAGGTGAATATTGCCATATCATATGGTGGCAGCAGTGCTCTGTTATGAAAATCTCTGATGCAAGGACTTCCCGCTACTAATGAAGTAGGAGAGTATCTTTGGTTTGTCCAATTCCTAGAAAACTTGTAAGGAAGAATATCTGACATTGCATTTCTAGGATCATAACGTTGACTTTTACAAATGTACATTTGCTTGGTGGCAGAGAAGGCAACTTCTCTTAGCTTAACACCCTTCTCTGAGATGTATGAGCTCAGAGGTTGTATGTTCGTGAAAGTCAATAGTGTTATTAAAGGAATGGAAATGTGGCATTCAAAGTGAAGAAGACGTGCTATGTGAAAAGGTAACCGTTTACCTCAGGCCTCATCATCCGGAAAAGACAAAAATAGGGTAGAAGCAGCAAGACTAAGTGGGTCGCTCCCAATTAGGAGATGCCATCATCCTTCTATACTACTCTACACATGTCTAAGTATGTGGTGAATGTATGACTTAGGATCCCATTTAAGGTCGGTAACGATTGGGATGATGACATATTCGGTACTATCCAGCGTGAGGTAGGCCGGTCTTGTGTTGGTTTAGGTGCCCAGTATCCGAACCTTAGGTGCGTCCCTTTAGAGGTGTACTATCGGAAGGTAGTCCCTTACCTTGCATTTGTATGGAAATCCATTCTCCAATAATTGCCTCTACAATTTTAGATGTAGAAAACCTTGTATTACAAGGTGGTACGCTAGAATTCAATAATGTAATAGTTTCGGCTAAGATTAATATGTTCATTTGCAAATATTTTCAAAGATATGGCATTAGAAATAATACCAATTGTTTTGAAATATAAAACTGTTTTAGTCATCATAAGGTAAAAACTCGTCCGTGTTTACGTGTGGGCTTGATTTTATGAGATACTTTTTCTTTTCAAAGGATTTTATTCCAAGGCTCATATATGACAATTCATTTATATTTGAGTTTCTCACACCGGTTTATCAAGCCTGATCTGGGTATTTTCAATACTCGGGTCAGATCTGAGTAGTTTTAGGTTTAGTTGAGATGGTTGGAGTTTTCAGAGGAGAGCTGGATATATTCATCTATGCATAGATGTATTCTATTATCAGTTGCAGTTGTTTGATGTGTGTCAGCATTTGTAATTGTAGATGTTTATAACTGTCCAAGCTGAATTTATGTTAGACTCTTATATATGTATCTTTCAAAATTCTCTACTGTAAAGATATTGTACAATATTATATATTATTCCATTGGTGTGAGATTTCGTTCTGTCCTTATTTTCTTTCAACCCTTAATGATTCGCTTATTCGTGCAATTTGAGTTGGACATGTGTGGTTGATTATCGGTTCAAAGGGTACGGAAAAGTGGGTTGTTACATATTCCCCTCTCTCTTAGACCGTTCTCCTTTATCTTACTAAGGCTCGAACGCAAATTTATAGAAATAAGATATGGAGGCAGGAAACGGAAGAGAAAATCTAGATGGAGGAAGTACCACAACCAACGGAAATGCTCGACCTAATTCAAGGAGAAACCAAGGTCGACAGGTTAATGCTAACCAAAATTCTGAAGCCAATGTGGGTGCTGGTAATCCACCTATAGGTGCGAGGATGATGTATCAATTCTTTGCTAATCAGATGCAAGCACGAGTTGCTGCTGGAGTTGCTGGTAATATAGGAGAGCCAATTCTGTGGTTCCAGTTGGGAATAATTATGGTAAGCTGAGCAGAGAATATACCAGTTTGGGTGAAAAGCCTTTTTTGAGAACGGAGAATGCTATTGAAGTTAAGAAATGGTGGTTGCACTGTGAGAGAATCTTTGCAGGTCTACGCTTGGATGATGAGCAGAAAAGGAGGTTGGCCTCTAAGCAGTAGCAAAGGGTAGTGCTTCACTTGTGGAATAGTGTTACTGTCGGAGTTTCGAAGAAAGAGTTAACATGGGCTGATTTTGGAAGGAGATTCGAGCAGAGGTTTTATCTGAGGTTGTTAAGTCATCATTAATGAGGAAGTTCATGGATCTTGATTTGGAAGATATATGAGTTATCTAGTGTGATAATAGGTTTGATGAGCCGTCTCAATATAGATATACTACTGTAGACATGGACATTAGAAGGAGTGAGAGGTTCATTCGGGGATTGAGGCCCGAGCTTGCTAGAGCAACCCTGTCACATGTCCGAGATCCTTGTAATTTGGTTGTGGAGATGGCCATTCACCATGAATAAATGCTTTCTATTTGTGCTAGGGAGAAGCAGGTTGAATCTTAGGGTCCTCAGGGAAAGAAGAGAAAATTCTTTAAGAAGAAGGGCGTCCATAAGGGAGATGTAGCTAAGATGGCAAAGGCTGATTTAGTATGCTTTAAGTGCGACAAGAAGGGCCATTATGCCCTTGAGTGCCGGTCAAGCAAGGGAAAGAAGACTGCAAATAAGAAGAATTTGAAATGCTTAAACTGTGATCAAGTTGGACATTACAAAAAACAGTTTCCAGAGCAAGCCAGGCAAGGGAAGGATTTTGCCATTGGATAACCATCTTCTTCAAGACCTTATGAAGTAGATAAAGGAAAGATAGTGATGGAAGGTATGCTTTTGATTCAGAGTATTCCAGTTATGGTACTATTTGATACCGGTGCATCGCATTCATTTATATAACAATATTTTGTTAATAGCTTATGCATAGATCCCACAAACCTTGTTACTTCCTTACGGGTTGTGAATCCAATAGGAGGGTATGCAACTCTAGCGATGAGATGTGACCAGTTAGAACTTGATTTGTTAGGTCATAAGTTTGCATGCAGTCTGTATGTATATTATTCGTGTATTTCGAAATCATTTTGGGTATGGATTGGTTAGGTAGGTATGAGGCTAGGATATTTTTCCAGGATAGGAAAAAATCATTAAGGTACCCTGATAGTCATAACCGAATCATCTTCTTAGTGAAAAATTCCGACTAGAGTGTATGTGCTTTGTTAAGTGTTATGGAAGTGGAAGAAGAGTTAAGTCAGGCTTGGGTAGCAAAAGAGTTTGCAGATGTCCTTAAGCCGGTCATAGGATTACCATAAAAACAAGCTATTGAGTTTCGAATAAATCTTAAACCAGGAGTTGAAATTGTCAGTAGACCACCTAGTAGGATGACACCGACTAAGATGAAGGAATTGAAGGTGCAGCTTGTGGATCTGGAAGGAAGGAATTTTATTAGACTAAGTAGTTCATCATTGGGAAGCGACCGTGGTGTTCGTGAAGAAACCAAATGGATCATTAAGGATGTGCATCGACCATCGTAAGTTGAACGAAAGGACGATCAAGAATACATATCCTTTTATGAGAGTAGATGATTTGTTTGATCAGTTTAGTGGAGCCAAAGTCTTTTCCCAATTGGATTTGGCGACAGGGATCCATTTAAGTGTGGCAGAGGATAGTATTCCTTTGATAGCATTTTGGACTAGTTATGGTGTGAAGGAGTGACGACCCGACTTTCTTACCAAAGAAAATCGCATCATTTTTAAGAAAGAAAGGGATAGAAAAGAGAAAAGACAGAGAAGAATAAAGAAAAACCATTAGAATCTAAACAGCGGAACGAATAAATTATATTAATCACATAATACATTACATAGTTTACAATCATTATCAGAGTTACACAGATATACATCACATACTATACAGTTATAAACACCTGTCTAGTTATACAACTCAAAGACAACAACTCAGAGAACACACAGCGGAATACTCTATAGCTATACGTAGAAGCCTCCTGCTCCATTGCTCCTCTAGAATTCGTCAAGCCAACCTAAATTCCCCTGGCTACTCGTAAAAATTTGAGTACCCAAGAGTTTAAGTAAAAACAGAATAAACTCCGGGTCAGACATGGGTCTGGTGTGAGTAAACGGTTAAAGTTGCTTAACTTTAAAAACCTTTTGAAAGAAAAGGTATCACGTAAGACTTCCCACACATAAACATGGAAAAGTTTTTACCTTACGCTAACTAAAACATTTGATAGGAAATCTGATGATATTATAATAGTGTCTAGGGTTTTCAAGTAAAATATAGAAATAGCTGGAATGCTTACATATCACGTTCCAACATAGTTGGGCACAACCAATACGTACAGAACTTATTAGATTTTGGATTCCATCAATGGCAGGTCTACTGGGGTATCGCCCGTTACAGTACGTGGCCTAGATCACCGTACCGAGGAGTACGCCCTCTCCCCTGCAACACAAAGCCGGACCCATTCCTTACTGAACAGTTCCAAATAAGACAACCCCGGCGGATGTAGCTATTCAACCGCCCACACAGCCGAAATAAAAGGGACCTCTAGACAGGGGTAAATCTTACTCTCAAGTGGGGGCTACCCATGAAGCCTTGCTGCACCTCCCCTGTTTTAGCCATTCCCGGTTGATGAGGCTTGAGACTACGATTACCTTTAGTGAACACATCACTTAGAATGCTCATCGTCCACCTGACGATGTTCTGAAAGCATTCAATCCATACAAGTTCGTTCCGGGTTCGAACGAAACTGAAGGCATTATCTCGTTACCCTCATTTTTGGAATCACCCTCAGAGTTAACGACAATAACCCTTGCACTCTGAACCTTCATCTCGAACCTATAAGAACTAGTTCCATCAAAATCATCACGGAATCACCTACAGAGTTATACTGACGTATAGCCCTTACACCTCGAGTCTTCACAAAGCTCCACTTTGATTCACGACCTAACGTTTAATTGGGATCCATGTGGTTTTCGGATATCCAAATATGGAAACCCGATCCCGGTCTCATCGAAATCCAAAGCGTATCTTTTAGGTTCAAGTTGTTTTAGGGTTAAACAATTAAATTCAACTATCTATATACACATAGAATAGATAATTCACAAGTCACAATTGATAACCATAATATCAATTAAACAGATGATCCATAACAATATAGGAAATCCACATCATTATCACAATAGATAATCTATATTACCATTACAATGCAACCAAGCATTCAAACCACACAACATTACTTATCTCATTTCTGAGATTACACCCATTCAAAACAATCAATGCCATCCATCCATACATAATGAATGAATTTACTTAATCACAACATAATTAATTTAAAATGAATTAAATTAACTATCTCTATCTCTAATTAATTTAAAGTGAATTAAATTAATTAGTTCATCTCTTAATTAATTTAAATTAATTAAATTAATTACCTTCATCAAAATAAATCTTGCTTAAATAAACATTAATTAAACTAATTAATTAATCATTATCTTAATTAATCAACCTTGATTAATTAACTCTTAATCAAGTAATTAATCCTTAATTATTCTCATTAATCCTATCAATTAATGAATCTTAATTAATTACTTCCATCAATTAATTAACTATAATTAATTACATTATCTCTTAATTAATTACATAAATAAATCAAGATTAAATTAATTGCTTTCAATTAATCAACTTTAATAAATAAATACAGTAATTAATTATTCTTAATGACTTCTTAATAATTTTTAATTACTTTATAAATTCTTTAATTTATTACACCAAGTAATAAACCCGTAATTACTTTACCAAGTAATTATCAATTTAAAATTACTTCCCAATAAATAATTTTACCTTAACTCAATTACCTCTGTAATTGATCAATTACTTATCTTAAGTAATTTGCCTTATCAAAACTTATTAAGTAAACATACTTAATCATTTATCAAGTGACTATATTTAATTAATTAACAAATTAATTAACTCACTTTGTCACACTCATCTCATAAATCAAAATCGAGTAATTCATTCCTTAATTACTCTTAACTAAATTAATCTTCAATTAACAGATTAATTATCATCAACTATTAACTAATAAAACTTAATTATTAATCAATTCTTTAAGACAAAGTAATTACACTAATTACTTTTATAATTAATTAATTAACCAATTAATTATCTCTTAATCATTAATTAATAAAACTTAATTATTAATTAACAACCTTATTTACAAATTAATTAATTCATAAATAAAATTAATTAATCCCTAATTATAATTAATTAACCTTAAATAATAGTTAATTAATTCTTAATTAACTTGCATTTTAGATCAATAACCTTTTTAATTATTAATTAAGAAACCCAAATTATTACTTAACAAAACCTTTATTAAGTATTAATTAATTACTATTTTAATTAGCCCTTAATTACTTAATTAATAAGTAATTACAATTTAATTAATCATTAGTCATTAATTAAACCATCATAATTATTAGTTAATTAAATTAATAATTATAATTAATTAATTACTTAATTAACTCCTTTAAAATAATAATTAAATCAATTAACTAAACTTAAAATTCTTATTCAACTTAATTAATAACAAATCATTAACACTTAATTAATATTTAAGATAAAACATTATCTTAAATTAATTTTGAAATCTTTAATTAACTTAATTCATTAATTAAATTAAAGTATAAAGAAATCATTAATTACTTTCCTTGGTTATTAACAATTCTAATTTGAAGTTAATAAATTACCTTAAACTTTAATTGTTAACTAATAAATCATTTTTCACTAATTAATTTAAATAAAACATTTTCTTAAAATTCTCTTTTATATTTTCAAAATAAGTTTGAAAATAACATTAAGGTTTTTAACTTAAAAACATTTCAAACCCTTCATACAAATTCAATTATAAGAACAAATCAATTTAAAAAAACAAGAATTTAACTTAGCTTAAATTATTTAAAGTTTAAAACTTTATTTATTTTAAATTTAAAAACCTGGTTGAACATTAAATTGGGTTCAACCCATGTATACTTGAATTCAAGTACAAAGTACTATCCTTCTTTTCTTTTTCTTTTTTTTTAAACAAATTTGATTTTAAAACTTAAAAAAAACTGTTTAATTTAAGACTTAAAAAAAACTGTTAACATAACAGTTTACCTCTGCAACTCAAATGAACCCAGAGACCACGCGAGTTCCACCCGAGCCATCTTCCTTAAATCCCAAGGCCTGCTTCGACAAAACGAGCAAACCCAAAACAAAAAAAACAAACTGCAGACACCATCAACTCGTGCAAGTGCACCGGCGCCGGAACCACCTCCTGCCAACGCCGACACCTCCGACAAGTCACTCTACCACCCTACAAACGTTCACGACCCACAGAACACCATTTCTTGCCTCAATCCAAAATCGAGCATCCTCATGGTTACTGAAACCCAAACATCATCAGAACATTCCCCTGAACCATCGCCTCCGATCATCTATAATCGCCACCACTCCGGCCATGGCTTGTTGACTCACCGCACATCATTTCCCCAAAAATTCATACAACTCGATGCGATTTTGAAGATGCAGTAGTCAGATTTCCCAAGTCCAAACAGAACTAGGGTTAAAACTAAAATCAAGCAATTCCAAATTCCTCAGTGAATTACAAATACTTCAACTATTTTTACTGCACTCTCCAATGCTTCACCTAGCTCCATCAACAATCTCGAGCAACCTAGATTCACAGATCAACAGAATTGGGCAGAAATCAAATTTCCAACTAATACCCAAATACCCACTTAATATAGTTTTAAAAATTGTGAATTTCTTTTTAAAATTCATAATTTCCAATGACACTTTAGTTTATATAATTATTTTAACCAAATTAAATACTTGGTTTCAAACATTGATGATAAATTTGTTACTACATAGTTTAATTCCCAGGTACATTTCAAAAACCAGAGACTTGGATCTATTTTTGTTTTTAGTTTATACTTGAACTAACTTGTTTTAGTTTAAATCTATGACTTAACAATTTTTTTGAATAGAATTGTTTGAAGATTTAATCTTTGTCTCGAATCCTATAGAAAAATATAGAGAAAAAAATTAAAAATCAACATGCACAATTTATACTAAACAAAACCTATTGCAATCCTCATATCTACTCAAAGACAATTCATATAAACATCATCACTATTTAATTGCAACAGATAATTACTACTTTAAATTTTAAATAAAAAGTTTACTCACCTCAATTTAAAAGAAGGACAGTGTAGGGGTTTTGAAGATGAACTGGAAGTTTGCAAAATTCTGTGAACCTGAAGCCTTTAAAACAGAAATGTCTCATCTTTTCAAATTGCTTTTCAGATTTGCATTTTGAAAAACTTGTAAACACTTGAGCTTGAAGCTTTAAAAACTGGAGTTATTGCATGCATAAGAAAATTGATGCAGACATTCAAATGCAGATTTGGGTTGAATGTTGTTTTGAAAACAGGCTGTGATTTTGTTTTGAGAACGAACTGCAGGCATGCAGTTTGATTTGCACACAAAAATTCAGGTTTTTGATTTGAGAATTATTTGAATTGAGGAATTGTTCGAAGATTGGGTTGCAGATTTCTGGTTTACAGATTTTGGATGTTGAGCAATTGTTTGAGGAAGTTTCAGATTTTCATTTTAAGGAATTGTTTTTGAAGATTGTTTGAATTGAGGAGTGTTTCTGATTTTTGGTGGTTGGGTGTTTGCTGACGATTCAAGCTTCTTTTTAGAAATGAACAAAGAATTTAAAGAAAAAGAAAAATGAGAAAGAGTGTTTATATAGGTAATTTCAGATTTTATTAAATTAAAAAGAAAATAGAAAAACAATAATGGACACTTGTCTTTTAATTACACAAATGTTTTACACTTGTTAACATAGTGTTTTAGAACTAAAAATTTGTCAAAATGAGTTTGTTTTTAATTCTAAAGAAATTTAAAAAGCCCTTTTAAATTATTTTCCTAATTAACAAACATGTTTTCTTAATTTAAAAAAATACTTTTCTAATTAAAATTTTAATAAACAAATACATTTATAAATTTACACATGTTTGCTAAATCTATATAAAATACAATCTTTAAAAAGAATGAAACCAAATATAATTTAAATAAAATTATAAAACACTGCAAACTTATTTGAAAAAAAAATGATATTTCAAAAGCCTTGCATTTATTCTTATTAAATAAACACAAATCAAATTTCTATAGATAAATTTCTATAAAAAGAATAATACAAAACAAATATTATTCTTAATTAAAAACATTATCTATATATTTTAAAACCAAACTATATTATTATTCTATTTTAAGATGTATGTATATTCTTCTTAAATTCAAATTTATATTCAATTCAAAGTCAAACTTAAAAATCAAATCTAAAAATCAATTTAAATAAATAAATATCAAATTTTAAATAAGCACATTATTATTTACAAATAATATATTCTATTTTAAAATCAATTTAAAATACACAGAAATAAATATTTTTTTACACACACTTATCAATTTTGAACACCATAAATCTATTTAGAATTTTATTTACATAAACAAAATAATTATTATTATAAAACCAATTTATAATCATAATTAAAATGTTGTATTATTATTACTTTGTTATTTATTTTTGAAAAGAACAATTTATCAATTTCAAATAATTTAAATTAAGAGATTATCAACATTTAAACTCCTGGAAATTCCAGGATATTACAATCCTCCCCCTTAAAAGAATTTCGTCCTCGAAACTTAAAACAAAGACAATCCACAGTTTTATTTTATCTCAACCAATTCAAACATTCATAGCAGCCATACACTATCAATCAAACAAACAATCTCATCCAAACAATCAATTCAATCAAATAAACAACACTAGCTATCCGGACACATATCTGGATAAGCTTCCTAAAATTATCTCGAGTTTCTCCAGGTATAAACACAGGGATACTCGCTCTACTAAATCCAAACTAGCTATACTGCTAAGCTACTGAGTTACCACTCAGCTAGATCTATAATCTACACAAGATACCAGATCACAGACAAGACTGATCAACAACTAAAACCTTCACAGAACTACTGGTCTTGAAACCAGTGATGAACCAAAACACGTACCCCCTCCGAGACACGTGAAATATTTTGAATTCCAGTCTTCCAAACTGGCAATTGAACTCTTCAATCCAAAACACTGATCCTTACAAAAACTCAGAAGAATCCAATATACCTCGGAGCTCACCAAAACTTTTTGCTCCCTTTTACCAAAGAAAACTTTAACAACATCGAAGTCTCCAACTTCGAATTCCAAATTCTTCTGTTACTTAATCTTAAAAACTTCCCGGACGATCCGGATGCTTACCAATCCTTCCTGATCAACTCAACCTTCGTTGATGCTTCTACAATAACTGGATCAACTCACAAACTGATTCTCACAAGATCAATCCAAAATCAAAACCAAACTTTACTATCAACAGTAGAAAACAACTTCTCCTTTCCGGTAAAGACAGAGCAGAATCACTCGCCAACTTGCCTCAGATTCTAAAAAATAAATTCAGTAGAAACTCTCTACTCCAAAATACTGCAACTTCTGGTTGCTTCTACTCAAGAACAACAGCCACCTTGCTTCCGCTGCACAACTATGATCTGGAGCAGATGAAAATGTCGTCGAATGAACACAGGCACAAACTAAACATCACATCTCGGAAATAAGGTTCAACAGAAATTCCAATAATTACAGAGCTGCTTCAACAAACAATCAATCTAGGAGACAGCCTTCTACCCAGCTGAATCACCGGTATCACTCCTATCAAGTCGATTCAGAACTCAATCTCCAATGCGGGCAAATCTCTAAATTTCCTGAAGATATATCCGGAAAATCTCCAGCAACTCCATAACATCCACATCCTCTAGTGATGCCACAAATCCAAGCAAAAGACTATCTACGATAATCACCAAACCATCGTAAGTCACTTTTACGATCAACCAATCCAATATCCAAGATACTGTTCTCTCTCCACTAATCAGAACAGTTTATCCTTGACCAACTAATCCATCGAAGAAATAGATCCTCAACGCTGCTTATGAATTTCACCTCCAGGAAATTCTAAGCCAAAAAGATCTTCCTACCGGAATACAGAACACTCCCGAGCTGCACTGCTAACACAGATACCAAAGACTCCTTACCCAGAGTTCTTTGAGAAATTCGGACCTCCAACTAAACACTTACATCCTGCTGAACTCAGCTACAACTCCGAAGTAAACACACTTCCTTAAACTTGTTCCGAAAGAAAACATTTTCGGAGACATCCATAGTCACTGCATCTCATCACGCAGCTACTACTTCCTGAGGTTGTCAAAATACCATCATTTGCTTCTGCCCAATCGATAGATCCAAATTCTCAAAAATCCGCTCACACGAGCACGATCAAACCTACACTTCAAAGATGAACTCCGAACCTTAACAGGTTTCCTTTAGAGATCAAATGAAATCCTTACACCAAACTACAAAGATTACTCGAGACGGTATTAGGTCTACAGTCTCGAAAAATACACTTCCAATCTCAAACATTCAAACTCCAACCAATGGTAGTCGTGTTACACACACCACTACCTCATCTACCTTTATAACAAATATTGGAAAACCTGAACAGGTAACCCAACAGATAGGTAGAAATATATATATATATATATATATTAAAAATTACAAGTATTCTCTCTCAAGAAAGACACCACTACAGAGCCTAGGTATTCACTCAACTTAATGCTCTGATACCAAGAGTGAACGACCCGACTTTCTTACAAAAGAAAATCGCATCATTTTTAAGAAAGAAAGGGATAAAAAAAGAGAAAAGACAGAGAAGAAGAAAGAAACAACAACAGAATCTAAACAGCGGAACGAATAAATTATATTAATCACATAATACATTACATAGTTTACAATCATTATCAGAGTTACACAGATATACATCACATACTAGATAGTTATAAACACCTGTCTAGTTATACAACTCATTACAACTCAAAGACAACAACTCAGAGAACATACAGCGGAATACTCTATAGCTATACGCAGAAGCCTCCTGCTCCATTGCTCCTCCAGAATTCGTCAAGCCAACCTAAATTCCCCTGGCTACTCGTAAAAATTTGAGTACCCAAGAGTTTAAGAAAAAAGAGAATAAACTCCGGGTCAGACATGGGTCTGGTGTAAGTAAACGGTTAAAGTTGCTTAACTTTAAAAACCTTTTGAAAGAAAAGGTATCACGTAAGACTTCCCACACATAAACATGGAAAAGCTTTTACCTTACGCTAACCAAAACATTTGATAGGAAATCCGATGATATTATAATAGTGTTTAGGGTTTTCAAGTAAAATACAGAAATAGTGGAATGCTTACATCTCACGTTCCAACATAGTTGGGCACAACTAATACGTACGGCACTTATTGGATTTTGGATTCCATCAATGGCAGGGCTACTGGAGTACCGCCCGTCACAGTACGTGGCCTAGATCACTGTACCGAGGAGTACACCCGCTCCCCTACGACACAAAGCCGGACCCATTCCTTACTGAACAGTTCCAAATAAGACAACCCCGGCGGATGTAGCTATTCAACCGCCGACACAGCTGAAATAAAAGGGACCTCTAGACAGGGGTAAATCTTACTCTCAAGTGGGGGCTACCCACGAAGCCTTGCTGCACTTCCCCTGTTTTAGCCATTCCCGGTTGATGAGGCTTGAGGCTACGATTACCTTTAGTGAACACATCACTTAGAATGCTCATCGTCCACCTGACGATGTTCTGAAAGCATTCAATCCATACAAGTTCGTTCCGGGTTCGAACGAAACCGAAGGCATTATCTCGTTACTCTCATTTTTGGAATCACCCTCAGAGTTAACGACAATAACCCTTGCACTCTGAACCTTCATCTCGAACCTATAAGAACTAGTTCCGTCAAACTCATCACGGAATCACCTACAGAGTTATACTGACGTATAGCCCTTACACCTCGAGTCTTCACAAAGCTCCACTTTGATTCACGACCTAATGTTTAATTAGGATCGATGTGGTTTTCGGATGTCCAAATATGGAAACCCGATCCCTGTCTCATCGAAATCCAAAGCGTATCTTTTAGGTTCAAGTTGTTTTAGGGTTAAAAAATTAAATTCAACTATCTATATACACATAGAATAGATAATTCACAACTCACAATTGATAACCCTAATGTCAATTAAACAGATGATCCATAACAATATAGGTAATCCACATCATTATCACAATAGATAATCTATATTACCATTACAATGCAACCACGCATTCATACCACATAACATTACTTATCTCATTTCTGAGATTACACCCATTCAAAACAATCAATGTCATCCATCCATACATAATGAATGAATTTACTTAATCACAACATAATTAATTTAAAATGAATTAAATTAACTATCTCTATCTCTAATTAATTTAAAGTGAATTAAATTAATTAGTTCATCTCTTAATTAATTTAAAATTAATTAAATTAATTACCTTCATCAAAATAAATATTGCTTAAATAAACATTAATTAAACTAATTAATTAATCATTATCTTAATTAATCAACCTTGATTAATTAACTCTTAATCAAGTAATTAATCCTTAATTATTCTCATTAATCCTATCAATTAATGAATCTTAATTAATTACTTCCATCAATTAATTAACTATAATTAATTGCATTATCTCTTAATTAATTACATAAATAAATCAAGCTTAAATTAATTGCTTTCAATTAATCAACTTTAATAAATAAATACAGTAATTAATTATTCTTAATGACTTCTTAATAATTTTTAATTACTTTATAAATTATTTAATTTATTACACCAAGTAATAAACCCTTAATTACTTTACCAAGTAATTATCAATTTAAAATTACTTCCCAATAAATAATTTTACCTTAACTCAATTACCTCTGTAATTGATCAATTACTTATCTTAAGTAATTTGCCTTATCAAAACTTTTTAAGTAAACATACTTAATCATTTATCAAGTGACTATATTTAATTAATTAACAAATTAATTAACTTACTTGATCACACTCATCTCATAAATCAAAATCGAGTAATTCATTCCTTAATTACTCTTAACCAAATTAATCTTCAATTAACAGATTAATTATCATCAACTATTAATTAATATACCTTAATTATTAATCAATTCTTCACTACAAAGTAATTAATCACTAATTACTTTTATAATTAATTAATTAACCTTAATTAACCAATTAATTATCTCTTAATCATTAATTAATAAAACTTAATTATTAATTAACAACCTTATTTACAAATTAATTAATTCATAAATAAAATAAATTAATCCTTTATTATAATTAATTAACCTTAAATAATAGTTAATTAATTCTTAATTAACTTGCATTTCAGATTAATGACCTTTTTAATTATTAATTAAGAAACCCAAATTATTACTTAACAAAACCTTTATTAAGTATTAATTAATTACTATTTTAATTAGCCCTAAATTACTTAATTAATTACTATTTTAATTATTTTCCTAATTAACAAACATGTTTTCTTAATTTTAAAAAAAAATACTTTTCTAATTAAAATTCTAATAAACAAATACATTTATAAATTTACACATGTTTGCTAAATCTATATAAAATACAATCTTTGAAAAAAATGAAACCAAATATAATTTAAATAAAATTATAAAACATTGCAAACTTATTTGAAAAAAATGCTATTTCAAAAGCCTTGCATTTATTCTTATTAAATAAACACAAATCAAGTTTCTATAGATAAATTTCTATAAAAAGAATAATACAAAACAAATCTTATTCTTAATTAAAAACATTATCTATATATTTTAAAACCAAACTATATTATTATTCTATTTTAAGATGTATGTATATTCTTCTTAAATTCAAATTTATATTCAATTCAGAGTCAAACTTAAAAATCAAATCTAAAAATCAATTTAAATAAATAACAAATTTTAAATAAGCACATTATTATTTACAAATAATATATTCTATTTTAAAATCAAATTAAAATACACAGAAATAAATATTTTTTTACACACACTTATCAATTTTGAACACAATAAATCTATTTACAATTTTATTTACACAAACAAAATAATTATTATTATAAAACCAATTTATAACCATAATTAAAACATTGTATTATTATTACTTTTTTATTTATTTTTAAAAAGTACAATTTATCAATTTCAAATAATTTAAATTAAGAGATTATCAACATTTTAAACTCCTGTAAATTCCGGGATATTACAGAAGGCCCGAATTTCCATACCTTTTGAGCCGACAATAAACCACATTTTCAACTCAAATTGCATGAATAAGCGGATCTTTAGGGGGAGAAAAAAAAATAAAGATAGAAAAGAATCTCACACGAATGGAATTATATATATAATATTGAAAAATAACTTTATAGCGGAAATTTGTTTTAAGATACATATATCAGAGTCTAACCTAAATTCAGCCTGGACAGTTATAAACATATGTTCTTACAAGTGCTGACATACATCAACAAAACAAACTTACAGTGGACGAACCTCACTAAGCAAAGCGGGTAATAGAATACATCCATATTTAGATGAATATCTCTAGTTCTCCTCTGGAAAATCCAACCCTCTTCACTAAACTTGAAACTACTCGGATCTGACCAGACTATTGAAAATGCCCGGATCAGGCTTGATAAACCTGTATGGGAAACTCAAATTATAAATGATAGTATCATATATCAGCCTTTGAATAAAATCCTTTGAAAAGAAAGAGTATCTCATAAGACCATGCCCACACATAACTACAGACGGGTTTTTAACTTATGATAACTAAATCACTTTTATATATCATAACGTTTGATATTATTTCTAATGACATATCTTTGAAAACATTGCAAATAAACTTATTAATCTTAGTCGAAACCAATATTAAATTCAAAGGCTATTCATTACGTCAATGCAAACAAAACCATAGGTTCTTATTGGAGAATGGATTTTCATACAAATGACAAGGTAAGGGACTACCTTCCGACAGTACGCCTTTAGAGGGATGCACCTAAGGTCTAGAAACTAAACGCCTAAAGCAACACAAGACCGGCCTTCCCCTCACGCTGGATAGTACTGAATATGTCATCACCCCGGTCGTTACCGACCTTTAACGGATACCAGATTCACACGTTCACCATATACTTAGACATGTGTAGAGTAAATCTAGAAGGATGATGACATCTCCTCATTGGGAGCGACCCACTTAGCCTTGCTGCTTCTACCATGTTTCTGTCATTTTCGAGTGATGAGGCCTGAGGCAACGATTACCTTTTCGCGTATCACATCATTTTTGAATGCCCCATTTTCATTTCTGTTGACTACTAATTGTCTTCCACAAAAATACAACCCTTGAGCTCATACGTCTCTAGGAGGGTATTAAGCTAAGAGAAGTTGCCTTCCCGGCCACCACAGATGTATGTTTGTAAAAACCAATGTACGTAATATCAGAAAATGCACAGTCAGACATCCATCCATAGAAGTTCATTCTAGGACTGAACGAAATAGAATGTACTTTCCTCAGCCATTACTAGGCGAGAAGTCCTTGTGGTTTTGAGGTTTTTCATAACAAAGAGACCATTGCTACAAAAAATAATTCGGGATTTTATCTCCAGTTAATAAACAAGTAGTCCCTCGTTATTATTTGTCCCAATATCTCCATCTTCAAACATCTTCAATCTTCGAACAGGTAAATTAGTTAGAAGTGGTTTTCGGATAGGAATCACCCAAATCTGACCCTGGTTCCTTCGAAGCTAACTAACATTTTAAAAGATGTTAAGTTCATATGTGGATATCAATCATCAATCAATTATTTCTTCTTTTATTTAAATCAAATATCTTTCTTAGATATATTCTCTTCAATTTATTCCATTTTCTTTTCAAGAGTATGGAATAATTAAGGCTCATTTATTAAATCATTTGATTTATTTAAACCTTTCTTAAAATCCTGGAGTAATTCCAAATCATTTTCTCTTTTACTTAGGAAAACCTTTCCAAATCATTCATTAAATATTAATCAAAGATTTCTTATATTCGATCCATAACTTTTAACTTAGAGAAAATATTCACAAATCATTCATTAAATCAAGATCAAAGATTTCTTTCATTCAAGTTATAACTTTTAACTCAGGGACAATATTCCTAAATCATTCATTTAAATCTAAATCAAAGATTTCTTTCTTAACTTCAAATCATATTCTTACAAATCAAAGATTTTCATAACAGAGCACTACTGCCACCTTAAATATGGTAAAGTTCACCTCCAGTGACTAGAGGCAAGTAATCCTCCATCATGAAGATCTTTTCTTTTATCTTGAAAAAAACTTTAAAAATGATCTTTTAAAGCATCGGGCTTTCCTTTCGATCTATTCCACCCCTCGTCTAAAATATAAAGCAAAGGTCAGGTAAGTTCAGGGCATTGGTTGCTCCATTCCTAACCTTAATTACACGCCTTGTTTTACCGTTTAACTGTCACGGGTGGGATAAATGTACTAGTCGTTTACGCATATTCAATTTATTATTATATTATTTATTAAAACTCTTATTAAAACTTCCAAATAATCTTTAAATGACTTAATTATTCTTTTAAAATCATTCACAAAATATTTAGGAAAGAATTATTAAGTTTAAAGTTACGTTTCAAAAGTTATTTAAAACTGGTGCAAAAAGCATTACGGAAAGTGTTGCAAATAGTGTTTTAAAAGTTATACTCTTCAAAACGAATTTTATATCATTTTGAAATTCATCTTTCAAACTTAAATCTCTTTCAAAACCTTTAAAAGATTTTTTAGAGTTTATTTTATATATATAACATCTAAAATATCAATTTTAAACTTTGGTCACTTTACTACAAAAACACGATTTTTCTAGAATTTTTTTTGGGAAAATTTAAAATATACAAGATGAAATCTTGATTTTCTTTCTTTATTTCTTTAAACATTTTTAAATGTTTATAAAACATTTATAACTCATTTTAAAAATATTTCAAAATGGTTTAAGCAATCCATGTACACCATTTAATTTTCAAAAGGAAAGTAATTTCATTTGTTCTTATCGACGTGTATTAACGTGACTTGGTAAAACAATTTAACAATCGTATCAAAAAATCAATACTTGATGGTCAAAGCATATATATAAGCATCCATAGCAACCATAACACATCATTAAACATGTGTGAGTGTGTATACATAAAGAGATGTTAAATAGTGTTTCTCACCATAAACCAAAGCGATAAACTTCCTACCAACATTCTAATCAATCAACACTTCACTAACTACTTCTTACTCCACTTAAACACTAAAAAACAACACCCTCTACCTTCCAATAGCTTGGTTGAGGCTTGAGATGGAGGTTGGTCGAATGTATAGAGAAGAAGTCCCAGAGCTTTGACTTGAATTCCCAAAATTAGATCCAAAAAATAGGTTATCTTGTATCTGATTTTAGGCCTTCTAAATCTCAAAGTTTAGAAAAGATGTTAACTAAAAAGTTGTTGAATTATTTTTTCTTGAATTTGGAAATAAGAATTAGAGATATGATAGAATGAAGAAGAGGTATTGTGGAATTGAAAAAAATGGAGCGCAAAAATGCACTTCAAAGAATTGAGCTTCAGGTATAGCAAAGCTCAAAAGTGGAAAAAGTGACCAACATAAAAGTTGTAGCCATTGGAATTTTATTTGGTTCAAAGAAAATAATTCTTAATTTGGATCTTTTTTATCAAGTTATGATCCAAACAAATTGGGCTATTCTCTGGCATAATAACTGGCCAAAATATGCACTGGAAAGAAGTGGATTTTTGACATAGTTAAGTTTAGAATGTGACAAAGTGGTCAACCTGAAAGTTATCGCCATTGCAAAAATACATGATTTGAAAAAATATTTGTATTTAGATTTTGCTTTTAAGAATTTACGGCCGAGAGAAGAAGAGGTAAAATATGAAGAAAAGATGAGTTTGATTTGAAGAGAATGAACATTGATTTCTTTCAAATATTTTATAAATATTTTGACATTATTTCTTTCTAATTTTTTCCCATGGCTTGAAATCCATTAAATAAGAGGGGGAGAAGGTAAAGAAGCTTGAGAAAAGAAGAATAAGAAGAAATGTGAATGAAAGTGAATATGGAGGTTGGTATTTATTGAAAATGCCCGGATCAGGTTTGATAAGCCAACGTGAGAAACTCAAAATATAAATGACAATGTCATATATCAGCCTTTAAATAAAATCCTCTGAAAAGAAGGAGTATCTCATATGACCACGCCCACATATAAACATGAACGGGTTTTTATCTTATGATAACTAAATCGCTTTTATGTATCAAAACATTTGATATTATTTCTAATGACATATCTTTGAAAACATTGCAAATAAACTTATTAATCTCAGCCGAAATTGTTACCATTATTAAAATCCAAGGCTATTCATTACGCCAATACAAACAAAACCACAGGTTCTTATTGGAGAATGGATTTCCATACAAATGACAAGGTAAGGGACTACCTTCCGACGTACACCTTTAGAATGATGCACCTAGGGTCCAGATACTGAACACCTAACCCAACACAAGATTGGCTTACCACTCACGCGGGATATTACCGAATATTTCATCACCCTAGTCGTTACCGACCTTTAATGGGTACCCGATTCATAATTCACCACATACTAAGACATGTGTAGAGTAAATCTAGAAGAATGATAACATCTCCTAATTGGGAGTGGCCCACATAGCCTCGCTGCTTCTACCTTGTTTCTGTCATTTCCGTGTGATGAGGCCTGAGGCTACGATTAACTTTTCAAATATCACATCATCTTTGAATGACACATTGCCATTTCGGTTGACAACTAATTACCTTCCACAAAAATACAACCCTTGAGCTCGTACGTATCTAGGAGGGTGTTAAGCTAAGAGAAGTTGCCCTCCCCGCCACCACAGATGTACATTTGTAAAAACCAATTTACGTAATCTTAGAAAATGTACTGTCAGACGTCCATCGATACAAGTTCGTTCTGGAACTGAACGAAACCGAAGGTACTTTCCTCAGCCTTTACTAGGTGAGAAGTCCCTGTGGTTTTGAAGTTTTTCATAACAAAGAGACCCCTGCTACAAAAAGTTAATCTGGATTTTATGCCCAATTAATCAACAAGTATTCCCTCGTTATTATACATCTCTATATCTTCGTCTTCAAATATTTTCAATCTTCGAACACGTAAATTGGTTCGAATTGGTTTTCAGATAGGAATCACTCAAATCCGACCTTGGTTCTTTCGAAGCCAAACATCGCTTTAAAAGATGTTAAGTTCATATATGGATATCAATCATCAATCAATTACTTCATCTTTTATTTAAATCAAATATCTTTCTTAGATGTATTCTCTTTAATTTATTCCATTTTCTTTCAAAGAGTATATGAAATCATTAGGCCTCATTTATTAAATGATTTGATTGATTTAAACCTCTCTTAAAATCCTAGAATAATTCCTAATCATTTTCGCTTTTACTTAGGAAAACCTTTCCAAATAACTTATTAAATCTTAATCGTGGATTTCTTATATTCAAGCTATAACTTTTAACTTAGGGAAAATATTCCTTAATCATTCATTAAATCTAAATCAAAGATTTCTTTCATTCAAGTTATAACTTTTAACTTAGGGACAATATTCCCAAATCATTCATTTAAATATAAATCAAATAATTCTTTCTTAACTTCAAACCATATTCTTGCAAATCGTAGATTTTCATAACAGAGCACTACTGCCACCTTAAATATGGTAAATTTCACCTCAGGGACTAGGGCAAGTAATCTTACATCATGAAGATATTTTCATTTATCATGGAAAAAACTTAAAATATGATCTTTTTTTAGCATCCTAGCTTTCCTTTCGATCTGTTCCTCCCCTCGTCAAAACATAAAGCAAAGGAAAAGTAAGTTCAGGGCACTGATTGCTCCATTACTAACCTTAGTTTCACACCTTTCTTTACTGTTTAGCTCTCATAGGAGGGATAAATGTACTAGTCGTTTCTACATACTCAATTTACTATTATATTCAATATTCTTAAATTATTGTTTAAGTGTTATAAACAATTCCTCTTAACCATTTAAGCAAACTCTTATTAAAACTTCTAAATCATCTTTATACAGCTTAATTATTATTTTTAAATCATTCACAAAAGGCATATATAAGCATTCTAAAACTATTTTCAAAATGTTTAAGCATTCCATATACACCATTTCATTTCCAAAAGGAATTGATTTCCTTTGTGCTTATTGACATGTATTAACGTGACTTGGTAAAACAATTTAACAATCATATCAAAAAATCAATAGTTGATGATCAAAGCATATATAAGCATCCATAGCAATCATAACACAATAACAAACATGTATATATATAAATAGAGATGTTGAATAGTGTTTCTCACCGTAAACCAATGCGATAAACTTCCTACTAACATTCTAATCAACCAACATTTCACTAACTACTTCCTACTTCAACACTAGAAAACAACATGTGCTCCCTTCCAATAGCTTGGTCGATGCTTGAGATGGCGGTTGGCCGAAAGTATAGAGAAGAAGTCTTAGAGCTTTGACTGGAATTCCCAAAATTTAGATCCAAAAAAATAGGTTATCTTGTATCCGATTTTAGGCCCTCTAAATCTCAAATTTTGGAAGAGATGTTAACAAAAAAGTTGTTGAAATTTTTTTCTCTTGAATTTGAAAATAAGAATTATTTGATTCCAAGTTGTTTTAAGGGAGATATGATAGAATGAAGAAGAGGTATTGTCGGATTGACAGAAATGGAGCGAAAAAATGCACTTCAAAATATTGAGTTTCAGGTATAGCAAACCTCAAAAGTGGAAAAAGTGATCAACATAGAAGTTGTATCCACTGGAATTATAAATGGTTTGAAAAAAATAATTTCTTAATTTGGATCCTTTTTTATCAAGTTATGATCAAAAGAAATTGGGTTATTCTCCGGCTTAAAAACTGGGCCAGAGAATGCATTGGAAAGAAGTGGATTTTTGACATGGTTAAGTTTAGAATGTGAAAAGGTGGTCAATATGAAAGTTATAGCCACTGCAAAAATACATTATTTGAAAAAAATAATTGTATTTTGGTTCTGCTTTAGGAATTTATGGCCGGGAGAAGAAGAGGTCGAATATGGAGAAAAGATGAGTTTGATTTGAAGAGAATGAACATTGATTTTGTTTTAAATATTTTATAATTATTTTAATATTGTTTCTTTCTAATTTTTTCCCATGGCTTGGAAGCCATTAAATAGGAGAGAAAGAAGGTGAAGAAGCTTGAGAAAAGAAGAAGAAAAAATGCGAATAAAAGTGAAGAAGCAGGTGAGTATTTATAGAAAAAGAAAGAAGTGGTAAATTACCAAAATAACCTCTTACCAAATTACCAAACAAACCTTACTTAAACCTAAAGCAATCTCCACTTTTTCAACATTTAACATCATCGTTTTACTTCTTACTTTATGTCTTAGCTACTTAAAGATTAAGTGAAGAAAAATAATTGTTTTGTTGGATTTTGATGTGATTGGGATTTGATGTTTACTTTTTATTTCTCTTAAACTTACATACTTTTCTTAATGATGTTGTTGAAGTTCTCTAATCTTATTTAGTAAAAGTAAACATGTTAGTTATTAAAATATGTACATTTATATGTTTCAAACATGTTATCCAAGGTGCAACGATGTTGCACCAACTTATTTTTAACAAAACGTTGATTTTTGACAAAATGTTTTACGGTCACATTTTGATGTTTTTGTTAAACTATTTATTTACGTAAACCAAACTTCAAAATAAATTTATTATTATTTTTTAAAAAGTTAAAATAAGTATATTTGGCTTATAAAATAATATAAAAAATATCCAACTCTTTTGTAAAAATACGGCATCGATTTATCGATATGCGATGAAATTTGTTAACTATTATAAAACAAGTTTTATATATTTATCGAACCATTATAAATTAAATTAATAATATTATTAAATTATTTCGATGTAGATTATATCTATATTTAAAAGGAATTATTTATCCTTTAACAAATTTCACGAATATTTATCCTACTTTATTGGAATCCGACTTTTGACAATTTTACAATGAAAATCTAAAATCTTTATTCATTATCAAAACTAAGTTTACTATTCTTATTTATCATATAAAATATGATTGTTTAAGTTTGAAAATTTACATTTGAATATTTAAAATAATTAATATCCCATTTTCAAAGTGGTAAAATTACTTGTCGTTACATATGGCTCGTATGAGTGGTTAGTGATGTCATTCGAGTTAACCAATATACCTACTTTCTTCGTGAATTTGATAAACCAAGTTTTTAGAATACTTGGATAGGTTTGTATTAGTGTTTATTGACGACATTTTAGTATACTCCAAATATGAAAGAGAGATGAGAATCATCTTAGAGTGGTGCTTGAGTTGCTGAGGCAGCATCAGCTAAAGGCGAAGTTTTCTAAGTGTCATTTTTGAAAGAAAAAGGTTAAGTTTCCTGGTCACGTTTCATAGGAGGGCTTGGTAGTCGATCCAGTTAATATCGAAGCTGTCAATAATTAGAAGAGATCAGAGACGATAACTGAGATAAGGAGTTTTCTTGGACTTGTTGGCTATTACTAGAGATTCACTAAGGATTTCTCGAGGATAGCAGCGCCTTTGACTAAGTTGATTGGGAAGAATGTGAAGTTTATTTGACCCGTTAATTG
This sequence comes from Allium cepa, assembly GCA_030765085.1. Classification (NCBI taxonomy): domain Eukaryota; kingdom Viridiplantae; phylum Streptophyta; class Magnoliopsida; order Asparagales; family Amaryllidaceae; genus Allium; species Allium cepa. Next base: position 452,163,749 of record CM060928.1, read on the forward strand.
TGAGGAAGGGTTCCTTAAGTTAATGCATTTGTTGGCTAATGCCCTAGTATTATTTATTCCAGACGAAAACCAAGGGTTGGTAGTATGCACCGATGCATGTGGGACTGGATTGAGAGCCGTGTTAATGCAGAAGGGTAAAGTGATTACCTACGCTTAACGATAGCTTGGACCGCATGAAGTGAGATATCCTACTCATGATTTGGAGTTGGCTGTCATGATCTTCATACTGAATATTTGGAGACATTATTTCTTAGAGGAGAGATTTTAGATATACACTAATCATAAGTATCTAAAGTACTTATTCTCTCAAAACGAGCTAAATATGCGACAGCAGAGAAGGCTAGAGTTTTTGACTGCTTATAACTTTGGTATAAAGTATACTCCTGGGAAAGGAAATTAGGTAACGGATGCTATTAGCAGGAAACATCAAAATATAGTGTTCACTATGTTGGCGGAATGGAAGGATTTAGAATCTTTGACTACTTGTTATGTGCAGTCGAGATCGATTGCTGGTTCTTGTCGAGGTACCGCGATGTTGGCCTGTTTAGAAGTCCGATCGGTGCTGATCGAAAGGATAGCTTCTAAATAGAAAGAGGATCCATTATTAGCCAAGAGGATTAAAAGGCTTGAGGTGGGATCAGAGACCGATGATCCAAAGGATTTTAACCTTGACCAAAGAGGATGGTTGAGAAAGAAGAGACATTTATTTGTTCCCAATATAGAGAAATTGAGAAGGGAAGTTTTAGAAGAGTGTCATCGATCCAAGTTTATGATTCATCCTGGAGGGACCAAAATATATTAAGATATGAAGAGGAGCTTCTATTGGAAAGGCATAAAGAGGGATGTTCGCTTGTGGGTTAGGTAGTGTGCGAACTGTCTGCAAGTGAAGGCCAAATATCAAAAGCCGAGTGGGTTGCTTCAGCCTTTAGAGATTCCGGTTTAGAAGTGGGAATCTATATCCATGGATTTTATTGACGGGTTTCCAAGGTCGAATAAGGGAAATGAAAGTATATGGATTATAGTGGACAGGTTGATCAAGAGTGCCCATTTCATTCCAGTCAAGTCAACCAGAACGGCACCTGTTTGGGCGAAATTGTTCGTGAATAACATAATTAGACTTCATGGGGTTCCTAGTAGCATAGTCAGCGAAAGAGATGCATTGTTCACTAGCGAACTTTGGAGAAGTCTATAAGAGGTATTAGGTACTAAGCTCAAGATGAGTTCAACATATCACCCACAAGCGGATGAGCAGACAGAAAGAATCAATCAGGTACTCGAAAGATTTATTAAGAGCTTTTATATTAGATTTTGGTGGATCTTGGGAAGATCTACTACATTTGATTGAGTTTTCCTATGATAATAATAATTATCAAACTAGTATAGGAATGACACTTTTTGAAGCTTTATATAGAAGGCCATTCAAATCGCTCGCATGTTGGTTAGAGACTGGAGATAGATTAGTCTTAGGTCTAGATATGGCTAGAGAGGCGTCAGAGAAAACTAATTTGATTTGAGAAAGGATGAAGGAAGCTATATCCAGACAGAAGAGTTACATAAATAAGAGGCATAAAGACTTCGAGTTCTTAGTTGGAGACAAGGTTTTCATTAAGGTATCACCAGTGATGGTTGTGATACGATTTGGGAAGTCGGGAAAGATGGCTCCAAGATCGTTGATCCATTCCAGATTATAGATAGGACCGGGAAGTTCGCATACAAAGTAGAGTTGTCGAGTAGTATGGCAAGTGTCCATAATGTATTCTATGTATCTTATCTTCGCAAGTATGTGCATGATCCAGAGACCACTATTCCTTCGATAAGGTTAGAAGATTTGGTAGTAGAGCCTAATTTGATAGTTTTATAGACAACCAGTCCAAGTTGTAGCGAGAGATAAGAAAAGATTGAGGTCCAAGACAGTCAAGTTGGTGAAAGTTCAGTAGAGCAACAACAAGGACTGTACTTGGGAGACTGAAGATAGGATTTGAGATGCCTATCCTAATCTGATTTGATGGTATGTCTATATTAGCTTTATATAGATAATTGCTAGTCAAGTAGGCAAGTATGGTTGTTTAGAGTCGTTACAGGTGATTATTATGTTAAGTATTTTGTCCTTATTGAATTTCGAGGACGAAATTCTCTAAGGAGGGGAGTCTGTAACACCTCTAATTTTAAATAACTTTATTCAGGAGATTTAAATAGATAAATTAAATAGAATAATGTAAATAAAAGAGTGATAAGGGGATCGAGATTTGTAGATAAACATAGAGGTCGTGCATAATTAACTTGAATGGGCTTATAAATGGTTATAAATGATAATTAAATTAACATAAGGGCATTAGGGTAATTGCCGCCCATATTTCCTTACCCTTATACTCTTATTCCTATGACATTCACATTCATTTTACCGCAAATAAAATAAACATAAGAAAGAAAAACAGGAACCGACTCTTAGGAGGAAGAAGAGAAGAAGAAATTCAAATTAAAGCTTAGTATTCAAGGTAGGGGAATCAATCTCGAACAAATCTCAAATTGATTATCCTAACTAAGGTGAATAATAATCAAAAAATCTCTATTTTTCTTATATATGATCATTTGATTTTCGAGTTTAAGATTAAATCCAATATGATGACTTTTGATGATATGCTTGGTTTTTATGATATGATGATATATTCAAAAAAGTTTGTTTGAAATTGACTTACGATGGTTTTAAAGGTAAAATCGTATGATATGACCTAATAATTCCATAAGGAAATTTAAAGTATAGGAAACATGATTTTGGGGTTGGGTTTCAATTTTTTTAACTTTCCAAGCCATGGATAATTTATTATGAATTTTCAAAGAAAATATGGTTAATTGGGTTTAGAAATTTATTTCAGATATTTTGGTTATGAACTTTATATATGTTAGATAACATATTAAAAATGAATTTTTGTGATTTTTGAGGATTTTTACTAAGAGAGTAATTATGGAAATTAAATTATTTTAAAAGGAGGACCTAAATGATTTAATTGTTGTTAAATGGGAAGGGCTTATTAGTTAAATTAACCCTATTTTAGATCTGAAAATATCCGCAATGATTTGTAAAATAATTCGAAAGGTATGAGCGAACCAATCAATTGTTTACATGTAGGCAAGTTGTTACAAAAAAATTACTCTATTTGGTAAAAACAGCCTTTTACCCAGAAAAGTACGTTTCGCCTCCTATAGAGGTACCTTTCAACCTAGAACTACTTCCTTCAATCAAGTCGAAACCTTCTAGGTCGAGGCCAATGAAGCCGAAACCAATACATATGGTATCACTTAGTTGGCACGTAGTGGATTGGAGAAAAAGATGGAAGGTAGGTTGTCGAAACATAGCTTCTGATGAGGTCGATACCTTTATTTGGTTTCTAAAGAAAAGTGCTTGCCTGTTTTATTAAAAGCTTTCGAAGGAGTCGAAACATAGGCTCTCAAAAGGATATTTTAAACAAGCTTTCGAAAGAGGGTTACCACATTATTGATTAAATTAGTAGCTTCCGATGGAGCTACATAGTTTTCAAATTAAAGCTTTCGGAAGGGGTAGTTTCGACCGAGTCCAAACCTTTCTGCGATCTTATGCCTTTCGAAGGTATTGAAGATATCAATGCTTTCGGACGATAACCGTTGTTTTATAAATGTATGCCACTTCCTATAGCTTTCGAAAGGGGTTTAGGGGTTTCGAAGGCAATGGTTTCGAAAGGGGTTTCGAAACTAACCTTCAAGCATTTTACCCAAATGACTTATGCTTTCGAAAGGGTAGTGCCGATGCCATCAAATTTTCCCCAAATATTTTTATACGATAAAGAAAGTTTCGAAAGGGGTACTTTCATTTATGTCCACTTTGACCGAAACGTTATTTTAAATATAAACCTAATAGTTTCGAAAGAGAGTCTTTCAATGGGTTTTGAAGGGATACATCCAAAGATTTCGAAAGGGGTACTTTCAATGTTTTCGAAAGGGGTACTTTCAATGATTTCGGAGCTATGCTTCTAAAGTTAAATGCTAATACTTTAATACATTCGAAAGGTTTCGAAATAAAGGTTTTAAAGTGTTCGAAAGATCGGAGCCTAATGTGTTGAAGATAGATTTATATGCTTTCGAAGGAGGCTATTCAGTGAGGTCGAAAGCAAGGTTTCAAAGGTTTCAAAAGGCTTTGTTTTTCAAAACAAACAATCCAAACCCGTTTTGAAAGGAAAGATCGATGGCTAAATAAAGGAGTTTTGAAATGGCTATGTATGAAGATTTGAAGAAGCTTTTCCTTGATAAAATAATAGGTTAAGGGGATTAACCACGTTTAATATGAAAATAATTTCAAGGATATTAAACCCATAGGAGTGGTATTATTATGCTATTATGGTTGCTTCTTTAATTATAACTATATTCACATTAAAATGGACCCATAACTGCATTTTGGGGATAAAGGGCAGAAGAACCAGTTAGGTTGACCCAGTAGTGAATATAAATTGATTAAACTCCTTAATGAGTAGAATTGCATCCAGAAGGTCAGGAAGACCAGAATATAGAATGCCTAAATAAAGAAGTTGTCGGTGAGATAGGTTTGTAGTGCACCCATGAAAACTATTATTAGTAAGTTATTGAAGTTAACAATAGGTTCATAGTTATCCCATGAAAACTATGTTTATAAAGAATGGTTGGCAGGGTCCAATTGTTTTGTAGTGCATCCATGAAAACTATATCCAGACTAAGTTATTGGCACTTGTCAATAGGTTCCTAGTTAACCCATAAAAACTAGGATAAGAGAGAAGTTATTGGAGTCACCAATAGATTCAAGGGAACCCACAAATTAATTAAGTTAATTGGCAGGGGCCAATAGGTTCATAGCACACCCATGAAAACTATGAAATAGAACAGGGAGTCCAGAAGATAAATACAGGCTATTAGTAAGCCACGAAGACTAATACATTAATAGCGACCCTATAAATTATAAATACGACAGGGAGTCAATTAAAAAGGGGATGGAAAATCTAGAATATTTTTATCTTATATACATATCATCTTAATATTTTGAAATGACTATGTTTTTAACCATTGTGAATGCAAGAGTATAGTATATGGTTTTATAAAGGTTTTAAGATACTAATAAGGGGAAAACCTATTCCACTAAGCGGTGTGGTCTCACTTGATATCCAAATGGGTTGAGATGTTAGATTATTATTCATACCAGGCTTTATGTCTGACTCAAAGTTTATATTTTCCCCTTAAACTCTCGGGTGCTTAATTGATTTTGAGTAGTTTGAGGGTTGAGGTTTTTAGGTACCTCATTTGACGAATAAGCTTACGAACACATGTAGGAGGCAGAATAGATATTTAAAAATCTTTTCACTTTGATTCTGCTGTGTTTATTTGCAAAGGAAAAGTTTTTTGATTTCCTTAATATATACTCTGATTAACCAAGGGGGCATCTTCATATGTCGCTCTTGGCGTATTTGTAATAATTACATATTTCTGAACGTGGTTTATAATCATGAGATTTTGTAAAGAATGTTGAAATGGTTTTTGGAATGGAAAGAGAATGTTGTTTTTGACATTTTGAAATTTTTCCATATTCATGTTTTTCTGCTATATAAATGTATTTAACATTACTGTATTTGATCGCCGAGGATTAATAAATAAGGATGACTGCAATATTCGTAGCCGTCAGTTTTAGGCCTTTAAGTGTGGGATGTTACACTTCCACTCAGCTATCATAGCCAAAACTGCATTCTGATGTTTCCTGCTAGGTGCGTCTGCCATCTTATTTCCTTTTCCCGGTGTGTACTCAATCTCAAAGTCATAAGCAGCTATAAACTCTAACCGTCTTTGCTGTCTCATATTCATTTCCTTCTAAAGGAATAAATATCTTAGTGACTTATGATCCATAAATAGCTCGAATCTTTCCCCCAAAAGGTAATGTCTCCGCACCTTCAATGCGAAAATTAACGCAGCTAATTCCAAATCATGTGTTGGATATCTAACTTCATGCGGTCTGAGTTATTGAGAAGCATAGGCAACCTCTTTACCCCTCTACATTAGCATGGCTTCTAATCCAGTTCCACATGCATCTGTGTATACCACTAAGTCCTGATTCTCCTTTGGAACAACAAATACAGATGCATTAGTCAACAAATGTTTCAGTTTCTAGAATGCATTCTCACACATATCAGTCCAAACAAACTTCACATCTTTTCGAGTTAGCTTAGTGGCTACTATCCACCATAAATTCTTAATGAATCTTCGGTAGTAGCCAGTTGATCCAAGAAAACTCTTTATCATAGTCACAATTTCGGGTCTCTTCCAACAATTCACTGCCCTAATCTTAGCCGAATCTATTGACAACCTTTTCTCTAAGACTATATGACTAAGAAACTTCACTTCCTTCTTCCAAAAGAGGCATTTCGAAAACTTTGCCATCAACTGATGCTGCCTCAGTGTCTCAAGCACTATCCTAAGAAACTTCATGATCTCTTTCATTCTTGAAATATATCAATGTGTCATCTATGAATTTAATTCAAATTCGTCCAAATGCTCTTGGAAGATTCTGTTCATTAAGTCTACGAAGAATGATGGGTCATTGGCTAGTCCAAATGGCATCACTAACCATTCATATGATCCAAATCTTGTCCTAGAAATCGTCAAAGGAATACTATCCTCTACTACACTAATTTGATGGAACTCAGTAGCCAAATCCAATTGAGAGAATACTTTGGCTCCACTCAACTGATTGAACAAATCGTCAATCCTAGGTAATATATATCGATTCTTTATATTTAGTCTTCTCATTCAGCTTACGATAATTGATACATAACTTTACTAATCCGTCCGACTTCCTTGCAAACACAACGCATATTCCCTAAGATGAACTACTCGGTCTGACAAAATTCTTACCTTCTAAATCCACAAGTTGCACCTATAGCTCCTTCATCTCGGTAGGTGTCATTCTACTTAGCAGTCTACAAACAGGTTCAGATCCTGGTACTAAATCTATCTGAAACTCAATGGCTCATTTCGGTGATAGTCCTATCACAAGCTCAAAGGCATATGCAAATTCTCTAATAACAAAAACTCGATTCAACTCGTCTTCTTCATCCATAACTCCCAACAAAGCACAAGAATCCAAATTCGGGTTTCCTACAGTGTATATAATCCGATCACTACAACTGGGGTGTCTAGGTGATATCTTCCCATCATGGAGCATCGTACTTACTTAACCAATCCAACCCAAAATAATTCTAAAACCTATGAAATCAAACACTTGCAAACTGCAAGCAAATATATGACATAATAACTCAAGCTCTAAGTAGTCACATCTCATCCCAAGAATCGCATACCCTCCTTTCGGATTCGCAACCCTTAAGGATGTAACTAGGTATGAGGGTTCTAAGTTAAGCTACCGAACAACGAGATATAAAAGAATGCGATGCACCGGTTTCAAATAGAACTCTAACTGACATACCTTGAATCAAAAGCGTACCTCCCAACACAACTTTTCCTTTCTTCTCTACTGTTAATTTTTTGGTGGCTGGTTCCAATGCAAACACTTTTCCATTTCCATCCTTGGCCGATTCCTTGCACTGGTTCTTATAATGTCAAATCTGATCATAGTAGAAGCATTTTATATTCTTCTTCCCGATCACCTTCTTTCCACCACCTAAACGACATTCATTAGTGAAATGCGCTTTCTTGTTACACTTGTAGCAGAAAATTTCTGTCTTTCCTATCTTGCCAGCTCCACTTTTCTAAGCTCTCTTCTTGTGGAAAAACTTTCTCTTCTGGTTCAGCCCATCTAGACTTTCCACTGCTTTGTTACCATTAAAGAAAGCGAGCATCTCCTCATTCCTTAAAACCATATCAACAACTACATCGCACGGATCCCTAATATGTGGTAAAGTTTCTTTAGCAAGCTCGGGTCTCAATCCATGGATGAACTTCTCATTCCTTTTGATAACTATGTATCTCAATAATTCCTCAAATCTGGTAGCATACTCAAACACTATCATGTCCTTCTTCACCAACTCAAAAAACTTCCTGAGCAGAGTTGACTTGGGATCTCCAACATGAATCTTTCCTTAGACCTCCTTATGAATTCCACCTATGTCATGGTCTCTTCAGCTACTCCCATAATAACACTATTCCACCAGTACAGTGCTGCTCCTTGCAACTGTCTAGATATCAATCTTCTTTTGTTCTCATCGTTGAGTCGTAAATCAGCAAAAATCCTCTCGCAATGAAGCGATCAATTCTCCACATCAATGCATTCTCAGTCCCAATAAATGGCTTCCCTCCAAGCCTAGCGCAATCCCTACTCTGCGTTGCACAGCTGTTAGCCTCCACGGCTTTCTAAATACCTTCTCCAGCATTTTCTCCAACTAACCCAGCGGCTACTCCAGTTTGCATCATGTTGAAAAAGAACTGATACATAGCTCCCACATCAACTTGCGGTGCTCCAGCCCCACATCAGCAGCTAGTGCTCGACCTGCATTTATTTGAGTATTCGATTTGGCATTTCCATTAGTTGTGGTGCTTCCTCTGCTAAGGTTAACTTTTCCATTCCTAGCATCCATATCTTACTTCCTTTAAAATCTACATTTGAACCTTTGTAAGATATGGAAGAATAGCCAAAGGGAGAAGGAAAGATGGAGATAAAATGTATACTTATATGTAACAAATACAAGTACGTTACTATAGCATTATCCCATGCCCTAATCTTTTCTCTAATTCCTTAGGATTATGTTTTTTTTTAAAAATCATTTTAGGTTTAAAATTTCTTTTAAGTTTTCATATACCTATGCTCTGATACCAAATTGTAACACCCTCTATTTTGAGGCCCGAAGCAAACCACTACAGATATTGCGGTCATCTATATTATTAACTTTCAATGATAAAATACGATAATGTTAATGGCATTCATAATATCATAAGCAAATGAATATGAAATAAAATCAACATAGATTTAAAAAACAGCTTTTCTGAATACATTTCAAATTAATATTTCGTATTCAATTATATAATCCCAAAATGATTCCCTGGTTTAGATAAATATAATTATTACAAAATACGCCAAGTGTGACATATGAAGATGCCTCCTTGGATGATTCGAATACTAAATAGACATATCGATCAATACATCATAGCAGAACAATAATGGATAGAGTCCTAAATAGCTAATCCTTGCCTCCTACACGTCTTCGGAAGCTTTGTTCGTCACCTACTAAAACCTAAAATGCATTAAATATCAATCTACTCAAATTAAATTTTGAGCACCCGAGAGTTTAAGGGGAAAACATAAACTTCGAGTCAGATATAAATCTCGGTGTGAATAATTCTATTACATTTCAGTTTACTGATATTAAGTGAGATCACGTCACTTAGCGGAATGGGTATCCCCTCAATAATATCCTTTTAAAAGTGTATCTTTTGCAAATCAAAATCCAAAAATCCAACTGATTATAACAATAATAGCAGTGACATATGTGCATATAAATAAGGTAATCAATGGATTATCCGTCCGAACATTATAGTTTTATCTAGCTGACTATTAACCACTGGCTGACTTGGATCTACCAAACATAATAAATATTCTAACTTCTGTTGGACACAATATTAGACGGTCTATCCTTAACTTACTTCTCCTAGGGTCAACTAATCCTAATGGTTTTACGGGTTCACCAATAACCTATATCTACTCCGTGTATTCCTTTCTGTGTGTAACATCATTTTAGTCCTAATTGTGGCAAAACCCAACATACTGGAATTTTGGACTTATATTAGCTTGGGGCTACTAGCTAAAGTATAGGCGGGACACCACAACAGTCCCATATGGTTTTTTAATATTTAAGCCATTCTTTTAGCAAATATCTGGGCTGACCAGCCTATTCCAATTTCATTTCTTTAAAAACAATCTTTACAGATGATTTACCTTTAAATTCGTATCTTTATAAAACAAGGAAATTATACTCTTTGCTTTACTCAAAATATTCATGCCATGAGATATGCTTTACCAAAATAATGTTGATGAAAATCTAAATCATTAGGGTTATATATCCCTTCGAAACAACATAAACACTTTAACCTTGAAAATAGTAGGCTGAAATGCCAAAACCTTCCTTTCGAATGTATTGGAAATAAACCTTTCGAAACCATTACTTTAAATCTTAAACATCCACTTTCGAAACCATTAAACATATCTTTCGAAACACTTGGAAATATTCCTTTTGAAACACTTAAAAACATATCTTTTGAAAGCATTGGGTTCAACTAAAAATTTATGGAAGCATAGCTTCGAAAACCAACTAAAAGTTTTCTTTCGAAACCATAGTATAAAAAAACAAACTACAAAGTATAAAAGGGGACACATTCAAAAGCTATCCTTTCGAAAACATTTTGGAAGGCGACTAAAATATTTGCGAAAGGAACGGAGACAAAAGTCTCCCCTTTCGCATGCATTGTTTAAAGATTGTAAAAAGTGGCCTCTAACAAAGGCGAAAGTATTGATGCGGCAACTAGGGTATCGACGGGGTTCAAAGTGGCAGCCCTTTCGAAACACTGTTTTAAACAAAGGTTGGTCTATAGGTTCGAAAGCTTCACCCCTTTCGAATGCATGCCTTCGACACCATCCTACCTTCCGTCTATCTCCAACATACTACATACCAACAAACTAATACCATGTATATTGGTTTCGAATGGAACGGAAGGGATTTTGTGCAGGTATATGATGTCGGAAGCTAGCAAGGGTAGTGGCGAAGATGTAATTTTAATAAAAACTGCATTTTAACCTTTTAAAGAAATTCTTTTTTATCTACCACTAATATTTAATCTTATTGGTTTAGAAAACACTATCGATTCCCTTTTATATAATTTGCTACCGAAATCAAACTTGGATTATTTGAAACAAATTAACACTTATGCCTTTCTCCTTAATAAAAAGTTTAAAACATTTAAGTCCTCTAACTTAAATAATTTATTAACCATAGTTATACACTTAATCGAATCACAATAATTCACATTTAATATGTTTTCTGACATATATAAATTCCAGGGCCGAAAACATTATTTAGTTGCTTTAAATAATTTAAACCTGAAATTAACTATTTTCCACATAGAAAATTCATAATAAATTCATAATTACTTAGAAAATTATGAAACTTGAAACCCACTTCTAAAATAATAATTTTGACCATATATCCAAAAACGCAACTCATTGGATGTCATATGATAGGTTTTCTAATCTAAACATATTATAAATTTCTAATTAAATCTCTATAAATCATCAACTTAAAGCATATAATCATTTAATCACTATAACATGGCATATAACTTGCAAATAAATGGTTTTATCCTTTAAAACCGAAATCATTATCAAAACATGAGATAGTAGTTATTATTCACCTTGATTTGATTAAAAATGTTGAGATTTGGATTAAGGTTGATTTCCTAAGCTCTTGATCTTGAATCTCCTAGGTTTATCTTTGGTTTCCCTTCTCTTTAATGGCTGGCCGAACTCCTTAAGTTTTAGTTTCGTTTATAGATGCAAATGAATGAATGAGTCGAGGATGAGAGGATTTTTGGGTATAAAAGTAAGGGCTCTTCCTATTTTTCCCTTCTAATTTTCCTCCTCCTTATCTTAAGTTTTAATTACTTATATTAGTTCATTCATACGGCACGACTCAATTTTAATTATCAAATCTCAACCTCTTAACCTTCTACATTATTTATTAAATTTATATAAATAAATTTCTATATAATGTTGACTAAAATTAGGGTCGTTACAATATCTCACAGTGCATAATGATAATATAAAATATTAACGTAAATGCAAAACAGACGAGATATGTTTGTATAACTAAACGAACCAAAACAAATATCACAGTGCGAGGTTCACAATAGTCATACAAAGCAAATGGAATAGAAATCTATCTCAAAATAAAGTAAAACATTAATAAAGCTCCACAGTGTTGCTCGGTGGGATAAGTTATAAACTCTAATAGTAATCATAATAGCACTAGCCTCCGACTCATCCTCTAAACAGCTCCATGCGCTAATCTCAAGCCTACTATATAGTCTACTCATTTATGAGTATTCGAGATGATAAGAAGCAAAGCATAAAATCTCGAGTCAGACAATAGTTTGGTGTGGGTGATAAACAATCTTAAAATAGTATGAAAACTAATATGGTATAGGACATAAGGTATGGAAAGTCATACCTGGCCTATCCCTACATCTAATGAATTAGCATGTAACACGATATATGATATACTACTATCATCATCGTATAGGTATACTATGCTAAGTACATAGTAGGTGTCAGGTTACCAAGCATACTAACAATCACAAGACATCCAACAACCATACCAATCATAGCAATCACACCAAGCACAAACTAAACACGTAACGATAACCGTTCTTGAGGTTTCGTGTCGCTATGTCTATTACCAAGGTCTCACTCTATCACGTATTGTCACATCCCTTCTCATGGCCTTACATCACCATGATTATTGCCGAAGTCTCACTCCACTGCAACCGTCCTCGAAGTCTCACTTCTCTAAATCTTCACCAAAGTTTCACTCCACCATGGCCTTTTTCAAATTCTCACTCTATTATAACTTTCTTCAAGTTCTCCCTTTATCCTAACCTTCTCAAGATATTCCCAATGTCTCACCTCACTACAATCATTTTCGGTGTCTCACCCCATCAGGACCATTTCTTGGAGTCTTGCTCCATTATAATTTTCTCAAGGTCCTCCTTTGCCCTAACCTTCTCAAGGTCTCTAGGATTCATGATAGCCCACTCTGTGTCCTCCCGGGTTGGCGACATCTCATGCCATAATTAGATCCAGTGTTATTTCGGATACCCATCTCATAGGTACTAGCCTTTCAGAGCAAGCCAGGTCATCTCACGATCGAGGATACAAGGCTGAGCATCCCCACATACCTCTGTCCATAGGAACAACTAACCTACCTAGAGTGATCAATGATCCCTTCCACACCCGATTTGTTCTAGAACTTTTCATGCCCGTCTACACTACTTCTCCTTATTGAACAAGCTTTATCATACTACTCTACTCCCATCCTCCACTTCCCAACCGAAGTACTCATCAAAAGCCTCATGCTGTCGAAGTTTGAAACACCTTTACTCGCCCATCTCATGTCATAGATTCATATCATTACAACTACAAAGTCATCACATCGAGGCGTCATGCCTTTGCCTCATCATTTATCGCCGATCTTCATCGCATTGTGACCATCAAAAACGAATGTCAAATGATCGTATGAACATATATATACAAATAGTAGAACAGCAAGTGCACGTTCCTTAAACCTTACCCTATAGGCCGCCACCAAAGTGATCGTAACCGACTAGAAAAGAGGTAGGGCCCGATCACTTTAGCAACCTCGAAACTTCAATTAAAAGTTCACAAATTGAAGTTTTTCTTTCCTTCCAAACTTTTCCCAACTTCCCTGAAGCTTCCTTGGCCCAAACTCGAAGGAGATTTTCAAAATCGTCAAAGCAAAAGAACTCGACCCCGACCTCTTTCCCATATTAAATTTTGACAAATTAAATACCAACCACGAGATGATTTTCCCTAGGCTCACCCAAATCACTCTCTAAACCCAAGGAAACCTAGTTTGTGGCATGAAGCTCTTCACTCCAACTCAAATTTCATCCCTACTGACCACTTTTGTTATCCACCGACCTCTTTTGACGACATGCGAATCAACCCCAAACCACTTGAAACTTACTGCGTAGGTTACTTAAGGCTTCAAGAACAACATATCCAAATTTCACCACATTCTAAGCACTTTCGACGACCACTTTTCTAATGACCTCTTTTGATGACCAGGTTTTAGACCATCAAATTAACTCCAAACCACTTGAAACTTGTTATGTAGGCTCCTTAAGGCTTCAAGAACAGCATATCCAAATTTCACTACATTCCAAGCACTCTCAAAGGCCACTTTTTTCGATGGCCACTTTTGAAGACTTTATTTTTTATCATTAAATTAATTCCAAACCACTTGAAACCTGCTTGTAAGCTCCCTAGGGATTCAAGAACAAAATATCCAAATTTCTCCACATTCCGAGCAATTTCGACGACTACTTATTTCGATGACTTCTTTTGGACGACTTGATTAAACCATCAAATCAACTCCAAACTAGTTGAAATTTGTTATGTAGGCCTTCATAAGGCTCCAAGAAAAACATATCCAAATTTCACCACATTCCAAGCAATTTCTACCACCATCTTTTCTAAATACCTTTTTTGGACAACCTGATTTTGGACAATCAATTCAACTCCAAACCAGTTGAAATTTTTTTGTGCAGGCTCCCTAAGGCTTCAAGAACAACATATTCAAATTTCACTGCATTTCGAGCACTTTTGACGACCACTTTTTCAGACGACTTTTTTTGGACGGCCACTTTTTCTACTATCAAATCAACTCCAAACCACATGAAATTTTCTAAATAGGTTTCCACATCTACCAGCACAACATATCCAAATATTATCGTGTTTCAACAAATATGATATCATTTCCACTAAACAACATATACTTTTCTAACTATGCAAAATAACTAGTAAATTCGTCAAAAAAAACCATACAACTACCAAACATCATCATACAACATCCAAACAATGCATAAAATTCATCCAAATATGATTTACTAGCCTAAATTGTTCTAGATTTGATTTCCTATAAAATAATAATTGTGGTTGGTAAACGATATAAATCGTGCAAGATTATAAATTTATCTTTTTAGACTATGTACTAGGGTGTTACTTATCTCAGATCTAAGTTTTCAGACATTTTTACTTTAATATTCGGAATAAAGATTACATTTTTACTACGTAAGCATAGTACACTGAAAGATATAAAATCACTCAGATAAAGCACGCAAATCCCTAGGCAAATCTGATATGGAACAGCGGTTACAAAAATCTCAACGCTTCTAAATAATAGATCTATCATCTTCTTATACTAATATCTCTTAGATCAACTAAATATAGTAGTTAGATTGGAGAAATCGTAATATTTAGATCTAGATTGGATTAGTGAAGGTGATTAAGTAAGAAGAGAAATGACTAATAATAGCTAGAAAGGATAATATTGACACTAATTTTTGAATTGGCAAAATGGGCTGCACTAATCAATCCTCAATTACCCACTAGTCTACTCAAAACTTGTTAGAATTTCAAACAACTATAAATCTTAACAAGCAAGTCCAAATTCATACTATAACCACACTCTAAAAGAGAAACCAACATTCTAATCTAATGAAAATGGTTTCAGACCCTTATTCAACCCCTATCAAATGTCATAGGCTCTACAAAAACTTTAAGGTTAAAACCGTCCAATTAAAATTCTATAGATGAAAAATGTCACTAGCTAACATTTCAAAAATTATAGAGTAATACAACCTTATGTGAATTTAAAAGAAATATTATACGATCATTTGATACATAAAATAAAAGTCATTATACTCTTCCCTCCTTTAGGAGTTTGCCCTTGAAATACCAATCAAATAAGGAAAAGTCAAAAATGGCTATCTTGCATACTTAACTATCATAAGCAGTCATCTCAAACATCAAACACACATCCATGCAATCATAAGCAACCAAATAATATATATGCCTATCGTAACATGCGGATACTAAGCTATTCTATATGACATTGTTATTGAAAGTGAATGCAATATGGATAAAATCCTACCAAACAAAGCCTTTCACATAATTAGTCCCCATAGTCCCTTCGGTCTCCTCTGTGTTATAGCCTCCACTTTCACTCTTGTTGAACTTCTGCTGACTTCAACATCTTCTATACGAAACCAACTAACTTGGTTAAGTATGTCCTTCCTCATCTCTACATATACTATTTCATCCCTTTCAGAGTGGATCTATCATCTCACTTGCCAACATCTTGGCTCTTCTTACCTTGAACGGAAATCATAACCGATAATATACCCATACAATATTCGCATTAGGAACTCCACTTCCCTGCATGGCAAAAACCTGACTACCTCTGGATGTTCCCTTGCTATAGAAAATGATAAAGACTCCTCATACGGGATCCCAACCAATACACTAAGATCACCATAACTGTACTTTCTTAGGTTTAAAGCCTTACTATAGCCTTCGCTCTTCCTCTGCCTTATTCGTCATCTACTGCATCTCACCAATCTGCCACAACTCCATATCCCTTTAGTCCTCCCATGCCAAATGATACCAAACCTAACATGACCCAAACAATGCAAACAAACATCCATGACTCAACACCTAAGTATTGACAAACTATCACTAAGTCATATATAAAATAAAAACATGCAAGCTATAATACAAATAAATGTGTACCTCTAATAAGAATACTCTTCCCCTTTTCCTTCCCCGATGGAGTGGTCGACAAAGTAGGAATGGCATCCAATGCATAAGCAATGGCACTATGTTTATTGTTCTATAGCTTTGGCTAGTCCTTCTTTAAGTATCTAGTCCTATCATAGATGAAACGCTTTCTCTTCCCACCCTTTGAGGCTTTATAGTCCTTGTTAAGATGTCCAGCCTTATTGCAATTAAAGCACTTTAGCTACCACTTGACTTTCTTCTGGCCACCCTCTTCCTGCCACCGCTTCTTCTCTTTTATTAAACCAAAATTAGGTTCAATGTTCGAAGTGTGTGTAAAAGGTGGCATGTTTGAAGCAATTCTAATAATACCCCTCGATTTTTCATGGATTTGTTCACAATACAATTCGTAAGATTAAAAGATAAAATGGCAGGTCCAAATAACAATAAGAGATGTACTCAAGTCATGTCCTTTATTTCCAATAGGCCAAAATAGGCAATATGCATAAGTCATATTCTTTATTACATTATGAGGCATGTTAAAAATGGTGCAAATATGCAATTTTCTAACTAGTCAGACCCTTGTTTATAGATATATTATCTTCACCCTCATTATCATTTATGCTCGTTAGTTTTTTCTTGAGTTCTCAATGCAAAGAACTTAGGGATGATCCTAACTGGAAAATGCGATAAGAGTGAGAAAGAAGTTAAGGGACTCCTTCCATAAACATGTGCATCTTTATTTATAATTGTTGGAAGGAGATAGGCTTGCTTCAATTGGCGATGTGGGCCTTTGATTTCTATATTGGTGATGGCTTCAACATGAATGCCTTTGAAGATTTATGAAGGGAATAGACTAAATCCTCTTGAATTTGCTATTATGAATGATTTGAATCTTCTTTCTTTGCATGGCCTTTGACATCTCTACAGCATTGATGTTATGTGACATGGATAACATGTGATATTCATGAAATAGGCATCGACTAATATCTGATGCCAATTATTATGTCAGCAACATGCTTTTTAGTGAGTTTCCTTGGTTGATGAAGCACAAAATCAATAAGACGCGGCATTGGAAATAGGCTTCTTTGAAGAGTGGCAATATTCACCTGAAATGTGGTATTGAAGATATGCGGTATTGATGATATGCAACATGGATAAGATATGATTTTGATAAAGCATGGCATTGAAGATGGGCAGTATTGATAAATGATGGCATCGGCTTCATGCAACATCATACACTGCTGTTATATGACTTCATGTAACATCCCCTTACTTGAAGGCCTAAAACTAACGGCTACGGATACTGCAGTCATCCAAAGTTATTAATCTTCGGCGACCAAATACGGTGGTGCTAGATGCATTGATACACAGATCACAAGAGTATGGAAAAAAATTAACAAATCAGAAACACATTTCTACATTCCATTCAAAACATTTGATGTTCATTACATAATCCCAAAAATGTTAACCAAGTTCAGAAAAATATAATTATTACACATACACCAAGAGCGACAAATGAAGATGCCCTCTTGGTTGATCAGAGTATAAAATAAGGCTAATAAATCTGCCTTTACATCCAAAATACACAGGGGAAAATTTAACTCTAAATAACTAACTGCCTCCTGCACGCCTCCGGAAGCTTTATTCGTCTAAGAAGAGAACCTGAGAACCCTAAACCTCAAACTACTCAAAATCAATTCAGTACCCGAGAGTTTAAGGGGAAAAAACTTCGAGTCAGACATAAAGCTTGGTATGATAATGATCTAACATCTCAATCCTTTTAGATATCTAGTGAGACCACGCCACTTAGCGGAATGGGTTTTCCCCTTACTAGTATCCTAAAACCTTTATAAAACCATATATTGTACTCATGCATCCACAATGGTTAAAAACATACATTTTAAAATATTATGATGATATGCATATATAGAATATTATGGATTTCCCATCCCCAGTTTAAGACGACACCCTGTCATAATTATAGTTTTTTGGGTCATTATTAGCCTATTAGGTTTCATGGGTTTACTAAAACCTTTCATACTACATGGATACCCTATCCTAATTCATAGTTTCATGGGATCACTAAAAACCTATAGGCATCTGCCAGTTAACTTAATTAATTCATGGGTCCTTTTGAATCTATTAGTCATTCCAATAACTAATCCTTTATCCTAGTTTTCATGGGTTGACTAGGAACCTATGGATTTATCTAGTAACTCACTTCTTATCCTAGTTTCCATGGGTCGACTGGGAATGATGCAGCGCATCATGATAAGTGAGTTATGTCGCTTAAGTTGCCCAACCACCTTAAGTCGCCGCCCAACCACCTTAAGCCTCCCCAATCATCCTTAAGTCGCATGCCAAGAGTCGCATGCCTTATAAGAAAACGAATTAAGAAATCAAGCCGCGTTTCTATAGGTCGTTCACTTATGCCGCATTTCTATAGGTCGTTCACTTATGTCGCATCTCTATAGGTCATTCAGCTATGCCGCATGATTCTCTTATGTCGCTTATGTCGCATGGTTCTTCTTAAGTCGTTCCTGAAGCTTATGTCGCTTAAGTCGCTTAAGTTGCTTATGTCGCTTAAGTCGTCCCTGAAGCTTATGTTGCTTAAGTCGTTCCTGAAGCTGTGCTATCTTCTTAAGTCACAAGTTCTTATGTCGCATTGTTGTTAGGTCGTGTGTTGTATTGTTAAGTCGCATATGTGTTGTATTGTTAAGTCGCATGTGTGTTGTATTGTTAAGTCGCATGTGTGTGTTGTATTGTTAGGTCGTGTGTTGTATTGTTAAGTCGCATGTGTGTTGTATTGTTGAGTCGCATGTATGTATTGTAATTTCCTATAAATAGGGGTGTGTTGTCATTTGTAAAGGTTGTTGATTTTGAAATAAAATTGTGTGTGAGCTTTGGCCACCATTGTTGGAAGTTGAGTGTGATATCCTTCTTCTTTCCATCTTCGGGTTGTTCGTGAGCGAATCAACGAATTTGAAGCCAATTCTCGGTATCACTTGCGAGTGATCAACGATCGAATTGTAGATCTTTCAAGATGGCATCTTGCGAGATCAAAGGGTTGGAGATAGCTAGATTCTGGCATCATCACGATCAACGGAACTAAGCATTTATCGTTTTATCGGTTTATTTGACACGAAATCATCATTTCGTGAGGAAGATCCTGGATAGGTTGTGACAGTTTGGTATCTAAACTGTTCGAGCCTAGTCAAAGCTGCGTCAATTGGTATCAGAGCAAAATCAGAGACAGAAACGAGATTGTTTAATGATCATGCCTCCGAGACGTGCTAATCGCTATCATAATGTTGAAGATTTGTATAGAAGACAAGAAGCTGAGCAGATGGAGCAGCGTATCAATGAAAATTTCAATGAGGGTATTGAAAAATTGGAGAAATTGATGAACGACATGAATCGAAATCAAAGGAGAACGTCACCAGTTTCGAACCAAGGTGGAAACAGGGTTTCACCATCGGTTTCGGAAGAAAGGAGGTGTCACCCTGGTCTTATCGAGATAGGAGAGAATCATCAGTTTCAATGATGCGAGACCACCATGGATACCGAAATGAAGAGGGAAGAACTCAACGTGGGTTCGAAAATGAACCATATCGTGATGCTGAAAGACAGGGTAGAAGGGACATGTGTGGTCGTAGGGACGTAGATGGTCAGGATCGATATCGAAATACATATGATTTTGAGGAGGATGGTGATGGAGGTAGTATTCATTATCGAAATCGAGGCCAAGTGCGAAATCAATATCTGGATTCAGAAAATGATCGTAAATGGGAGTCAGTTATGAGGATGGAAATTCCAGAATTCAAAGGTGGTATGCAAGCAGAAGAATTTCTTGATTGGTTGTTGAATGTTGAAGAAATTATGAAATTCAAGGAGGTTCCTGAGAATCGCAGAGTCCAATTAATTGCTACAAAACTAAGGGGAAGAGCTATGGCTTGGTGGCAACAAACTAAACTAACTCGGGAGAGAATGGGAAAATCAAAAGTTGTCACTTGGGAGAAGATGAGAAAGATGATGAAAGCGACTTTCTTGCCATACAATTATCAATCTCTTATGTATCAACGTTTGCAGAATTTGAGATAAGGGACGAAGACATTGAATGACTATGTAGATGAATTCTATCAATTCATTGCAAGGAATGATATTATGGAAACCGAGGAACAGCTAACGGCTAGATATGTTGGAGGGTTACGAATGCAAATTCAAGACATGGTTAATATGTTTAATCCAATGTCTGTTGCTGAAGCACATCAGAAAGCTCTAGCTTGGGAGAAACAAGGGAGACGAGGAATTGGTGTGTTTGCGGGTTCTAACAACCAGAATAAGGGTGCTAGTAGCAGTGCTAATGTTTCCAAGCCAGTCAATAAACGAATTGACAATGAAGCCGCTAAAGCAAAGGTCAATAACAGTATCAAGTGCTATAATTGTCAGGAGTTTGGCCATAAAAGTAATGAATGTACAAAGCCAAAGAAGAGAGCATTAGTTGCAGAGGAATGTGGGTACGAGGACGTGGAAGCTGAAATTGATTATTCTCAGCCATCGAAGTTTGATGAAGATGAAGAAGTTGTGTCAGGAGACGAAGGGTGAACTTAATGATAAGGAGGTCTTGTTTAGTGCCAAAGCATGAGAATGATTCTAGTTGGCTGAAAAGCCATATCTTTCAGTCTACATGTACTATCTTGGGAAAGGTTTGTCGATTTGTTATTGATGCGGGAAGCTGCAATAACATTATTTCTGAAAAAGCCGTCAAGAAGTTGTGGTTGAAGACTGAAAAACACCCTAGACCTTATAAACTGACTTGGCCAAAGAAAGGTGGAGAAGTGACAGTGGGAAGACGAGCATTTGTTACATTTTCTATTGGGAAGAAGTACAAAGATGATATATGGTGTGATGTTGTTGATATGGATGTATGTCATCTACTATTGGGAAGATCATGGCAATATGATAGAGCTGTACAACATAATGGTTGCATCAACAGCTACAATTTCATGTTCGAAGGTACCCAAGTTACCTTAGTTCCTAAGAAGCATGAACAAAGTGAAAACCAGTCAGAGAAGAAAGTGGAATCAACTAGTCTATTATCTACGAGAGAATTTGTTAAAGAAGTGGAAGATAGTGCTGAATTGTTTATGTTGATTGGGTATTAAACAAGTGAAGATCTTGAAATTCCTGCGGAGGTTAGACCGATGTTAAATGAATTTGAAGATGTCTTTCCTGCGGAATTACCCAAGGAATTGCCGCCGCTGAGGGATATACAACATCAAATTGATCTAGTGCCAGGTGTTATTTGACTGCATAGGCCGCATTATCGTATGAGTCCAAAACAGCATAAAGAGCTGAGGAGACAGGTTGAGGAGTTGCTTAAGCAAGGGCGTGTTCGAGAGAGTCTCAGTCCTTGTGCTGTACCAGCTCTGTTGGTACCGAAGAAAGATGGTTCATGGAGAATGTGTACAGACAGCAGGGCACTCAACAAAATAACTGTCAGATACAGATTTTCTATGCCAAGACTTGATGATCTATTGGATCAACTCAGTGGGTCTGTAATCTTTTCTAAGATCGACCTTAAGAGTGGTTATCATCAGATTCGCATAAGACCAGGTGATGAATGGAAGACAGCATTCAAGACTCGGGAATGATTATATGAATGGCTGGTCATGCCATTTGGTCTATCTAATGCACCAAGCACATTTATGAGGATGATGAATCAAATTTTCAGACCTTACATCGGGAAGTTTGTTGTAGTCTACTTTGATGATATCTTGATATATAGTGCTAGCATAGAGGAACACATTCAACACTTGTGAAAGGTGTTAACTATTCTTCGTCGGGAATAGTTCTATGCAGCGACGAAGAAATGCGTGTTCATGACGCCAAGTGTTTTATTTCTGGGTTATGTCGGGATACAAGTGGACCAGAGTAAAGTAGCCGCAATCAGAAATTGGCAATAGCCCAAAACTATAATAGAAATCAGAAGTTTCCATGGATTAACTTCATTTTATCGAAGATTTATACCGCACTTCGGTAGTGTAATGGCTCCTATTACTGATTGTATGAAAGGAAAGCAGTTTTCATGGACGAAAGAGGCAGGATCTGCTTTTGAAAAAATCAAGGAACTTTTAACCTCAGCACCGATTCTAGTGTTGCCAGATTTTCAGTTACTATTTGAGTTACATACAGATGCGTCCAAAGTTGGAATCGGAGGAGTGTTGAGTCAGAAGGGACGTTCAATTGCCTATTTCAGTGAAAAATTTCTGGAGCACGAATAAGTTACAGTACTTATGATGTGGAGTTTTATGCTATTATGCAGGCCATGAAGCATTGGAGACATTACTTGTTCCACAAAGAATTTGTTTTCTATACATATCATGAAGCATTGAAACATTTACGAGGGCAGAATAAAATTGTAGCTAGGCACGCATCGTGGATAGCTTATTTGCAACAGTTCACATTCGTCATACAGCACAAGTCTGGAGTAACTAATCGCGTTGCCGATGCATTGAGTCGGAGGAGTAATTTACTAACAACCAAGCGAATAGAGGTGATGGGTTTTGACTTACTTCCAGATCTTCTTACTTCAGATTCATATTTTTTCGAAATCCTAGACAAAGTCAAACAGGGAAACATGGCTGGATATATGCCGGTTGAAGGTTTTCTATTCAAAGAAAATCAGTTGTGTATTCCAGATTGCAGTCTACGAATGAAAATCATCAAAGAATTACATGAAGAAGGACACGTGGGCCGCGACCGTACTATGCAGTTGATCTCAAAATCTTATTTTTGGTCGTCAATGAGGAAGGAGGTTAAAAAGATCGTTCAGAGGTGCCATATTTGTAAAGTTTCAAAGGGGAACGCAACAAATGCAGGTTTATAGATGCCGTTGCCTATACCTACTAAACCATGGGTGGATGTTAGTATGGACTTTGTATTGGGCTTGCCGAGGACGCAACATGGCAATGATTCTATCTACGTGGTGGTTGATCGGTTTTCAAAAATGGTACATTTTATCACATGCAAGAAGACTGTAGATGTAGTTAATGTCGCACTATACTTCAGAGAGATCTATCGTCTTCGTGGGTTACATGAATCTATTGTATCGGATATAGACACTCGTTTTTCGAGTCATTTTTGGATGAGTCTATGGAGAATGGTCGGGACAAAGCCGAAATTTAGTAGTGCTTATCATCCACAGACGGATGGACAGACAGAAGTTGTGAATAGATCCCTAGGTAATCTATTGAGTTGCCTCGTGAATGACAATTTGAAGAGTTGGGATTCCAAACTGTGTCAAGCTGAGTTTGCACACAACCATGCAGTTAATCGTAGCACTGGGTTCAGTCCATTGCAGATCGTTTACTCAACAATCCCTAAGCGGTCATTAGATTTATCTATAATACCACAGCAGAAAGGAGTGATCAAACGAGCTAGTGATTTTGTGAATGAATTGCAAGAGTGCCACATGGTTGTGCAGGAACGATTGTTTAAGGCGAATGAGAAATATAAGCAATCCGCAGATATTAAACGACGAAATGTTGAGTTCAAAGAAGGAGATTTTGTATATGCAGTATTGACTAAGGATCGATTTCCTATTGGTACTTACAACAAACTAGCTGCTAGAAAGAATGGCCCTTTGGAAATCGTAAAAAAGATTAATGAGAATGCTTATCAGTTAAAATTGCTGGATCATATCCATACTGCTGACGTTTTCAACGTCAAACACTTGATTCCATATCATGAGAATAAGTATGTCGAAGAAGAGGAAAGTGTAAATTCGGGGTCAAATTCTTTTCAACCAGGGAAGGATGATGCAACGCATCATGATAAGCAAGTTATGTCGCTTAAGTCACCCAACCACCTTAAGTCGCCGCCCAAGCACCTTAAGCCGCCCTAATCATCCTTAAGTCGCATGCCAAGAGTCGCATGCCTTATAAGAAAACGACTTAAGAAATCAAGCCGCGTTTCTATAGGTCGTTCACTTATGCCTCATTTCTATAGGTCGTTCACTTATGCCACATCTCTATAGGTCGTTCAGCTATGCCGCGTGATTCTCTTATGTCGCTTATGTCGCATGGTTCTTCTTAAGTCGTTCCAGAAGCTTATGTCGCTTAAGTCACTTAAATCGCTTATGTCGCTTAAGTCGCTTAAGTCACTTATGTCGCTTAAGTCGTCCCTGAAGCTTATGTCACTTAAGTCGTTCCTGAAGCTGTGTTATCTTCTTAAGTCACAAGTTCTTATGTCGCATTGTTGTTAGGTCGGGTGTTGTATTGTTAAGTCGCATGTGTGTTGTATTGTTAATTCGCATGTGTGTTGTATTGTTAAGTCGCATGTGTGTTGTATTGTTAATTCGCATGTGTGTTGTATTGTTAAGTCACATGTGTGTGTTGTATTGTTAGGTCGTGTGTTGTATTGTTAAGTCGCATGTGTGTTGCATTGTTAAGTCGCATGTGTATTGTATTGTTGAGTCGCATGTATGTGTTGTAATTTCCTATAAATAGGGGTGTGTTGTCATTTGTAAAGGTTGTTGATTTTGAAATAAAATTGTGTGTGAGCTTTGGCCACCTTTGTTGGAAATTGAGTGTGATCTCCTTCTTCTTTCCATCTTCGCGTTATTCGTGAGCGAATCAACGAATTTGAAGCCAATTCTCGGTATCACTTGTGAGTGATCAACGATCGAATTGTAGATCTTTCAACACGACATCTTGCGAGATCAACGGGTTGGAGATAGATAGATTCCGGCATCATCACAATCAATGGAACTAATCATTTATCGTTCTATCGGTTTATTTGACACGAAATCATCATTTCGTGAGGAAGATCCTGGATAGGTTGTGACAGTTTGGTATCTAAACTGTTCGAGCCTAGTCAAAGCTGCGTCAGGGAAACTATTGATACCTCTCCTTATTTCATTCATATCCTAGTTTTCATGGTTTAACTAGTAACCTATTGACTGATAATAATTCTTAATCTGGATATAGTTTCCACGGGTTCACTTCAAACCAGTTGGCCCCTGCCAACCATCCTTTATACATAGTTTTCATAGGTAACTATGAACCTATTGGTTACTCCCAATAACTTCCTAATCATAGTTTTCATGGGTTTACTATGAACCTATCTCTGGATGACTTCAAGATTTCAAGCATCCTATACTTTGGTCTTCCTAACTTATTGGATGTAATTCTACTCATTCAAGAATTTAATCAAACAATATTCACTACCGGGTTAACCTTGCTAGTTCTTCTACCCATTTATCCCAAAATACAGTTATATCTACTTTACCATATGAATATACTCGTATTTGAAGAAGCAAACAACAATTTAACAATATAACTCCCGTGGGTTTTAGGTCCTTGAAATGCATTTCATATAAACATAGTTAATCCCTTTAACTTATATTTTTATCAAGGCAATACTTCTTCAAATTTACATACTTAAAGTCATTTCAAAGCTCCTTTATTTAGCCATAGGTTTTTCCTTCAAAGATTTATTTTGGATTTTAAATCCTATCGATGCCTTCAAAATTTTGCTTTCGACCTTATAGGCTGACCTCCTTCGAAAGCATAAAAATCCATCTTTAAAATACTAGGATCCTAACTTTCGAATAATTTAAAACATCTTTTTTGAAACCTTTTGACCATATTAAAGTATTATCATACAAGTATAGACACATAGCTTCGAAAACATTTGAAAGTAACCTTTCGAAGCCAATGAAGGTTACCCTTCGAAACATTGAAAGTACCCCTTTCTAAAACATTGGGTTTATACTTAAAACATCATTTTGGGTCAAAGTGAACATAAGCGAAAGCATCTCTTTCGAAACTATTCTTTAATTCAAAAAGTATTGCGGAAGGTTGATAGTGTCGTAACCATCCTTTTAAAAGCATTAAATCATCTGGGTAAAGTAATTGAAGGTTAGCTTCGAAATCCCGTCTAAAACCATTGCCTTCGAAACCATTAACCCCTTTCGAAAGCATTAGAAAGTGTCTTGCATTTATAAAACAGCTGAACCTTTTTCGACTAGATTGATGCCTTCAGCTCCATCGGAGGGTCACTAATTCACTGAAGGGTTTCGATTTGGTCGAAGCTACCTCTTTCGAAAGCTTTAAACAAAATTAAGTAACTCCTTCGAATGCTACTTCTTTTAAACAAAGGCGATGGCTCTCTTTCAAAAGCCTCTTTAAAATACCCTTTTGAAACCATAGTTTAGACTATGCTGAAACCCCTTTAAAAACAGGCAAGTGCGTTTCTTTTCAAACTAAAGTAAACTTAGGAACTGTTTGCGCCAAAACTGGTCACAAACACCAATTGCCGAGTAAATCACCAATTCACAATCATAGATTACACATGACAAGTATGTAGAGAATAAAAAATGAAGGTCACTTAGAAATTTAGGAAGAAAGCAGTAAAGAACACAAACATTATAGTGGTTCAGCAATCCGACCTATGTCCACTTTGAAGTTGATGACTTTATTGATGTTTACTTGCTGATTACAACTGATTACAGTGGACTACAGTGATGAATTTCGAGTACAACAATAGCTTTGAAGTACAAAAATGGTTTCGATAGTGTATGGACGTCGATAAGCCAAAGATCCTTCTTTTGCAGGCTCTGGGGTGCTATTTATAGGCGTAGGATGCAAATATCTCGCTCAGTCTCGGGAGACCTCTTCTGGCACGTGTGTGGGCCCACGCGATCGATCCCATGTGATTTCGACTCGACCCGTGATTGATACAAACAAATTTCGTATCGATCAAGATTCGATCCAATCGAGTCGAAATTTGGCAAGAACATTCCTTAGGTCGTACGTAAGCTCTTGTGAAAATTTCGTAGCATTTGGACTTGTGGATCGTGAGATATGATCAGTCCAATTTAGGGTTTTTGGTAGGCTATGCAATTCATATTGATCCCCTTCACGTCGCTTTTGTTCGTATCGATCAGGGCGCGTGCCTGTGAGTTGACCTGGCACTTGTTTTTAGGATCGATCCACTCTTGATGCCGAATCGACCTAGTCCATCCAGTGTTTAAGCCTCGTTTGTATCGACCTAATGGACTCCATTCTTCTTATCGATCCCAGGATGCTCACTTCGTCTCGAAGGGTCAATGACCTTCCCGTATCGTTCGAAAAAGGGTGACATTCGTATCGATCCATTATGTGCTCTTCGTATCGATTAATGTCGATCGATACGGCATACGTGGATGGGTTGATCGATACGAAGTATATGGAATGATCGAAACGAAACGGCAATTGCCCATGTATACGAATTAGCCGGTGGTGATGGATGCAAAGTGGGATGAGCCCGGACCGATACGAAGTATTGCGTGCTTGATGGATACGAACAGCCTATGTATTATGGATACGAATAAGGCCTGTGAATCAATGGATACGAAATGCACTAAACCCGATGGTACGAACAAGAACAATGTTCAATTTTGTATTGATCATATCTTGAGCATATGGACTCGGATTGACTTGAAATTTTGAACGTTGGCTTTCATAACTTTACTTTTCATGTCACATCAATTGTAGCTTGATCCAGATTCGGATAAAATTCATCAATATCCATGGTAAACTTGTGTATAACCGATCTTCGGGACAAACTGTTTTTGGTTTCTAGTCAATTTCTTGGTGTCATGGCCTTGCCAAAAGGCGGGATAACACTTGCCCCCCCAAACATGCCTTAAGATAGAAAGGTGCATTTTGTAGTTCGATAAGCCGAATATTTGTATCCTTTTAATGACCTGCAAAGAGATCGATAGTTTTACTTGACTTTGAATGACGATCGTTCGAGATCGTATGTCATTAGAGGTGGTATTCGACCGTTCGAGGTCAGATGCCGTTCGCGGCGAATGGTGACTGTTCGCGGTTGGGGTGCCGTTCGAGGCAATTTATGATCGTTCACGATCGGAAGTCGTTCGCTGTGAATTGTGACCGTTCGTGGTCAGGTGCCGTTCGAGGCGAATTATAATCGTTTGCGGTCGGGTGCAGTTCGAGGCGAATTGTGACCGTTTGCATTCGAGTGCCGTTTGAGGCGAGCTATGTGTGCCTGGGGGGACTTAGTATTATTAGTGTCAGATCTCACGTTCTAGTGAGTTTTTGAATTGTTTGTGGTGGTGGTTTATCGTCATCTCAGAGCATGCCTGAGGATCGTTCGCGATTTCATACATGTGTAAGTGGCTCAGCCGTGATGGAATCACAAATAGAAGATTTACATTCAAAATGAGTCTTTCAACAAAAATTTCCAACAAAACCAAATCCAAACATGAGAAATAGAAAACAAAAGCAACACGGAGACGTAAAAGTCCCAACACCTACACCGATGCGATTAGTAGTCGTATCTGATCATCCCTGAGGATCATTTGTGGTCCTGTATATGTGTAGATGACTTAATTGTGTTAGTTTGGAGTTTTCCACTTATTCTTTATTATTTCAATCAGTTGATGACAAGCTGACTCCCCGATCCTGAGCCGTTCCCAGTTGATGTAGGTGGCGGCCGCTCTCGTTCCGCCATTGTTGCTCCCCTTCTCACTTATTGCGATAGCAGACCATTCTGGATATGCTCCTCAATCTCATCCTTCAAGTGCCTACAATCGTTCATGCAATGACCATTCAGCTCGTGGAATAAGCAATACTTGTCAGATCTTCTTTCATTGCTGGTCAGATCCCTTCTCATTGGCTTTCAATCAGGAATCTGCCCCTTGGTATCCTGTAGATTCGCTCCAAAGTCTCATTCAACTCCGTATAAGAGGTGAATCTTGGTTCCTTTCGTGGTCGCGTCGGTCCATCACCGTTATCATTGGCCTTTCATTCCCCATTATCAGTTCCTGAATCACTTTTAGGAGGATTTCCGCCCTTGACTGGATAAACATCGACTCCTTCCTCTCTTTCAGCATTTGCATCCTCTAATCCTAAAAATCATTCAGCCTCATGATAAAATTCTCCTAGATCCAAAGGGGGATCCCTTGTTAGTGAATTTTTGAACTATGTTCCATCAACTATGCCAGATACAGCTGCCATTAAGACCATGGTTGGATCTGGGCGATCCACCGATGATGTTGCTACATTAAATCGTGTTAAGAAGTTCCTCAAATATTCTCCGGTCTTCTGCTTCAGTGCCGCTAGACTCATCACATTATTGGGCCTCGAGATATGAACTATGAACTGCCTCATGAACATCTCAGTCAACTCGGTCCATGTTCCAATGGAGCCATTTTCCAATTGCCTGAACCATAATGCTGCTATGTCTGTCAGATACAATGGAAAACATCGAGCCATTACTTCCTTCGATGCCCCCAGCACTTCCATATGTCTCATATATCTTGTCAGATGAACAGCTGGATCTGTCCTTCCATCATATGTCTCCAATATCGGTAGCTTAAATTCAGGTGAATTCCTGGCATGCTTAATTGTGGGAGCGTAGGGGCTTCTATTAACATCTTCCAAATATCTATTCACCAGTCCGCCACTCATGGCTCTTCTGACCATCATCGCCAACCTGTCACCGTCGCTAAGCTGTAGTCCTTGTCCGTTGCCTCTGATCTGCCCCCCAATCCCACGAGGTAATGCAGAAATCTGTTCTCCTTGACAAACATCCATTTCCTTATCAATTCCATGTCGAATAATTCTGCATGGTATCCTGCCCGAAGATGGATCGACATACTCCTTGGGAATGCCCCTAGCTCTGGGGCTGCTCCTGATGGTATTGCCCTATTCTGAACTATGGTGGCTCCATGCTCCTAGTTGCTATCGCTAGCATTTCCTGTAGTCAGGTTAACTTGATTCTGCGCTTTAGTTTTTCCAGCTTGTCGGAGTAAGTTCTACATCATCTCCTCTTGTCTTTTCAGAAGCTCTTCATGCATAGCTCCCATCATCATCTCCATCTCATCTCTGCCGATGAAGGCTGAAGTTTGATTAGCTCCTGAAGATATTTCCTGGCTTCCTTCATGATGACTTCTTTCAGCCCTCTGTCTTCTTGTCGATTGCTTTGTCATGGCTTTTAGATCTGATCCTTTAGCTCTCCAAATTTGAACCACAAATCCGGTATGGCGGGTGATAGTCCTTCTCGGTGAAAGCACGAAAATGTTTATGCCAAAATTAGTCACAAACACTTAATTGCTGATGAAAGCACTAATTCACAATCATATATTACAGATGACAAGTATGAAGAGAACAAAAAATGAATATCACTAAGAAAATTAGGAAGAAAGCTGTAAAGAACACAGAATTTATAGTGGTTTGGCAATCTGGCCTATGTCCGCTTTGATGTTGATGACTTTATTGATGTTTGCTTGCTGGTTACAACTGATTACAGCGGATTACAGTGATGAATTTCGAGTACAACAGTAGCTCTGAAGTACAAAAATGGTTTCAGCAGAGTCTGTATGTCGATGAGCCAAAATATCCTTTTTATGTAGGCTCCAGGGTGCATTTATAGGCGTAGGATGAAAATATCTCACTCAGATCTCGAGAGACCTCTTCCGGCACGTGTGTGGGCCCACGCGATCGATCCCATGTGATTTCGACTCGACCCGTGATCAATACGTACCAATTTCATATCGATCAAATTCGATCCAATCGAGTGGAAATTTAGCACGAATATTCCTTGCGTCGTACGTAAGATCCTATGAAAATTTCATAGCATTTGGACTTGTGGATCATGAGATATGATCAATGCGATTTAAGGTTTTCGGTAGGCTGTGCAATTCTTATCGATCGCCTTCGCGTCGCTCTTGTTCATATCGATCAAGGCATGTGTCTGTGAGTTGATGTGGCACTTGTTTTTAGGATCGATCCACTCTCAATGTCGAATCGACAGAGTTCCTCTAGTGTTTACGCCTCGTTTGTATCGACCTAATGGACTCCATTCTTCGTATCGATCCCAGGATGCTCACTTCATCTCAATGGTTCAATGGCCTTCTCGAGTCGATCGAAAAGGGATGACATTTGTATCGATCTATTATGTACTCTTCGTATCGATCAATGGCCGATCGATATGAAATACGTGGATGGATGGATCGATACGAAGTATACGGAATGATCGACGGGAAATGGCAATTGCCCATGGATAACAATTAGCCGGTGGTGATGGATGCGAAGTGGGATGAGCCCGGACCGATACGAAGCATGGTGTGCTTGATGGATACGAACAGTGTATGTTTTGTGGATACAAATAAGGCCTGCGAATCGACGGATACGAAGTGCACTAAACCCGATGGATACGAACGAGAACAATGTTCAATTTGTATCGATCATATCTTGAGCATATCGACTTGGATTAACTTGAAATATTGAACATTGGCTTTCATAGCTTTGCTTGTCATGTCACATCAATTGTAGCTTGATCCGGACTCGGACAAAGTTCATCGATATCCATGGTGAACCTGTATGTAACCGATCTTCGAGACGAACTGTCTTTTGTTTCCAGTCAAATTCTTGGTGTCACGGCCTTGCCAAAAGGCGGATAACAGGAAACAACTCCTTCGAAAGTAGCCTTTCGACACCCCACCTTCTGCCTTGGTCCAATTCACTACATACCACTTGAATGATATCATGTGCATTGGGTTACTGGTTTCGATCTAGAAGATTTTGACTTGGTTTGAGGCAAAAGGTCTTGGTCGAAGGGACCTTCTAAAGAAGGCAAAACCCATTTTCCTAAACAAAAGGTTGTTTTTACCAAATAAAGTAAAAATTTTGTAACAAACTTGCCTACTTGTAAACATTTGATTGGATTTCGTTAACTTTTAAATAAGTTGGATAATTTTTGCCGCATTTTCTCAGATCCAAAATCATTATAGTTTTTAACAATAAAGCCCTTTGTATTAATAAAACAATTAAATCATTTAGGTCCTCGTTTCAAAATAATTTAATTTCCATACTAAATCACTTAGTAAAAATTCCTAGAAATTCCTGAAATTCAATTTAACCACGTTATCTAACATATCAAAATTTTATAACCAAATTCTGAATAAAATTTCCAAAATAAATTTATAAAGCCAAACGACCATATTTTCCTTTGAAAAATCATAATAATATTTCTATGGCTTGGACAATTCTCAAAATTGAAACCCAACTTCAAAATCATGTTCCTCATAACATAAAATTTTCCTATGGCATTTAAACATCATTTAGTCTCAGTTTTGATCCAAAATCATGCAAAAATCTTTCAAACAGCCTTGTTCAAATCTAATAAATCATGGGTCAAGCATATCATCATCCAATATCTCATAAAAACGAATTTATCACTTAAATTCGAAAGTATATGATTTCAAACAAAATAGACATGTAGTGGCTATTATTCACCTTAGATTGGATAAGAAAATTGATGCTTGATTGAGATTGATTTCTTCTAGCTTGTTCCTAAGCTTCAGATTGTTTTTCTCTTCTTTGCTATCCTCTTAATGGCCGGCTCTCTTCTTTTTTATGGATAAAATTTTACTTGTGATAAAATGAATGTGTACGGCCTAAAGAAAATGGCATAAGGGTGGAGAATATGGGCGGAAATTACCCTAATGTCCTTATATTTATTTTAGCTAACACTTAACCGTTTATAAGTTCATTTGATTTAAATAAGCATGGACACTTAGTTTGTTAATCAACCTTAATCTCCTTATCTATATTATTCTATTTAATTTATTCAAATTAAGTCTCCTAAACATTGTCAATAAAAATTAGGGGTGTTATAGGCTCTCCTTCTTAAAGAATTTCGTCCTTGAAATTCAGTAAGGACTAAATACTAATCATAGCAATCATCTCTAACTACTCCTAACAACCATACCAGTCTACCTGACTATGAAATATCTATATATACCTAATATAGACATACCATTAAAGTAGATCAGGATAAGCATCTCGAATCATTTCCTTTGTCTCCCAAGTACAGTCCTTCTCGTTATCGCTCCACTAGACTTTCACTAAATTGACAGTCTTGGTCCTCAATCATTTCTCATCTCTCATTACAACCCGAAGTGGTTGTCTAACAAAAGTCAAATTAGGCTCTACTACCAAATCCTCCAACTCTATTTGAAGAATAGCACCCTCTGGATCATGCACATACTTGCGAAGATGAGACACATGGAATACATTATGGACACCTTCCAAACTGCTCGGCAACTCTACTCTGTATGCAAGCTTTCCATTCCTTTCTATAATCTGAAATGGACCAACATATCTCAGGGCTAACTTTCCAGACTTTCCAAACCGTACCACACCCTTCATCGGTGACACTTAATCGAAAACCTTGTCTCCCACTGAGAACTCTAGGTCTTTACACCTCTTATCTACGTAACTCTTCTGTCTGGATTGAGCTTCCTTCATCCATCCTCGGATTAAATCAATATTTTCCGATGCCTCTCTAACCAAATCCGGACATAAGACCAATCTATCTCCAGTCTCCAACCAACATGCTGGTGATTTGCAAGGCCTTCCATACAAAGCTTCAAAAGGCACCATTCCTATACTAGATTGTTAACTATTATTATAGGAAAACTCAATCAGATGTAGGTGATCTTCCCAAGATCCGCCAAAGTCTAGTACACAAGCTCTCAACAACTCCTCAAGCATCTTATTGACTCTCTCTGTCTTCCCATCCGTCTATGTGTGATATGTTGTACTCATCTTGAGCTTGGTACCTCGTACCTCTTGTCGACCCCTCCAAAATTCACTAGTGAATAAAGCATCTTTGTTGTTGACTATACTACTAGGGATTCCATGAAGTCTAGCTACGTTCTTCATGAACAACTTTGCCAAAACTGGTGTCATCCTGGTCGACTTTACTGGAATGAAATGGGAACTCTTAGTCAACATGTCCACAATAAACCATATAATCTCATTTCCTCTCCTTTTCCTTGGCATCCGGTCTATGAAATCCATGGATATCTAATCTCATTTCCATATGGGAACCTCGAAAGGCTGAAGTAACCCATTTGTCTTTTGATGTTCGGCCTTCACTTGTTGACAGTTAACACACTGCCTAACCCACAAGCCAACATCCCTCTTCATGCCTTCCCAATAGAAGCTCTTCTTCATATCTTGATACATCTTGGTCCCTCCAAGATGAATCATAAATTTCAATCGATGACATTCCTCCAGAACTTCCCTCCTTAAGTTCTCTGCAACCAGATTGCATAATCGTCCCTTCTTTCTCAAACATCCTCTTTGGTTAAGACTAAAATATTTTAGGTCATCAATTCTAATCCTATCTCAAGCCTTCTAATCCTCTTGGCTAAAACTGGATCCTCTTTCTACTAAGAAGCTATCCTTTCGATCAATACTGGTCGAACTTCTAATCAAGATAACATGACAGTATCCTGATTGGAACTAGCAGCTGGTCTCACATGTACACCACAACTGGCTAAGGCTTCTAGATCCTTCCATTCTGTCAACATCATTAACACCACATTCTGATGTTTTCTACCGAGATCATCTGCTACCTTATTTCCTTTCCCAGGAGCATACTCTATACCGAAATCATAAGCAACCAAAAACTCCAGCCACCTCTAAGGTTGCATATTCAACTCCTTCTAAGAGAATAGATATCTTAAAGACTTATGGTCGGTATACAACTCAAATCTTTCTCCTAAGAGATAATGCCTCCAAACCTTCATGGTAAAGATTACCGTAGCCAATTCTAAGTCATGAGTGGGATAGCTCATTTCCTGCGGTCTAAGCTGCCTAGATGCATAAGCAATGATTTTTCCCTTCTGCATCAACACTACTCCCAATACAGTCCCATGTGTATCAGTGTATACTACCAACCCTTGGTTACCATCGGGAGCTACCAACACTGGAGCATATGTCAATAAACGTTTTAACTTTAGGAACCTTCCTCACATTTGTTGGACCAAACAAACATCACATCTTTCCTTGTCAACTTCGTCAAAGGTGCTGCTATCCACGAGAAATCTTTAATGAACCTTCGGCAGTAGTCAGCAAGTCCAAGAAAACTTTTGATCTCGGTCACCATCTCTGGTCTCTTCTAATTGTTCACATCTTCGATCTTATCTGGATTGACTAACAATCCTTTCGCTGAAACCACATAACCAAGAAACTTTACCTTTTTCTTCCAAAAATGACACTTGGAAAACTTCTCCTTTAGCTGATTCTGCCTTAGTGTCTCTAGCACAACTCTAAGATGATCCACGTGCTCTCTCTCATCCTTAATGTATACCAAATGTCATCTATACACACTAACACGAATTTATCCAAATACTCTCGGAAGACTCGGTTCATCAAATCAACAAAGAAAGAAGGTGCACTTTTCAATCCAAATGGCATCATCAACCACTCATACGAACCAAACCTAGTCCGAAATGCGGTCAAAGGAATACTGTCCTCCACTACTCGCAACTAATGGAACCCCGTCGCCAAATCCAATTGGGAGAACACTCTGGCTCCACTCAATTGATTAAAACAGATCATATATCCTTGGCAGAGGGTACTTATTCTTGATCATCATTTCGTTTAACCTACGACAGTCGATGCACATCCTTAACGACCCATCTGGTTTCTCCACGAATACCGTGGCCACTCCCTAAAGCGAACTGCTTGGTCTGATAAAATTCCTTCCTTCGAGATCCACTAGCCGCACCTTTAATTCCTTCATCTTTGTCGATATCATCCTACTAGGTGGTCTACTAACAAGTTCAGCTCTCGGTACAAGTTCTATTCCAAACTCAACGGTTCATTTCGATGGTAACCCCATAACTAGCTCAAAGACATCTGCAAATTCTCTTGCTACCCGTACCTAACTTAACTCTTTCCAACCTCCATGGCACTTAACAAAGCACAAATACTCTTATTGGATTTCTCCATTGAGAAAATGATTCGGTTATGACTTTCTGGGTGTCTCAATGATATTTCCCTATCCTAGAAAAATATCCTAGCCTTATACTTACCCAACCAACCCATGCCCAAAATGATTCTTAAATCTATGTAATAAAAAACATACAGACTGCATGCCAACTGATGACCTAACAAATCAAGTTCTATCTGGTCATATCTTGTCCCTAGGGTTGCATACCCTCCTATTGGATTCACAACCTTAAGGAAGTAATAAGGAATATGGGTTATATGCATAACCTATCAACCAAATACTGTGATATAAATGAATGTGATGCACCAGTATCAAACAATGCCCAAGCTGATATACTCTGAATCAAAAGCGTACCTTCTATCACGGTTTCTCCTTTCTCTTTTGTAATAGGCCTAGAAGAAGGTGGTGGTCCAATAGCAAAAACATTTCATGTGCTTGACCTGACTCGCTCTAGACACCGGTTCTTATAATGCCCAACTTGGTCGTGGTTGAAGCACTTCGCATTCTTCTTCTCTATAGGCTTCTTCCCTTTGCCTATTCGGCACTTGTGAGCATAATGATCCTTCTTATCACACTTGAAGCACACTAACTCAGCCATTTCCTTTTTGGTAGCGTCCTTTTTCTAGTCCCCTTCTTCTTAAAGAATTTCCTCTTCTTTCCCTAGGACCCTAGGATTCATCTGGTTTCTCCCTGGTTGAAACAGCAAGCATTCATAGCGAATGGCCATCACCACCACCATATTACAAGGTTCTCTTACATGAGTAATAGTCATTCTGCCTAGCTCTGGCCTTAGTCCATGAATAAATCTCTCGTTCCTCCTGATATTAATGTCAACTAAAGCATAACCCTATTGAGATAGCTCATCAAACTTAGCAGTGTACTCGATCATTGACGTATCCCCTTTAACAAGATCCATGAATTTCCTCCTCAATGCCGTCTTGGCAACCTCGAATAAGAACCTATGCTTAAACCTTCTTCTAAAATAAGCCTATGTTAGATCTTCCTTCAGAACTTCGGCTGTCAAACTATTCCACCAGTGAAGCGCTAACCCTTGCAACTTTCTAGAGGCTAGCTTTTCTTTTCTCCATTATCCAAGCCAAAATTAGTAGAAATCCTCTTGCAACTCAGCCGCCAATTCTCAACTTCAACAGCATCCCTCGTTCCCATGAACGGCTTTCCACCTAAACTGATATGATCCCTTCTCAACTTAGCACAGTTATTCCCAACTAGAGCCATAGGATTAGCTCCTCCAACATTACCAGCAACTCCTGCTTGCAAACGATTAGCCAACAATTGACACACCATCCACACATCTACTGGTAGATTTCCACCACTTACATTGGCTTCGGCATTTTGGTTAGCATTTGTTTGTTGACCTTGGTTCCTCCTAGCATTAGGTCATGCATTTCCATTGGTTGAGGTGCTTCCTTCACCTAAATTTCCTCTCTCGTTTCCTGCTTCCATATCTTCTTTCTCGTAAATCAGCATACGAGCATTAGTAAGATATAGAAGAACGGTCTAAGAGAGAGAGGAATGCATACTTATATATACCTATATATCAAATACAAGTACGTTACTATAAATTTGCCTAAACCCCTATCATATTTTCAAATTCATTAGATTATGTTTCAAAAACTTTTAGGTTTTACTTTTCTTTTAAAGTTTCGTAAACCTATGCTCGGATACCAACTTGTAATATCCCCTCACTTGGAGGCCTAAAACTAATGGCTATGGATGTTGTAGTTATCCGGAATTATTAATTTTCGATGACCAAATACGAAGGTGCTAGAGGCATTGATACACAAATCACAAGAATATGGAAAAAAATTAACAAATTAAAAACACATTTCCACATTCCATTCAAAACATTTGATGTTCATTACATAATCCCAAAAACATTAACCACATTTAGCAAAATATAATTATTACACATACACCAAGAGCGACGTATGAAGATGCCACATTGGTTGATCAGAGTATATATCAGGCAAATAAATCTTCCTTTACATCCAAAATACACAGCAGAAAAGATAACTTTAAATAACTAATTGCCTCAAGCATGCCTAAGGAAGCTTTATTCATCTAAGAAGAGAACCTGAAAACCCCAGATCTCAAACTACTCAAAACTAATTGAGAACCCAAGAGTTTAAGGGGAAAATAAAAACTTCAAGTCAGACAAAAAGTATGGTATGAATACTTATCTAACATCTTAATCCTTTTAGATATCTAGTGAGACCACAAGGCTTAGCGGAACGGATTTTTCCCTCACTAGTATCCTAAAATCTTTATAAACCATATACTATGCTCCTACATCCACAATGGTTAAAAACATACATTTCAAAATATTATGATGATATGCATACATAAAACATTTTGGATTTTCCATCCCCAGTTTAAGTCGACATCCTGTCATAATTATAGTTTTAAGGTCACAGTTAACCTATTTGTTTTCATGGGTGACACCCTGCCCTAATTCATAGTTTTCATGGTATCACTAATGTGATACCCTGAAATTTAGACAAATAATAATGTGATAATCTTCTTTTATAATTATTTTAAATGTGCAAAATTTTCTTTTAAACAAATTAAATACGTGTTTTTTTATATATGTATATATAAGTAGATTTTAAATAGAATTTGAATTTGAAATTCAAAAGATTAATAACTTAAAAATAAATTGGATTTAAAAACTAGTGTATATATGTATGATTATTTATTAGTATAATTAGTTAAATCATTTACTTTAAAGATTTTATAAATATAAATAAAGGAAAAGTTTAAATATAAACACATAAAACACATATTAATATTAAACTAAATAGAATATAAAATATAAAATTATATAAAAACATATTAAAAATATTAATTACATGCAAATTAACAAGTGTAAGATTTGTAACATGCAATTTTACAAGTGTCACAATATTTAATTTCTTTTAAAAAAATTAAAACAAGATTATATATACACATCTCTTCCCTACTCTTTCATTTTTCTTCTGTCCTACATTTTCAAAACCAAACCTGAGAAAAAAATAAACAAACCAGAGATTAAAAATTTAAGCAACTACTCTTTACAACCCTCAAAACCTGAAGCAAGCAGATCAAAGCAAGATTATTATTTCCAGTTTATAAAGTTTTCAAAAGATCAAACAATTCCCAGTTTTAAAGCTCCTCTGTTCAAACATCAAATCTGTGAGTAAACAACCTTTGTAAAAGCTTTAATCTGTTAAAACTTGTTGCATGTGATAGATATTTGAAATAATGTTGTGATAGATGTTTGTATGAATGTATATTATGCTTGCGTGTATATAAATATTCAATTGTTTGAGTGTGCATGTCTGTATGTATATAAGTCTCTGCTTTCGAAATTTACAGACTAAAAACAAGTTCAAAAATTAAAATCTCTTCCCTCATTCTCTTTTAAGTTAAGATGTATAAAGGAAACTTGTTTGAATTTACTAGATCTTATTTTGAAAAATAATTATAAGTATAATCAGAAGTAGTTTTTAGTTGGAAGGGAAGAATACGGTGAAAACTCTAAAACATATCAAATTCGAATACCATGATTCTTTGATTCACTTATGTAATCTAAATCGTTTTCGTAATCCATGAATTTTAAAGGTAAAATCAAGATTTTTAACATTGTTTTGAGTGAGAAATCTTGGGTTGAACAGAGATTGGGTTATGGGTATTTTCTGCTGATCGGAAGATGTTATTGTCTCGAGATCGTGACTGAAGCTTGCCTGGAGGTAGGCAATCTCAGAAAAATAATGGGTGGATTTATCGACCACCATGGTGGCGGCATGTCATTGAAGTAGGGTTTAAACCCAGGTTTTTGGTCGATGTTGAAATTGGGCTGCTGCGTCGTCGTCAATGCACCAGAGTTGATCGGAGGTGGAGGAACAGGTGCGTGGTTGGTTGGAGAAGCTAAGGTCGGAGTTTGGAAGGCTCTGGTGGTCGTAGGCGGTAGTTCGAGGTGGATCTTGGACGATCTGTTTTGTTCTAGTGGGTTTGTGTGTGTTTGATCTCGAGTTCGTGATTGACACGGGGTTCTAGGTGGTCGGAATCTTAGGCGAGGTGATCGGTGTCATGTTGGAGGTGGTGGCGATGAACGGAGCTGCGACGTTCAGGCGTGCACGTGCACGTGCACATGCACGCATGTCAGTTGTTTGGTTTGGTGGCTATGGGTTTTGAGAAGAAGGTTGGCCTTAGGTGGGATCTCGGGGAAATTATGAAGTGGCTCGAGTGTGTTATCGGGAAGTTCGTGAGTATTGCATGTTATAGTAGTTTTAAGATTTTAAACATAACAAATTTTTTAAAAAAAAAGAAAAAGAAAGGAAGGGCTCGGGTTTAGGCTCGGGTTTGATTTGGGATAGACTCGGGTTAGTGTAGGGTGTTAACAAGTTTTAAAAAATTTAAAATGAGCAAGTTTTTAAAGTTATAACAAATCAAGTTTTAAACTATTTCTTAAATCAATTTCTTTTAAATAATAAATGTTTATTTAAATGTTTTGATCAAAAGTTGTAAAATATTTTAACTTAAATTAATTAAGTAAATTCTTATGTTTATTTAAAATAAATTTAAATGGTATAATTAAGTAGTTAATTAAGAAGATGAAATGTTTTTAATTAACTTAAAGGTCTTAGGTTAATTTATATGCTAATGATGAATTTATTTTAAAGGTTTATTAAATAAGATTTAAATGATAATTAAGTAAAATGATTAAGATAAATGGTTTATCTTTTAATTAATTAAGGATTTGGGTAATTGAAGATTAATTAATTAATGGAAGTAATTAAAGAATAATTAATCAATTAGTAATTAAGGATTAATTAATTAGTAATTTAGATTAATTAATTAGTAATTAAAGATTAATTAATTATTAATTAAAGGTTAATTAATTTATAATTAAAGGGTAATTAATCATTAATTAAAGGATAATTAATTAATGTAAGTAATTAAGGATGATTAATTAATTTCATTAATTAATTAGAATAATAACAAGTGGTTTGTAATGAACTAATGTTAATTAAGCAGGATTAAGTAATTAATACATAAGTAATTTATTTATTTTAGTAATTAGATTAATTAAATTATGTGATTAATTAATCTTGCTTATGGATGATTAATTGTATAGAATGTTTGGATTTGTTAATATTTATATTATGTTAATCTATGATGTTCTGTGATGTGCAATACTTTGGTTATAGCTGTGATAAATGTAAGTTATTTATCTGTGATGAAGTTGTTGTGTGAATACAATGTTCTGAATTGAATTATATTGTTTTACTTAAGCAACTTTGCCTTAAAAGAAACGTCTGGATTTCGATGAGACCGGGGTCGGATATCAAAATTGTTATTCGAAAACCACATCAATCCAAGTTAAGCGATAGGTCGTGAAATCTCAAGTAAAGATTGAGATGAAAATTCAGAGTGCAAGGGCTATTTGTCGTTAACTCTGAGGGTGATTCCCAAATGAGTGTAACGGAGGTAGTGCCTTCGGTTTCGTTCGAACCCAGAACGAACTTGTATGGATGAATGCTATCAGACCATCGTTAATGGAGGACGATGAGCATTCCAAGATGTGTTCTAAAAAGGTAAATGTAGCCTCAAGCTTCATCAACCGGGAATGGCTAAAACAGGGGAGGTGCACGCAAGGCTAAGCGGGTGGCACTGAAGTAGGATAAGATTTTCCCCTGTCTAGAGGTCCCTTCTTCGGCTGTGTGGGCGGTTGTTGGCCATAACCGCGGGGTTGTCTTATTCGGACTGTCCAGTAAGGGGTAGCGCTGGTCTTGTGTTGCAGGGGTTCAGGGTGGATCCTCGGTACAGTGATCCAGACCTTGTACTGTGACGGACAGTACCCCAGTAGCTTGCCATTGTATGGAATCCAATCTCCAATAAGTCCCTGTACAGTTTTGATTGTGCCCAACTATGTCGGAACGTGAGATGTAAGCATTCCAGCTATTTCCTACTTTATATTGAAAACCCTAGACACTATTATAATTTAACTTGATTTCCTATCAAATTTTTTGGTTATCGCATGGGAAAAACTTGTCCGTGTTTATTTGCGGAGAGTCTTACGAGATACCTTTTATTTCAAAGTTTTTTTTTCAAGTTAAACAACCTAACAATTTACTCACGCCAGACCCATGTCTGACCCGGAGTTTATTCTGTTTTTCTTAAACTCTTGGTTACTCTAATTTTTATGAGTAGCCAAGTGATCAGGTTGGCTTGATGAATTTTGAAAAGGCTTGGAGAAGGAGACTTGGCGTATATATATCTATGTCCATTGTGTTGGTATCATTTGTCTGTTTGTTTGGAATGTAATGGAAAGACGGGTCTTCGCGACTTTCTAATGTGATGTTGTGTAATTGTATAACTCTGATGTGTAATGATTATGTAATATTTATGTGATATAATATATTTTTTCGTTTTCGCTGTGAGATTCTGATATTTTTGTTTTTTCTTTCTATCTATTCTCTTTTCTATCTGTTTCTTTCTTAATGATGATACGTCTTTCTATGGAATGAAAGGTGGGTCGTCACAGTTGGTATCAGAGTGCTAGGTTGAGATAATACCTAGGCTTTGGAGTAATATCTTTCTTAAGAGAACGTACTTGTAATTTTTATATATCTATATACCTATCTAATTGTTGGGTTACCTGTTCAAGTTGCGGACATGAGTTCTAGAGGAAGAAGAGGTAGAGGTGTGGGCAGGACGACGACCACTAATGGATGAAGTCTGAAGGTTGATGGAGGAAGGGTAATTGGCGAGGCTGTAAACCCAATACTGCCTCGAGTAAGCTTTGCTGCATCGTGTATGGATTTTACCAATCTAGAGGAAAGCATTTTAAAGGAACATAGACCATCATTGAAGTTCAAGCTTGGTTACACTCATGTGAGCGGATTTTTAAAAGTTTGGATCTGTCAGATGAGCAAAAGAGAGTGATGGCATCGTAGTAACTTCAAGACGGAGCAGCTGCATGGTGGGATGCAGTTGCCATGAATATTTCAGAGGATGATATCTCTTGGAGCAAGTTTAAGGAACTTTTTGAGGAATATTTTATGCCTACAGCTGGGAAGACTCATTTGTATAGAGATTTTTTGGATCTTAAGCAAGGGAGTATGTCGGATTCAGAATATGAGACTAAGTTCAACGAATTATCTCGCTATGGACCTGGTCTTATTGATACACCCCTCAAGAAGAATAAGATGTTTGTGCTTGGAATAAGGCCCGAGTTCCATGAGAAGATGACAGCTCATCTCAAGGGATCATTATGGAATTGATAGACATGTCATTGAGGTATGAGGAGCTTATGAATAAGAAACCCTTGGCATCTATGGCAGCCCCGAGTGGAACTTCTTCCAATCCGAACAAAGGAAATTCAATCCAAATTGGAAGAAGCAAGGTAAAAGGAAACCAGGAGGCAATAATGGAGTTCAGAAGTGTTATGTGTGTCAGCAGGAAGGTCATTTGGCTAAGCAATGTCCCAGAGGTAGAGCTCAGTAGCAGCAACATCAGAGTGGACCCGGTTTCGCAATGGTTCAGAAGTCTTTGTGTTTCAACTATCAACAGCCAGGGCACATAATGAAGGCTTGCCCACTTCTTCAGAGAGCTCAGCCAACTAAATTGTTTTCTATTCAAGTCAACTTCTTCGGATGGGAAAGGCAAAGGCGTTCTGGAAGGTACTTTGCTTTTAGATGGCGTTTTTGTTAGAGTTTTGTTTGATTCTGATGCTTCCCTTAGTTTTATTTCTTTGGACACGGTAGAGAAGTTTCATCTTACACCTAGTATTGTGGACCTCCCTATTTTTGTATCTAATCTTATAAGGGGAGTGACCAAGTTAGATATGATCTGTAGAGGCCTAAGAATTTCTTATCTATCCCATAGTTTCTCTTGCGACCCATTTGTATTGAATTTCAAAGGGTTTGACCTTATTCTGGGAATGGATTGGTTGAACAAGCACAAGGCAGTTCTGATTTATGAAGAGAGAATTGTGACTTTGGAAACTGA
Organism: Allium cepa; assembly: GCA_030765085.1. Classification (NCBI taxonomy): domain Eukaryota; kingdom Viridiplantae; phylum Streptophyta; class Magnoliopsida; order Asparagales; family Amaryllidaceae; genus Allium; species Allium cepa. Next base: position 452,207,928 of record CM060928.1, read on the forward strand.
GTTGGGAAGGATTGCAAAAGTGACTTGCAATAATTCTGGAGTTCACTTGAGTAGTGTTTTGCATGGAATCAATGCATCTCAAGAAGACGTAGGATCCATCGAAGTGGTCAAAGATTTTCCAGATGTCTTCGAAGAAGTTAAAGGGTTGCCCCTGCATCGGGAGATAGAGTTTCTCATCAACTTGGTTCCGGGAGCAATACCGGTGGTTCAACCCAGTAGAAGGATGGCATCGAGAGAGAGAGAAGAGTTGGTGAATCAAACTCAAGATTTCTTGGAGAGAGATTTAATTCGGACTAGTTATTCTAGCTGGGGTTCTGCTGTAGTTTTTATGACCAAGTTGGATGGGTCATTAAGATTCTGTGTAGATTATCGGAGCTGATAAGGTGACTATTAGGAATAAGTATCCCTTGCCCCATATAGACTATCTTTTTGATCAACTTCATGGAGCTTCTGTTTTCTCTCAGTTGCATCTAGCTTTGGGTTTTCACTAGCCAAGGGTAGCTGAAGACAGTATACCCTTCACTGCATTCAGAGGACCCAATTGTTTTTATGAGTGGCTGGTTATTCCTTATAGGCTAACCAATGCTCCTGCCTATTTTGTGGATCTGATGAACCGTGTTTTCTGGGATGTGCTGAACAAGTTCGTGCTCGTGTTCATCGACGACATTCTCATCTACTCCAAATCTGAGGAGGAGCATAAGCATCATTTGGAGATATTGTTGGAGACTTTAAGGAGGCATGTCCTTATGGCCAAAATTTCGAAGTGCCATTTCTGGAAGTCGGAAGTGAGATATTTGGGGCATATTGTATCTAGAAAGGGTATTTCTGTAGATTAGGCCAAGGTAGCAGCTATTCAAGAGTGGAAGCAATCGCAGACTCCTACGGAAGTCCGTAATTTTCTTGGTTTGGCAGGGTACTATAGAAAATTAATCAAGGACTACTCTAAGATTTCTTCGCACCTGACCAAATTGACTAGGAAAGGAGAAAAGTTTAAATGGACCACCAAGTGTGAAGAGGCATTCCTGGATTTGGAGGCAAGATTGACCAGTGCACCTGTTCTAGCTATTCCTGATGGTAAGAGTAAGTTCGAATTCTACACCCATGCTTGTGGAGTAGGGATGGGTGCTATGCTAATGCAGAATGGGAAAGTGATTACATATGCTAGTAGGCAGTTGAAGCCACATGAGAAGAATTACGCTACGCATAATTTGGAATTGTTGGCCATCGTCTTTGCTCTAAAGATTTGGAGGCATTATCTGTTGGGAGAGAAGTTCGAGCTTTTCACCGATCATAAGCCCTTAAAGTATCTCTTCTCCCAGAAAGATCTGAATTTGAGGCAGCAAAGGCGGGTGGAATTTTTGCATCATATGATCTGGATATTCTTTATACTCTAGGGAAAGCGAATGTAGTGGCGGATGCTTTGAGTAGAAATGCAGTTTTGGCTATTTTTGGAAGTTATTCCGTCTCTATAGGAAAGGATTGTAAGCAATCAGATGAAGGACGGAACTTTTGAGGAATTGATTCTTGGAGCTAAGGATGGTCGATATTTGGATTTCAAGATAGACGATCAAGGAGCTTTGAGGGTCAATGGACGTTTGTGTGTGTCAGATGTGGATGGATTGAGGAAGGAAGTATTGCGGGAAGGCCACAAATCAAGGTTGAGAATCCATCCGGGGATCTCAAAGATGTATATAAGGATTTGAAAAGAGTTTTCTGGTGGTCGGGCATGAAGAAGGATGTTGCTACCTTCATGAATGGATGTGCGATCTGCCAACAAGTGAAGGGTGATTAGCAGAAGACCGTGAGATTGTTGCAGCCTCTAAAAGTACCTAAATGGAAATGGGAAATGATATCAATGGATTTCGTCGACGGGTTACAAAGGACTAGAAATGGAAATGAGGGGTATGGGTAATCGTAGACCGGCTGACCAAGAGCGCCCACTTTATCCCATTTAAGGCGACCAGACATGCAGCATCTTTAGTAGAGATTTTCTTAAAGGAGATCGTCAGGTTGCACGGAGTCCCCTTTAGCATAGTAAGTGACCGTGATCCAATCTTTACGAGCAAATTTTGGGAGGCTCTACAAACAGCTCTGGGAACAAGACTGAGTTTAAGTATAGACTATCATCCCCAGACCAACGGACAAACAGAAAGGCTGAATCGTATTCTAGAGGATATGTTGAGGGCTTGTGTCATGGATTTCAACGGGTCCTGGGAGGACCATCTGCATTTAGTGGAATTCTCGTACAATAGCAGTTATCAGGCGAGTATTAAGATGGCACCCTATGAAGCTTTGTATGGAAGACAATGTAGACCACCGTCATGTTGGGCAGAATCCGAAGATTGTCTTGTTCTTGGTCCAGATTTGATCCGAGAGGCATCTGCGATGGTGGAGCTATTCAAGAAGAGAATGAAGGAAGCTCAGGATCGTCATAAGAGTTATGCGGACAAGAGACGAAGGCAATTGGAATTTAAAGTCGGAGATTTGGTTTTGTCAAGGTTTCCCCGATAAGAGGAGCGATCAGATTTGGAAAGACGGGAAAGCTTGCCCCAAGATATATTGTACCTTTCCATGTGCTCGAGAGAATTGGTGCTTTGGCCTACAGGATTGAATTGCCAGACCGGATAGCTGGAATTCACAATGTTTTTCACGTATCACATCTGAGGAAGTACATGTACGACCCATCTCTAGTTGTGGAACCGGCAGTGCAGGATGATTTAGAGGTCGAACCGAACTTAACTGTGGTTAGGCATCCAGTCTAGACTGTTGATCAAGATGAGAAGTAGCTCAGAAACAAAGTGGTGAAGCTGGTCAAGATTCAATGGAGCGAGGATCCCAGAGATTGTATCTGGGAAACTCTAGATAGTGTTAGGAAAGCCTATCCGGATTTGTATCAGGATAGTTATGAGTGTTGTTTGAATGAATTGTTCGCTTGGTTTTTAATGTATGATTGATATGTATGCTTGTATTGTTTGAAATAAAAGATTTTGGATTATCTTTTTATTTTAAATTTTGGGGACGAAATTCTTTTAAGGGGGAGGAATGTGATATCCCGGAATTTTAGACAAATAATAATGTGATAATCTTCTTTTATAATTCTTTTAAATGTGCAAAATTTTCTTTTAAACAAATTAAATATGTGTTTTTTTATATATGTATAAATAAGTAGATTTTAAATAGAATTTGCATTTGAATTCAAAAGATAAATATCTTAAAAATAAATTGGATTTGAAAACTAGTGTGTTTATATATATATATATGATTATTTATTAGTATAATTAGTTAAATCATTTTCTTTAAAGATTTTATAAATATAAATAAAGGAAAAGTTTAAATATAAAAACATAAAACACAAATTAATATTAAACTAAATAGAAAATAAAATATCAAATTATATAAAAACATATTAAAAATATTAATTACATGCAAATTAACAAGTGTAAGATTTGTAACATGCAATTTTACAAGTGTCACATTATTTATTTTCTTTTCAAAAAAATTAAAACAAGATTATATATACACATCTCTTCCCTACTATTTCATTTTTCTTCTATCCTACATTTTCAAAACCAAACCTGACAAAAAAATAATCAAACCAAAGATTAAAAATTTAAGCAACAACTCTTGACAAACCTCAAAACCTTAAGCAAGCAGATTAAAGCAAGATTATCATTTCCAGTTTACAAAGTTTTCAAAAGATCAAACAAGTTCCAGTTTTAAAGATCCTCTGTTCAAACATCAAATCTGTGAGCAAACAACCTTTTTAAAAGCTTTACTCTGTTAAAACTTGTTGCATGTGATAGGTATTTGAAATTATGTTGTAATAGATGTTTGCGTGAATGTATTTTATGCTTCCATTTATGTAAATATGCAATTATTTGGGTATGCATGTCTATATATATATAAGTCTCTTTTTTGCATTTACAGACTAAAAACAAGTTCAAAAATCAAAATCTCTTCCCTCATTCTCTTTTAAGTTAAGATGCATAAAGGAAACTTGTTTGAATCTTATTTATAAAATTAATTATAAGTATAATCAGAAGTAGTTTTTAGCAGGAAGGGAAGAATACATTGAAAACTCTAAAACAAGTCAAATTCGAATACCATGATTCCTTGATTCACTTATGTAATCTAAATCGTTTTCGAAATCCATGAATTTTAAAGGTAAAATCAAGATTTTTAACATTGTTTTGAGTGAGGAATCTCGGGTTGAATGGAGATTGGGTTTTTGGTATTTTCTGGTGATCGGAGGATGTTGGGACTTCGAGATTGTGCCTGAAGCTTTCCTGGAGGTAGGCGATCTCGGGAAAAATAATGGGTGGATTTATCGATCACCGTGGTGGCGGCACGTCGTTGAAGTAGGGTTTAAACCCTGGTTTTTGGTCGATGTCGGAATTTGGGCTGCTGCATCGTCGTCAATGCACCGGAGTTGATCGAAGGTGGGGGAATAGGTGCATGGTTGGTCGGTGAAGCCATGGTCGGAGTTTCAAAGGCTCTGGTGGTCGTAGGCGGCGGGTCGAGGTGGATCTTGGACGATCTTTTTTTTTCCAGTGGTTTTGTGTGTATTTGATTTTGAGTTCATGATTGATACGGGGTACTGGGTGGTCGGAATCTTAGGCGAGGTGATCAGCGTCATGTTGGAGGTGGTGGCAATGAATGGAGCTGCGGCGTTTAGGCGTGCACGTGCACGCGTGTCAGTTGTTTGGTTTGGTGGCTGTGGGTTTTGAGAAGAAGGTTGGCCTCGGGTGGGATCTCATGGAAATTATAAAGTGGCTCGAGTGTGTTATCGGGAAGTTCGTAAGTATTGCATGTTATAGCAGTTTTAAGATTTTAAACATAACAAATTTTTTTAAAAAAAAAGAGAGAAATGGCTCGGGTTTAGGCTTGGGTTTGATCTGGGATAGACTCGGGTTAGTGTAGGGTATTAACAAGTTTTAATTTTTTTTAAATGAATAAGTTTTTAAAGTTATAACAAATCAAGTTTTAAACTATTTCTTAAATCAATTTCTTTTAAATAATAAATGTTTATTTAAATGTTTTAATAGATAAAAGTTGTAATTTATTTTAACTTAAATTAATTAAGTAAATTCTTAAGTTTATTTAAAATAAATTTAAATGGCATAATTAAGTAGTTACTTAAGAAGATGAAATGTTTTTAATTAACTTAAAGGTCTTAGGTTAATTTATATGTTAAGGATGAATTTATTTTAAAGGTTTATTAAATGAGATTTAAGTAATAATTAATAAAATAATTAAGATAAATGGTTTATTTTTAATAAATTAAGGCCTTGGGTAATTAAAGATTAATTAATTAATAGAAGTAATTAAAGAATAATTAATTGATTAATTGGTAATTAAGGATTAATTAATTAGTAATTAAAGGTTAATTTATTTATAGTTAAAGGGTAATTAATCAGTAATTAAAGGTTAATTAATTAATGTAAGCAATTAAGGATGATTGATTAATTTCATTAATTAATTAGAATAATAACAAGTGGTTTGTGATTAAATAATGTCAATTAAGCAAGATTAGGTAATTAATTCATAAGTTATTAATTTATTTGAGCTATTAAATTAATTAAATTATGTGATTAATTAATCTTGCTTATGGATGATTAATTGTATAGAATGTTTGGATTGATTAATATTTATAGTATGTTAATTTGTGATGTTCTGTGATGTGCAATATTTTGGTTATAGCTATGATAAATTTAAGTTATTTATCTATGATGAAGTTGCTATATGAATACAATGTTCTGAATTGAATTATATTATTTTACTTAAACAATTTGGCCTTAAAAGAAACGTTTGGATTTTGATAAGACCAGGATCGGATATCAAAATTGTTATTCGAAAACCACATTGATCCAAGTTAAGCGATGGGTCATGAAATCTCAAGTGAAGTTTGAGATGAAAATTCAAGAGTGCAAGGGCTATTTGTCGTTAACTCTGAGGGTGATTCCAAAATGAGTGTAACGGAGATAGTTCCTTCAGTTTCATTCGAACCTGAAACGAACTTGTATGGATGAATGCTATCAGACCATTGTCAATGGAGGATGGTGAGAATTCCAAGATATGTGTTCTAAAAAGGTAATTGTAGCCTCAAGCCTCATCAACCAGGAATGGCTAAAACAGGGGAGGTGCACGCAAGACTAAGTGGGTAGCACCCAAGTATGATAAGATTTTCCCCTGTCTAGAGGTCCCTTATTCGGCTGTGCAGGCGGTTGTTGGCCCGCGAGGTTGTCTTATTCGGACTATCCAGTAATGGGTAGCTCCGGTCTAGTGTTATAGGGGATCTGGGTGAATCCTCGGACTGTTATCAAGACCACATACTGTGATGGACGGTACCCTAATAGCTCTGCCATTGTATGGAATCCAATCTTCAATAAGTGCCTGTACGGTTTTGATTGTGCCCAACTATGTTGGAACGTGAGATGTAAGCATTCCAGCTATTTCCTACTTTATATTGAAAACCCTAAACACTATTATAATATAACTGGATTTCCTATCAAATGTTTTGGTTATCATTAGGGAAAAACTTGTCCGTGTTTATTTGTGGAGAGTCTTACGAGATACCTTTTATTTCAAAGTTTTTTTTTCAAGTTAAACAACTTAACCATTTACTCACACCAGACCCATGTCTGACCCGGAGATTATTCTATTTTTCTTAAATTCTTGGGCACTCAAATTTTTATAAGTAGCCAAGTGATCAGGTTGGCTTGACGAATTTTGGAAAGGCTTGGAGCAGGAGACTAGGCGTGTGTGTGTGTGTGTGTGTGTGTGTGTATGTCTGCTGTATTGGTATTATTTGTCTGTTTGTTTGGAATGTAATGGATAGACAGGTCTTCGCAACTTTCTAATGTGATGTTGTGTAATTGTATAACTATGATGTGTAATGACTATGTAATATATATGTGATGTAATACATTTTTCCATTTCTGTTGTGCGATTCTGATATTGTTGTTTCTTTCTTTCTATCTATTCTCTTTTCTATATATTTCTTTCTTAATGATGATACGTCTTTCTATGGAATGAAAGGTGGGTCGTCACAACTAAGAACCTATAAGTACCTGCCAGTTAACTTGATAAATTCATAGGTCCCTCTGAACCTATTAGTCATTCGAATAATTAATCCCTTATCCTAGTTTTTATGGGTTGGCTTAGAACCTATGGATTTATCCAGTAACTCACTTCTTATCCTAGTTTTCATGGGTTGACCAGTAACCTATCAATACCTCTCCCAACTTCATTCTTATCCTAGTTTTCATGGGTTAAGTAGGAACCTATTAAGTGAAGTCAATTCATAATCAAGATATAGTTTTCATGGGTTCACTACAAACCAGTTAGCCCCTGCCAACCATCCTTTATACATAGTTTTCATGGGTTTAATATGAACCTATTGGTTGATTCCAATAACTTTCTAATCATAGTTTTCATGGGTTTACTATGAACCTATCTCCCAAACAACTTCAAGGTTTTAGGCATCCAATACTTTGGTCTTCTTGACTTACTGGAAGCAATTCTGCTCATTCAAAAGTTTAATCAAACTATATTCACTACTAGGTTAACCTAGTTGGTTCTTCTACCCTTTTATCGCCAAAATACGGCTATGGGTTCTTTACCATGTGAATATACTCATATTTAAAGAAGCAACATACAATTCAACAATATCACTCCTGTAGGTTTTAGGTCCTTGAAATGCATTTCATATAAACATAATTAATCCTTTAACTTATATTTTTATCAAGGCAACACTTTCCCAAATTTGTGTACTTAAAGTCTTTTCAAAAATCCTTTATTTAGCCATAGTTTTTTCATTTAAAATTTGAGTTTGGGTTTTAAAACCTTTCAAAGCCTTCAAAATTTTGCTTTCGACCTCATACGATGACCTCCTTCGAAGGCATAAAAATTCGTCTTCAAAATACTAGGCTCTTGCCTTTCTAATACTTTAAAACATCTCTTTCGAAACCTTTCGACCATATTAAAGCATTATCATATAAGTATAGAAGTATAGCTTTGAAACCATTTGAAAGCACCCTTTCGAAGCCAATGAAGGTTACCCTTCGAAACCATTAAAAGTCCCCCTTTTGAAAATATTGGGTTTATACTTAAAACATCATTTTGAGTCAAAGTGAACATAAGCAAAAGCGCCTCTTTCGAAACCATTTTTTAATTCCTAAAGTATTGGGGAAGGTTGATAGTGTCGAAACCATCCTTTCGAAAGCATTAGAACATTTGGATAAAGCAATTGAAGGTTAGCTTCGAAACCTCTTCCGAAACAATTGCCTTAGAAACCGTTAACCCCTTTCGAAAGCATTAGGAAGTGGCTTGTATTTATAAAACAGTTGAACCTTTCGACCACATTGATGCCTTCAATGCCATCGGAGGATCACCAATTCATAGAACGGTTTCAACTAGGTCGAAGCTACCCCTTTCGAAAGCTTTAAACAAAATCTAAGTAACTCCTTCGGAAGCTACTTCTTTAAAACAAAGGCAACGGCTCTCTTTCGAAAACCTCTTTGAAATACCCGAAACCCCTTTAAAAACAGGCAAGTGCTTTTCTTTTCAAACCAAAATAAACTAAGGAACCAACTCCTTCGAAAGCAACCTTTCGACACCCTACCTTCCGCCATGGTCCAATTACAACATATCACCTGAATGATATCATATGTGTTGGTTTACTGGTTTCAACCTAGAAGGTTTCAACTAGGTTAGAGGTGAAAGTTCTTGGTTGAAGGGACCTTCTAAAGAAGGCGGAACCCCTTTTTCTGAAAAAGGCAACTTTTTCCAAATAAAATAAACTTTTTCAACAAACTTGCCTACTTGTAAATATTTGATTGGATTTCATAAACTTGTAAATAATTTGGATAAATTTTTGCTGCATTTTCTCAGATCTAAATTCATTATAACTTTTAACAATAAAGCCCTTCGTATTAATAAAACAATTAAATCATTTAGGTCCTCCTTTCAAAATAATTTCATTTCCATACTAAATCACCTAGTAAAAATCCCTAGAAATTCCAGAAATTCACTTTATTCATGTTTTCTAACATATCAAAATTTCAGACCCGAATTCTTAATAAAATTTCTAAAGTAAATTTATAAACCCAAATAACTATATTTTCCTTTGAAAATTTATAATAATATTGATAGCTTGGAAAATTCTAAAAATTGAAACCAACTCCAAAATCATGTTTCTCGTAACATAAAATTTTTCCGTGGCATTTAAACATCATTTAATCTCAGTTTTTATCTTAAACCGTGCAAAACTCTTTTAAACAACCTTGTTTAAATCTAATAAATCATGAATCAAGCATATCATCATCCAATATATCATAAAAATGAATTTATCCCTTAAATCTGAAAATATATGATTTAAAACAAAATAGCGATGTAGTGACTATTATTCACCTTAGATTGGATATGGAAATTGATGATTAATTGAGATTGATTTCTTCTAGGTTGATCCTAAGCTTTAGATTGATTTTCTCTTCTTTCCTATCTTCTAAATGGCCAGCTCTCTCCTTTCTTACAGTTAAAACTTTCCTTGTGATAAAATGAATGTGCATGGTTAAAAGAAAATGGTATAAGGGTGGAGAATATGGGCGGCAATTACCCTAATGCCATTATATTTATTTTAGCCAACACTTAACAATTTATAAGTTCATTTGATTTAAATAAGCATGGCCACTTAGTTTATTAATCAACCTCAATCTACTTATCTACGTTATTCTAATTAAATTTTTCTAATTAAATATCTTGAATAATGTCAATAAAAATTAGGGGTGTTACACATCATTATTGTTCTAATGGCATATGAAATTTATGTATCCATGCGTCATTGATTGAGTGCAGCATGCAACAATGTGGCATTGATTGAGTGGAGCATGGAATCAATGCAGGATCATTGTAGGCTTCATAGTGATGAAGTGCGACAAGCTTCTCTTGTCTTTATATTAATTGAGCATGACATGGATGATAAACGATATTGATAGAATGTGGCATGAAATAAATGTAGCATAGAAGTAGTGTTGCATCATATCAGTTGTAGGCCTTCGATACTAATTATCCCTTTGCCCTAGCATCTGGGGACTTGAACTTCGACCTAAATCCTTAATTTCATCATTAGTACCTTTGTTTGCATTCCTTAGAAAATATGTTGATAACATTTCCCCCCCTCCTGTATAAAAGAAGCTTTTTACACTTTAGTGTAAAACCAATTTTTTTTTTCCATCTTTTCTCATTCTTTGCAAGGTTTTCTTTCTAAACCTATTTTCCTGCAAAACACCAAGAAAGCCATGATTTTCATTATTAACTTTTTAAATTTTATTTCAAGCAAACTTTTCAGGATTTTGACAAGATCATAAAATCTTTATTTGTAATTCCATGTTTCTTTTGGAATTTATAGATGTACATGAAGAAACCAAAAATACATTTGGCAGTAATTTTATTTGACCTATAGAATCAGGATTAGAAAACTATTTAGAGATAATGATTTTATGAATAGAAAATTAGAAAACTATTTATAGTTTCTTTAATAGAAAACCATTTGGAAATATCATAGGAGGGAGGACCAGAAACTCTTCTAGCGATAATCGTGATTAGAAGACCAGAAATCAATTTGGCAAGAAGAATTTCTGAATAGAAGATCGGGGAATCATCCGGTAATAATAGAAGACCATAAAATCCATCTAGAAATAATAGAGGACCACGAAATCATCTGGCATTAATAATAGAAGACTAGAAAACCATTTTGTAATAGTAGAAGTCTAGAAAATCCATTTGTCAATAATCTGAATAGAAGACCAAAAACCCATCTGCAAATAATCAAAGACCATAAAATATATCTGGCAATAGTAATAGAAGACCAAAGAATCCATCTAACAATGATAATAGAAGACCAGAAAACCTATCTGGCAATAGTAATAGAATAAAAAATCCGTTTGGCAATAGTTATAGAAAGCAACAAAACCTATCTGGAAATAGTAATAGAAGACTAGAAAACCTATCCAGCAGTAATAATAGATGACCAAAAAATCTATCTGGCAATAATAATCGAAGATCATAACCTATCCAGCAATAGAAATAGAAGACCAGAAAACTCATCTAGTAATGACAATAGAAGATTAGAAAACTCATCTGGCAATAAAAGACCAGAAAACCTATCTGGAAATAACGAAAGACCAGAAAAAATACTTGGCAATAGTAATAGAAGCCCGGAGAATCCATATGCCAATAATAATAGAAGATCAGAAAACCTATCTAGCAATAATAACAGAAGACCAGAAAACTTTTCTGGAATTAATAATAGAAGACTAGGAAACCTATCTTGAAACAAAAAAAGAAGACAAGAAAATCCATCTGGCAGCGATAATGGAAGACAAGAAAATTCATCTACCAATAGAAGACCAGAAAACCAACTTGGCAATAGTAATAGAAAATGAGAAAATCATCCGATGACTGGAGATTTCTTCTACTTTGGAGCAAAAATGGCTTATTTTGGTAGATCTTCCTCTAGTTATTCTTTGGAGCACAAATAGCTCATTTTTGACAGATCTTCCTCTGGAAGATTACTTTTTGATCCATTCTTTCGGATAGCATGCGATTGACTCAATTGATTTTTGTCACCATCTTATGTGGTGATCTCAACCTGGATCGAACCCATTATCACCATCTTAGGTGATGACTTAGGTCTTTTTTCCGGTGCATTGGGTTAGCTATCTAAAGCAAAACCAAAGACTTGTCCGACCTCCGAGTAGGAGGCGCTTTAGTAAGGCCTTGGAGATGGTACTAAAGGCTTGTTCGGTGCTTTGGGTAGCTATCTTATGCAGAACCAAAGACTTATCCGACCTCCCCTCTAGGAGGCGCTGCAATAAAGAATTCGTGATGGTACTAAAGGCTGTTCTGGTGCTTTGTTCAGGCCAAAGGCTTACTCTATCCTCCCTCGAGGAGACGCTCGAGTCAGGCCACATACGAAGGGGCTGAAGGCTTGCAGATGCTTTGGTTAGGCCTTTTTAGATGGAACCAAAGGCTCACTCTGACCTCCCTTTAGGAGGTGCCTTAGATAGGCCACGAATGGTAGGAGGGGTTGAAGGCTTGCAATGCGTTGGTCAGGCCTTTCAGATGGGACCAAAGACTTACTCTGACCTCCCTCTAGGAGGTACTTTGACTAGGCCATCTTAGTATGGACAATGGCTTTTTCCTTTATTTAAGGAGAGCTTTACTCCTTTTTATGGTTGATCCAGTAGAGAAATTCTCTTTATTCATCCACTATTAGAAAATATGCCCTCAAAAGATTTGGCATCTCATTTTTATTATCGTATTGCCACCATATTGGCATATTCAGTAAATCTTCGATGGGATTACTCCAAGCATAATTTTTTCATAATATCCGATCTTTATGTAGTATGGCCTTTTATGAATTCATGGTGCGTTTTGATATACTTTGTTTAATATTCTGGCACTTACTTGGTTGTCTTATTCCTTAGTTCATCGATAAAACTTAGGGATTTTCCTTTATCTCTTAACCGTTTGATGGGATGTGATTTCAACTTTATTGGAAGCTTTATTTCTTATGCATATGAAATTCACCCTATCGTGGCTTGATATGCCTAGAGTGTGAGTGATTGTTATTCCATTCAATTCGTTTTTCATTAAGTATGCAGTAAAAGTCGGGGAGTACTCCATTGTATATATATAACTCTTTAGCAGATCCACACTTTTAGGGGTAATTTTTGTTTTTGATACACTTCATACTCAAATACGATTTGTGGTTTCATTGGTAACCAAAGATTAACTTTCTATAATTAATACTCTAGATCTTGTAGATGAAAATCTTGTGATTATTCAGTATACTTTGCATTGGTTTCATGCTGAAAACATACTAATGTAGGAATCATAAATGCTTTTAGAATTTGATAGAAGTTATAAACATAGTCATGTTGAAGTCACGTGATCCCGGAGTCAATTTGTGTGGAACAATTTTGTCTAACTAGAAACCAGGATTATGAGTGTTTTGAAATTCGAAGTAAGTTATTATCCAAGATATCTTTTACTGCTTTGTAATCTTATTATTCTATTTCCGGATGATCGTTGTAGATCAACATTGAATAATTATTCTACTCGTAAGTTGCAAATTTACTTGAGTTTCTTCCCTTTTTAGTCGGAAGGTGGTTTTCCTTCAATACTTATTTTATCTTGATGTAGTGACCATCTTTCTAATGACTCCTTATCTTTTGCCTTGCTCTACCTAGCTAAGATATTTCGTATAAAAACCCTTTCTTGAAACTTTCCTTTCTCAATAAGATCAGGTTTGACGGATTTGTCATCTTTTAACTGCTCATGACCATGATTCTTGATGAATGTCTTTCCATCTTTTAGAAAACTATTTGGGGTACTTTGAGGGCCTATATTTCGGTCGCCTGAAGTTCCAAACTAGGGCCTTGCACCCTAATAAGTTACCTTGGTAAGTTATCATTCGTTTTTTGGTTAATGTAAGTAATTTGCAAATCTTAATTATGATTTATCAAAATATCCTTTGGGTTAAAATTACGATGATAAAGACCATATATTACATGATCAGATACTTTTGGCATGCAAATTTTCTTGAAATAGTGGGTTATTTGAGGGTATAAAATTTTATAAAAATCAGATGGAATATTTTATCCCATACGATCGGGTCGAATAGTAGGTTTCAAAAATATGTAACCATTAGGAAGCACATTTCAATATCTTGGATAACCATAAAAATAAACTTTTTGAAAAATTTTCATTATGAGGAGTTAACAACACCTTCGATCCAAGGAACATAAATTAGTTTTTATATTGAAAGTAATGAGAATGATTGCAGGAGTTAACCTGTTGATATAAATGATCCATAGTCAATCCATTATCCCATGTAAGAAATCTTAAATTCCTATTTTTATATTTAAATCTCGGCCATAAAGAAAGAATCTCTTCATACCCCATTCTCTTGGTATTGAAAATATGAAATTTATCTATTGGTAGAAATTCCTAAAAATTCAGAGCTTCTTTGATATCTATGCATGGTAGACGAGTCTTCATTTTATCCATGATATAAGTTCCAAAATCTAGCGACGCATAAATTTATGAAATCACGAGCTTCGATGTTCTTTATTTTTGAAATCTTTGAATTTTCAAAGTCATTTTTTGAAACAATTATTCTTTTTGAAACTCTGATATTTTTGAAATTGTTTCATATATATAACTGCATATATACAAAATTGTATGAAACATTATGTACATTTAAAGCTTTATGTGTTTGAGGATTTATATATGCTTAAAATTAAAATTCATATACATTGAAATCTATATAATTAAAATTTCTGCGTACACAAAATCATATATCTATGAAAACGATAACATTCGATATGTACTAAGATCTAATAAACATAAAGTGTATATGTTTGAAGCCGGATGTATCTGCAACTGTATGTATTCAAAATTGTCACATACTCAAGCTTACACATTTTCGAGATTCATATTTATTTGAAATCAATCTTATAAATTTTGAAACCATTTATGTGAAACTTAATGCATTTTCGAAATCATACATATGGGAAACTATTTATATTTGAAACCCAAATGGGTGGAGCTATTTACATAGAAAACTTTATATATATATATATATGTATATATATATATATACGAGTATGGTGGCACGTCCGTTGGACGTGTGCAAAGAAGGAAGTGACATATTTTGTCTTTGTTACAATTATGATATTTTGAAAGATTACAGTAATGTTTTCATTAATTATGGAAAAAAAGAGGAAGAAGATATGACAAATAAACAGAAATAAGGTGTTGTAAGAAAGACGATAGGTAAACCCGATAATGATGAAGCACCTTTGTAGGAGTACTTTGGCACGTGCGATGCACGTGCACGTACGCAGGAGGAATTGGTATTATGAAACGCTGTTTATAAGATTTTTTTGTCACCTTACGAAATGACATTGTATGTGATGTTGCATTTTTATGTGCGTACATGCACAAATCAATTTTTTTTACATTAATGTTGGTATAAAAATTTGTTGGACTTAAATTGATGTACTATTTTGATCGTAATCTTTTTAAGGAGTGTATTTATGTTCTGCATATTATTAGTGGACTTCATGGCTATACACTATGTGATTAGCATTGTTAATAATATGTAGATGGTTATCATTGTACTAACATAATTAACTACATCATTTTGTATGTCACCACTGTTAGTACAGATTGTCCATCTTAAAAATAATTGAACAAAATGAAAAGTAAAATTACAAATTATTTTAGCATTATTCTTAAAAAGTTATGGAATAACTTAATGTGTACTAACTCATATCAATGACTACTCATTTATAAGCCAAAATTCAAAGCCTTGGAGAATAAAAATAGAAAAATAAAGATTAATTCTTTAAGGAGCTTTAATATGGTATAAATTAGGAAATAGAAATAGGTAAATGAAGAATTTTGATGAAGGCTCATTGTACTGTCAAAATGAATTTGTAGGCACATATTTTAGTGGCATGGATATATTATTTTGAAGTAATGCCATCTATAATGAATTGATGTTTATGATCAATTATTGACTAAGTTTTCCATACAGTATTAATATTTTCAAAATTGCAAACATCAAGAGAAACGTATCTTTAATGCTCTCTTACCAAAATTCAAAACATTACCAAGTCAATGGATCAAAAAATAAATTTTCCAAGCTTTTTTATGTCAGCGAATAACTACATTTTAATGCCGTATTATCAATGTAGATTAATTAGATACATTGTACTTTACATGGCTACTTTGTACAGTTCTGCGTATAGTGCTACCACGTATAGTGATGATGATGAAAAGCTGAAGCTTGTGTTAAAGTTTACAGGCAAGGAGCTTCAACATCTGAAAAAAGGCATGGCTAATTCGCATCACTAAAATCCATCTTGCGAGAGAAGCTAACAGCTCAAGTAAGTACACCAAGCAAAATTACTAATGAAGAAAGTATGCCAGTTTCTAACTCTTTCAATGTTGAGCTAGACCATCTTGTCCAACGGTAGTCAACAAACGTAAACATGAGTGGTTTAAGAATCCTGAAGAAATAATCACAGAATATTGACTTCATATTTGGAACTATCTATTGTATAAAATTAAAGATGAAAAATGAGATTCCTGTAGCAACTAAAAGTGTGCGCACAGGATATTAAACTAAATATGAACCTTAAAAATTAGGAAATATCAAAAGCATGTAGTTAAGAGTATAGAGATTATGGCCAATATAAAATATCAACATGACAATAGATATTTCAGTTCCTTGCTAAGGGAAGTATCCTTGTGAAGTGATATGCAAAACAGTCAAGTACTCAGAGTCAAAACATTTGAAAGAGACAAATATCATAATGCATAGACTTACAATATTGGCCTAGGTTGAGGCTTCCCATGAATATGAGTGTAATAAATATTGTTTGTATTAGTATTATGAAAATAAGATATACCATTTGATGCCTGAAAGCAGGTTTCCTGTTAACTTGTAATGAGATAAAGTACAATTTCAAGAACACTGCATAATGTTGATTAAATAAGTTAATCATAATGCTAAGTTGTGCATGGATGAAAAAGGAAGTACCAAGAAGAGCTGAAGTGTGTGAAGATAGATTTAAGTCGTGAATTGTATGCTAAATTTTTTTCAAATTCATATGAAATTGAACGAATATCTAATATCGAATAAAACATATGTAGAAAATGTACATACTAAAAGCTAGCCAGTAACCATGGTATAGCAAACTAATTCAACCACTCCTCCCTTCATCACTGCTGGCCCTTTGATGCTGCCCAAAATGATTCTACTGCTGATGCCAATTCAGGTTGCAGATCCCAAGATTACCTGCTACATTCATGTGTGGATATTGCATTTGAACATTTTGCTGCTGCAGCTTACTCTGACCTTCTGACCATGCATATTGAAACCATCATCAAACTGCAATGGGCCCAGCCCCAAATATTCATGCACCAGCCCAGTCCCCACTGTGGGCTCGGCCATCAGAACATTATTACTCTATTACTGTTGAAATATGTGCATGTAACTTACCTCTTTCACTTCAGCCTCTATAATTCTTCCATCTTCATTTTTTTTCCACTTTGAAATCAAACTTTTTTTAATCATTAAACTTCAAAAATAAAATATCATTGCATACATTTATATAGTATAAAAGGCATGCTCTATATGTTTGATACAAATGACGTGTTCTTCTTGCTTACTTGGAGAACAACTTGTACAAATGCGCTTGTGTTTCATGTGGTACAGATTTTTTTTATAAAAACACAATCACATGCTTAAGGCGATATAAATAGTACAATAGTCATCTACTTCACATGTGAAATGAGAAATAATTTACGCTAATGAATGGTGTGAAGAAAAATTTAAGGAAAAATGGGTATGCAATGACCATGTAGAATGCATTACAACTTATACATACATAGGGACAATTATTAGTTCACTTAGAATTTAGATTTTACCTCTGAGGCTATTCCTTCCAGAATTTCAACATAGCCTAAGCAGATTCCACTTCATCTTCTTTAGGAAGTTGTTGGGCAATAAGATCAAGTTTAAACTGCAAAGTCTAGGAAGTAAATTTGTCTCCTCTGTCCCTTTGTCAAACGTCTCATGATTTTCAATAAATTTGGCATGTTCTTGAATTTGACAAAATGTTTGATTCCACTTCTTTTTCAAATCAGCAATAGAACCTCATCCATCCTTACATAATATTCTACGATTCCATACGGTACGGAAATTATATAATTAAACTCATGCCAATATATTATTATTCGTATAAAATTTCACTATAAATCCACAATTTATCATTTTTGCATCAGGCAAGTAACTTTGGTATTCATAAATCACCTTAGAAACAATGTCAACGATGGTAATTGGATTAGGAGACACCTGGATTCTTTTTAGAATTATAAAGCAGCGGCAACTTATCAACGAAAGTAACAATTTTAACAGAAATCGAGGTATTGAAAAATCAACTATGCAGTTGGTTTAATATACAACATTTGATCAATTATCATGCTATAGAAGTGTATAACATAACTCAGCATCAAAATGGGGCATCTCAAGATTATTCAGGGCTCTAAACTAATATTTACTATTTATCATAATACTTGAAATCTCAACCATCCGATTTATAGCCCTATCTATTGTTTTGATATTGGATATTCTATCATTTTCTAAATACCTTATATTTTATCATTTTTGGTTATGGTTGTGGATGGATTTCAGAATTTTGAGTATTCACTATCATCACTAACTTAAGTATTGTCTATCTATAATATTAATGTTTGAGTATTGTCTTAAGAAAAATAGGTTTTAACATAGGAATTATGCCCATCAATACATAGAGACAATGAAATGGTTTGTCTAACCTAATTGATGATAATACCAATTCATAACCAAAAAATTAACCAATCCAAGTGGCTGAAAGAAATGCCAAATGTATTGATACGGTTTAGCATAATATTCACAAATAAACCTACATTAATTGTAAACAATTTCAATTAACAAAATACATATAGGAGAAATTATTTATGAAGCAAAATTTGGGAATCATCATACCTATATTGACCTTAATTAACAATCTATCATCCCTATCTTAGCCAAATCATCATCAAACCCTGCTTTTTTTGCTTCTACTTGAGCCTGCATAAATTTGACTGTCATAAGTAAATAACTCTATAGTTTCTCCTCTTTTGAAATTGAAAATGAATACTTTGGACCAGTTATTGATCAAATTAACACATTAATTTAAATCTAGGTATAAAATGAATTACAAAAGCAAAATCAATATATTGACTGACCTTGGATTGACTTGAAATAATATAAATTTGAACCTTAGGAACATCAAATTTTAGAATATTAGGTTATTTGATGAAATAATGAAGAACTTATCAGGAAAGGGTTGCCTGGTATTTTCTGGAGTGAGGAATTTGGAGAGAGGAGATACGTTGGCTTTCCCAAAACGTAAGGGAAGATGGCAGTGAAAAAGTCTGACCAAAATTAACGTCCATTTTTCACTCTTTTATCTAAATGAAGCCCTCTGTCTTCCAACTCATCATTGTCAGTTGTCACTTCTTGTTCATCAACCGATTGTTGGAGCTTCACACAAAATTTAACCGATGCCCAAGACTTTTATATATAAATTATAAAAGAATAAGATTACGATTTTCATTAGAAATAAATCGGGATTTGAACTAAACTTAGTTGATAAATTAAGGTAATACAAGAACTATTGGCGGTAAAGGAAAGACGAATACTTGACGAAGGTGGGTTGAGGAAAATGAGTAAACGTGTGTTTGTGATAGAGAAAGAACCGTTCCAGAACGTGGGTTGATAAAATGACGACAGAATCCATACTTTTTGTTTTTCATGTCTGCTTTTTCCCGTGCAGATATCAGGGTTGTTTTTGGAAATGCCAAAAAGGCTTCACTTTGACTGTTTTGACCAGGGTTTTGCTTTATAGTGTGTGTATGAACCCAAATATATTTGATGCTTATTTTCATTAAAGATTTAGCACCTTTCCAAAAGCTTGACAGTCCCAAAACCTTTATATACGTAATTGATATGCTCAACAACTTATATATATACATGTATGTATGTACTTGGAAATTGGTGTACATTGAAATCTCGTTTATTTAGAATAGTTGATACTCAAATCTGACATTCAAAATCATTGAATCGTAGCTTTTCAAAAGCTTAAAACTATTCATGTTTGAAACTTATATATATATATTAGATGTTGTACGTATTTTTGGAACCATATATATAGAGGGCGGCTATTTGGACACAAAATTAAACATAATTAGGTCACACAAGAGATCTAAACTGTTTGATCTTTTTGTCCTTATATGGAAGGTGGAATTCAGAGGGCATTCCAGTGGTGGAGATCCTTTGTGTCACCAATTGTGTCTATATTTTCTATCTCAACAGACTTTCACGTATATTATACACATATACATATACATATACATACATACATACATACATACATATATATATATATATATATATATATATATATATATATATATGAAACTTCATATATACTTTTCGAAACTGACTCATATAAAAGTATATAAAATTTTCATTTGCGAAGCGACATATTTGAAACTTCATTTTGAGGAAGCACATATATTCAAAGTTATGTATAATCACATAAAACTATGCACAAAATCTTTTTCATTTAAAACTTTCAAATAAAAAAAAACATATGTGCAAATGTATATGAAACATGTATGCACTTAATATAATTTGGAAGCTAACATATTCAAGACTTAGCATATTTTCAAAAACCTGTACATTTTTGAAAGCATAACACACTCAAAGTTTGTGCATATATACATTCACGGTTATATATCCAGTTGAAACTACGTATTCCTGAGAAACTCATATATATATAAGAAGCTTTATATTTACAGAATCCAATATGCACTTCATGTGTTCCAAACTCCAACATGTATTTGAAATTTTATGCTTTTTGAAATTATATCTTTGAAAGCCTGAAACTTATACTTATTATCCAGACTTTGTTTATACCTGAGACCATATGCATTTAAAACTTGTGCATTTTCCAAAGCTCTGATGTACTTGAAATTGACATACATATATGAAACAACATATACATAAGAAAATTCGATGCATTTGGGAGCTAATATATGTTCAAAATTTGAATATATGAAACTGCACATATAAGAAACTTCTTATATAAATTTGAA
Source organism: Allium cepa (assembly GCA_030765085.1). Taxonomy (NCBI): domain Eukaryota; kingdom Viridiplantae; phylum Streptophyta; class Magnoliopsida; order Asparagales; family Amaryllidaceae; genus Allium; species Allium cepa. The sequence goes on from CM060928.1 coordinate 452,228,688, forward strand.
ATCAAAGATACATGAAACTTATATTTATTTATTCAAGAATTGTATATTTACAGACCTCTGTATTCAAAACTGTAGACTTTTTGAAACAAATATACACTTGAAACTTCGTGTTTTTCAAAGCCATATATATATAATCCATACATATATCCAAAACTAGATAGTGCATTTAAAACCTTAATACACATGAAATTTTGTTTTTACATAACATGATATGTGTTTAACATATATCTGAAAGCTCGTATATACTTATTTGAAGTCTTTTAAAATTTGGATATTCAAAATATTTATGTTCGAAATTGTTTGCTTTCAAAACACACACACATATATATATTCAAGGTCGCATATGTGCTAAATTGTTTAATATTTGAAATCTAATAAATATTCTTGAAGCTGACACGTGTTTGAAACTTACTTATATTCCAAAACCGTATACACGTATATATATATACCAGACTTGTATATTTAAAACTCTGTTTTATTTAAAAACCTACTCACAAATGAAATTGTCCACATATTTTTAAAAGTTTAGTATATTCTAAACTGTTTTTTCAAGAACCAACGCATGTAAATGTCTGAAGCTAATATCTCAAAACCTTTACTCGTGAAATTAATATAAAACTAACATAAATTAACTCATATATACTTGGAAATCCCTTTGTACGAAACTTCATGCATATTTGGAACTGATACGTACTCAAAAATCTACACTTTTGAAACCATACGCTTTTTTGGAATCTGTATATATGAAACTACATATACATATGAGACCTTATATATATTCAAAATCAATATATCTTTGAAACTTGGTTATCATTCAAAGCTATGTATGTGAAACTTTTGTATGGAGTAAGTATTCATTCAAAAATCAAGTATATTTAAAACTATTATATCCATAATCTGATACATTTGAAATTGTTATGAAATCATATTATATGTTCCAAACTTCTATTGTCAACTCGTATATTCAAACTTAGTATGTATTTAAAATTGCAGCTACTATTCATCCTCCTATTTACACTTTTGGCCACCAAAACTGAAGGTCGCCTCTTATAACAATAATCTTTTTTTCCTAACACCACAAAAATTCAAATTAACTAAAATGGGGAGGCACCCATAAAAACGCAGTCTTCCTCCTTCACTCAGTTCAAAACGCAAGCGCCCTTCATCGCAAAATCCTACTCCATCGCCGCCGCCTCCGCCGAAAATGAAGAAGCTCAGTTCGTAGACCGACGTCGTTTCTCAACAGCCCACAACTTCGAGTAAGTCTCTAAACCTCAATTCACGTTATTTAGGTCTAAATTTCTCATTCTCGTTTGTCAAAAACCATATTTGTCATTCGAGTTGCTAACTCGATTGAATGCATTTGCAACCAAGTATTAGACGTTGTAGTCGATTGAATGCATTCGCGTTGTAATACTAAATATGGATAATACTGAAACCTGAATGTTGTAGTCAATGACTAATACTTGTTCGGTTGTGAATTGATGGAGACCTAATTTTTGTCTGTTTGAACGCGGCCGTACAGATAAATTTTTGGGTTGGGGATTGGTGTAAAATTTGTTTGGTTGTTTATAGCCAAGAAAAGATTTTTTGGTTGGTTGAACGTCGCCGAATAGTTTATTTTTGAGCTGGGAGTATTGTTTGATATTTAGTCGGTTGTTTATAGCCGAAAAAAGTTTTATGTTCGGTTGAACATGGCCGAGCAGATCAATTTTCTTATGCATGACTATGAATTTCATTATTTTTTGAATTACTATGAATTACTAAATTTTGAATCTAAATCTACGCACTAAATATGGATTGATGCATAAATATTAATGTGACATTGATGTGCTGTAAATATTGTTGTGCTACGAATTTTAATTTTTTTCTTCAATATACAGTAAATCTAGATGTGCTATGAATATTGATGTATTTGTAAATATAGCAATCATGTAATATAATTGTAAAGTCATTATATTTGTTATAGAAAAGGAGAAGCAAGCCATGACAACTTCGTTGAGACGTAAACATGCTGTGGAAATAGAGAAGAAAAAAAGGAGCAATTGGCAGAAGCTGAAAACGTATAAGAGGAAGTTAGGAATGATGAAGAACCGAAAAATGGGTCTGGGGAAGATGAATCGGAAAATGAGTCTGGTTCTGATGGTTCTGGAGAAGGATCAGAGAAAGATGGTTCGGACAATGCACAAAAGGAAAACGTAACAAATTTGCCTCCTTCAAATCGACCCTCTTCTAGCCAAGCTATTGCTCCTATACCGGTGAATAAATCCATATTAAAAAGGCTTTGAATCGCATATTGCATTTGCTATTTGGAGCAAGGAATAGGTTAGTTTGATCTCACAATCAGTCTGTCATATAATATTTTAATATATTACAAATTATAATATTTTTTATTTAGGAGAGAGGCCCGCTCAAATGCATTTCACATACAATGAAATTGAAGGAATGGAGCATCAACGATATACCAAATCAAGTTTCATAGAAAATTAAAAATTCTGGTTTGTATTTATTGGCACAATACTCATACAGCATGTTGACTATGTAACAATTTCCGCTTTCATGGAGAGATGGCATCCAGAAACTAACTCTTTTCACATGCCTTTCGGAGAAATGACAATAACATTAGATGACGTGTCACAAATTTTAAAAATTCCTGTGGTTGGTACCTGTATTTATAAGGACTCGAATGATCTTAACACGATCGATCTTTTAGTTGATTATCTTAGCATTGGAAAAGATGTAGCTATGGAAGAATTAAATTATTCGAATTCGATGAAGCTTAACTTTTTATTGGAAATTTTTGAAGAGAAGGCAAAGAAAGACGATGCAAGTATAGGTGATTATGAAGTTGTTGTCCGTGCCTACCTTCTTTATTTATTGGGTTGTACTTTGTTCTGTGATAAGTCCGGCATTAAAGTTTCCGTTAACTATTTGGAAGTTTTAGGGAACGTCAATCAGTTGAATGAACAAGCTTAGGGGATGGGAGCATTAGCCTTCTTATATCGATAGTTAGGTCTGGCTTCTAGATTAGATGTCAGACAAATGGCCGGTTACTTGACACTGTTGACTGTAAGTATTTCACTTATTGTTTAATTTTATCAATTAGTATACTAAAATAAATGCAATTTCATAAAGGCTTAGATTCATAATCGCTTTCCTATGGTTCCAAATTCCATTCCCCGTCAAGACTATAATGACATGATGCCTAGGATGTGCAGATGACAACCTTTGAAACAATCCGATGATACAACTTCGACTATAATACAGCTACGAGAGCGGCTAGACAATTTAACTACACAAGTTGTAAGTTTGTCAATTGTTTTCTTCAAGCAAATTATAAAATAAACCAGTAGTTAAAGGAATTGCTATTTAAATGAATTATTAGGTATGCTGAGATCCATATCATGACGTGAGGTCGAAGTACCCCTTGCCTGAAGTTGCTTTTTATAATGTTGTTATTCTATGTTTTGATATTGCGGAACCACACTATCCTAACCGAGTGCTCTGTCAATTTGGCATCGCTCAACGAATTCCATCAAATCCAATGGCATCATGTAAATGCTGTAGAGGTAAAAATGCTAACCAATACAAAGTTGAATTTGACAACATTTATTGGTATTCGGAAAATTGGCAAGATTATGTCATATCTATGAAATCACGGTCTACTCATGTAATTGACCCATGGGACTGTACCGCTAGTATATGACCTAGTATTTGAGTATCTTTCATCCCATTGTTTAAAACCCGGATGTGAGGAAAAGTGGTTTAAGGAAAGTGGACAACAATGAGAAGTTGGTAAGAATAGTAATCATGTGTTATATATTGACATGAAAATGAATTTTTATTCATATATGTGTGTGTGTGTGTATGAACGCTGTAGAGGTTATTGCGGAGAAAGCAATAGAAAAGTTGAAAGAAAATCTGAGTTCTCAACATAAATCAATTGATCGGTGTCTTGATGTGGAATGTGCAGCAGTTGACTTGTTGGAGGAAGCGTTGAATGAACGGATAAAAGGGAAAAACGTGCAAAAAGAAAGAATGATCGTTGGATGTGATTGTTTAATTGTTGTATGTCATTACGGATGTACTTTTGTATGTTGTTTTGGATGTGCATTTTATTAACTTACGATGTACTTTCTGATGAACCTGTGATGTACTTTTGAACTATGTTTGGGTGGAGTTGTTTCTTGTTAACTTATGGATGTACGCCTGAACTATGTTTATGTTGAAATAGATGGAATTTTTACTTGATCATTGTACTTTTGGATATGCGGTATGTATTGTTTATATTGGAAGTGTGGTGCAGTATGAATTTTTTATGTTGGAAGTACTTATAGATGTGTAGTATGAATTGTTGGAAGTACTTATATATTTGCAGAATGAATTTAACAGGTTATAATCTCTGATCGTCGTAATTGACCGAAGCATTTCAAAATGCCCTGGTCGTTTACACTCATGCCAATGCAGTCATTAAATAACTTATAAGGTCTATCTTCTAGTCGGTTACCAACAACCGAAATAAAATTAATTACTTGGTTTGGAACGGCTGTGAAGTTGTTAGTTAATAATTCATCAATGCTTTGTTTGGTCGTCAATGGCCGAACCATTTCAAACTCTGATGAGTGGATATATAGACAACAACTTGATTGAATGCATTTGCAACCAAGTATCCAGTTTTAGGCATTACCATCCAATTAGCTTTAGAACAAAGACTAGATTCACAATCTGTAGCTGACTTCAATTCTTCGCAGTTTGTTATATCGAAATGTTTAACATATAAATCTCAGTTTTTTATCAACTCCTTTAAAATTGATTTTCTTGCTTCTCTCCAATCAGAATTTAGTTCCTCAACTTGTTCAACTATGCAACGAAATCCACGATTGCCATCTGCTATAACATCTTCAACGTTAATAATATATTGGTGTAGGAAAGCTGGTAGATACGCTAAATACTTGAAACTGCTAATTGTTGTATTTACATCAGTCTTATCGAACTTTACATCAGCCTTTTTCCGTTTGAGAGGTAGTTTCTTGTTCACGCTAGTTTGAGAAAGAATTTTGTTACTAGTTTTCACTTTTTCAAACATGGAGGGATTCCTTTTTATGGATGTTTGGCGTTTGGCTTGTTTGCTAGTTAATTTGTTCTTACTACCAATTGGTCTACCTTTGTGTTTCCCTATTTTCGGTTCCAGAGTGGACGTCATGGCCGGCAATCCAATTTCTCTTAACTTCAATAATATCACTTTCTTCTCCTCAAGCGTACTCGAATCAAAAAGTTTTTTTCATAAGAAAATTCGGGTGTATGGATTGACTCAAGTGACTCTTAAACTTGTGGAATATAGTTTAATTGTCTCCAATGTTCATCTATTAGTTCAATCGGGATTGGAAGACCATCAGTGTGATATTGGTATATTTCATGTGCACATGGAAGACCGTATATTAGACGAATCAAATGGTCACAAGTGGAAGCATTCAAAGCAACACAACTAAATTTTCCCATTTCTTTCACAATCAAATCCAATGCAAAAAATGATGTCTTACCTCATAGATGTTCTAACAATGGAACTTGATATGCAGTCCGTACGGCTCCTAAACTTATTTTAAAAGTGGCTTTTATTTCATTATGGTGTAGACACAAATATTATCCATTTTTGGCCATACAACAGCAAATGTTTCTCTAGACATATCAAGATGTTTTTTCAATTGTGCATGAGAAGATTGAGCTTTAGTCGGTGTCCTATTATCAAGGTGTTTAATTTTATTTGTCCATGCATAAGCAAAATACTCTTTGTATTCCAAACAATTATTACGAATATACTTCAAGCTTGCGGGGTAATCTACCCAATATTTTTGAAAATCATTGTAATTTATCCAAAATTCATCTTCGGTCGATGCGTGAACCACCTTCTTCCAACTTTGCAAAAACATCTTGAAAATTTTGTTTGTTTTAAACTCTGGTTTGCAATTCGTAATGACATTATTTTCCATGTGCCATAAACACATCATCAACGTTGATTGTGGAAATTTTTTCTTAATTCCACTTATCAATGCCCACTCTCTATCGGTTGCTATTACCTCGGGTAGTTTATCGGGCATAGAAAAATGTTTTAACTTGGTTAGCACCCATTCATAATTCTCCTCCCTCTAATGTGCTATAAATGCATGCGCAATACTAAATGTTCATCCCATAAAAGTCATACCAACTATTTCTAGTAAAGGCATATTATACCAATTTGTTTTATAAGTACAATCAAGCAAAAGAATGGATGAAAAACACTTACACAATACAGACGATTCTGGATGAGACCACATTACATCTATCAAATGATCGGTTTCCATATCAGACCTGTCAAAATACACATAATGCTTCTCCGTAAGCAATTTCATTAAATGTTCATGGCGGATCTGCATTCCATAGCTGACAACTACATTTTTTATTTGGCATTGTAGATGGTATTCAAAGTTGATGTATTTTCTGGAATGACTTCTTGATAGTTACTATCACCTCTCTTGGAGGTATGCCTGCTATACTCATGTCTTCTAAGATATTTTTTTCCATGTCAATCAGCCGTGCCGCATATGGATATCCTTCTAAAGAATAAGGAAGTTCATGATTATGTACTCCATTGATTACACAAATTTTCCACTTTTCTTCGTCTAGATACACACCCTTCAATCTAAAAGGACAATTGCATTTTCTAATGGCGTTAGGTATGCTTCATTTTACATTGTTTTCCTTGTTTATTGACTTTGCGGATGACTACGATAAAATCCAGCCCTTTCACACCCCAATTGCAACCTTGGTTTCCTTCCAGATCCAAATTTATCAGACTTTAGAATTACAACAACGGTATTCAACTTTTTTCCTATTGTTTTACATCATCGGATCAATGTACTCTATGAATCAAATACCTGAAATCATATAGTTAAACAAAAAATTAACATAATTCATCTTAATAACAACATTAGCGATTTTTTTAATGGATACTTACTTGGTCGGTTGTAAAATGGTTTGTTAGATCAACATTTATGTCTTTTGAGTCATTTGATCGAGCATCTTGCATCATATTGTCACAACCAACATATTAATCATCCGAAACAATAAGGGCATTCTCCAATTTATTATCATTCAAATTTTCAGCCTAACAAATGGAAAAAAAAGTTAATGTCATCAAATTGTAAAATAGGACATGTAAGTTGTATGGAGAAAACCTCTAAAAGTCAATAACTTACATTGTCATTCTCTATTACAATGTCGTCAAATTTAATGTCCTTCAAGCTATCCAACGGAGTAAAAAAAACATCCTAAAATGCAATAGAAAACCCTAACTAATAAGACCCGAGATTTTAGACATTTAAAATTGGAATATTTAATTGATTTTAAATATTTAAAAGTTAAATTTTAACTTAAATTTCAAATATCACTATCTATAAGATGATTTAATTATTGGATTTAATAATTGGGAGTTGGATAAATTGTTGAATCTGGAATTTCAAGCTTGTTAAAAATATTTCAAAGGCTTATAAAATTTATATTAATAATACTGAAGATAATAGAACCTTTAAAGTTGAAATCAAAAGTGATTTGTTTAGTTTTAAAAATATATCGTTTAAATTGACATTTAAAAATAGTCTTCCGAGGCAAAGTCTCAGATTCAACGAAACTAGATCCATTGAATCCATAATAGTGTATTATTATCGGATTTCAAATTTTGTAGCGTTTGGAGTTATCGTGTGGCCGTACGGTATGTAAACTCGCTGAAATCTATATCGAAATTTAATATAATAACTGGATCCAAAAAGCAATCTTCTTTATATGATTGAATTTGGACTCGAAACCTTTTCCATTGCGTTCGGAATAGGGGTATAACATTATATATGCCTAGCGGCACGCCTCGATAGGAGGTCGAGATTTGGAGCTACGTTTTTGAGATAATTTAAAAGTTTAAATATAAATATATATATATATATATATATATATAATTTGATTTGACAAATAAATTTACATCTGATCTTTTTCCTTTCTCTTCAGTTGTTGTTCCTTTACCATTCAAACACGCAACAACACTTGTATACGCAACCCTCCCTTCAATCACGTTCCCTCCTCTTGCTTTAAAGAAGTTCGGCCGATTCAAATAAATGAGATCACCTGTGAAAACCATTTTTTTCATCCTTCTTCGAAGAAAAAAATTCCACTTCCCTCTTCCATCAGATCGAACCTGCCCCTCCCCCAAATTCCTCTTCCCCTTCACTAATACGAATTTAAATAGGTTCCGTGTATTAAAAAAATAATGAAGATCGGTAAGCATTTATAATCGAGTCAAGCTCGTCGAGGCTTGGGGAGACATTAAATCTAGTGTGGGTATGAGATGCCTAGCGTGGATCGAAGGGGGACTGCGATCGGAGAAGGACTGAGCGCGTCGCGAGGCGGCGCTGTGGGGGTTGATCAACGGTGGAAAGGTCTGGGTTGGATCCGTACTTGGGGTGGAGTTTAGCTTCTTGGGGATGTTTTTGAAGGCGCGATCTACTCTGGGGGGAAGGCCGACGCATGGTGAACTGGAAGTCGGTGTGTCGTACGGCGGCGAGTTCGTCCCGAGTCTGTGAGGTATGTGATCCATTTTTTTCAATCTAAAATTTAATGACATATATATATATATATATATATATATATATTACAGAAAAAGAAAATTACTGTCTTGATATATATAGATTTGAAAATATATATAATACATCAATTTACTGTTTAAGATTTAAAATATATATAGAAAAAAAATGCTACAGTAAGATATATAAAAACCATTGTGTTTTAATTTAATATATATATATATATGAATTTTTATACAGAAAAGATTTTGGAAAGAAAATTAATACCCATATGTATACATGGTTTAAACACAGAAAATATATACACACATATATATGGGTAAGATTTAGGGAAATAAATGTAACGACCCGCAAATCTGTACCCCTTGAGTCAACTCTATTCTACCTAAATCAACTCAAGTTGTACAGAAATACAAACCATTTGGGTTAAAGAAGAAGAGGTAGAAGAAGAAACAGAATCTAACCATCGCAGCGGAATAAAATGTAATAGATAATAAATGATCTTTAAACAAAACAAATATATCTGTTCATATATTACATCATCAGAGTACATTAATCATAGCTCAACATCAATAACATATAAATGGATACACATCAACTCAACACAGCGGAATATACATATAAACAAGTACGGAAGTATGTATCGTCATCCAGCTCGTCTCCTTAGCTCCATAGCATCATATTCTGTATCCAATAATACTCGGTCTGACCCGAGCATTACAGTTAAATAACACCCGAGTCAGTCTGGAATACCAGCGTGAGAAAATCACACCCAATTGATTATTAAAGTTTCAAAAACCCTTTGAAAATAAAAGCATCTCGTAAGACCTCGCCACAAATAAACGTGTCGGGTTTTTACCTTACGATAGTTAAAACACTTTTTATAAAAATCCTCTGATATTATAATAGGGTCTATATACAAATAATTATAAAATAGCCGAAATTGTTACATCTATTAAATTCCAACTACTAGCCACAGAGTGGGTAATACAAACAAAACTCGTATAAGGCTCGTAGGGAGAATGGATTTCCAACTAATGACTAGGCACTGGGGTACCACCTGTCACAGTACGTGGCCTAGATCACAGTACCGAGAAGTACGCCCGCTCCCCTGCAACACAAGACCGGGACTACCCTTTACTGGATAAACCCGAGTGAGATCACCCCGCGGTTGGGATCAGTAACTGCCCACTAAGCCGAAATAAAAAGGAACATCTAGACAGAGATGACCTCACCCTACTTGGGTGCTACCCACCTAGCCTTGCTTCATAACCCCTGATTTTCAGTCGTTCACATTTGATGAGGCTTGAGGCTAAGCGTTACCTTTTTAGAACATATCTCTTAATGTCCATCGACCACCTGACGATGTTTCGCAAGCATTCATCCATACAAGTCCGTCCCGGGTTCGAACGGAACCGAAGGCACTACTCCTACTACATCCATTTTGGAAATATCCTCAGGATTAGTAGCGACTAGCCCTTGCACTTCCCTGCTACCTCGAACTTGCGAACCCCGACGCGGCCTCGCTACGCCGCCTCCAAGTCGAACGCCATGCATCGCCAGCCGAAACCCTACGCGCGCAGCCCCAAAACCCTAACTCCCTTGCGATTTCGCCTCCAAATTCCAGATCAAAGCCCCCTCGAACACGAGAAGCCCTCGCCTAGCCGTCCCCTATTGCGCACGCGACTCTCAGTCTCAAGTTCGAGCTCGCCCCTAAACTCTGCGTTGCCATCGAACCGAACGAAGGCAGAGACTAGGGTCGCCATCGAGCATATCGCCTGCAATTTACTCTTTTTTTCGGTTTTATTTGAATTTGATATAACTGAAAAGAAGAAGGAAAAGGGGAGCGGCACTTGAAAGGAAAGGAGTGGAAAGAAATTGTTCGGTTATTTTCTCGAATGGAACGAAGGCTCGGGATATTTGTTCTAAAGGAAAGTGTGTTCAAGAAGGCTCTGCCAGCTACAGTGATGTGAAAAGAAAGTAAAAGATCTGACGTGAAATTATTTCGACTTAAGGTTAATGGGTTAAACAATGTATTATTTCATTCAAAATTAAATTTAAATCGACCAGAAATTTCGATATACATTTAAGCGCGTTTATATGTCGCACACTCACACACTAACTCCAATCATTACGAAAATTGAAATCCGATAATAATTTAGTATTTCGGACCCAAAGGAACGGGTTTCGTCGGATTCCGAGACTGTGCCTCGGAAGGCTATTTTTAAATTCAATTTTACACGATAAAATTTCAAAACTGAACAGATCACTGTTAATTTCAATTTTAACGCTTCTATTGTCTTCAGTATTATCAATATAAATTTTATAAGCCTTCAAATTATTTTTAATAGGCTTAAAACTCCAGATTCAACAATTTACCCAACTTCACTTATTTAATTTGAAAATTCAATTATCAAATAAATTGTGATATTCGTAATTCCAGTTAAAATTTCTCTATTGAATATTTAAAATCAATTAAATATCCCGATTCTAAATGCTCGAAAATTCTGGGTCGTCGCATTCCTCCTCCTTAAAAGAATTTCGTCCTCGAAATTACTAGTTACGAAGAATGATCTAATACCCGTTACTATTTCTCCAAAACCAACAATTTAACATTCTACCAACTACCCTTTTTAAAAGACCATTATCATTCTTATAACTTCTCTACTCTTCCATAGTTTTCAACTATTATTACTTGCTCAATCATTCAAATTTCAATTTAAACCAAATTTTGAATTATCAAAATTTTCTCAAAATTTTTCTAACTTCCCAAATTCCCGAAAAATTTCGCCATCGTCTCCTTTGCGCGGCTAGCTCGGTACAACTACAAAATGCCTCTACAGGCTTCCAAATTCCAAAAGAAAACAAAAAGCCAAGTTGCTCGATCCAAAAACCCAATCAAATTTCATACCAAATTTAAATACACACCTTTTTGTCGAGCATTTCAAATTTATCTTCTGGAATCAAAATCAATTCTCTTTCCCTTTATATTACCTGCATATCCTGCTTAGCACTAATATCCAATCACAATATTCCCAAAAACATTTTATCGACTTTCTCACAAAATGCCAATATCTCTTCATTCAAATATTAACTCAGAATATATTTGAAATATCAATTTCCAATCAAGAATTCACCATTCCCTTCTTAAGTTAGTTTAAGCATTTTATATGTTTCTTATATTTATTTTCATCTTACCACTTCAGTTTATATCTATTTCTATTAACATTGATTCTATCATTTCCATACGAATTCAATTTATCTTTAACTCTAAATATTGAATTTTATTTTTCATTTATAACTAATTTATGTCATTATTTTAAGCAGTTTTATTTACTAATTTGTTTCAATTTCCAATTTGAAATCGTTTTGCTGTTAACAAAATTTCCAAAAAATTTCTAACTCCCAAAATTTCTGAAATTTTTTGGCAGAGTCTCCTTTGTACAGAGGAGCTTTTGCAAGTTGATAAAAGATATAAATATATATACATCGACACACACGGTCAGAAAAACTAAAAACAGATCGTATTTCCTATTTTTATTGCGTAGGCGTACCTTATTTAGCATTTTTAAGCAAGCGGCTTATAATTTTAGCAATTAGCGCAACCCAATCCAGCCACACGGCTCCCAGGTACCTGTAGTTACTCAATTTAAACATGTAAGTGCCACATAAATGAAGTTTAAAAACATTTCACTCATTTGCAATTTTAAACATATGAATTCTAAAAGAAATGCACATTAAACACTTCCCGTAAGCAATTTATATAGTTTTCATACTAATTCAACTGTTTCCATTAATTTATAACCATTTTCATTCAATTTGAATAGTTTTCAATCTATTCATATACAACTTCATCAATTTGAATGGTTTAAAACTCAATCGCTTATAATTAATTTATTTTTAGGCAAACCGAACTCATATTTAATCCAATTACTCTCAAAATCAATTTATTTTACTCCTATCAATTCATGGCATTTTAATGACTTCCATTTATATCCAATAACAATTTATTCTTTGCAATTTGACGAGATCTATGTGAATAAATAAGTACTTATGTTTTATAACCAATTTAAATCGATTCCAATTCAATTTATACTTAATTCTATTTTGTTTTTAAATTTATTCACAATCCATATATTCTCATTTTCGTTGCATTTCAAATTTGAATCCATTCACTTACATTTCATTTTATTAACCAAACTAGTTTCATTATTCAAACAGGTTCCATTCATTGATCTAGCTCGACACATTCTGTTTAAATTCCATTCACAATCCATTCATTTACATTTCATTCCATATTTGTTTATTCCAAACTATTTTATTTAGCTCGACAACAATCCAGGCTATTTCATTCAATAACCATTTAAATTTTATTCACGATCTATTCATTTGCGATTCATTTCTTATCTGCATTCATTAAAAACCCCTCTATATTTTAGTTTTCTTATTGTCTCCAAGTTATTTCAATCCATTAACAATTTAAAAGGTTACAACTATTTATTCAAGTAAGAATCTAATTTCATTCAATATTATCTATAACTCACCGAATTTTATTTCGATTAGATTTATTTTTTCTTGATTCAAATCCAACCCAAAATCATTAAATTTAGTTTAAGTTGAAATAAATTCAACTCCCCCATCTATTTAGCTTAAGTCAATTTACTTCAATTTATTCAAATTTTTATACTTAAGCTCATTTTCATTTTACAAGTAAATTTTTCTCTTATATTCAACTTAGTTCTATCTCAATTAAATCCCATTTTTAATCTACAATTCCGTTTGATTAGTTATTACTAAATTTAATTTTCAGATTTAACTCATTCAATTGATTACAAGGCCATTTCCAATTTATTTCTACTTATTTGGATTTAATTTGCAATTCAAACCATTACTATTTTAATCCATTTTCATTTTCCTTTATTCGACACATTTCCAATTATATTTAATTTGTTAACACCTCAAGTTAAATTTTAATTTATAACTCAAGTTCTGAAACCATTATCCATTTCCAATTTACCACCCAATTTTATTGAATAACAATTCAATTTCATTAACTTTACTGACAATTCAAATCAAATTAAATTTATAACTTGTGTTTTAATTCCAAACTTCATCCTTAACACACAATTTAGCTTCTATTTAACTACATCAGGTTCCCATTACATATTTCATTAATTAATTCAGTATCTAATTAGTTCTTTCCCTATTTAAAATCCAATACTTGATTTTAAATCTCAAAATCTCTTCATTTAAATTTTCTTAAGTTCAAATTTATTTTATAATTTAAGTTTGGATATATATTTTCCTTTTCTTTTTTTTTCTCATTTTCCAATTCATCAGATAATGTTTGTTCTGGGTTTTCTATTTCACTTTCCAATTTTATAAGTCACAACTTACTATTTACACGATTTCATTCATTATATGCTTGAATATATTCTTCTTTTATTTTTAATTCGAGTTTTACACTTATTTATAATCCCAGCATATTTTATTCTATAGATTTTTAATTCTGATTCTTTATAAGTTATTCTAATTTATTTACTTCAATCCAATCCTTAACCAATTTATTTTTAACTTTTCACCTTAAATTTAAATTCCAACAATCAAAGCTTATATTCTTCCTAATAAAAAAAATCATCTCGATTTATAAACTTACAACCTATCTCCTCAGGAATTTTAAAAACACCGGCTTTTGGTTTCAAAACATTTTGAAATCTCCAACATCACAAATCACACTTCTCAAATATTTAAACCAATCCTGGTCTTTATTCCTAACAAATTTCCTTTGAATTTTCAAAAATAAACAGGTTTTCCTGGACAAATCAATTTGGCAGCAATCCGTCACTTAGAAACTCGAAAATGAACATCGATGATGCTGCAGTCATCACCGAAGTTATTTTCCAGCGACTGAAGTGAATTCAATGCTATATCTCTTTCCAAAATTTATTTGAAACAACTTCCTTTCAAAAATACCCCAAAAACAACAATGCTACTATTTATCTTCAAAATACTTCAAAAATCTCCGGGGTTTTAAAGTTTCAAATTCTGTTTTAATTCAAATTTTAACTATAATGCATTTGTATTGTTATGCTTATACAAATACCCATTTAATTATATTTCAATTTATAATTTACAGTTAAAATTCATATTTATAAATTTCATTTTATAATGAATTTATTTCATTAATCTTTGATTGTGTTTTCAATTTCTAATTAAATTTTTACACAACGATGATAATAATTTAATATTATCATCTCTAACATCCAAGCAACCATATATTAGCTAAAATAGTTTACAAAAACTTTTCTTTACATCAAAATATAGTTTTGGGTAAAATTATTTCATTCATCCATATTTAAAACAATACTGTGTCGATTGTCCTACTCAAGCGTTTAGAAACCCCTTCGATACAGTTGTACAGATTGTGCCGACGAAGGTTCATATGTCACTCAACAAACCAATCAACACAATATTAAAACAATTTATATTCACTAACAAATACGCGCTAATATTTATTAATACGCTCAAACTCATTCTAGAGTACCATGGACTCTATTTTAAATGAGTAATTCCCACCAGAGCCAAGGTTATCATCAACCTGGCTCTGATACCAAGTGTAACGACCCGCAAATCCATACCCCTTGAGTCAACTCTATTCTACCTAAATCAACTCAAGTTGTACAGAAATACGAACCATTTGAGTTAAAGAAGAAGAGGTAGAAGAAGAAACAGAATCTAACCATCGCAGCGGAATAAAATATAATAGATAATAAATGATCTTTACACAAAACAAACATATCTGTCCATATATTACATCATCGGAGTGCATCAATCGCAGCTCAACATCAATAACATATAAATGGATACACATCAACTCAACACAGCGGAATATACATATAAACAAGTACGGAAGTACGTATCGTCATCCAGTTCGTCTTCTGAGCTCCTCGGCATCATATCATGTATCCTTAATGCTCGGTCTGACCCGAGCATTACAGTTAAATAACACCCGAGTCAGTCTGGAATACCAGCGTGAGAAAATCACGCCCAATTGATTATTAAAGTTTCAAAAACCCTTTGAAAATAAAAGCATCTCGTAAGACCTCGCCACAAATAAACATGTCGGGTTTTTACCTTACGATAGCTAAAACACATTTTTATAGAAATCCTCTGATATTATAAGAGGGTCTATATACAAATACTTATAAAATAGCCGAAATTGTTACATCTATTAAATTCCAGCTACTAGCCACAGAGTGGGTAATACAAACAAAGCTCGTACAAGGCTCGTAGGGAGAATGGATTTCCAACTAATGACTAGGCACTGGGGTACCACCTGTCACAGTACGTGACCTAGATCACAGTACCGAGGAGTACGCCCGCTCCTCTGCAACACAAGACCGGGACTACCCCTTACTGGATAATCCCGAGTGGGATCACCCCGCGGTTGGGATCAGCAACCGCCCACTAAGACGAAATAAAAAGGAACATCTAGACAGAGATGACCTCACCCTCCTTGGGTGCTACCCACCTAGCCTTGCTGCATAACCCCTGATTTTCAGTCATACCCATTTGATGAGGATTGAGGCTAAGCGTTACCTATTTAGAACATATCTCTTAGAATGCCCATCGTCCACCTGATGATGTTTCGCAAGCATTCATCCATACAAGTCCGTCCCGGGTTCGAACGGAACCGAAGGCACTACTCCTACTACATCCATTTTGGAAATATCCTCAGGATTAGTAGCGACTAGCCCTTGCACTTTGCTGTTCCATCTTCGAATCCAAACTCGTTTCCCACGAAACGTACAAACCGGATCGAAGTGGTTTTCGAGAAATAAATCTCGATCCCGGTCTCTTCGAAACGATAACGCACTTTTGTCCAATATTGATAGTCGGTTATTTAACTATCAGTTAATATTCACAAACAACCATCAACCAATAAATAATTTCCCAAATTATTTATTTATCTCAAAATATCTTTACAAGATATAATTTCACTTTCAAACCCTTTTGAAAACAGTTTTCAAACAATCTTCCTTTTTCTCAGAATAAATTCCGAGTATTTCCATTTCCACTGGAATCACCAAGCACAAAACTCTAGATTTTTAAAATAATTTAAAAACACTTTATTGTAAAATATATTTAACATTTAATTTAGGAATATTTACTTTAATACTTAATTTATAATAATACTTTAGAAATAACTAAAATAAGGTTACCTTATAACTATACATTAGATTTCCTTTTTAGACAAAACACCAAATCATTCTCTAAATAATTATTACGATAATAGATTAAACAAAGTACTTACTTTAGAATTTACCTTTAAACATTTAAATTAAAACTGCTTCAATAATTTACTAAAAATACATACTATATAAATATTTGAAAATAATGTTACTTAATAAAATATAAAACTAGATTTCTACTTTTAAAAACAAAATACTAAGTTACTTCTTAATAATTACTACTAAAATAGATTAAAAGGAAATACTTACTTTAGACTTTAAATACTAGAAATAGTAAATATTACAAAACTTGCTTTCTTTAAAAACAACTTTTAAACACTTAATATATTTAAAAATTTACTTTTAAAACATGTACTTGGCCATCCAGAGAAAATTCCAACTTCAATCGCTTAAATCAATTTCCCCAAATTGATTTCCAATTTATTTTATTTGAAATAAGTTTCTTTTATTTCTCAATTCATTTCAAAATTCATTAATTATGGACTTATTATTAATGTTATTATTTTCCGTTTGATTTTAAACCTTTTAACTGAAATATACAGATTCCAGGCTTTTCCCAATTTCTTCTTTATTCCTTTCAATAATTTAAATATTAAATAAATGTTTTGTTCTATTAAATAATATCATTGAAGTTTCAAACTTCATTAACTTTCTGTTTATTCAAAAATTCCTTTCCATATACAGAATTTTATTAATTAGCATTTTGAAACCACTAATATTCTTATCCAATTCACTTTAATTTATATATATATTCTTTGTAATTATTTCTTAAGAGTTCACTTCTTTTATTTCCTTTCAAAGTCCAATTCTATATATTTGGATAAAACAGAGTACTGAAATATTCAAGCAGAATATAACATTCAATATTCTAATATAATTCATCACAGAATATCAATTAATCACAGCTGTGGGTGTTTAATAATTTAAATAAATATTGAGGAATCCAGTTGGATCCCTCCAACCTGGTTTCCCTGCATCCACAGATGTTAGCACAATATAATACACCAATTCCAAAATATACCATATATAGTACATCAACCAATTCAATCATTCAAACAATTATTTAGATTTAATCATTTAAATTTAAATTTAAACTGAGTGAGATTAACTCACCTTCTATTTTTGTTTTGCCATCCAATTCAAACACGCTTGGTTTTCCCCACGACTTTAGACCTTGCATAAATATTTACAGTTTATTAACATTTGAACCACTTGAATAATCAATTACCATTCAATAAATTTAATTAACTAATTATTTCGTTAACATTCGAATAAATCGAACAAATAATTTCCATTTGCTAGATTTAATTAAATTAACAAATAATTTTTATTTAAACTAATTGAATAATCACTTATCATAAATAATTAACTAATACTTTGGGTTTAAAATAATTTCTCTTTAACCATTTCTAAATTAATTAAACAAGTAAATTACAAAGTTATCTTCCTTTTCGAACATATTTTATTTGTTGTTTACCTATAAACATATTTTATTGAATTCTAAGAAAATAAAATTTCCATTTCAGCCTATATATGCACACTTATAAGAATAATTTATATTACCAGTTTTAAAGGTTTTCTACTACCTAAACCTTACCTACAATCTATTTTTTCCTGTTAGATTCATCGGTTACTGGGTTGAATACATATGTATAAAATAATGTAAATTAAAACAAAATTTTAAATTATACCTTACTGTCGAATCTCTGCCCCTCCAAGCTACCCATGCGAATGCCACCCCCGTGCAAACGCAACTCAATCGCGATCCATCATCCCAAAATCGTGGCCTCCACCGATGCTCAGAGCAACGCGCCACCATTACCTAGAACTCGCGAACCCCGTCGCGCTACGCCGCCTCCAAGTCGAACGCCATGCATCGCCAGCCGAAACCCTACGCGCGCAGCCCCAAAACCCTAACTCCCTTGCGATTTCGCCTCCAAATTCCAGATCCAAACCCCCCCTCGAACACGAGAAGCCCTCGCCTAGCCGTCCCCTATTGCACGCGCGACTTTCGGTCTCGAGTTCGAGCTCGCCCCTAAACTCTGCGTTGCCAACGAACGAAGGCAGAGACGAAGGTCGCCATCGAACAAATCGCCTGCAATTTAATCTTTTTTTTTTCGGTTTTATTTGAATTTGATATAACTGAAAAGAAGAAGGAAAAGGGGAGCGGCACTTGAAAGGAAAGGAGGGGAAAGAAATTGTTTGGTTATGTTCTCGAATGGAACGAAGGCTCGGGATATTTGTTCTAAAGGAAAGTGTGTTCAAGAAGGCTGTGCCAGCTACAGTGATGTGAAAAGAAAGTAAAAGATCTGACGTGAAATTATTTCGACTGAAGGTTAACGGGTTAAACAATGTATTATTTGATTCAAAATTAAATTTAAATCGACCCGAAATTTCGGTATAGATTTAAGCGCGTTTATATATCGCACACTCACACACTAACTCCAATCATTACGAAAATTGAAATCCGATAATAATTTAATATTACGGACCCAAAGGAACTGGTTTCGTTGGATTCCGAGACTGTGCCTCGGAAGGCTATTTTTAAATTCAATTTTACACGATAAAATTTCAAAACCGAACTGATCACTGTTAATTTCAATTTTAACGCTTCTATTGTCTTCAGTATTATCAATATAAATTTTATAAGCCTTCAAATTATTTTTAATAGGCTTAAAAACTCCAGATTCAACAATTTACCCAACTTCACTTATTTAATTTGAAAATTCAATTATCAAATAAATTGTGATATTCGTAATTCCATTTAAAATTGCTCTATTGAATATTTAAAATCAATTAAATATCCTGATTCTAAATGCTCGAAAATTCCAGGTCGTCACATAAAAATCCCAAAAGATAGTGGAGTTTAAATAAAAATTTGATTTTTAAAAATCTATATAGGCGATTTCTGGTGTATGTAATTTCAAAGAAAAATAAATATACATATACACATTGTAAACCTACTGTCTAATTTTAAAAGTATGTATTATGGTGATTAACATGTTTTATTAACTCATTAAGTTATTTTAGTTACAAAAATAGTTTTAAAGGGAAATTAGTTTTAAAATTAAATTATTGAATGAAAATTATTTGTCCGATTATTTAAAATGATTAATAAACCGTATGATGTTTATACAAGGTCAAGAATCATGGAGAAAACAAACTAGTTTGGATCGGATTGCAAATTAAAGGTTAAATGTGAGTTAATCTCACCCAAATTGGATTCACTGGTGAATTTAAAATTGTTAAATTTAAATTATTGGTTGATTAATTGAATTGATAATTTATTATCAATCTAGATGTGATATTATATATATATATATATATATATTGGAGTGATTGATATTCCCGCATTATATAGCGGATAAGACCCTATGCGCCCCGCATAATAGCGGATGACCCTTTATACCACGATGTCCCCCTCGTAGTGGGATTGGTATTTTTATATTGTGATAACATCTGTGGATGCAGGGAAGCAAGTTGGAGGGATCAAACAGGATTCCTCAAATACGTTGCATTATTTATATATTCAATGATATGATTTATTTGATTATCTGTGATAGGTTATGTTGGGGAAAATTTAATTATTTGGGCATTATGACATGGTTGGATATATTTGGCATTTTGAAATATCAAAAATATAAGTATTGGATATTTGAAAGAAAACAAAAAGTAGATTTTTAAGTAAAAATAATTATCGTTAAGTTAAATAAATAAAAAGGATGAATTTGAGAAAATTAAATAGTGACTTTGAAATCCTATTTAATAAATTCTGGGAAATAGAAAAATAGAGATTTTGTATAAATGGGAATAAAATAGTTTTTGGGACCTAAGTGATACAGTTTTAAAGATAAAAGGATTTTTTTAAATTCAAGATTTAATTGAGTTGGGGAAAATAAAAGGAGAATTTTGGGATAAAGTATGAAATTGATATTTGAGATTTAAATAAGGTCTTAAATCAAAAATAAAGGAGTGAATCTAGAATTAATGGATTTTGGAATAAATTTGGGTAAAATAAGAAATGAATTTTTAAACGGAATTAATTCAAAAAATCGATTTAAAAATCGATTTAAGTGTTTTGAAGCAGTGATAAAGGGAATGAGATTATGGGATTTATAAACCGGGTTTATAAATAAAGGGAAGTAAATATCGGTGGATATTTGAGATTTTAAATTCAAGGTGGAAATTTATAAAGGGATGAGTAAATTGTTTTAAAAATAAAAGAGAGTTTTATTTTTAAAAGTATGGAAAGGAATTTACGGGATTGAGACGTAAATTAAACTGGAAATAAATCGAGAAGGATTTATAAATGATTAGATGGGATAAATTGGAGTGGAAAGAGTATTTTCCTGAAAAGCTATATATGTTTTCAAAGAAAGATTTTTAAGTATAAATTAGAAGTTTTAAAGATGTTTTAAAGGAATGTTTTTAGAGAAATTAATATTTAAATTGTTTTTAAAGCTTTATAGTAAATATTAATTAAGTAAATTTTAGTAGATAATTATTTTAAAGGTTAAATTAGTATTATGATTTAAAGGATAACTATTAAATATTTATACCTTATATAACTGTTTTATTTTAAAATTAGTTTTGGCTAAAGTTTTACTTGGGAAATTATTATAGAATTTCATAACTATTATTTTAAATAAAGCGATTTAAGTAGTTTTATTTTAAATGTTTTAAGTGTGAAAACTAAATTTGTTAAGACTTAGTGCTTTTTAGTGGAAATAAAATATTTGGCTTGTGAATGTTATTTGATAGTTAAATAACCGACTATCAATATTGGACAATGTGCTGATCGTTTCGAAGAGACCGGGATCAGGTTTAATTATCCGAAAACCACTTCGATTCGGTTTGAACATTTGCGAATAAAGACTATGAAGATGATAAAGACAGTGATTCAATTTGTCCAGACCCAAGGCAACTTGTATGGATGAATGCTATTAGACCATCGTTAATTGGACGATGAGCATTCTATGTGAATATGTGCTAAAAAGGTAACGCATAGCCTCAAGCCTCATCAACTGAGAATGGCTAAAACAGGAAAGGTGCATCATGGCTAAGTGGGTAGCAGCCAATTAGGGTAAGGTCATCCCTGTCTAGAGTCCCTTTGATCTCGGCTGTGTAGCGGTTGTTGATCCCAACCGCAGGGTGATCTTATTAGGCCTATCCAAGTTAGGGATAGGTCGGTCTTGTGTTGCAGGGGATCGGGATTTGTCATCGGTGCTCTGATCTAGACCAGGTACTATGACGGGCAGTACCCCAGTAGCCCTGTCATTATATGGAATCCAATCTCCAATAAGCGCCCGTACGATTTTAATTGTGCCCAACTATTACTAGAACGTGAGTTGCAAGAATTTCAGCTAGATTTTATTTTACTTTCTATAGACACTATTATAATATCAGACGAATTTGATAAAAATGTTTTGGTTATCGTAAGGTAAAAACCTAGCATGTTTATTTGTGGTGTGGTCTTATGAGATGCCAATGATTTTCATGGGATTTTGAAAACTTTAATAATTCACTTGAGTGTATTTTCTCACGTTGGTTTTTCAGACTGACTCGGGTGTTATTTTATTATAATGCTCGGGTCAGACAGAGTATTATAGATGCAGGATAAGATGATATGGAGTTCAAGAGACGAGCTGGATGACGAGACGTATATCACGTATCTAACTTATATTCCGTTGTGTATGGTATGCTGTATATTCAGCTTTGTGAAGACAAGTTATTATAACCGTCCAGTATTGTGTTATTGTTTGATTGTGTATTCTGATGATTGTAAGTATTAAACAGTTACATATTCTTTTGTATAAAAATCTGTTGTTACATATTATATTTTGTTCCGATGCGACCGTGAAATTCTGATGTTATTTTCTATTTCTTCTTCTACCTCTTTCTTCTTTAACCCTAATGGTTCGTACTTCCGTCTAATTTGAGTTGAACTGTTGAAGAATATTATCGACTCAAAGGGGTACGGATTTGTGGGCCATTAAAGTTGGTATCAGAGCTGAAGGTTAAGCGAGAATCTTGGCTCTGGTGGGGATTACTCATTAGAGATAGGGTCAGTAGAACTGTAGAACGAGTTTGAGTGTATTAATAGATATGAGTGCGTATTTATTAGTGAATATGGAATTGTTTTATACTGTGTTGATTGGTTTGTTAAGTGGCTTATGGATTCTGGTCGTTACGAGTAATTAACGTTATTGATAGGGATCTCTAAACACTTGAATAGAACAATTCGACACAGTATTGTTTTAAATAGGGTGAATGAAATAATTTTACCCAAATTATTTTTATATATATAAGGACTAATTTTTCGTAAATTATTATATGTATATGTGGTTGCTTGGTTGTTAGGAAATGATGATATTAAATTATTATCATTGTTGTGTGGAGATTGAAATAAGAAAGTAATGTTATAACCAAAAGATAAGAAAAGAATTCATATAACAAAATGGGATTTGTAAATTTGATTTATAATTGAAATAAGATAAAATTCTAGAGTAATATTTGAATATATATTGGAAGGATTTGAAGTTCGGAAAAAATTGGAAATTTTAATTCCCTTTAGGTTTGAAAATGATTTTCAGAGGCTTTGGAGGAATAATAGTGATATTATTCGAAAATATTTTTGAATTTGATATGAAAACTGGTGAGATTTGTAATTAAAAATATTTAAAATGTTTTAAAGAGTAAAAGCACTGAACTCATTATGGTCACTGGAAAATAATTCCGATGATGATCGCGATATCGTCAGTGTTCATTTTCGAGTTTCCAATAGAGGAATTGCTGCCTGAATGTTTTAAGTTGATGTTTAGAAAACTGGGTTTGGTTTTGAAATGATTTGGTGTATCAAAGGATTTTGGACATAATTGATTTCAAAAATGATTTCGAAATACTTAAGTGATTGTTTAAAGACTCTGGAGTTGGTTTAAAAAAATGTTTATGGAATAATAAATGGGTTTGAAAACTTATAAAAGTTTGGAATTTGTTTAGAATAAAAAAATTAACTTAAGAATATTTAAATTAAAATAAGCGTGAAAACGAAATAAGTCAGAAAAGTAAGCCAATTAGATGAAGTACATTGGAAGAGATTAGTGAATGGAATGTAAGTAAGTTGGAAAACATAGGAAAGTTTAAATTTTGAATTAAATTGGAATGTAACTAAATCAAGTTAAATAAAAGTGAACTTTGAGAGATTTAGCCTAAGTAGGCCAATTGGAAATAATTATTGAATAAAGATTTATTAAGTTGGAAATAAATTTGTGAATGAACAAATTAATTTAATTTGTAACTAAATGGAAGTGAAATTGAATATTAGAATGATATTTAATTTAAATTATGTAAGTAAAGTGAAATCAGAAAATTAGTTCGAATGGGCTAAATAAAACGAAAGTTTTGGAGATAGAAATTGATTGAGATATAAATAAATGAGTTAGTGAGACTAATTTAAAATAATGATATGGATCAAATATGAATGGAAGAGAGTTGATAAAGTTCAACATTCAGAATTTGAAGATAGATTGAATTCAAATGGAATTGGAAATTTAAGTTAAATGAAAATAGATTTAAAAAAAAAGCTTAAGTGGTGAAGTGAAAATAAATATAAGGAGTGTATATAATATTTATATTGAACTTAAGAAATGGATGGTGAAATTCTTAAGTAAATTTTTGAGAAATATACTAAGTAAATATGTGAATGAAGGTTTAATAAGGGTGTGTGAAATGATAATTGTGAATAAGTGAATGGAAACCAAAATAAATGTGAATAAAAAAGAGAACTGATATAGCTAATAATCAATTGAGATAAATACGTAGGATGTACACATATTATTTTATTCACATTACAATTTGATCCAGATTCGAGCACAGAATTTCGAGATAGTTATATCGATCCGTGTTGGGATTTTTCACTCGATTTTCGACAGCGAACCCTGGATATGGATTTTTGATTGATTCTGGAAATTCTCTATCATAGCATATGGCCATGCAAGGAGAATGACGGCTTTGAACAAGGAACCAGATCTGAGTACGCACTAGGAAGTCGGGTGGATGATACTAGTTCGGAAGTGAAATTGTGTGATCGAGTAAGCGATCGGATATGATATTGCGTACGGATGATATATGTACATCGTAAAGGCTTATCTAAAGCAAATGTTGGAAAAAAATTTTAAGAAATGAATAAAATGATTTTAGATTCTGTGATTGGATATTATTGCTAAGTAAGATACGGGTATTTAAAAGCAAAGGAAAATTGGTATTTTTGATTTCAGAAGATAAATTTGTTTGCTCGACAAAAAGATATGCGTTTAAATTACAGTATGAATTTGATGATTTTCTGATCTAGCCACTTGGCTTTTGTTTTCTTTTGAAAATTTGGAGCCGTAGAGGCATTTTGTATTTGTTCCGATCTAGCCATGCAAAGGAGACCCTGCGAAATTTTTCGAAAATTTAAGGAGTTAGAAAAATTTGATAATTTAAAATTTGATTATTAAATTATAATTTGAATGGTTGAGTAAGTAATATTGGTTGGAAACTATGGATGAGTCTGGGAAGTTAGTAAGGGTGATAGTGTGTCTTTAATAAAAAATTGCTTTGGTAAATTATTTTGGGGAGTTGTTGATACTGTTTAGCTTTGGGAAAATAGTTAACGGGTTGTGGATCATTCTTCTTAACTAGCAATTTCGGGGACGAAATTCTTATAAGGGGGAGGAATGTAACGACCCGGGATTTTAGATATTTGAAATTGGAATATTTAATTGATTTTAAATATTTAAAAGTTAATTTTTAACTTGAATTTCAAATATAACTATCTATTGGATGATTTAATTATTGGATTTAATAATTGGGAATTAGGTAAATTGTTGAATGTTGAATTTCAAGCTTGTTAAAAATATTTCAAAGGCTTATAAAATTTATATTAATAATACTGAAGATAATAGAACCTTTAAAATTGAATTTAAAATTGATTTATTCAATTTTATAAATATATCGTTTAAATCGACATTTAAAAATAGCCTTCCGAGGTACAGTCATGGATTTCGACGAAACCAGTTCCATAGAATCCGTAATAGTGTATTATTACCGGATTTCAAATTTTGTAGCGTTTGGAGTTATCGTGTGGCCGTACGGTATGTAAACACGCTGAAATCTATATCGAAATTCAATACAATATCTGGGTCCAAAACGTTACCTTCTCCATACGATCGAATTTAAACTCGAAACTTTTTCCATTGCATTCGGAATAGGGGTATAACATTACAAACATCTAGCGGCATGTCTCGATAGGAGGTCAAGATTTGGAGCTACGTTTTCTAGACAATTTAGAAGTTTAAATAATATATATAATTTGATTTGACAAATAAATTTACATCTGATCATTTTCCTTCCTCTTCAGTCACTGTTCCTTTACCATTCAAACACACAACAACACTTATACACGTAACCCTCCCTTCAATCACGTTCCCTCCTCTTGCTTTAATGCAGTTTGGCCAATTCAAATAAATGAGATTGCATGCGCAAACCCTTTTTTTCATCCTTCTCCCAAAAAAAAATCGACTTCCCTCTTCCTTCAGATCGAACCTTCCCCCCCCTCCCCCCCCCCCCCCAAATTCCTCTTCTCCTCCACTAATACGAATTTGAATAGATTTCGTGTATTAAAAAAATAATGAAGATCGGTAAGCATTTATAATCGAGTCAAGCTCATCGAGGCTCGGGGCAACATTCGTTCTAGTGTGAGTATGGGATACCCAACGTGGTTCGAAGGGGGACTGCTATTGGAGAAGGACTGAGTGCGTCGCGAGGCGGCGCCGTGGGGGTTGGTCAACGGTGGGAAGGCTTGGGTTGGATCTGTACTCGGGGTGGAGTTCAGCTTCTCGGGGACGTTTTTGAAGGTGCGATCGACTTGAGGGGGAAGGTCGACGTGTGGTGAATTGGAAATCGGTGTGTCATATGGCGGCGAGTTCGTCCCGAGGTTGTGAGGTATACGATCCATTTTTTTTCAATCTAAAATTTAATGACATATATATATATATATATATATATATTACAAAAAAAGAAAATTACTGTCTTGATTTATATAGATTTGAAAATATATATAATACACCGATTTGCTGTTTAAGATTTAAAATATATACAGAAAGATATATGTGTTACAGTAAGATATATAAAAACCATTCTGTTTTAATTTAACATACATATATATGAATTTTTATACAGACAAGATTTTGGAAAGAAAAATAATACCCATATGTATGCAACGTTTAAACACAGAAAATACACACACACATATATATGGGTAAGATTTAGGGAAATAAAAATCCCAAATGATTGTGGAGTTTAAATAAAAATTTGATTTTTAAAAATCTATACATACTATTTTTGGTGTATGTAGTTTCAAAGAAAAATAAATATTCATATACACATTGTAAACCTATTGTCTAATTTTAAAAGTATGTATTATGGTGAACATGTTTTTATTAACTCATTAAGTTATTTTAGTTACTAAAAGATTTTTAAAGGGAAATTAGTTTAAAAATTAAATTATTAGCTAATTAAATTAGTAAATGGAAATTAATTGTCCTATTATTTAAAATGATTAATAAACCGTATGATGTTTATACAAGGTCAAAAATCGTGGAGAAAACAAGCCGGTTTGGATCGGATTGCAAATTAAATGTTAAAGGTGAGTTAATCTCACTCAAATTGGATTTACTGGTAAATTTAAAAAATTTAAATTTAAAATTTTAGTTGATTGATTGATTTGATAATTTATTATCAGTCTGGATGTGATATTATATATTTAGTAGTGTGTGTGTATTGGAGTGATTGATATTCCCATATTATATAGCGGATGAGATCCTATGCACCCCGCATAATAGCGGATGACCCTTTATACCGCGATATCCACCTCGAAGTGGGTTTGGTATTTTTATTCTGTGCTAAGATTTGTGGATGCAGGGAAGCAGATTGGAGGGATCCAACTAGATTCCTTAGAAAAGTTGAAATTGTTTATATATTCAGTGATATGATTTATTTGATTGTTTGTGACAGGTTACGTTGGGAAAAATTTAATAATTTGGGTGTTATGATATGGTTGGATATATTTGGCATTTTGAAATATCAGAAATATAAATATTGGATGTTTGAAAGAAAATAAAAAGTGGATTTTTAAGGAAAATTAATTATAGTGAAGTTAAACAAATAAAAAGGATGAATTTGATAAAAGTAAATAGTGACTTTGAAATCCTATCTAATAAATTCTGGGAAATGGAAAAATAGAGATTTTGCATAGGAATAAAAGAGTTTTGGGGACCTAAGTGATACGGTTTTAAAGATAAAAGGACTTTTTTAAATTCAAGATTTAAATGAGTTGGGGAAATAAAAGGAGAATTTTAGGATAAAGTATGAAATTGATATTCAGATTTAAATAAGGTTTAAATCAAAAATAAAGGGGTGAATATGGAACTAATGGATTTTGGAATAAATTTGGGTAAAAAAAGAAATGAATTTTTAAATGGAATTAATTCATAAAATCGATTTAAAAATCGATTTAAGTGTTTTGAAGCGGTGGAAAAAGGAGTGAGATTATGGGATTTAAAACTGGATTTATAAATAAAGGAAAGTAAATATCGGTGGATATTTGAGATTTTAAATTCACAGTGGAAATTTATAAAGGGATGAGTTAATCGTTTTTAAAAATGAAAGAGAGTTTTATTTTTAAATGTATGGAAAGGAATTTATGGGATTGAAACGTACATTAAACTGGAAATAAATCGAGAAGGATTTATAAATGATTAGATGAGATATATTGGAGTGGAAAGTGTATTTTCGTGAAAAGCTAAGCATGTTTTCAAAGAAATATTTTTAAGTATAAATTAGAAGTTTTAAAGATGTTTTGAAGGAATGTTTTTAGAGAAATTATTATTTAAATTGTTTTTAAAGTCTTACATTAATATTAATTAAGTAAATATTAGTAGTTAATTATTTTTAAAGGTTAAATTAGTATTATGATTTAAAGGATAACTATTAAATATTTATACCTTATATAACTGTTTTATTTTAAAAGTAGTTTTGGCTAATGTTTTACTTCGGAAATTATTATAGAATTTCATAACTATTATTTTAAATAAAGCGATTTAAGTAGTTTTATTTTAAATGTTTTGAAAACTAAATTTGTTAAGACTTGGTGCTTTTCAGTGGAAATAAAATATTTGGCTTGTGAATGTTATTTGATAGTTAAATTACCGACTATCAATATTGGCCAATGCGTTGATCGTTTTGAAGAGAGCGGGATCGTGTTTAATTATTCGAAAACCATTTCGATCCGGTTTGAACGTTTGCGAATGAAGGTCGTGAAGATGATGAAGACGGTGATTCGGTTTGTTCAGACCCAGGGCAACTTGTGTGGACGAATGCTATTAGACCATCGTCAGGAGGATGATGAGCATTTTAAGTGAATATGTGCTAAAAAGGTAACGCATAGTCTCAAGCCTCATCAACCGAGAATGGCTAAAACAGGGGTGGTGCGGCAAGGCTAAGTGAGCAGCACCCCATTAAGGTAAGGTCATCCCTGTCTAGAGTCCCTTTGATCTCGGTTGTGTGGCGGTTGCTGATCCCAACCGTGGGATGATCGTATTCAGTCTATCCAGTTTAGGGGTAGGCCGGTTTGTGTTGCAAGGGATCGGGAGTGGTCCTCGGTACTCTGATCTAGAACATGTACTATGACGGACGGTACCCCAGTAGCCCTGCTACTATTGCTGGAACGTGAGATGCAAGCATTTCAGGTGGATTCTATTTTACTTATTATAGACACTATTATAATATTAGATGTATTTGATAAAAATGTTTTGGTTATCGTAAGGTAAAAACCCGACATGTTTATTTATGACGTGGCCTTACGAGATATCTTTGATTTTCAAAGGATTTTGAAAACTTTAATAATTCAATTGAGTGTATTTTCTCACACTGGTTTTCCAGACTAACTCAGGTGTTATTTCATTATAATGCTCGGGTCAGACCGAGTATTACAGATACATGATATGATGCTATGGAGTTTAAGAGACAAGCTGGATGACGAGATGTATATCACGTATCTGACTTATATTCTATTGTGTATGGTATGCTGTATATTTAGCTTTGTGAGGACAAATTATTATAACTGTCCAGTATTGTGCTATTGTTTGATTGTGTACTCTGATGATTGTAAGTATTAAATAGTTACAGATTCTTTTGTATAAAAATCTGTTGTTACATATTATATTTTGTTCTGCTACGATTGTGAGATTCTAATGTTGTTTTCTATTTCTTCTTCTACCTCTTTCTTCTTTAACCACAATGGTTCGTATTTCCGTCCAATTTGAGTTGAACGGTTGGAGAATATTGAGACTCAAAGGGGTACGGATTTGCAGGCCATTACAAAAACCCTAATAACATTTTCTATAGAACAATAGAAAACAATAAAATCATGAGAAAACAAATCTAACCTTTTTTTGATCTTTATCTTCCATCGTTTATTAGGCGAAAAAGAATATCTTCTTCTGGTAGGGTTTAAAGTTTGAATTTTACAGAAGTACATAATTTTTTAACAAGAAGAGGTATTGCGGCGAACGCCTGAATGAAGGAATATGACGTGGTGGCCAGATGTGTACCAAAAATAATCATCTGTATTAAATTTTCAAAGATGGACAGAAAAGTAAACAGGGGTGCCAATAACAGCACACTTAAAATTTATTCTTTTGAATCCATATATGTATGAAACATTATATGTATTTGAAACTGATTACTTTCAAGACTTTTATATATCGCACACCTGTAATGCTCGAATTGTGATTCCTTTGGAAATAGAATATATATATTTAAAAATTAAATACATATGTTAATTTGAAGCTCTTATATTTATGAAATCTTTAAGACTTTGAAAGCTTTAAATTGGGAAATCATTTTGTATTCAAATCTGTAAATTTGTAAAATTTATGAGTTTTCAAAATGAAGTCCGCTTATCTAAGACACGAGTTCTGAGCTTTCGAACTTGAATATAGGCTCTCTGTTTCGAGATGAGGCACTAGCCTTGGCATGAGACTTAATGCTCTTGGAGAAGCCCACATCTCATCAATTTTAAAAAGCACTAATTTTGGCACCCATCTGCCAATTTGACTTCGAACTTTGACTTAAAGTCTCAATCATTATGAAATCTCTTAATCTTTTAGAATCATTCAATCTCTAATATCAGCCTCTGACCTTCAGCATGAAGCTTTATCCTTCAAGCTGGAGCCTTAGCTTTGATATGGATTCAAGCCTTGATATGAAACTTTGGCCTGAATTGTTGGTTTCTAATATAAAGTTGGGCCGCGACAGTACTTTCCTTTTGACATGAGTTACCGCGGCATCACATACTTATGACATTTTATCTCAGCGTAGCTCATTTACGACATTGGTCTTGGCATCAGATATCCTACAGCATCGTCTATTTGCGGTATTGAATATTTTACGACATTGATTTGAACTTCGACATTGAATACCGTGACATCATCAATTTGCGGCATTGAACAACTTACGACATCCATATCCCTGCGGCATAGTTCACTTACGACATTAATAATCCCCGGAATAGCTCGATTGTGACATTAATGATTTATGGAGTCAGGTATCCTATGCCATCAGGAAACCCAGCACCACCGATGATTCTTCGATATTGATTCCTTATGCCATTGATATTAATTGTTGCGGCACCAACCAATCTCCGTCGACCCTGAAGTGTATCGAACCAATTTCGAAGATTTACGGCATGGATTTTTTGGCTTCAGTACTAACAAACTCTCAGCATCAATTATGAACTTCGACATCATCACCCAATTCCTTTTATAAATATCAGTTCTACAAACTATAGGTCATTTGGATCCATAAACTCAATTATCCACCAGATCCGAATTATGGCAAAAATTCATCATCGGGATAATTTTGGATTTTCGAATCTAGATCTAAAACTAATTGATATTTGAATAAGTAGAAATTGATGTCGAACAAGTTGGGATTGAATCCTATATTCGAGATCGAATAAACACAGTTATGATGTATGAGGTAGAGCTAATGTAGAACGGGTGAGACGAAAAATTAATATTCAAGTGGATATGGATGGAAGCGGTATTAATAATGGTGAATAATATATGGAACAGGTATGGTTGAAATGGGTTGAGCAGAATCGATAAAACCTGCTTGTGCTCCCCACAAATGTTTAATAACAATTAGTCCTAACAAAACTTCAAAACATGAAATTCAAATCTCTCTACTGTATTCTGGTAATTTTTCGAACGTTTGTTTGGAGGTTCGAGCCCTTCTTCTAGCGTCAAAAATTTTAACCAAATTTGCTTCAACGTTCGAAGTGCATGTACAAAAGGATATGTTTGAAGAAATTCTAATGATACCATTTGGTTTATGATTATTTACAGATTTGTTTAAAATACAATTCGTAAGTTCCAAAGATAAAATAGACAAGTCCAAATAATAACAGATAATATGCTCAAGTCATGTCCATTATTATTAATAGGCCAAAACAGACACTATGCATAAGTCATATTATTTGTTACATTGTGAGGCATGTTACAAACAATATAAATATGAAATTTTCTAATTGTTTGAGCCCTTATTTATAAATATGTCATCTTCTTCCTCGTTGTCCTTTATGCCTTTAGTTTGTCATCAAACACTCAATGAATAGAGCCTAAAGAAGATCCAAATTGGAAAAGATGATAAAAGTGATAAAAAAGTTAAGGGTCTCCTTACATGAGAGTGCATCTTTATTTATAATGGTTGGAAAAAGGTAGGCTTGCTTCAAATAATGACGTGGGACTTTGATTGCTATATTGGTAATGGCTTGAATATGAATAGCTTTGAAGTTTTATAAAGGGGAATACACTAAATCCTCTAGAATTTGCTCTTACGAATGATTTTAATCTTCTTTCTTTGCATGACCTTTTACATCTCTACGGCATTGATGTTGTGCGACATCGATAACATGCGATATTCACGAAATAAGGCATCGATTGATATGTGATGCCTATTATTAGTCGGCGACATGCTTCTTAGGGAATTTCCTTGGTTGATGAAGTATAAAATCAGAAAGATGCGACATTGGTGATAGGCGGCTTTGAAGGGAGGCGACATTACTTGAAATGCGGTATTGAAGATATGCGATATTGATGAGATGCGACATGGATAAGGTGCGATGTTGATAGAGCACGACATTGAAGAGGGATGGTATTGATAAGCAACGACATTGGCTTCATGCGACACCATTACGGTTCTAATGGCATACAACGTTGATGGATCATGTAACATTGATTGGGTGAGCATGCAATCAATGTGGCATGGGATCAATGCAGGATCATCGTAGGCTTCCATAGTGACGAAGTGCGACAATCTTCTCTTGTCTTTATATTGATGGAGCACGGCATGGATGATATGTGATGTGCGTAGAATGCGGCATGGAAGTAGTACATTATCATAATCAGTTATAGGCCCTCAATATTGATTATCTCTTTTACCTTAGCATCCATAGCCTTGAATTTCGACCTTAATCCTTAGTTTTAGCATTAGTTCTTTTGCTTGCCTTCCTTAAAAAATACATGGATAACTTTTTTGTCGTTACGTTTCCTCTTATCTCCACTGCCTGCTTTCGATTTTGATTCTTACTTTGAAATAACAATTGCAAATTTTGGCTTTGGGTACATACTCTCGTGTCTCAAAGCCTTCTCAACTAACTTCTCAAAGGACTCGTATATCTGTCCCACGAACTTTTCCTCCAGATAATTATCCAAACCCATGATTAACTTCTCATTCTTTTTCAGAGGGGTATCAATAAAGACAATCCATGTTTCGACAACATATTGAACTTAACCATATACTCCGAGACAGTCTTCTCACCTTACTTCAACCTTCAAATTTCCTAAATAATACTGACTTTTGGGCGGTTGGTATGAACTTTTCTTCAAAGTTGGCCTTAGATTGCTTCCAAGTAAACTAGTCTTCCGAAGTAGCAATTTATCAGGATTTCATTATCTCATGGCACAATATTGAAGTTGCACAGAGGCTAACTTCCTCTTCATTGTGCCTTCAAGCTCCGTATCTTCAAAGATACACTTGCATGTATCTAGCCAATCTTGAATCTCTATAGCTGATTCCATTCCAAGGGACGGTTTGCCTCCGAAGCTAGAATAGTCCTTGTTTGACTTAGCAAAGTCGGCTCTATAATAAAAGAATATAACTACGTTCTATAATAAAAGAGAATACGTGAAGCGTTAAAGAAATTAAAGAAGAGGAAATAGACAAGTTAATTATTTTACAAGACTAGAAACAATAAATGTGACTAGATCTGCATTTATTGTGTAGATAATAGAGTAAAAAGTAAAGCAGTTATTATAATAAGTAACTTATGACAGTTGGACGTAGTCCCATGTGTTAAGACTATTATTTAATATAAGAGAACTTAAGAGAATTTATTGTCATAATAAAAGAAAACAGACTGGAATAGAAAAAAGACACTTGCAAGTACATTTAAAACATGTATGTTATAAAAGAAAGAAAAGAATATAAAAGTGACAGTTGCAAGTATAATTGTAGCACGTATGTTATAATTAAAAAGAAAGAAATAGAAGAGGCTTATTTTACCAAACTTAGATCTTGAATTAAGTTAATAAACAAAATAATAGAAGTGGCTCGTACCGGCAGCATTCATTTTCAGGTCTAGAACCGATGGACTCACACATATGTGGGGCTAGGCATGCCGATCATGGTAAGTAAGTAGCTAACAGAATAAGAAAAGTAAACTAAACGCATAGTAAAAGATTAGACGTAGGACCTAATAAAATGGTAAGGTGCGTTTGGAGCAGCCTGAAAGAGAATCTGGATAAAGAGCCTAATGGAGCAGTTGAATGCAGATTTTTAGTACAGAAAGAGCATGTCCAACTTAGTTATTTTAGGCTAGAATGAAGTATGAGACTTCAATGGGACGTGAGGATGCTCTAAAATGACCCTCTAGGGTAGACCTAATGAAGCTGCACTCCTAGAGGCAGGTCTGTAGGTGTTCCATCAAAAGAGTATGTCTTGACTGCTTATACATTGCAGGCCTAACGAAGCGGACCTTTGTAGGTAGTCAAAAGGTTGATGATGGAGTACGATATTCGTATGACTTACTCTAGTTTGTGAGTAGGTTATAATGGGTAGGACCCAAAAGGATAGTCGCATGCGGAGATCAGCCATCATCGGTCAGAGCGAGTTCGGGAAAGATTAGTGTTAAGCCAACATGCCAATGATTCTTTCACTATCGAGCATTGGATGAGGGCACAACCAATTAGATGTTTAGATTGTTTGTAGTAGGCAAAACCACTTAGCTCTTGAAAGGTCTTTCGATTAGTCGAGGGGAGGCTGTGTGGGACCATAGCCACGATGAGAAGAGAGACAAACCAAGTAGAATATCTATATTGTAGGCCTAACGAAGCGGATCTTTACAGATATAGAAAATCTCCGACTGAGTTCCGTACAAGATAGACCCGGTTGGTGGAATTCAGAGAGTAGACAGAACGATTACGTTTATTTCTCAAGGTACGCACTGGGTTGTACACTGTGAATATTCGAGCACTAGTATAAGCTAGTGCAGATGCAGTTTCATATTTTCATAATAGACGATGGAACATTTGTATTGTAGGCCTCATGAAGCTGTCCTTTAAAAATGTAGTTACAGTACGCTCTAGTAGCGAGACGATGGAGTCCTTTTCAAGGAGGATACGGAAGGCACTATGGGTAGTACCTAGGACCGATGCGGTCTTCGGGCATGTAGCTATATATATATATATATATATAGTCTTAATCTACTGGGGAGTAGATGGCTACAATTCACGCACAGAGACAAGAGTATTATAAATCCAATATAACAGAAAATGGAAATAGAATGATATATGTAGAATTATACTTAGAAGTGTATAATTTTTCCATCCACCAGAACTATAGTTCTAACCCCCTCCTCATATCATCCCACTGGTTAGATAGATGACAGAGATTTTCCAACTTTGAGACACTTATTTAGAAAGTGTTATTACCTTAGTTAGTATTTACTTATTACTATATTTTACTCAGTTCCGTTGTGAGGTATTTATTTAAGCTCTGGTATATTTATCTTTGCCGATTTGTAGGATACCAGGCACCCAACTCGGGCTTTATTGGATTTGGGTTTTAGCATTTTTGCAAAAAATTTGGACCCATTGGAATTTGGGCTGTTATGTTTGGTATTAGAGCTTAGGTAGTAGATCCTAAGTAAATTAGAAAATATGAGTGAACATATTTGTATTTTTGAATAAAATATAAATATATTATGTACTAAAATAAAAACAGTCTCCAATTATAGATTTTAACATATGAAAAGTTTTTAGAAGTATATTTGTGCATAGTTTGCTAGCTGGGTTTGAGATGACCCAAGGATGTTGAGAACTATGTTATTGCCGATTTATAGTGTACAATAAGCTATGTTTTGAGAGAAGATTGATATCCATATGTTATAGGAAGTGTGAAAGTTTCCTAGGGATAGTAGGAGAGTATTTTTATTTTGGAAGGGTATTCTTAGGATAGTAAGAAGAGAATCCACTTTATGTCTGGTCAAATAAAATGAAAATTTTGAAATTGAAAAGTTGAAAAATATAATTTCTAATATGTTTGAGGAAGTAAATATTAGTTTTTTGAAAAAAAAGAGTGGTATGAAATTTAAATTAGTTTTTATATGATGTAAATTTTTTTGAAAATTAAATTCATTTTGAAGAATTATAGAGCATGTATAGCTCGCTAGTTTCTTTATAGGTAAAAAAGTTTTTAATATAAAAACCTAGAGCGTGTTAAGTATCAAAAACATAGGTTGCAACATTTATTGTTGTAATAGATGTTTTCGTGAAAAATAAAGGAAGCATAGACTATGACACTATTGTTATAGTAGGTGACTCGTAAAGGAAATGTTTTTATATAGCATATAAGATTTATTAATATTTATTTTAATTGAATCCATATACTAGTATTTTTGGGTTGTAGTAACGATGTTTTACGCAACATCTAACTTGACCTAAATAAAAATGTGTTTTGAAGATAATTTCTAAGTATAGAAATAAAGTGGTTTGTAAGTACATTTATTATTTAAGTAAGTATATGGAAATGTTTTCTAGTTGATGAAAATATTAAAACAGTTTTGAAAATGAGTTGTTCTGAAAAGAAAAAATATATATGTTAAATATTAGGAAAATAATAAATTTCATAGAAATATCTTTTCTAAGTGAATATAGATTGAACATACTTCAATATATTGGAATGAAATGAATAATGATATAATTTTCTATGAAACCAAATCACAAATAAAGATGTTTTGTGCAAGTTATAAGGAATACGTGAAAAAGATGTACAAAGTATGAAAAGCACTATATTTTGTATAACCTATTTCGATAAAATATAAAATGAATTCCTTGTAATTTCACATAAACATGAAATCCTCTTTTAAAGGATTCATAGAAGGCTTTAGCGTTAATGGTTTCTCATAAGAGAAAGTAGTTCCAATACATTAAGGTATAAAACCATTAGGTGTAATAAAAAGTGTAATAATTAGAGATAGTGTTAGTTAGGAGGGATATTATAGAGAGCCTTAGTAGAAAAGCTAAGCAATGGAAATTTCATATTTTTCTATTGATTATGTGCATTGGTTGCTTTGTAGAAAGTCATCATTTGTAGTAAGTTAGAAACTCCTCCAAGGTTAGGTAATTTGAAGAGGAGGAAAATTGAGGGATTTTTGATAAAATAATTGTTCTTATCTACTTCAGTTTTTGTAAGTTTGAAAATCTATGAAAAGAAAATGTTTTAAAAATAAGTGAGGATATTTTTGGAAGACAAGAAAGAAAAAAATGTTTTAAAGACCAGCAAGACATGTTTTAAAGAAAAATGCTTTGGTGAAAAAGTAAATAAGCTTTTGAAAGAGAAAAACTTAGTAAAAAGTTAAATTTAAAAATCCAAATTTTTTTATGTAAAGGCATTTAAAAGGAAAAAATGAATAAGTTTTGAACTCAGAATTGGTAAGTTTCCCCTCTAGGTTTGGGGAATAATTTAAATTCAAAGAGCTGTAAAGAGGCAAGTCTACAAAGATAAAATGTTAAGTAACCAAGTACCTTTGAAGTTAATAGAAACTTCAAAGTAATACTTTTAAAGGCAAGAATTTTGGTATTTGATGTTTTAAAAATTTAGAAGCTTTAATTTTTGAAATGAAATGATAAATACCAAACCAAACTTTTAAATATAGAGTAGATAGAAATCATTTTCTAGGTGTGATGGGAAAAGTGTAAGGCTGTGTAGGAGATAACTGTGATTACTTTAGTAGCAATGATAAAAATTTCCGTAAAGCGTATAGAATATTAGTGAGAACCTTGGAATGTTGCTTCATGTGCGTAGACTATAGAAGAATAAGGAAGTGATACTAGTAAGATAGTAAGACATAAGTGGCTGGGATAGGTAGACCATAGTTGGGATAAAATGAAAGGTCAAGGTAAAGAGAAAATTTCCCCAAGCTTAGCTGCCTTTTTAGATGGAGACTGCATAGATTGAAATATTTAACCGTTGCAGTAAATGATACTTGGTTTTTCCATTTTGATTATGAAATGGAAGAGATAAATAGATCTTATTCGTCGTGAGTAATGCAGCGTAAGTTAGTAACGAGTAGTAGCCGGCAGGAGGAGCATATGAGTTACTTGGATCCCTAGAGTTGGACCTTTCTGTGTCATAGTGGACATGGTCCTAGGCCTCCTAGACCTAGATGATAGTTGTGTTTAACTGCTATATTTACCTACCTCGTATCGCTTTGTATGAGGACTTGTTTTCTCTTTTAGTTATGAGATTGTACTCCTATATAAGCATTTAGTTCCTATTGTAGTAAATCAGTGATGATTAGTATGATGCTCTTTTTCTGTGATGTTCACAGGAAGAGAATAAAAACATATGATGTTAATACTAAAAGAAAAGTAAAAACCAAAAGGAGTAACTAAATGAAAAACAACAAATTTAAAGAAAGCGACAGAAACGTCAATAAAAATAAATGAGAATCGCAAAAGAAAAATACATTTTTCTCCAAAAATTAAGCTTGGAAATTTTTTGAAAAGGAAGTTTTTCTTATGTAAACTATGCTTGGAAAAGAAAATAGAGATTTTTATAGAATAACGGCATAAGTTCCAAGCACGGAGAAAGAGGTGCACAAAAGTAAAACGGTAAATGCGAGGTTTTCCTTTTTCTTCCTCCTTTCCGACATAAGAAATCGAGTTTGAAAATAAATTAGATTTTTCTGAAATTCGAATATTAAAAGTTGTGTGATAGGATTTGGATGTAAAATTCATTTAGCTACACCCCTATTCAGTAGGAGTGTGGGAAAAATTAGATAAGAAATGTTTTGAGTTTTCAAAAGATTGCATTCATATAAAAATTGCAAGCATATTTAGAATGTGTGCATCAAATTTTACAAAAGAGTTTTTAAAGAAGAAAAATATTCATATAAGAGGTAACACTTAGAAATTCATGTACATGCATATAATTTATGTTGAATGACATTTTGCATAAGGGCATAGATGGTTGCGAAATTGGATGGTCGCAAAATAGGATGTGACTGATGTGGAGAATTACATAGTTTTACACTTATCAAATTTCGGAGATGAAATTTTCTAAAGGGTGGGAGAATGTAACACCCTGCATTTATAGATAATTAAACAATCAAATAACGATGAACAGTGAAAATAAGCATTTTTGGAATTGTCAGAATATAACCTCAAAATTTATACCACTGTGTTCATGGCAATTTTCTGATCAATTTTCATATGTAACTTGTTAAAATATCCGAGTTAGTATAAAGAAGTTACGAGAAGAACAATAAATTAGAATTAAACGGAAAAAAAGAGTAAGACCCTACGGGTCGACCCTTAGGTCGACCCCCAAAGCACATTCGACCCGCAAAAAAGGGGGTCGACCCACATATAGCCCTAGATGAGAAATCCTCTAGAGATGTGCCGAAGTCTTGTAATCTGATTTTCGTGCGATTTGAAGCATTGTTTTCTAGATCCAACGATTCGCAGCGAGCCTGTGACATGGTTGTATCAAATTCAATCCAAAAATCCAGTGGTCTAATATTTCTAAACTACACTATATATAGAACCATAGGCCTACCTATTTTCTCACAATCAAATTTTCTTCCACTTGAGTTCATTGCCTGAGACTGAACCCTAAATAGAAAATATTTCTAGTGAGAATATCTTCTTAACAAAAATATTAAACGCCTTAGAAGGGGATCCAGGAAGACTATGGAGTAAAGCTAAAGACGACATGTGAGTGGATTTAAATTATATCTCTTTTATGTTTATGATATATAATATTGTTAGATTCCTGTTAAATATTTAATTTAGCATTTTGACTAATTTCAGTAATTAGTTCTACTAGTTAGCTATTTGAAACTGTAAATTTTATAAGAGAAGTATACTTATACTTAAATGTTATTTATATGGAAAAATGAAAGTAATCCAATTAAATATAAGTAATATTATGCTTAGAAGTTGTAGAGAAAGGCATAAGCCTAAAAGTGAGAAATTTACTGTAAATTATGTTAAAACGGAAGAAATGAATTAAAAAAGGGAAAATGTAATAACGTGATAGATTGGTTGGTTGGTTTAGAAAAGGGAATACATTTCGATAGTTTAATATTGTAAGTTTCGATAAATGTAATTGCAAGAATGGAATTAGTGAAAAATAAAGACATTACTATATTTTGCATTACCCAATAATTAAAGAAACAATAAAAGAAGATCATGCCGTTACGAGTTATTGGTTATAGCATTATTTAGTATTAAAATATGAAAATGGATTTTTAGTACAATTTTTGTAACCAACCAAATAGAATAGAACTACTTTCTAGAATAAAAGAAAATAACGTGAAGCGTTAAAGAAATTAAAGAAGATGAAATAACCAAGTTAATGATTTGACAAGACTAGAAATAATAAACAGAAAATTGACTAAATCTGCATTTATTGCGTAGATAATAGAGTAAAAAATAAAGCAGTTATTATGATAAGTAATTTATGACAGTTGGACGTAGTCCCAAGTTAATACCGTTATATAATATAAGAGAACTTAAGAGAATTTAGTATCATAATAAAAGAAAACAGAATAGAATAGAAAAGAGACACTTGTAAGTACATTTATAACATGTAAGTTATAAAAGAAAGAAAAGAATATGAAAGTGTTAACTGCAAGTATAATTATTACACGTAGGTTATAATTAAAAAGAAAGAAATAGAAGAAGCTATTTTATCAAACTTAGATCTTGGATTAAGTTACTAAGCAAAATAATAGAAGTGACCCGTACCGACAGCATTCACTTTCAGGTCTAGGACTGATGGTCTCACAAATGGGTAGGACTGGGTATGCTGATTAGGGTAAATAAGTAGCCAACATGATAAGAAAATTAAAATAAACGCATAGTAAAAGATTAGACGTACGGTGTAATAAAATGATAAGGTGCGTTTGGAGCAATCCGAAAGAGAATTTGAATAAAGAGCCTAACGAAGCTATTCATCGTAGATTTTTAGTATAGAAAGAGCACGTCCAACTTAGTTATTTTGGGCTAGAAAGAAATACGAGACTTCAATGGGACGTGAGTCTAAGATGGCCCTCTAGAGTAGGCCTAACGAAGCTGCACCTCCGGAGGCAGGTCTGTAGGTGTTCCATCAAGAGAGTATTCCTTGACTACTTTTGCATTGCATGCCCAATGAAGCGGACCTTTTAAGTAGTCAAAAGGTTGATGATGGAGTAGGATATTTGTATGACACCGTACTCTAGTTTGCGAGTAGGTTATAGTGGGTAGGACCCAAAATGATAGTCGCATATGGAAGATCAGCCATCATCAGTCAAAGCGAGTTCAGGAAAGACTAGAGTTAAACCAACAGGCCAATGATTCTTTCACTATTGAAACATGAGATGAGGGGCACAATCAATTGGATGTTTAGATTGTTTGCAGTAGGTCACAATCACTTAGCACTTGAAAGGTTTTTCGATTAGTTGAGTGGGGCTGCGTGGGAACATAGCCACGATGAGAAAAGAGACAAACCAAGTAGAATATATGTATTGTAGGCCTAACGAAGCGGATCTTTACAGATATAGAAAATCCCCGACTGAGTTCCGTACAAGGTAGACCTTATTGGCAAATTCAGGTGGTAGACAAAACAATTACGTGTAGTACTCAAGGTACGCACTGGGTGGTACATTGTGGATGTTCGTGCACTAGTATAAGCTAGTGCAGATGCAGTTTTACGTTTTCATAGTAGACGATGGAACATATGTATTATAGGCCTCATGAAGCTCTCCTTTACAGATGTAGTTAAAGTACGCTCTAATAGCGAGACGATGAAGCCCTTTTCGAGGAGGATACACTATGGGTAGTATCTAGAACCGATGTGGTCTTTGGGCATGTAGCTATACATACACACACACACACACACACATATATATATATATATATATATTGGTCATTAGGTTTTAATCTACTAGGGAGTAGATGAGTACGATTCATGCACAAAGGCGAGAGTATTATAAACCCAATAACTCTAATATAACGGAAAATGGAAATAGAACGGTATATGTATAATTATACTTAGAAGTGTATAATTTGTTCATTCTTCAGAACTTTAGTTCTGACCCCCTTCTCATGTCATCCACATGTTAGATAGATGGCGGAGATTTTTCAGTTTTGAGACACTTGTTTAACAAGTGTTATTACCTTGGTGAGTATTTACTTATTACTATATTTTACTCAGTTCCTCTATGAGATATTTATTTGAGCTTTGATATATTTATCTTTGCCTATTTATAAGATGCCAGATACCCAACTTGGGATTTAGTGGATTTGGATTTTAGCATTTTTGCGAAAAATCCGGACCCACTGCGATTCGGGTTGTTACAAATTCACTTGACAAAATATTATTTGCATTATTAGTAATGAAAAATAATAATATTTAACAAAGGTTTAACAAAGAACATTTGAATTATATGCTAGACTAAATGTAAAATTTTAATATTAGTTATTTTATATTTATTAGTTATTTTATTTGTTTTTACCATATACTTATTAGTTATTTTGTTTATTTTTTATTTTTTGATTTCAAAACAAACATAATGTGAAAATCAATTTTTGATTTTTACCATAATATGTTTCAAAACAAACATGAAAATCAATTTTTACCACATACTTATTAGTTATTTTATTAATTATTTATTTTTTGATTTCAAAACCAGTAGAGCATATACCAGGCTCAAGGAATATTGATAAGCTAAAATCAACAGCTTTGAGCTCTGCAATTCTTTTGTTATTTGCAAATAAAAAGTTTTCAAGGGTCACAATAGGTTAAAGAAAATATGCGAATATTTAGGAATCAGATTAGATCAAAAACTGGTAACTAAAATAACAGCACCTTATTTTTTATTTCAAAACGGAGTTTCATATTTTCGTCACTCATAGTACTTGGTTGCTTCCAATTTTAGTTTGATTGCCAAGAAAAGCTAAACTAAATAATATGATATTAACATAACATTCCAATAGAAAACATAGACAATGTGAAGATGAAACTATTAATTATATAAATCATAATGAAGAACATTTACATGAACTTTAGCTTGTTTATTACTTTAGCATTTTCTAGGAATTGCATTTAACTATATTTCAGTAGTTACTTTTGCACCATCCTTGATTCTTAGGGACTGTAAGCTTTTGTGAAGACATTTTAGG
This sequence comes from Allium cepa, assembly GCA_030765085.1. Classification (NCBI taxonomy): domain Eukaryota; kingdom Viridiplantae; phylum Streptophyta; class Magnoliopsida; order Asparagales; family Amaryllidaceae; genus Allium; species Allium cepa. The sequence continues at coordinate 452,272,374 of CM060928.1, forward strand.
TGTTCAGACTTTTGAATGATATATAGTGCATGCTTGTGGACCAACGAGAAAAATATATAACTGTAAATTATATCATTTAATGTAAAAAGAGTGGGAAGTATTTTTAGCAAATGAAATATAAGTATATGGATGGTTTATATAATAGCCAATCTAGATGAAGCATTCATTCAAAAAATATATTATTTGTCATCTATTTCACTCCAATCGAAAATTAATTTTATAATGCAAGCTTGAAAGAGGGGGGAGAGAGGAAGTAAAACAAAAAAAGCAGTAAACTATGATTATTTATTATAGGATATTAACTGAACATCTGTGTTCTCACAATTCATTCATACAATATTTATCATTTTATGCATATTGAGCATCCCCGAAATAAACCACGAATTATGAGTTATGAACATGTTCGTAGCAGTTTCATGTATATTAATATGTTGTAGGTCCATTTTCAATTGGGTTTGGATTTTGGAATTGTACTCCCTATTCCTTTTAAGGCCATCTCTAAAACATAGTTTTGTACAAGTCTTTAATTTAGATTTAATCAGCAAACTATGATTCTTTATTGTAGGATATTAACTGAACATCTGTGTTCTTACAATTCATTCATAGCATATTTATCATTTTATGCATTTTGAGCATCCTTGAAATAAACTATGAATTATGAGTTATGAACATGTTTGTAGCAGTTTCATGTATATTAATATGCTGCAGATCCATTTTCAATTCGGTTTGGATTTTGGAATAGTACATTCCCTTTTCCTTTTAAGGCCATCTCTAAAACATAGTTTTGTACAAGTCTTTAATTTATAATCTAAAGAACATAAGTCTATATGCAGTAGTATTATGCTCTATCTGTATTTGTAATGATATTATTGGATTTGAAACAAGGCCTAAGTTCGTGTGTCATTTGTTATTCTGATGGCACATCTGCTCCACAAGAGTAGATTTCATAAGCAGAACAACAAAAACTGGAGCTGCTGAAAATTATAGTGGTGTGTTGATAAAGTTTGAGATGAATTGAGTTTGAATGAGATATTTGATGATTTGATGTATTGATGATTGAATAACTAAACTGTGTTTGAAAGCTTGAAAGATAAAATGACAGTAATCTTCTCATTCATCTGATATGCAGTATACTCTGCTTTTATATACAAAGTTTATAATTTGGGCTTAATAAAATAACTCGGCCCAATATTGAATAAGAAAGTCTTTATGCTTATACAGTTAGCATACACGGTATCAACATTCATTTCTTTTACCCCCCCCCCCCTCAAACCAAAGTTAGGGTTAGGGCATGGCGACTTCTCTTTCTTCGCCGTGCTTCAAAACTCGAAAAATCCAGTCTTTAGTGTTGAATCTGAATCAAAAGGAGCAGATCTAGCTATCTCTTGTCTGGATCTAAGCTAATTTTGAAGTCAAGTAAACTCGTGGTTACTGAAAACAGAAAACAGGCCGAACTCTTCAAGTACCATCTGATATTCCTTCAATCTTTGAATTGCTTCAAGATCTGATGAAGTGTTGAGTTTATTATGTCTTTGTGAGTACAAATGCTTGCTGGAGTAAACTCAGAAATTAGTGATGGTATTTTTATTGAAGTACTCAAATCAATCAGTAATTCTTCTTGTATCTTCTGGAATTTCTTCAACCTTTAAGTCACCTCGAAATCTAATGAAGTTTCGAGTAGACAGAGCTTTTGTGAGTGCATCAGCTTGCTGGTAAGGTGCAGGTACATAATTTATATGTATGTTTCCTTTTAACACATGCTCTCGAACAAAATGAAGATCAATTTCTATATGCTTTGTCTTCGAGTGTTGTATAGGATTTGCTGTCATGTATATAGCACTCTGATTATCACACCACAAGGTTGGTTTGACATGTAGCTTTAGATTTAGTTCACTTAAAAGTGATTGAATCCAAATCATTTCTGTTGTAGTACTGGCCATACTGCGATATTCAGCTTATGTGCTAGATCTGGATATCATAGTCTGCTTCTTTGAACACCATGATATAGGATTATTGCCAAGATAAATGCAATATCCTGTTACAGACCTTCTGTCATCTAAATCAGTAGCCCAATCTGCATCTGAATATCCAGTTAAAGTAAAATTATTGTAATCCTTTAGTAATAGACCAAAATTGGCAGTTCCTTTTAGATATCTCAGAATTCGTTTGACTGCTTTCCAATGATTATCTAGAGGTTCCTGCATAAATAGACAAACTTTATTCACACTGAAAGATATATCAGGTCTAGTAATTGTTACATATTGCAAAGCCCCAACAACACTCCTATATTGTTTGATATTAGTTATGGGTTCTCCTCTGTTTTTAGTCAGCTGTTGACTGCTTATCATAGGTGTTAGTTATGGCTTTGCTTTATCCATTTTTGTTTTAGATAGCAACTCTAAAATATACTTCTGTTGACTTAAATACATTGTTGAATTTGATCTCCTTTTGACTTCAATACCCAAAAAATAATTTAATTCACCAAGATCTTTAATTGAAAATTGTTCATCAAGATATTGAGTAAGTTTGTTGATTTCGTTCACATCATCCCCTGTAATAATTAAGTCATCAACGTATATTAAGATGTATAAACATTAATTTCTACTGATCTTGATGAATAAAGAATTATCTGATTTGGTAGATTGATAGCTTAATGTAGATAATGTGGCTTTCAACCTATCAAACCAGATTCTTGGAGCCTGTTTAAGACCATATATGGCCTTATTCAATTTACAAACAAGATTCATATCTTGTTCATACCTTTGAGGCTGCTCCATAAATATTTCTTCATGCAATAAGCCATTCAAAAAAGCATTATTGACATCAAATTGCCTAATATTCCAATGTTTATATAAAGCAATAGTCAAAATAATTCTTATAGTTGTAGGTTTGACTACAGGAGAGAATGTTTCATTGTAGTCAAATCCATACTCCTGTGTATAACCTTTGGCCACAAGTCTGGCTTTATGTCTAGCTACTGTTCCATCTGGATTTTTCTTTAATTTGAAAATCCATTTGCACCCAATTATATTCTTATTTTCTGGAGGATTTACTAAACTCCATATTTTGTTTTTCATGAGTGCATTATACTCCTCATCCATAGCTGCTCTCCAGTTCTTATCAACAATAGCTTGCTCAAAGGTTTCAGGCTCTTCAGTACTGCTTACTGCAGTATATAACTTTGGTTTGAAAATACCACTTTTTGCTCTTGTGATCATGGGATGACCTGCTGTAGCTTGTGGGTTTTCTCCTTCACCTGTGTTGCTATTTTCTGATTATTCTCCTTGATTTTCTGTATTATTTTCACTTACTTGTTGTGATTGCTTATTTGTATTTGCAAGAGATTGACTGTGATAGTTGAACTGCTCAGATGATTCATGACCTGATTGATCTCTGTGTTGTGGATCATCAGCACCAACAGTCCTTTCATTCTTCCAAGTTTGCAGATCATCAGAATATATAGGTATGTCAGGTATGGAAACATTTGGATTATATATCTTTCTGCTTGTTTTTATTATGGAATTGCTGAAAGGAAACACCTGCTCATTAAAAACAACATGCCTGCTAATATATATTCTTCCATTATCATCTAGAAATTTATAACCCTTTTGATTGGCTCCATACCCTAAAAATGTACATGGTCTTGATCTAAAATCTAATTTATTACTATTATAAGATCTTAAATAAGGAAAACATAAACATCCAAAGGTTCTCAAGTATTGATAATCAGGTTTTATTTCAAATAATTTTTCTATAGGAGATATTCCTTTGAGAACCTTTGTTGGCAGTCTATTAATTAGATACACAGCTGTATTAAAAGACCAGGCCAAAATTTCAGTGGCAAAGATGATTGAGCTAATAAAGTAAGACCTATCTCAACAATATGCCTATGTTTTCTTTCTATTAACCCATTTTGTTCAGATGTATAGGGACAAGTAATTCTATGAAATATTCCATTTTTATTGAAATAATTACTGCGTAGCTTATACTCAGTTCCACCATCAGTTTGCATAATTTTTACCTGACAACCAGTTTGTTTCTCTTCTAGAGATATAAAATGAGTAACAACTTTGCATGTTTCAGATTTAGGCTTCAAAAAATATATCCATGTATGCCTTGAGAATGCATCAATAAATGATATATAGTACCTGTATCCATAATCTGAGTATATTAGAGCTAGGCCCCATAAATCTGTTGCAACTAACTCCAATGGTTTTGAATATACAGTTAGAGAATCACTAAATGCTAATTTGTGACTCTTACCGATTTGACAATAAGAACATACATATGGCAATGATATATCAACAGAACAAATCTTATTTTCATTGAGAACTTGTTTAACAACATTTGCATTAGGATGACCAAGTTTATAGTGCCAAAAATTAAACACATCTTTATTTTTCTCTGTCTGTCTAACTTCAGCAATGTTGCAACTTTGATGATTTCTTTCAAACTTTCCTGAACTAATTACATTGAATCTGTACAGACCCCTCACTGCATTACCCTGTAACAAAATTTCTTTAGTCAGAATGTCTCTAACTAAACAATAATTTGGGTAAAATTCAAAATAAACATTATCGTCTCTAGCAAATTGAGAGACACTCATGAGATTTTTTTTTTTGGCACTCTCAACAAATTATTCAAAAATAACTGTCTTACACCTTTAACAGATGCATTTCCAGTATGAGTAATATTAATAGACTCACCATTTCCCATACAAACTGTTTGTTTACCTTTGTACTCTCTATTTCCAAGATTTAAACTATCAAGATTGCTAGTAATGTGATTAGTAGCTCCAGAATCTGGATACCAACTTTCATCATGAATATGTTCTGATCTTGCTGTTGTATCTTGATTGATTCCTTTGCTATTATCAGATAAACTATTTTTGTCAGATTGCACCTGTGCAATGTTGATACTTGGATTATCATTACTCTGTGTATTTTGATTTTGATTCGGCATGTAGTTTGTATTAAATCTGAAGTAGCACTTCATTGCTGTATGACCCAATTTCTCACATATTTGACATCTTGGTTTGGTGTTGTTATTTCCCCACCTTCCTCTGCCTCTGGATCTATTTGAATTACCCCCTCTTTGATAAGATTGACTTTGTTTGTTGATGCTTGAGCCTCTGTTTTTGTTATTAGCAGCATAATTAATTGACAGATCAGAATCTTGAGGTTTCTTTTGATCCAGTCTTGCTTCATGAGCAAGCAATGTAGAGTGAACATACTCAACAGATGGTAAGGTGGGTTGAGATGACAATACTGCAATTACTGCTTCATACTCATCACTGAGACCATTCAAAATAGACAATACATGTTCTGTTTCAGAAATCTTAAGCCCAGCAGCTTCTATCATGTTGCATATGTTGTTAACTTGTGCCAAATAATCTCTCATAAGTTGATTATCCTTGCTGACATTTTGAAGTTGTCTCTTATAATGCATAATCTTTGCTGCAGATTGAGTATTGAATATTCTTTCTAATGTAATCCATATTTCATTAGCTGTCTTACAACCTATAACCTGTGATAACAGGTTTGTATTGATAGAAGATAGCAACCAAGAACTTATTAATCTATCTTGCCTGTAATATCTTGTGTATTCTTCATCGCTAACAGTTTTTCCTTGTGTATCAGTAATGAATCTTGGTGTTATTGGATTGGTACCAAGAATGAAACTCTCAAGACCATACCCTTGTATGGCAGTTTCAACTTGAAGCTTCCATAGAAGATAATTATCTTCTTCTAGATGAATGGTAATAAGCTGACTTTGAGGGCTAATGACAGTTTTGATCAACTTCTCTGCTGCATCAACTGTCTGCTGCTGAGAATTATGGTTAGAACTTGATGTTGCTGATGAGATATCTCCTTCAGCCATGAAGAAATCAGTGATAAAAAATCCAAAACAGAACAAATCTATAAACTTGCAAACTCAAGAAAGTCTTGATTGCAGATCCACAAGGTAAGTTGCAGCCAAATCCAATGATGATTATATAATCTGATGGATTCTTGGCAAGGCAATGATTATCTTTCTGCTTATGATTGCTTTCTTGATTTTAGAAACTGATTTTCTAAGATGTTTCTTGCAACTGAATTTGCACTCCTTTTCAATAAAACTTACTACAGCTAGAAATGTTTTTCTATTTCTTGGCACGGTACCTGTTTTATATGCAAATTCAACTTTATAAACCCAAATGATGAAATATACCTGATGGGTTTCAAGAAATCAGATGATGATATTTCTCTGATGATTTCTTAACTATCAACAATCTTCTGATATGAAAAAGTTTGCAACTATCTTCACAGAACTTTAAGTTCTGTTATCTTTCAAAAAAAAACTGCAGTTTTGAGGATTTGCTTCTGGAATGCCGTTAGGCTTGATGTATTGGCTATGATACCATGATAAAGTTTGAGATGAATTGAGTTTGAATGAGATATTTGTGATTTGATGTATTGATGATTGAATAACTAAACTGTATTTGAAAGCTTGAAAGGTAAAATGACAGTAATCTTCTCATTCATCTGATATGCAGTATACTCTGCTTTTATATACAAAGTTTATAATTTGGGTTTAATAAAATAACTCGGCCCAATATTGAATAAGAAAGTCTTTATGCTTATACAGTTAGCATACACGGTATCAACATTATTTCTTTTATGTATTAACCTTGTATCAAAAATGAGATGTTCAAAAGTCTTGAACAAACACAAGACATATTTTATCGATTGTTATGGCATGCAAGCAGTGAAAATATTTCTACTTTCTACTCAACTCCGCCATAGGAAGGTAATGTGCTTTTATTATATTTACAATATACCTTCAATTTTGTTTGTTACTTTGGAACCATCCTTTTATTATATTCAGAGTTCTCTGCTAGGAATTCATGATCTTCATTCCATGCGCCATCCATTGGAAGAAAAGGTTTGGTACAATCGTGGCACGAATGCTAAAAACAAAGCCGAACATGAAGGGTTGGAAGGTACTCTTTTACCCAATGCTAGATAGATTAAGTCGGTTTTATTACCAAATTCCTTATGTTCTTTATTTGCATCATCATGTAAATGATTTTGGAGATGATCAACACCTCTAGCTGAGCTATACCTGTTGTCATCCTAAAAAATCATTTTAAATATCAAATATTACATTCACAAAATAGCGATTTTCAACTAAAAATGTAAATAATATAAAAAAATCAACTTAGAGTAAAATCCAACATTATTTTTTTCAATCAGAGTGAATGCCAAATCTTTCAGTGGACAAAATACTATTGAACATCATTAATGCTTTGCATATGGAGATCCAGTTAAAACTTCTATAACTACAATATGATAATAGTTTGCATTATCCCAAGCCAGACTACAATATTTAAAACCTTACAATTCCATATGCATACAAAATCACGTTTTTATGTTAAAAGAGGAAATACATATATACCCACCGATTGTAATCTTCAAGCCAGCCCTCGTCTTTACATGCTAACATCCTCTTGTCTGCATTCTCTAGTATCTCCTTTCTGCTTAGTGCTTCTTTGGCGGTATCAATCTGGTCTGTCCAAATTTGCAAATAATTTCATAGGTTCTAAGTTTCCAGAGTCGATAAGGGCCTTCGTTTTTTTTTGCAGTACCAGAATTTATATCTATATGAGCACACACATATATCTCTTCCAATTCACTTTGTTTCTTCAAAGCTATTTCTTCCATCTTGCTAGCCTTTAGTTCTTCTAACCTTTTAAATTTCAACTTCAGCCTGTATACAACATATAATATGTTAACACTTAACTAAGTTGTAGCAATTTAAGGAGAAGGGTTAATCGAAAATTTTCTTACCTGCTTAATAAAATCAAGAGCAAGAGCGACTGGGATAGTGACGTCATCTACCGAAGAAGAAATATTACAAGTGACCTGATCAAACAGACTTGTCTCCTCTTCAGGAGTAAATATCTTCTCATTGCTTCCTTTTCCCTTTTTTCCTTTTGATTTTTGGCTATTGATCTCAAGGCATGGTTTTCTTCTCCTTTTGGTGTGATTTAAAAGTTGGAAGAATTAAATGACGAAAAAGGACTAAATTGTAACACAATTTATATTCTGAAAAAATATATACAAATAGCTTCTGTATAATATATGCTTTAGTAGAAGTTAAATACTGTTGAATTTGATGATTCAAATATTCGTTAAAGAGGAAAGAAATTGATTAGTTGATTCAATCAAATCAATTAATTTAGCTGATATATGGAAGGATATTTTGAAGGAAACTAATTAATTAGTCAATCAATTAATCAATCAAAGTATATCTGCTATATAAAGAAATAAATAATTAGGCATGGATAATAAAGTAAAGATATGGAAACGAAGATTACGCCATCTATTTGTACCAAAATCAAATTACGCAAATTGGAAAGATATCTGGGTAATCGGGAAATTGATTTGCTTAATCTCCAAGCAACCCTTCATTATCAAGTCTATATAAATGAAGGAACTTTATCTTCATATAAACAAGCAAGTGTAGTATCCACCATTATTCTTTCCTCTCTCTTTTGTACTCTTTGGGTCTCCATGGACGTAGGATATTCATATCCGAACCACGTTAAATCTTCTGTGCCTTCTATTTCTGTTTTTTTTGTGAGACTGCATAATTCTTTTTAAGCGTCATTGGTATCTAAATAGGCAAAACTAGATTCTGAACAAATAACCGTTTCCGCTCAAATTAAAAAAAATCACTACAGTTTGGTATTAGAGCTAGTGTTATTGTTCCTGTTTGGATATTAATGGCTACTTCTAGAAAGTCTGTTGGCAGATCTGGTGTCAATTATGGAGTAACATATTTTGGCGGAAAAGGAGATTTTGGTACTTGGAAAATGAAGATGGAGGCAGTATTGAAGAAGGAGAAGACTTACAAGGTTGTTTCTGCGCCTGAGAAATTGAAAGGTATTGATGCAGCTGACTTGGAAGAGATGAAAGATGAAGCTCTTACAACAATTCAGTTGAGCCTTTCAGATGAAGTTCTTAGAGAATTCTCTCAGAAGAAGACGGCGAAAGAACTATGGGATGCATTATCGGATGTGTATCAAGACAAGTCTCTCACTAATTGGATTATTCTTCAGCAACAACTTTATTCGTTCAACATGAAGCTTGGAGCTGATCTCATGGAGCATGTAGATGCTTTGACGACTTTGATTATGAACCTGAAGGCAGCGGAAGTCGATATTACTGATGAGGCTCAAGCTGTGATCCTCTTATGTTTCTTGCCTAAGGAGTATACTGATTTTGTTAATTCCATGATTTATGGCCGCAGTAAAATTAGCCTGTCTGATGTAAAGGCTGGTCTTCATAATGAAGTATTAAGAGGTAGATTGGCGAGCACTAGCTTGGATAGTGATACCGAAGGCTTATCTGTTCAGAGAGGTAGAGGCCAAAGCAGGTCGAAGAAAGGTGGAGGACGGAATTATTCACGGTCCCAGTCTAGGGGGCCTAAGAATTTGACTTGTCATTATTGTAAGAAACCAGGGCACGTCATAGCACAATGTCCCAAGCTTGAAGGTAGAAGAAAAGATCCAAAGTAAGTCTCAGCTTCTACAGCAGAGAAATCAGATACAGAAAGTGACACCGATGTATTTACAGCTTCTGGCTCTTCTGGAACAGCAACTTATGGCTGATTGATTCTGGCGCATCCTATCATATGACACCTGTTAGGAACTGCTTTTCCACTTACCGTGAAATTAATGGAGGAGAAGTTATGATGGGTAATGATGCTTCTCGCCATATGGTGGGTGTTGGTAGCGTGATGATTAGGATGTTTGATGGTGTTATTCGTACAATCACCGATGTTAGACATGTACCTGATTTGAGGAGGAGCTTGATTTCTGTTGGGGCGTTAAGTAGACTTGGCTTGAAGATTGTAGTGGAAGGAGAGAAAATGAAGATATCGAAGGGTTCCATGATTTTTATGAGAGGTGTGAGGGTAGGAAATCTTTATCTATTAAAAGGCACTACTGTAATTGGTGAATCAGCTTCTGTTACATCTGTTGATTCAGATTCTTCCAGATTATGGCACTTACGGATGGGTCACACCGGTGAGCACAGCATGGATGAGTTGAGAAAATGAGGATTGATTGATGGAGTTCATCATTCAAAACTTGGTTTTTGTGAAGGATGTGTTCTTGGAAAGCAGACGAAGATTTATTTTGGTATAGGAGAGCATAAAGCAAAAGCTGTCTTGGAGTATGTTCATATATGTCTGGGGCCCCTCCCCTTGTCCGTCTTTAGGTGGAGCCAGATATTTTGTTTCATTTATAGATGATTTCTCTCGTAAAGTATGGGTATACTTTCTTCAGTCAAAGAGTGAAACCTTTGCTAAGTTTCGAAAGTGGAAATCTATGGTTGAGAAGCAGTCAGGGAAGAAATTGAACGTTCTCCGTTCAGATAATGGCGGTGAATTTGTGTCACAGGAATTCATCGATTATTGCGAGTCTGAAGGCATTAAGAGGCATTACACCACACAAGGAGACCCACAGTCTAATGGAGTTGCAGAAAGGATGAATCGGACATTATTGGAGAGGACAAGATGCCTTAGACTGACTGCTAAATTGAAGAAGGGATTTTGGACTGAAGCTTTATCTATGGCGGCTTTCCTCATCAACCGCACACCTTCCACTGCCATAGATATGAAGATCCCTGAAGAAGTATGGAAAGGAGAGTCTGTTAGCTATTCATTTCTCAGAGTGTTTGGTTGCTCAACTTATGTGCATGAGAGCAAAGGGAAGCTGGAACCTAGAGCTCGCAAGTGTATTTTTCTAGGTTATAGGAGAGGAGTGAAGGGATATAGGTTGTGGTGTCCTATTAGCAAGAAGATCTTTATGAGCAGGCATGTGATTTTTGATGAGAAGACTATGTTGAAGGTGGAGCCTTCCTTATCGGATGACAATGAGAGGACATGTGAAGAATACCAGACACAAAGCAAGTCATATGTTGATTCTTTCCATAGACATTCAGATGGTGTTTTCGATGACACGGTGGTTGATGAGGATTATATCGATGTTGGTACAGATGATCAAACTCAAGGTGGAGCTCATTCGAAACCTAGGCATGTCAGACAAAGAAGAAAGCCTAAGTGGCTTGATGAGTTTGTTGGATTGAGCATCGAAGATATTAATTTCGATGATATGGCAACATATGCTTTGAATGTTGTCCATGATGAGCCTTGTGATTATAAAGAACCTATCGCATCAGTTAATAGTTCCAGTTGGTTAGTTGCTATGGAAGAGGAGATTGAATCATTGCAGAGAAATCATACTTGGGATTTGGTGCCTCTTTCCACCGACAAGAGAGCTATTGGATGCAAGTGGATCTATAGAGTGAAAGACGGCGAAAATGGTAATCTCAGATATAAGGCAAGGTTAGTCGCAAAGGGGTATATTTAGAAGAAAGGGGTAGAGTATCATGATATCTTTGCTCCAGTGGTTAGGCATACTTCTATTCGTATTCTTTTGGCATTGGTTGCTCATTATGATATGAAATTAGAGCAACTAGATGTCAAAACTGCATTCTTGCATGGTGATCTGGATGAGGAGATTTATTTAAAGCAGCCAGAAGGGTTCATTGATAGTAGCAGGCCAGACTATGTTTGCAAACTTAACAAATCTCTATATGGACTGAAGCAGTCTCCTAGACTATGGTACAAGAGGTTTGATAAGTTTATGCTTTCATAGGGATACTCCGGAATTTTCAAAGACTAGTGTGTTTATTTCAGAAGATGTGATGGTGATATGATTTATTTGTTGTTATATGTTGATGATATGCTGATTGCATCTCAGAGTATGGTCAGAATTAAGGAGTTGAAAGCGGAGCTTAGTAGAGAGTTTGACATGAAGGATTTGGGAAAGGCACAAAGAATATTGGGTATGGAGATAAGCAGGGATAGAAAGCGAAGAGAGTTACGGCTCACTCAAGCGCAGTACATCAAGAAAGTCCTCGCTCGATTTGGAATGGAGAAAGCTAAACCGGTTGGCACTCCATTAGGCTCTCATTTTAAGTTGTCAAAAGACTTATCTCCCTCATCGGAAGAAGACAAGAGGTATATGACCGATATACCTTATTCTAGTACTGTTGGTAGTCTTATGTATGCGATGGTGTGCACAAGACCAGATTTGGCCCATGCAGTGGGTGTTGTGATTCGATATATGTCTAACCCAAGCAAAGAGCATTGGCAAGCTGTGAAGTGGATTCTTAGATATCTTCCAGGAATATCTTCGGTGGGCTTGTTATATGGTGGAGTGGATGGTGACATCTTTCTTAGAGGATACTGTGATTCTGATTACGCTGGGGATAGAGATGCTAGGAAGTCAGTGTCGGACTATGTTTTTACACTTGGCATAGGCTCGATTTCATGGAGATCAAAGCTGCAATCTATCGTAGCTTTATCGACTACCGAAGCAGAGTTGATATCGATTGTGGAAGCAACAAAGGAAGGATTATACTTACTTCGTTGTTGGATGATCTTTCAATGGTGCAGCGGACAGTAGAGCTATTTTCAGACAGTCAGAGTGCGATTCATCTTGTAGAAAATCAAGCTTATAGTTCACGGACGAAGCATATTGATGTTAGAGGTTTCTTTCTTATGTTTGAGGAAGAACGAAGAAAGATCAAATTGTTGAAGGTGAGTACTTTGGATAATCCTTCAGATATGATGACAAAGTCACTTCCTAAGGACAAGTTTGAGCATTGCTCAAACTTGATCAGTTTGATACCTGTTACTTGAGCGCCATGGGACGCTAGACCAAACAACTTATATGTTGATTACTTGATGATAAGGTGATGAAGAGAGATTGTTATATTTGAATCAAGGTGGAGTGTTGAATTTGATGATTCAAATATTCGTTAAAGATGAAAGAAATTGATTAGTTGATTCAATCAAATCAATTAATTTAGCTGATATATGGAAGGATATTTTGAAGGAAACTAATTAATTAGTCAATCAATTAATTAGTCAAAGTATATATGCTATATGAAGAAATAAATAATTAGGCATGGAGAATAAAGGAAAGATATGGAAACGAAGATTACGCCATCTATTTGTACCAAAATCAAATCACGCAAATTGGAAAGATATCTGGGTGATCGGGAAATTGATTTGCTCAATCTCCAAGCAACCCTTCATTATCAAGTCTATATAAATGAAGGAACTTTATCTTCATATGAACAAGCAAGTGTAGTATCCACCATTATTCTTTCCTCTCTCTTTTGTACTCTTTTCTTTAGTGAAATAAAAAGTTGTCGGGTCTCCGTGGACGTAGGATATTCATATCCGAACCACGTTAAATCTTTTGTGTCTTCTATTTCTGTTTTTTTTGTGAGACTGCATAATTCTTTTTAAGTGTCATTGGTATCTAAATAGGCAATACTAGATTTTGAAGAAATAACCGCTTCCGTTCAAATTAAAAGAAAAATCACTACAAATACATCTTAAAGCAAAGCTCACCATAAGAAAACTTGGCTAGTGTGACTTGATTCAATTTTCATTATTTATGCCATTGATGATTTTCTAGAGCAGGATAAACCAATTTCAATCGCATTTCTCCTATCAGTTCCGACCAACCTTGCTTCTATGATCCATAATAGTTGTAGACTTCACTCAGTCAATTAACTTATGGTTGGTTACAAGGACATAACCAGGAATTTATTTTGCGATGGGCGAATAATAGAAGAAAATTAAAGAATAATAAAACTAAACTGTTTTAATATAATTAATTCCATCGCATTCATGATCATCAAAATAATTAAGTTCGATTGATTACATTAACATAGAGAATTTTAATAAAAATCCTTAGATAAAATAACATAAATTACTAAATATCCTACTTAAGTCATGTTCTACGAACTTCATGAAAATCAAATTTATCTACAATCGTCTCAACATCAATTTGATGCATCAAAAAATAGTAAAATTCATTCAACAAAATTTACTGCCAGTATCTTTATTATTTGATTCACTAAAATTTACTGTCGATAGATGGTCGCACAATTTACTGCCAGTATCAACAAAATAGCCTACTGTGCTACAAATACCTGCTGCTAGTATCAACAAAATAGCATATCGTGCTACAATTTACTGCATATTTTGCACAATTTACTACCAATTTATCGATCAAGCACTTCATTGCTCCAAATACAATTCTACTGCCACTGCCAGTACATTCATTGGTACTTGTTTGCAAGTTGCAACATCATTACTACCAGTCTACTGCAGTACTGTCTAACTAGAATTTATGTTTACATCTAAAATTCGAATTTAGAATTTTGAATCTAAAATTAGGAACATCATTTACAATTCACAATGCAAACTAAGGTTTATGAATTCGAATTTAAAATTGAAAACTTACTAGCTTTTCCTAGTGACGGGAGAAGGATGACTGAAGGCTGAAACTGGAGCCGGAGTCTGCTGGTTGCCGCTGGAGAAGGCCAGAAGGAGGAGCGGCTGCGAACGATCGTCGAATCTAGAAAAGCCTGAGCTATGGGACGAGAACAGTAGATGCGTCCCTCTTTATTTCTTTTCTTTTCTTACGCTTTTTTTTGTAGGGTGGGCACCGCCCATTCCATATGCTAAATAGATCCGTCCCCGGTTGGTTATCAACCTGACAAATTCAGCAGCAATATTCTAAAGCATGTTCCAAACAGTGCCCTTTGGCTGCTTAGATTCTCTACTGCTGGTGAGAGTAGACTTAGTGACTGTAAGCAAACATTAACTAATTGAATTTGATTTATATAATTTAAAAAACATACTTTATGAGATTAGCTTCTTGCTTTGGCAGATGCTAGAAACAAGGATTAAAGGAAGATTAAATCATTTCCACCGATGTAGCCATGGAAAACCAAGCATATCAATCATGGTGCCTTGTAGATCTTTTGCTTGACACGTGAATTTTATTTGATCAAATCCATTAACCAAAAACACATAATTATCATACAGTTTTCTTTTCTTTTTTGTGCATGCATATGCCTCTGTGTAATGTTATACAACTGGAACAAATGTACTATGGAATAGTCTTCTAATGGTTACTCCTCCACTAGAAAAAGGACAGGGGTAGTTGGGTCTCTTTGTATGGCTAAAGGTCTCGAAGATGAGATGGTTGTTACAAGGAAAATGGAAGTATGATTCTTTTACACATGCACCGTGTAAACCAAGGTAAATGGAAGTATAATTCTTTTACGTACACATCCACTGTGTAAACAATTTAGTTGATCTACTGAACCTACATACACATACAAATTTATTTTGTGAGTCATTGTTCATGTATGTATTTAATAATATAAATATAATGATCGAAATTTGTACAAATATTAATACATCTTATCTTTTTCGAATATTATTTCAAGACAGGATAATGTAAAATGAAGAATGCAGTTCCAGTAACATTATTGCCACTGCATGAAGCGGAATCCAACCCACTTTACTGTTGTTTTTTATTATATATATTAAAACATGTTTTATTTTACTTTGGATTATTCATTGTTCCATCCAACCCACTTTGGATTACTTTGGTTTAGTGTTACTTTACAACTTATTCCGTTCGTTCATTTAGAACATATATTAACTTGTTCTTCTAGTCTATAACTTTTATCAATCTATGAATTAAAAAAAATGAATAAAATAAAATAAAATAAATGTTTAATTTCAAATCAAATTTTGTATCCGGTGTTTTACCTTCAGGACTAAACTGCCTTCAAGTCCGCGGGTGTGGCATAATGGAAAGGAGGCTTGTGTTTTGATAAAAAAACTCAGGTTTGATTCCTACTATGCATGCGCTTCTCTATCCTATATAAATTTATCCGGAGATATGAGGCTTGAATCAGCAGGCGGGTTTACTGTGCCCTCCTCATAAGTTTACGGGTCTGTCGGGTTTTCTTGGGTTTTCAAAAAAAAAGAAAAACTGCCCTTCAAAGGTATTATGGTCCATCCATTTCTGCCATTAGTGTAACTCCTTATGGTATAAACATTTGAAACGACACTCATACACATTGTATGAATAGTGTTTCCACATTTTAATGTGCTATAATTTTCATTTCCAGATTTTACTCCCACTGTTTCTGAAAAACCTAGTAATTAAAAAAGTAAGAGCACTGGTGTTATCGTTGGTGTTGTAGTTGCAATCGTCATTTTAGGATTTCTTGCAGCACTTGTTTTTTGTTTCCAAACAGAAGTAAAGAAAAAGAAGGCTTAGTCGGAAGGATGAAGAAGGTGGGAAATTTAAAAAATATTGAATATATCCATGCACTTTTAAAAAAACCTTGTTGTTGGTTATTTAGTTTAAAAATTATACTGTTTTTTCTGGATGGGCTGACATGACTAGTGAACCTGGCACATTCATTTTTGCTAAGATACGTTATTAAATATATATTTTTCCTCTTCATTGCAGGTGATTAAAAGATTTTGGAGCAAAAACTAAGCTAGTTGTCGCGTCAAGCATGTCCTTTTTTGTTTTAGCTTATTTTGTTGTGCAGTACTATTTGGTGTATGTATGTTATAAAAACTTGACTTTTATATCGTCTAATCTTGGGTTTTAGATGTAGTGTAAATTGAGATATGTTTAATTGTATAAATTGTTTTGAATCATTGAAATGCATTTATATGATTGTTATTTGATGTTGATTTGAATATCTTAATGAAGCATGTATTATATTAGTATGTAAATATTTTTCAGCAATAGTATACATAAGATAAGTGTTGTAAAAAATAACTGTATCAAAAGACAACTTTTTTAAGTGTTATTAAAAATCATATGGTAAATCAACAACGGGAAATAAGTGCTATTAAAACCTATAACTGCATAAACATATGGATGTAAAAGACATATAGAAGAACTAACATAGCATAAAATAAATGCTCTTAATTATAGATATGTATAAAAATACGACAGCATTTATTTATTGCAGTTAGAAAAGTTCTACAGTGGTTAATAGCGTTTATTTTGTGCTGTTAAATCCCTATGATCTACGACAACATGTCGTTAAACAGCGTTCTTAATAAGGCTGTTAAAAGTATTTTTCCTTGTAGTGATTACCACATGTAACAAACACCCTACACCCTCACTATTTCATATTCCTAAATAATTAGCTGTAACGGTACCCTACTGATGTAAGAAGATTGTCTAGGTGAAATTATTAAAACCCTAATCATAACATGTCTTATATTAGATAAAATATAATATCAACATAGATATAAAACAAGTGAGACAGATATGTATAACTAAAGGAACCAAAACAAATATCAGAATGCAAGGTTCACAATAGTCATACAAAGCAAATGGAAGAGAAATCCATCTTAAAATAAAGTAAAGCACTGATAAAGCCATAGTGTTGTCCAGTGGAATAGGCAACAAACTCTAATGGTAAATATAAAAGTGCTAGCCTTCTGCTCGTCCTCTGAATAGCTTCATGCGCTAATCTTAAATTTATTATCTAGTCTACTCATTTAAGAGTACCCTAGCTAATAAGAAGCAAAATCTAAAACCTTGAGTCAACCAACGGTCTGCTATGAGCGATAAACAATCTTAAAATACTACGGAAACCGATATAGTATAGGATATAGGGATGGAAAATCTTACCTAACATATCCCTGCTTCTAAAGGGTTAGCACGTAACACGATATGTGCTATACTACTATCATCATCATATAGGTATACTATGCTAAGTATATTATGGGTGTTAGGGTACTTATCTTAAGCATACCAACAATCACAAGACATCCAACAATCACACCAATCTTAGCAATCATACCAAACACAAAGTAAACACATAACGAAAACCATTCTCAAGGTTTGGCGTCACCATGTTTATCGCCAAGGTACACCCCATCGCATATCGTTACAACCCTTCTCATGGCCTTACGTCACCATGATTATTGGCGAAGTCTTACTTCACTGCAACCATCCTCGAAATCTCACTTCTCTAAGATCTTCACTGAAGTATCACTCTACCACGATCCTTTTCAAAGTCTCGCCCCATTATAACTTTCTCAAAGTTCTCCCTCCATCCTAACCTTGTCACGGTATTCCCGAAGTCTCACTTCGCTACAATCATTTCCGGAGTCTCACCCTATTATGATTATTTCCTAAAGTATCACCTCATTTTGAATTTCTAGAAGTCCTCCTTCGTACTGACCATTTCAAGGTCTCTCGTATACATGATAACCCACTCTATGACCTTTCAGGTCGATGACAGCTCGTGCCACAATTGGTTTCGACATTCTTTCAGATACATATCTCATAAGTACTTCCCTCTCGGAGCAAGATACAAACCATCTCACGGTCCAGTGTATGCAGGTGGGCATCCTCACATACCCATGCCCCTAGAAATAACCATCCTATCCAGAGTTATCATTGATCCCTTCTACACCAGCTTCATTCCAGAACATCTCATGTCCCTCTACATTGCTTCTTCTTGTCAAAGGTGCTTCCCCAGTGTACTCTAGTCCCGTCCTTCACTTCCTACCTGAAGCACTCGATCAAATACCTTACGTCGTCAAAGTTTGGAACACCTTAACTTGCCTATCTTATGTCGTAGATTCATATCGGCATAGCTCAAAAGTCATCACATCGAGGCATTACACCTTCGCCTCGACATTTATTATCAATCTTCATGGCGTTGTAACCATTGAAATCGAATGTCAAATGATCGTACGAACACACAAATGCAAACATTAGAACAACATGTGTACGTTCCTCGAACCCCGACCCTGTAGGCCACCACAAAAGCGGTCGACATCAACATGAAAAGAGGTCAGGCCCGATCACTTAGGCCATCCAAAAACTTCAAAAAAATGAAGTTTTTCTATTGTCTCAAAATTTTCCCAACTTCCTCGAAGCTCCTTTGGCCCAAACTCGAAGCAGAGGACCAAAATCCTCGAAGAAAGATAACTCGGCTCTGACCTCTTTCCCTTATCAAAATTTGGCTAAGTCAAATACCAATCTTGAGATGATTTTCCTTTAAAATCACCTGAAATTTCCACTCTCCAAACCCAAGGCAACCCAGTTTATGGCATAAAGCACATCACTCACTCAAATGTCTGGTCCTTGTTGACCGCTTTTGCTCTCCACTGATCACTTTTGACAACTTGATTTTGGACCATCAAATCAACTCCAAACCACATGAAACCTGCTATGAAAGCAACCTAAGACTTCAAGAACAACATATCCAAATATCATCACATTCCGATCACTTTCAATGACCACTTTTTCCGATGACTTCTTTTGACGACCTAATTTTGGGCCATCAAATCAATTGCAAATTTCATATTCCAAGCACTTTCGAAAACCACTTTTTCTGATGACCACTTCCGACGACCTAATTTTAGACCACTAAATCAAGCCCAAACCACTAGAAACTTACTTTGTGGGCTCTTTAAGGCTTCAAGAACAACCTATCCAAATTTCACCACATTCTGAGCAATTTTCACGATAACTTTTTCCAATGACTTCTTTTGGATGACCTGATTTTAGATCATCAAAACAACTCCAAACCACTTAAAATATACTATGTAGGCTCCCTAAGGCTTAAAGAACAACATTTCCAAATTTCACCACATTCCGAGTATTTGGACCGCCACTTTTTTCAACGATCTCTTTCGGATGACCTGATTTTGGACCATCAAATCAATTCCAAACCATTTGAAATTTGTTCTGTATGCTCCCTAAGGCCTCAAGAACAACATGTCCAAATTTCACCGCATTCCCAGCACTTTCGGCGACTGATTTCTCCGGTGACCTCTTTAGGACGACCACCTTTTCTATTGTTAAAACAATCCTAAACTACTTAAAATTTCCTAAGTAGACTCTCCACATCTTCTAACACAACATATCCAAATTTTGTCGCGTTTTGACAATGTTAGTACCATTTATACTAAATGCATACCACATTTTTAACTACACAAAATAATTATTAAACGCATCAAAACAATCCGTACAACTATCAAACATCATCATACAACATCCAACCAATGCATACAATTAATCCAAACATGATTTACTAGCATAAATCATTCTAGATATGATATTCTAGGGTGTTACTTATCTCAGATCTAAGTTTTTAAACATTTTTGCTTTAGTATTCATATTAAAGATCATATTTATACCATATAAGTAAGTATAGTGTAGTGAGAGTGGTGAAATCACTCGTTTTGGATCAAAGCACACAAAACCCTAGGCAAATGCTGTATGAAATAGTAGCTACAAAAATCCCAAAGCTCACAAATAGCAAATACATTATCTTCTTATGTCAATCTCTCTTGGATCCACTAATTAGACCGAACAAAAAGTGGGCTTTGTATCTAGTTACGATTAATGGAGGTTAGGAGGTGATAATGGAAGAAGAGAAATGACTAACGATGGTTGAAAGGGAGAACATTAACCTTAATTTTTTGTTTAGGCTAGTGGGTTTCACTAATCACTCTCTAATTACCCACAAATCTACTCAAAACTAATTAAACTAGCCATAACTCCTAATTGGTAAATTCAAATTCTTATCATGATCACTATATGGAAAGAGAAAACATCATCTCAATTCAACGAAAGCTATTTCAAATCCTAATTCAACCCCTATCAAAAGTTATAGGCTGTACAAGCTTTTCTAAATTAAAATTGTCCAATAAAAATTCTACGGATGAAAATTGTCATTAGTTAACATTTTTCAAAATTATAGTCATACGACCTCATATGAATTTTAAAAAAACTATATTTTACGATCTTCTGATATGTAAAATGCGGGTCATTATATTGGGGTACCTAAACATCCGGTGTAAAATGTTCGATTATGTTACTATTCTTGCAGCACAAAGTCAGGTTTTAAGAATTTAGTTCCATTTATTCAAAAAGCTAAGTTTATTTATGAATAAATGGTAACTATCGCTTAATTACATCAAATCTGAATGAATAGGATGCCATATTTACATAAAAAATTAAGTGAAATAACATCGTAGATGCTTGTTACTCCATACCCATGAAATTAGGATTCCATCTATAGTTGTTAGTTTGAAAGCGACGTCTCCATACTTCTTTACAATCACATAGGGATCTTCTCAATTTGGACAAAGTTCCCCTATAACCAGAAATACTTGTCTTAAAACAAGATCACTTATCTCAAAGGTACAATTAATGACCTTAGCATTGAATTATTTTGTTACTCTTTGTTGGTGAGAAACTACCGTAAGTCATTCTCTTCTCGCTTTCCTTCAGCTAAGTTAACGACCTGAGCAAGAATTCCTTATTCACCTTGGGATTGTAGTTCAATATTCTATGAGAAGGGACTTTAGCTTTATTTGTTATCATTGTCTTAGTTTAAAGAAAATGGCTTACAACCAGTTGCGGACTTTTACATTATCTGATCAGCTTATAGTGCCAATGGTAATTAATCCACGTAGTTGCCTTAGCTCTCTTTAGTTCTTCTTAATGATAGATTTGATGATATTCTCCATCGCCACCACCCATCCATTTGCTTGTGGATGCACTCTAATGCGAAACTCTTCTCAATCCAATATCTACACGAAAAGTTATTCACCACAAAGTTGATTACTTTCGCTGAGGTGACCATCATAAGTGATTCTACATAAGCCCATTTTGTGAAGTAATCCACAGCCACTATTGCATACTTTACGACATAGGTAGCACTCCATGATGTTTATTTTTCAAACCGCAAATGACCATGGGCAAATCATTTGTGTAAGCTCGACGGATGTGACTTTCGAAATCTTTGCAAATTTGTAACAACTATCACCTCTCTTAGAGCAGTCACCTGCATCTTGGTTGACAGTCGGCCAAAAATATCTATAGCAAAAAATCATCTTTGCTAAAGTTCCCCCTATAATGTCCTACACTTTGAAAACCAAAAATGAACATCGATAATGATAGAGTTAGGGGTATGCCACAAACGTAATAATGTAATTTGTTATATATATCTAACTCGATAATCAATCTTGTTCAAAATGAAATGGTGTTTTCTTTATATTATATAATTGATATAATGTTTATATTAATTAATTAATTAAATTAAAAATATATTTATAGAAAATCCATAAATGGTATGTTGTGGTAGTAGTTACAAAGTGTTATAACCATGAGTAATTTACCATAATGAAATTAAACATATCATTTTAAATATTGCTAGTCAAGATGTACCAAGGCTGGGTATCTGTAACATCCCGCCTTTTCGCACACTTTAAATCGACACACGTGCCAATTCAAACCATGCGGAAGGGCGGATTGTTATGGGGTAAATAAGAAAAAAAAGAGAAAGAAATAAAACAAAACAGAATCTCACAGTGGAAGGATAAAATATAATAATCAAATATACAGTTCATGAAGCTGTTTACAAAATATTTAATTTTACTTATACAATATATATCAGAGTTGCACATACCAACAAATAAAAATCGATGCAGCTGAATACAGTGTGTAGTGGAACAAAATATAATAATAATAATGAAATCTTCATCTTCGTCCTCCAGAAATAAAGTCTTCGACCCTGAAATGCTCGGACTGACCCGAGCGAATTGAAAGGACAAAACACTCGAGTCAGAACTAAAATATCTTATGTGAGTTAAATCAAGAAACAAATATGAGTGTAGTAACTTAAGAGATGCTCGGGATTCACATCTCTTAAGGATCCGTTAAACTATTTACTATGTAGTAATATTTCGCTATTATAATAGTGTCTATTAGTAAAATAAACTTACTTTTAAATAGCGTTAAGGCTTTACATTTTCCACCTTAACATGTAATAATGCCAATAGTCTATACAGTACTGTAATACCTCCTGATCGAGAGGCTACCAGAGGATACTCCATAGGTATGACATAAATAGAAACCCGTACAAGGCACGCAAGGGTAGGTGACACGGCACAACTAGGAAATGCCAGGGTATATATACCAATTACGCTTCCAGGTCGGTGGTAATGCGTAGCGCGTAGCGCGCAGCTACCGCCCACCTCGAACAACACCCCAAATCAAAGAAATCAAAAGTGGCCACCTAATCAATCCAAAAGTTAAAGTATAATATCGAAGGGATGTGTCCGATCAAAGGTGCTACATCATTAACCCGTCAATCGCTCCTATTTTAGTCACCTTATGCCAACTCACGGGAGTTGGGTCCACGTATTTACCTCAAAGGAAACGCCGCCACTGTCCTACTTCATTCTGGAATCTCCACCGCGTACACGGTTGTTAAAGTGGTTTTTGGAGTTGGCAGAGAGTATGACAACTTTCGATCCCGATCTCTTCAACAACCAAACGTTATTATAACACCGCGGTTGTTTCAAAATAATTTATACTTTAAAACCAGGATAAGATATTCATTTCAAAACCATATAATTACGATATCATTCCCTTTTAAAACCAAATCAATATGATATCTTTTTCAAATATATCCTTTTCTAAAACCATAAATTTTCATAGTTAAAATATTTCTAAACCAAACGCTTGAAATATAGCCTTTCAAAACATAAAACTTTGAATTACATAACTTTGAAATATAACCGCACCACTTAAATGGTTTAAATATAAATTACTTTATAAATAAGATAGTTTCTTCACCTTCACAAATCAATTCCAAATATAGATAAAAATCCAAATAAAACATTTCAATTTATATATATTTCAAAGCTTTACATATTCCACCATTTCAAAGCCAATTCTTTAATAATTCCATATATATCAAATTCAATTGCTATTATTTATATTTGAAATGCTTACTTAATAAATCCAATATCATTTAAGTAAAACCTTTGACTTCAAACGACTGGATATTCTTTCAATTTATTTAACATGATATATTCATCTATCTCAACTTTATATTTATTTAAATCACTTTAAACCAAATCAAGTTATAAGAATCATACCTTTAAAATCTCCATTTTTATTTATTTTTCAAATCAAATTTTATTTAAGTACAATTTTCAAATAATTCAATTTAAACCAATATCATATTTATTTTCCAACTAAAATTTCATTTAAGTCATTTAAAAACTCTATATATACAATGTCTTAAGTAGGTACTTAACCATATAATATAAAACAATTAAACTCCATTATTAAACTCATTTTATTAATCAATTTTATACATAGCTTAAACCAAGAATTTTACCATATATAAAATAACCTTTATCAAATATCTGAATCAATATCTCATAAAACCATATATATTTCTTTACAAAACCATAGAAAATCATTTCAAAATATTTCTATATGTAGACCGCGGTGTCTGTATAAAAATTTTATCATATGGTCAAGTGATATGGATATTTATCATTTCAATCCGTAATTTAAATAAAAATTACGGTTATTTATCATTTCAAACCTCAATCCTGAATGAAATGAAAATGCATAATAACTTACAGTTTATAACAATATAAAATACAACATCCATTCATCCAATATCAACCATCCACCATTTATCACAATCATCATCAAATTCAACAATAACATCAATATAGAACGGAAAATAAACAACAGTTATTAAATAGCAGTTTATATTCAATAATAAATTAAATAACTGTTTAACTGGCAGTTTATATGCAATGAATAATTATTTAACAATTTAATTGGCAGTTTAAAATCAATGAATAAATTAAATAGCAATTTAATTTAAATAAATGAAATTAGCTAAGATGATGATAAAAAATATGCAGACAGCCATAAATAAATTTTAAATCACATCATATATCAATTTAACAAACATAAGAAATTTTAAAAGTTGTGACTGGGTTAAAACACTTGCCTTTTGAATTCAAATTGAATTTAAATTCAATTTAAACCAAAAAATTTGACAGTCTCAGAATTCATCCAAATTAGCGCCAAAAGTCCAGAATTTCAATACGATCCTAACAAAAAAAATCGCGTATGAAATGGACATCGTATGACGAATTTATTCGAGTTAAACATTTGAAATTAAAAATTAAAAAAAAAGAACACTTTCCTTCCTTTTGCCACGTCATCTTCCTTCACGTTTCCTTCCAGAACCAACACAGCAACCCACGCACGCTAAAACGCAAGCACTGAACCCATGATGAACCACGTTGACCAATCTTTGACCATGAACCGTGATCGCCTCCAACCACCAGGAAACCTCCGACCACCGTCTTTGACCTGTCCTTGGCGAGCTGCCCCCAACGCGCCCCCTACGCGACGTCCTAGATGTTGTCGCCGCCAAAAACTCCAAATCCTAATCGAATTTAATAGCACGATCTAGCCGTTAACTCCATGAACAAACTGCACCGATCGACTCCCTCGGTCCTCTCTACAATACCCAGAAACGATTTGATGATCCGTCGCAGTTGATCGGAGCGCGACGGACGGTCGAAACTTCTTCCTAAATTTCCGATCAAACGAAAATCCAGATCGAAAAACGGACTGCAGATCTGACTTGCGCTCTTTGAGAGCTTCGAAATATATTTTTTCTGAATTTTTCCGAGGAGTTTGGATTTTTGATTTTGATTTTGAAATGGAATTGGATCTAGAGTTTTGAATTGCGTATAGACAAATGAGAATGAGGGGAATTAGGGTTTATAACCGGGTTTATATAGATAGGTCAGAAATTAAAATGGATGGATAAGGTTGGATATACGCATTAACGACAAAGTGGCCCAAAAAGCCCGTTTCATCTCCGGAACGAAATTGGGTCAACTCATATATTAAAATAGGTGTTTTAAAATATTTTTAACGCAATGGAAAAGGTTTCAAGTCCAAATTCCATCGTATGAAAAAGTTATGCCAAAATTAATATTTTTCACATTGATTTCAATTTCATAAAGGCGTTTCGAGTCCGTACGATCAAACGACAAGTCCGATCGCTACGAAACTTGAAATCCTACAATAATTCACCGTTACGGATCCGATGAAACTGGTTTCATCGAAATCCGAGTCAGTGTCCAAAACGGCTATTTTTCCATTAATTAAATAAATTAATAATTAATTAAATCCAATTTTAAATTTCAGTCTTAAAATTGACAAATTTTAGCACTTTTATATTTCTCAATCAATTTCAATGTTTTAAACAAATTAAAAGTCAATTTAAAGTTGATTATCTTATCGATTTCAGTATTTTCCTCAGTTCCATTCAAATTCAGAAATTATGAATTTAATTCCGAAATTTTTTATTAAATTAAAAATCATTTTTCCATTCATTATTGTCAAATAGATGGATTTAACATTGGATTCAAAACTATTTACATTAATATCCTCACATTTCATCTAAATTCCCATTTTAAATATTAAATCCATTTAATTGCAATTAAATCCTTTCATTAAATTTTAAATTCCTAAATTAATAAAGCTTTATTCCATTCCTATTTTCATCTTTATTACAATTGCATAACATTTTATTCCAATTTTACTGTATTTGCCAAAAACGTTTATTATTTATATTCTCCATTAATTATTTACTTGGTTTTATACTTTAAATTCATTCAAATAAATCAATAAATCTTGATTTACAATCTTTACCTCAACCAATAGTCATATTATAAATGAAATTGTCATTATTTTCAAAAAATTCTTAAATTAACGTTAACGTAAAAATTTGTTTGTATTTATTGCAATTGATTACGAGTTATAATTTAATATACTTGTCTAAAAGTTTAACTTACAATACTTGTTACCCTTTAATGTTTATTTCACTCATAAGCTATTATTAACAACCAAATGTTTAAATTTGATTTAGACTAAATTCAATGCATTATATGAATGGGTAAATGGTTAAATTTTTACACTATTGCCTCTTTTTCTTTATTTGTATTAATGGTTATGTTTCAAATGTGAAATCTTATTAATTACCCACATAAATTAAGGTTTTTAAAAACAAATCTTTGTTCCATTCCCTTTTTTTCAATTTATTACTTATGAAGAATTTCCCGTTTCTATTTATTTATTACATACCTACCTTCAGCCCTTGCATTAATTCTCATAAACATTACATTATTGATGTCCAAATTTTTGATTTAGTAAACCAATTTGTTACAACTTTACTTACATTAACACTATTTCTCTTATTTTGGTTATTATTTCATACGTAGATCACAGGTTTACATTTCTTTATACTATCTTATGAAACAATATACATTTCTAATACTTTATTACATTTATTGGAATTAAATTTCCAAATTTACTAGATACAACAAACTATGACCTTACAGTTATTTCAATTAATTGGGATTGTGCTAAATTAATTATTTATGAACTTACATTAACATAATTGCATTAATTTACATTCGGTTACAAATAAATCAATATATTATTTCACCCATAAATACCATAATTGCATTTGTTCTTATTATATTCCATTTATAGCTAAGTCATAATATTTGAATTTTAATTAAATTGTAACGTTCATTCAAGTTCATTAAATATTAACTTGCATTAACACGTTTCCTTAATTTACAATCAAATACCGTTAACAATGTTTTTTACATTGATTCAATTTAATACTTTCCTTTATTTCTCATATACAATTACATCCGGGAAAAATCTTTTCACCACTTTCATTCATTAGAATTCTATTCAAATTTCAATTTCTTGCAATAACTCATTTATTATAAATTTTCATACCAATAAATTAGGTTTCAATACATAGGATTTATTCAATTCAACCTTTTTAATTGAGTCTATTTTAGTCAATATAATATTTCATAGGTAAATTCTTAACATTTACTTCATTAAAAATTATAACAATTATATTTCGTTATAAATTTAATTCCAAAATCTTATTGATATGAAAATTTTAATTAACGAAATTCACGGGTCGTTACAGTATCGATACATCCATTAAGACTAAAGTACGTAACCCTCTCTAAATATTGGAGAGTGTATTACTCATGACCATTGGGGACACCATGAGGTTGCGTATTGATAGTTATTGGATAACCATGGAATAACTCGCTCAATAGTTTTATATTGGTTAATATAATTAATGTCAAATAGAAAATATCGTTGTGACAAAATTACACAATTCTTTTGACTTAAGAATACTGTTGATCTTCAATGTAAAAGCTCTGTTTTGATCACAGTTAAATGATTACATGACATCCACCGAATGACTATAGTTGGATCAAGAGGAAATATTAGGAGTGAAACGCTATTCAAGAAAGGATTTGCCTCCTCGATTATATGAGGTTAGTACCACGGTCAACTGATGTCAACTAAATTTCAAAGTCTCTGGTCAGAACGTTTCAATTAATAATAATTGTTATTATTGAACCAAGGATTTAGGTTGGACTATAGAGTTAAATATGGAATGATATTAGAATTTTGACCAATGCCAAATTTTAAAAGTCCAAAGTGATCACTACACCAGAAAAGACTTTTGGTAGCGTTGAAAAAACGCTACCATAACTTATGGTAGCATTTTAAAAAACGCTGCTATACGACATGCAACTAAAAGTCTAAAACTTTTTGTTGCGTTGTAGTAAACGCTACCAAAAGTCACTTTTAAATGCAACTATAGGTATTTTCTGTAGGATTTAAAAAACGCTACCAAAAGTCACTTTTAAATGCAGCTATAGGTTTTTTCTGTAGGGTTAAAAAAAGGCTACCATAAGTCTTCATTTTTTGGTTGCATTTTTTGTTTATATGCTTTTTTTGATTTTCAGTAGCGTTTTTAAAATGCAACTGTATAATTTTTATATTAGTTTACATTTGTTTCTGTAGCATTTCTGAAACGCTACTAAAAGTTATTGGTTGTTTGGTAGCATATTTTAAATGCTACTATTTACGGTTGATGGTTTATACCATTTCCAGCAATCGCTTATATACTATTCATATTAAAACGAACGATCAATCACATAATTTTCATATATTCAAACAAACAATTAAATCACATAATTAGCATATACAAACAATCAATCATATGATCATCATATTCAAATAATTGCAAAAACATGCTAATCTCACAATCAAATATAATATCCATAATCAATTCGATAGTAGTTTTTCAACAAAATAAGTCACATACTACAAGCATTCACAGACAAGTTTCCACAAATGGTACTAACAAAATACAACAACATATATAACAATTAAATTCATGTTCGTTGCTTGATTACCAATAGTTCTTTGTTATCGACAGTCTTCGCTTCGAAATAGCTAACTACCTGCAAACGAGTTTAACAATCAACAATATATATGTGTGTGTGTGTGTGTGTGTGTGTGTGTGTATGTATATATGAAAATCATGTAATCTATAACTCGATATTCTATATTAACACATATTAATTGTTCTATTTTTATATGCATCCTATATAGTTCCCCAACGAATACATAATTTTCAATTTACACAGATATTCAGATCAAAACTGGATTAGAAGTCTGACTGGATTTCATTCTATGTGCAGATTGTGTATTCAGTACTATGGGTAGATTGTGTATTCAGTACTATGGTCAAGTTAAATCTTATAAAATATGAAAAAGTATCTGGAACGTCCGTAATCCATCGATGATGCATCCATCCACTAATTGAAATGTACAATTTTCTTTACCCTTGTCGTTTTCTATCAATTGGGTTCTCTAAAACAAAAATATTCCCTAAATTCACATTGTCGTAACTGTATTAGGCAACAACTGTAGTGTCAGTTACTTCCATTTATTTGTGTTAGCCTTCTTGTATAACTACATTTGTGTAATACATGTGCAATGACATAACGATTAATCTGAGTAGACAGTTTTAGGAAAAATGGTTTATTTAAGTTTTAGTTTCAAGTGTATCAATTGTTGTGGCTCTGCAGATAAACACGTTTACCATAGAGGATATGTACTGAAATGTTGTGGCTTTGCAGATAAAAACTTAAATGTTGTGATACAGATTTTTTTTTTAATACCCGAATAAACAGAACTAAAACTTAATGTTGAGATATGATGTACTGAAAAATAATACTTACTGGAACTTGATTCTCCAATGACATATGCTGCTGGCCAAGCTATCGTAGTACCAAAGGCATCTTCCATGTACGTACTCAGATGTAGGTCTCCATAGCAATGCGTCATTAACTCTCACAAAGTTTACCTAAACTTTTACCGCATCTTTTCCCAGCGGAACACAATGAACCATCATTGTTGGATCAGTTGAAGCGATAGTTCCTTCAGCCACTACTTGTCCCATGTCACCCACATCAATCAGCTTACAACTACTATTTGATACCAGATTGGCACCCTGTTGGATAAGCAAATAAATAAATAATCATCAAATATGTCGTAATCATCAAATAAATAAGCATGTATAGTGCAGTTCAATAACGATGGATATATTTATCAATTTAATTATATTTTAATCATGTGTAGTGCAGTTGGTTGAGGAGGTCGGCTCCCACCGATGCAAGATGGAGGGTTTGATCCTCACTTACGGCACTAATCATGTGAGCTAATCTGAGATTAGTTGTAATTATTATCCCTGATTCTAACCCTGACCATTTTATAGCTTCTGGTCCTACCCATTGACAAGCTTGTCTTTTTCTTTTTTAGTTAAACAAGCAATGGCAAGTACTATTTAAACAAAGTCATGTTAATTTGAAATCACAATTGATCAGGCTATGTATCATTTATAACAATGAGGTTATGGTTGCACATTATTAAGAAGAACTATGACCGACCACGGTTCATGGGCAACTAATTTCTCAGTACTCTGTATGGAGCCATGATACTGAAAAAAATAGAAATTTATTAAATTTCTTACAGGATTTTATTATTATCGGTATACTCAACCACTTATGAAAAATCACCTCCATCAATGGTTTCTTCCCTTAGTTTCCGTAAAATATAAATTACACGAAGTTAAGTACAAATACTCTACTTGAAATTTGAAGGCAGAAGTAAGGTATGTTACATTAGAGATGAAGTTTCTAAATCTTTGTTGAAGTTACATCGAGATAATACCCAGGTCCTCTTTCATCCCTTTTATTATATATAATATTAATAAAATAATAATAATAAAATACACTCAACACTATGAAGTAGATTTAAACAATAAAAATTTAATCAGTTGGCAAATATATTATTGTGAAAAAGGAATAAACCAAACAAGTACACTTGTTACAAAAAGATGCTTCTAAGGAAATAAAATCATACCAAGTGGACTGATTTCATCTAGTCCCTCTGAATGCACTATCAACGCTCTTTTCACCCCGAATCCCTGCATTGCTTTTGCCATCTTCTCTACCTATATTTCCAATTATGATTAGTAACCTGGTAAAATACTCCTACTTATTGCCATAAGGTTATCAGTTACGTATGAACTTTGCTAGTTGGAAAATACAGGATATTCTACAACTACGGTGTAAACCTATTATGATTTCAAAGCAATATGAAGTTGGGTAATAAACATTTTGACTGATTCTCAATAAAAACAGGTTAGTATTTGATACCATCAAAGTTGTATCCTTGACCAGCTTCTCAACCTACAAATATAGTCAAAATTAGTAAATAAGAGTAAAGCGCGTCTAAGGAAGAGACTCGTTATCGGCAATTAGAAAATTACTTAACAGTAAGTTGACTACTATCAGGTTCAAGCAATAAGAATATACCTTTTGTACAGTAGCTTCATTAAGTAGTGGACCTTGTAAAATGAAACCATAAAAGCCCATAATTAAGCAAATAGAATTCATAAACAAGTTCCATCATTGAAGAAGGTTGTATAATATTTACCTGAACTGTGCCCTCAGTAAGACTATTGCCAACTTTCAAACTTTCAACAGCTTTTGCAAAGGCATTCGCAAATTTTTTTCATAGACGCCTAGCAGTAAATAGGCAAGAAGTTACTTTATTTCAATACATGAGTATCATATTAGAACTAGGTTATTATGTATACTAAGCTGCGTATAACATTTCAAATACATGGCAAGGTTAATGAAAGCACGCAGAAGAGAATTCATAAACTTGAAATAGATTACAACAGTGTTATCCTGGTAGCATTAATATAGTACTAAGGAAATGTAACTACATGCACTTGTATGTATTAGCAACAACTTCCATTTTTTTTTTTGAATTACCTAGAGAACCAAGCTTCGCTTGTAAACTCTAAGGAAGTATGTGCCTGCCAAACACATACTTCGGGTACTTGTTACAGGATTGTCAGTTTCGGGGCTCGAACTCGTGACCTTCCATTTTTTTAAATCCATATGTAATTTCATTCTTGCATTATGAAAATAATAATAAATAAAACAAAGAGTAATATTATTCTTTTAGATAGTTCTTCACTTTTATTGAATTGGCTCAGGAAACTAGGACATAAAATAGAAAATTCAAAGCTCTTTCTCTATCACATTGTTTCCCTTTACATTATAATGTTACGGTTTTGGAATTAACAGAAAGTTAGTAAATAAGAATTTAATTCATGTTAAAAAAGGAAAAGAGAAGGAGATGAAAGCGAATAGGAAACTGGAGGGTAGAAGAGGTGATCGGCTACGCCATGCCGCCGTTGTGGTGGTAGCAGTCTCTGCTGCCATAAGGCAGCAGATTAGACTGCTGTTGTAAAAAGCAGCAGTGGCACACTGCTGTCGATAGGAGCCAGGCCGTCGGCCTGGCCACCCATCTGGTTACCTTCGTCCAGGGGCTGGTGCATAGCCAGATCGGGCTGGTCAATCAAGACAAGGATTGTATGAGAGGGGAGAAGATCAAAGAAGAATTTGGTTAGGCTTTTCTTTTATGGGCGGAGTTTAACAAAAATTATTAGGTGATGAGATAAGAAAGCAGAGGATATGAAAATATGAAAAAAAAAGAGGATATGAACGACCTAGAAAAAATTTCAACAAATTTTTTCTGAATTCTTAGTAGGATCGTTAGCCGGCATTTCATTCTTTACTTTTACTGTAAAAAATGGCTAATTGTTGCATTTAATATCCAAATGCTGGTAAAATATGCTACCAATAAAAGATTTTCTTGTAGCGAACATAACAGACTTAACAGAGCGTGTGTTATATAATCTGAGGGAGATCAAAGTAAATCAAAAAAAGGATCAAAATTACGACAAGAAATATAAGTGCATACCATGAAGACGAGATTCAACACTTCCATTCCGAACAAGTTCATAAGCCAAGCAATGCCTATCTTTTTCAATGCAAACACCAATCAACTTTACAAGATTCTAATGATGCAATCTGCTTAGGATTTCTACTTCTGATATAAACTCAGGCTCTCTATCCCTATCTTGATCTACACTTTTAAGCAATTTCACAGCAACATCACTTCCATCTTCCAACATACCATGAAAAACAAAACCTTTTCTTTAAGAGTAGATTCTTTAATTTTCTTTACTGGAGCCTTATTCTCCTAACAGATACGACGAAGGGAAACATAATTATCCCACTGGAAGAAAACAATTTTTAATTTTTTAATTAAAACAGCAAAAAACAACCAATTCAGTAATGTGCACCTTGTGTTGGCTACTCTCGCTACTTTCAGAATTTGTAGTGCTAATTTCCCTACATCTGCAAAAAAAATAAAACGTGTACACATTTTGGATTGAGAATTAAAAAGTTCGTAACATTACAATGCTGCACAACTTGAAACATACCATGTGGTACACGCATTTTCTTTATCCTTATCAAATTCAGCAGAATTATCCAATTTTGAGATTTGTGGAACAACTTCATTTACTTTCAGAAACTCTTCTGAAACATCCAACTGATTGGTCACCTTTGAAATTGTTGGCACAATATCATCTACAATTTCATGCTCTGCTCCCACTTTACTTATTGCCTCCGCTTGAATTGAAACAGTTTCTGCCTTCTTTTTCACACTCATGCTTTTTTTTTGTTTTTCTTCATAGAATCAATGCTGAGCTTCTTCATACCATCACAAATACCATCATATTTATGTGTACTATTACTTATAAGCAAGGCCTTAGCTGCATCATTATGCTTCAAGACTCCATCTTTCCATTAGAAATCTTTGCACTTCTAGAGTGCTTTACTCCCACTTTGCTTATTGCTTTACAAGCATCTTCTTGAGTTGAAACAGCTTCAATTTTCTTTTTCATAGCCATACTAGTTTTGTGTTGCTTAGTACAATCAATACTGAGCTTCTTCATACCATCACAACTACTGCCATGTTTAGTTATACTGCTGCTTCTACGCGATGCCTTAGCTGCATGATTATGATTCAATGACTTCCCATTTCCAATCTCTGCACTTTCAGGTGGCACATATTTAGTTGGTAGCCCTTTTGACCTTGGAGTTATTGACGCCTTCTTTTCACTTATCGGAGATTTTATCACATATTTAGTTGGTAGCCCTTTTGACCTTGGAGTCATTGACGCCTTCTTTTCACTTATCGAAGATTTTATCTTTACTTCTCTAGTACTTGGAGTTGATTTTAGACTAGATACTGGATGAGTTTTAAGCCTGGAATTTGAATAATTTGGTATAGAACTGATAGAATTTGTTCCAGCTGTTCCGCCCTTGACTGATTTTGCAGGTGCTGAATGTGGGCATTTCCTAATTGATCTGAATGTGATTTGATAGTTAAGTTCAAAAATATAACTTGTAGAAATTGCAGGAAATTCAAGGAGGAAATAGAATTTTATGTTACCCCGGTGATCGATGATGTTTGTTTAAGGACCTCTGAATCTTCACATTCGGACTTCTTGCAGCCATGACCTAAGGAAAAATATTTTCAGTATAGTACCAACGTTAATTTATCTTAAATGTGAAATTCATGAAAAATTATAAGGATTAATATGAACCCGAAGCGTGAAATCCCTGTGAAGAGCTTTAGGATCGAGTTCAAATTCCTCATGCTGCCGATCACAACCTGAAATTATACACAGAAAGTTTTCTTAATTCATTTAGAATTCGAACTCCAAAGATATTTAAAGTAAAGTTAAACTTTCAAAAAATAATTAACTATTCAAAGAGAACATAAAAACAGTTACACGGATGAAGTTACCAAATCGAAGGCAAAACCATGATCTATCATCGATCGGATAACTATCGAGAGCACTCAAATCCAAAAATTTTGGCACGTCGAAATGTTCATAAAATTCATTATCATCTTCCTCAATTATAGGAAGATCTTCGTTTAGATCAGAGAAAGTAATATCCACAACAAATGTGAAGTATAATTGTAAAGAAAACAGAAGGAGATTTGTTGGAATAAAATAGAATGGAAAGGAAATGAAGAGACCTGTGTTGAGTGGAAGGGGGAGGCGTTTGAGGTTAAGTGGAATTTTTCCTAGTTTGAAGCTGCTTAGAAGGTATTTCAACTCCCTTCATCAACAGCTTCAACCCATCCGCTGTTACAGAACCCAAGTTGCGACACCAACCCGATCACCAACAAACCACCAAACTACACTAGAATTCAAATAGCTAAACCGCCCAACATCCACATTTAAATTTCATGTTGCTACGTACACCTACTCAGCCAACAAAAAATCAATTTTATGTAAAACGCCTCATCCAAATTAAGGATTTTGCAATTACCTCGATTTGTTAATTTATGGTTTATGAACAAATCTCAAGGAAGTAAATGGGAGCAAATTGAAAAAAGAGTGGATCGACCATATGGAGAGGACCAGATTGAAGAAGAGAAGTAGAGCCAAATGGAGGAGACGTGGCAGCAGAAGCAAGAGGAGTTTTTTTTGAATGAAGGTAGAAACGTAACAATGTATTAGGTAGGATATGGGAAAACATGATGTTTTTGGTATTGGGCGGGGAAGGCTGCAAAATTTGGCGGAGTTGAAAAAAAAACGCGGAGAAAAGAAACCATAAAGACAATATTAGTGGCATTCAGACTACAAACGCTACTAAAACATGCAACCAAAGATAGGTTTTCTTGTAGTGGATATAGATTTAACAAAGAGAATTGATGTAAAAATAATAATAATCAGGTAACGCTTAAATAAGTAAAATTGGATTTTATCGAAAAGATGTGTAAGCGATAAATTCAGCCAAAATGTCATACCACTAGCTAAGGTAACATGTGAATGTTAATATTTGAATTATTCAATATTAATCGCCGACTGAATTTACACCTTTGAGTCGCATAACCGTAATGATGAATATTCTGAATAAACCACATGATTTAATTCATTTATAATCATTGTAAATTAATTAAATTAATTAATATTTATAAAATATTGGTTATTATATTTTATTTGTCTGTATGCCATTAGCATTTAATTAAGTGCATAAATAAAAGTTATTAATGCGTGCATCAGTATACGATATCGGTAGATTGTTTAAATTAGATTTAATGAAATAAATGCTAAATGGGTTTGAGACCCATATTGCCTCCATGTTTGGTCGACCACATAAGAGAGAGAGGATAAGTTTTCAAAAGAATTAATAAAGGGAAAATAATAATATAAAGAAGGAAAAAAGTTTCTCTTTAATCGGGCATTGATTGCCTTCTTTATTTCATTTCTTTTCGTAAGCTTTTGCTATTTATTTTTCTTTTAAGTAAATTTAATGTTTTTCTTCTTCCTCTCTAATGGCTGAAAATATGAGAGCTTCCATGGCTTTATATATTCCCAGAATCAAATAAATATCATATATGTTCATTAAAGGTGGTTTATCCTTCTTGATCCTTACTAAATATAGAGGTTGATTTCTGAATCTAGAGCTTTGATTCATTGTTCAAGATGTGATTTATTTCCTACATCCAAAGTTAATTTTCTTATTTAAATTCACCTGTGTATTGATATAATTGATATATTTAGATTTTCTATGATTCACCTCATGTTTTAATTACTCTTCTTATCATATGTAAATTTAATCTCCCTCATGTCTATTTTGATTAAAATATGTTTATTATATTGTTTTGACTTAGACCTATGTTTGTTCATTACCTCTGTTTAATGCATGTTCATGATAAACTGATGTGTTATGAATCCCATATTACTTTTGATAACTTGTCGTTATTCTCTATAGTGTTTAGATCTGTAAATTCTTATCATAAATTTACACAAGCCTACTTTGTCCAAATTTCTTTTATTTTATTTTGAAAATTTATGAAAGTGAAAGCTAATTTTGAATAAGTTTTTTAGTGTAATTATATAACATCATACTTAGATGCAGACGAATTATATACGTTAAATTATCTACTATTTGAAATTAACCTTTAATTTCTTATGGTAAATAGTTGAATATAATTGTTTCAATTCCTGTATAAAAAAAACTTGATTTAAGATTACTTAGTGGACTTTAATGCAAATTCTAATTCTTTGTAGTTTTCTATATTTAAAGTCCCATATAAACCTAGTGTATTGTTTCATTCCTAAATTAAAAGTTTAATGAAAACCATTAACATTAAAATCAGAATTTACTTGTATAAATACATATATACATTTATCATATGTTACAATGTTTACAAATATATGTTGTTTAGATCTAAATTATTAAATTGTAATAACCGTGTATATGGAAATATGCATGTTCGGTTTAATTCTACTTTGTAAGAGGATTTGTGCAATAATGTAGCCTTTTGCTGTCGGATCATTCTTTAATTGAAATCATTCCTGTTATTGTTAACTTTGGATTTCAAATTATTTAAAACGACTAATAGGTTTTCACTATATATATATATATATATATATATATATATATATGTGTGTGTGTGTGTGTGTGTGTGTGTGTGCGCGCGCGCGTGTGTGCTTGCGCGTGTGTGTGCATGCGTGTGTGTGCTTATATGTATATTTCTACAATTATTATGGATGTATGCATATAATTCGTTAATCAAAAACTTGAACAACAATGGCGTGCGTCAATTTGGTTGATAGATTATAAATGTCATTTAATACATTAATTATTACAATTAAAGAGAAATAGAGAAATGAAAGGTTTCTCTCTCTCTCTTCATATAACGTCATATAATCTATTTATGAAATGCATAGGGTGAAAAAAGGAAACAAAAGGTTTTCCTCTCTAAATTCATTTACACATGTATGCACCACTTATAAACTGCACCTACATTTCACACAAACAAATGTGTTTGATACATTCATTATAATACTATAAGTTTAAGTTATATTTAAATCTCCATTTTAACAATTTAAACCAAACAAGATTTCATTCAAAATTTTATTAGACTGGATCTAATAAACATTTAGACTTCATAGGCCGAATAAAGATCCAGAATGGTATAAAAATTTGAAATTCACTCATTTCTTCAACTATGGGCTGGCTCAGTTCCAAAGACGATGCTAAAACCATAACCTTAATTATTTTCAAGTAACAAGAGTGAGTTCATTTTTTGTATGTATTACAATCTAAGTGAATGGAGCAATTGTAAATTTTTATTACACAACAGTTTCAAGAGTTTTTACATTTTTGACGCGTCCCAAAACATGCCTATGCAGGGTTCAAAGACAATAGAACATAAGTGGAGTTCCGTGCTCAACATAGTAAAATGTTGTGCAGTTAATGAGCTTAGCGGTTCCATATGGATGGAGGTGCAAAAAGATATAGCGGGAATATAACGGAAATTAGTGGAGATGCAAAAAACGTAATTAAATATAAAACCAAATATTTAAAATTAATTTATTATCATTCTCACATCATTAGTGTAGGAAAAAATATATTATCTAATCTTATATAAAAAAATCAAATAATATCGTTATTTATGCAGCCAAGATTTTGTGACTATAATATATTTCTAACTTATATTAAACATCTATGCCATAAAATTAGGTCTTTACACTAACTATGTTTATTTGGTTCAAAAAAGAACTAGTCAAATTAACCCTTTTATATTAGTTTGATAAAGCAGGTTCTAGAAAGTCTTGATTTAACAGGTTTAGTGGAAAATATCGGGGCTTAAAATGAATCTACTTTCATATTTTTATCGAATTTGATTAAATAAATGAGCATATAGGGTATTGTAACGTGTTTAAACCAAAATTCAAATTATTTTCAAATCATCATTTATTCATCTTTATATAGGGGCAAAATAGTCATTTTTGTACATATATTAATTAGAGAATATTTATTTCCATATTTTATTTTTATTTTTAGGAAAGTAGGATGGAAAGTACAAGAGGCTTCATGGAAAATATGCATGCACAAGGGGAAACAAAGGAATAAAGATTGAAATAATTTAAACTCATGTATCATGGAAGACCCCACCTACCCACTTACCTTAATCTACAATTAGAAGCTAATGCACAAGTTAGTAAAGCTAAAAGTTTCATGCACATTGAAAGGGATGATTATCTCATGCTAATGATAACTTGGTGGCTACATTTTCTAAAAGGGTAGTTTGGGTGGTTCCCAAAAATACGATTAGGGTTTCCAATCATGTATAAATACCCCATATGTTCATGTAATTAATCTCTTAGCCTACTTAGCCTCCATTTTAGTTATTTTAGTTTGAGACTCAAAAATAAACATAAGCTCTTTTTCTTTTTCATGGATACTAAACCATTTTCTTCTTTGTGTAATTTTCTTTTTTTAAGCAATTTTAATTCATTCTCTTTTCTATTTACAAGCTTTCTTTCCTCTTATGTTATTAGCTTAGCTTCATTTCTTATGCAAGTGGATTGACTTTTATTTCATTTTAATTAGCTCTATTGCAACTTTGTTCACATTTTCTTCTTGTTATTATTTCATGTTGAATGCTACATTTGTTAAAATGTTAACAAATATGAGAGACTAAACTCCTTCAATTTAGAAGTAATGAAGCTCTCTTAATCATGTAGATTCAATACTTAGATATTCTTTTATCTCTATTTGTGCTTATTGACAATGTTTGAATGGGTTAAACTTTGTTGTTTTAGCTTTGAATATGATAGCCTATATTGTTGACACCAAATAGGCTCTGCTTAAACAAACAAAAACATAAATTACCTCTTCATCTACATATGGTAATGAAGTGAATTTTAAAATCTAAATTTAATGGTCTATATTTCTAATCAATAGTTAATAAATCATGTTTAGAATAGATTTTATTTTCAAGTTCAATGTCATTTTCATGAGATTTAAGAAATGGTTTAATAGTTGTGTTATAGTTTGATGGTTTATATTGGGCTAATTAATAGCACAAATATTTCATACTTATGATAAACACGTCAATTAAATTCACTAATGACCAAAAAAGAGATATCATAATTTCATACTGTGTTGATTTATGTGATTTTGAGAAGAACATTGCCTCTAAATTGCCTTCAAACTCTTATATTTTTATCCATTTTCTTTGCTAGTTATTTATATTTTTCTAGCCCAAAAACATCTCAAAATCTTGGTTTAATTTGATTGAATAGAATTTTAGATCTAAAAAATTCCTTGCAGATCAACCCGTACTCGTCACGTACTAAAATTGTACGCCGTGCGCTTGCGGTAATTTTTTTTATTAAAATTTGATCGGCTATTTTTCTAAAAACGATATAGATTTAGGCGTCAAACAAGTTTTGGACATCATTGCCAGGGAGTTGATTTGATTTAAATTTCTACTCCTCAACTTATTTTTGTTTGATTTTGTTGTGTGTTTATTTTGTGTGTTAACTTGCATTTTTTTATAAAAATATATTTTATGTGTATGTTTGTTGTGTGATTTTATTTGTGTGCATCTTTTGTTTTCAATTTGCATTTGCATTTGCATATATTTAATACACACACGTTCATTTCAAAAAAAAAAATTTATTGCATTCCCTTTACATTTTTACATTTACAAATTTTCTTTTCCTTCTTTTGTTCACATTACTTTCAAAATAAAAAACAACACACTGTTGCATTATCACCGATCCTCTGTCCATTCAACCCTATCACCCCTTCTAACCAACCACTGTGCAATCATAATACTAGTTCATAACTCCTCACATACACAAACCTTTGCCCACCGTGCCATCAGTTCTTCCTCACTTTTGCCCATTCATCAAACAAACTGCAGTAGCCTTCATTTGCCACTCCACATATACAAACCTTAAATCATCCCACCACCATATCCATGCTCGAACCATCCTCTACCCACTGCCACCCCCTTGGACCCCATCAACTTCAAACAAATACAATACTATCACTGTTTACAAATACAAACTGCCTTCATCTCCCAGTGCATCACCAGACTGCACATCAACATACTTCCCCTTTGCTGCTGTCAACCAGAATCACAAACTGCCATCATCATCTGACCACTGTTATACGTCTAGTATACCAAAATAGAGAATAATCAATTATAAACCCGTCGCACAAGTTTATAACTCAGATTTCCACTACACTGGAATTCTGTAGTAATTATTATAACAATATGAATGTTGTAAATGAATTACAACAACAAAGTTATACTATTTTGAATAAACAGTATAACCTGAATAACGGATAGAATATAGAATAATG
Organism: Allium cepa; assembly: GCA_030765085.1. Lineage (NCBI taxonomy): Eukaryota > Viridiplantae > Streptophyta > Magnoliopsida > Asparagales > Amaryllidaceae > Allium > Allium cepa. The sequence goes on from CM060928.1 coordinate 452,313,660, forward strand.
TATATAAATATACAATTAGTCTAACCGGATTATGTCTGAGGCTCGTCGTAACGATTTCCTTAAGAATTTTATTTCAAAATTCTCCCAAGATACAACAGACGAATTCTGCACGAAATTGTAATGAGTATATCACTCTGTGATTTGAATATTAGAACAGTAGTTGTGTTTAGAAGAGAAGAGATAATCTAGATTAAAAATTCAGTGTGTTAAGTGATCAGTTTTCCTCCTTATTTATAATTGGTCTGTATCCCTTCGAACGGTTGCGACTGCACCCGTTTGTCCTGTTGCCCTTTCATCGCACCTGCCTGCTGTTCGGCCGCGTCTCCTCACATGGGCCGCACCTGTTCGTTTGCGCGCGCTTCAGACGTGCCCAAAAACTGTTAACAATGGCCCAGCAAAAGAATGGTCATTTTAGACCCGTACCCGACCCGGCCCGGTGCGGGCGGTCGGACGGCGACGGCGACGGCGCGCGCGCGTGTGTGGTGGTGATGCATAATCTCCCTCCTCACAACGAAGCATACATTTGGGAGCCCCAGGCCCCCAACCTCCACTTGAGAAAGCCATATATAAACCAATATAGCTCTCAACAAGTAGGCGATGTGGGACTTTGTATATTCTCATTCACTCAATTTCTTAAGGAAATCCAACAATCCCCCACATGAATGATAATATACATATCCCCCACACAAAGCGAAATATCACAGAGTACATATGGAATAGTGCTTTATCGTGGATAAGTAGATTTGAACTTTCCCTAGTTAAAACTTATCGGATCTACTTGGCCAATGGTGAATTATTTCATCTTGAACCGTCGGCCTTTATTGTATATCCAAACAATAAGCTTTACGAAGCATTGATTCCCTTCTCATCCAATCTCTTGGTTGTGTTCATTTTGGTCCTAAACAATTTTTGGTTCTGCGAGTGTTTTAGAGAATAAAAGCCTTTTAATATTCTCATAGAGCCGACTCAGCTCACATAAACATAGGTGATCGTAACCATTAAGAGTATCCTACATATACCCCACTTGTTATTTCCAAGATATGGTCATCATTAAAAAACATAGTTTTAACCTTTAAATACTTCTGTAGGCATGCATTTATATTGTGCACCATAGGAATGGAGTAGGACCAAGTCCAGACAAATGCATTACTTCTTGAGTTACTCATAACTGGTTTGCCTATTGATCCTAGTCCGTGGGATCTCCAGTCGCTAGGATAGGTTTCCGTATAAGGTAACTCTTGTTGGTTTAGGCTTTTAAACCCATTCCCCTCGATGCGCAGTTAATTTTCTCTCTTGATAAACTTTTAGTAAATGGATCCGCTAGGTTATCATTTGTTCTCACATAATCAATGGAAATAGTTCCATTAGAGAGTAACTACCTAACTGTGTTATGGCGTCGACGAATATGTCGTGACTTTCCATTATACACAAAATTGTATGCTCTACTTAGCGCAGCTTGGTTATCACAGTGTATACATATGGCCGGTACCGGTTTAGGCCAAAACGGAATATCTTCTAAAAAGTGACGAAGCCATTCTGCCTCTTCCCTGCTTTATCTAATGCGATAAACGCAGATTCCATGGTGGAGCGAGCTATGCATGTTTGTTTAGTAGATTTCCATGACACTGCTGCTCCTGCAAGGGTAAAGACATAATCACTTGTGGATTTTGATTCCTCTGAATCTGCAATCCAGTTTGCATCACTATATCCTTCTAAGACGGCAGGATATTTTCCATAATGTAAGGAAAAATTAGTGGTATTCTTTAAATATCCCAACACTCTCATTAATGCTTTCCAATGTTCCTTTCCCGTATTACTTGTATACCTGCTTAGTCGACTTACTGCATAAGCTATATCTGGTCTTGTGCAATTCATGATATACATGAGACATCCTATTACACGAGAATATTCCAGTTGCATTACACTCTCATCAGTGTTTTTATGCAGTACTTCTGATGGATTAAAAGGTGTCCTCACTCCTTTAATTCCATACTCTTGAAATTTTTCAATCACTTTGTCTACATAGTGTGACTAAGATAGTTCAATTCCATTAGGTGTTCTTATTATTTTGATTTCCAAAATAACGTCCGCAACTCCTAAGTCTTTCATATCGAAATTATTGATTAACATCTTCTTTATAGTCTCTATTACTTTAGTATTAGGACCAAAGATTAGCATATCGTCTACATATAGACAAATCATCACATATGATTGTCCAACCTATTTATAATAAACACATTTATCACATTCATTTATACGAAAACCATTTTTCATCATGACACTATCAAATTTTTCATGCCATTGTTCTGGAGCTTGTTTTAGTCCGTATAGTGATTTCACTAACCGACATACTTTGTTTTCATTTCCTTTGGAAATAAAACCCTCAGGTTGCTCCATGTAAATCTCCTCATCGAGATCTCCATTTAAGAATGCTGTTTTGACATCCATATGATGAATTTCCAGATTATATATGGAAGCAATTGCTATTAACATTCATATAGAGGTTATTCGTGTAACCGGTGAATAGGTATCAAAGAAGTCTACTCCTTCTTTTTGACGATATCCTTTGGCTACCAATCTGGCTTTATACTTGTCGATAGAGCCATCTGCTTTCATTTTATTCTTGAAAATCCATTTGCAGCCAATTGGTTTTATTCCTGGTGGAATATCAACAATTTTCCAAGTTTTATTACTTAGAATTGAATCAATCTCACTTTGGGTTGCTTCTTTCCAACATGAAGATTCAGAAGATGACATGCTTCCTTGTACGTTTGAGGTTCGTGTTCTAACATATAAGTTAAAAAATCCGAACCAAATATTTTGGAAGTTCTTGCCCTTACGCTTCTTATTGGTTCAACCTTCTCATTGTCCTGATGAGTTTCACCTTCACATGTCTCATCTCTGTTATCTCTTGTCCTTTTTGGGACAAGATTTCCATCGTTTCTTTTATGTGGGAACACATCTTCAAAGAACGAGGCATCTCTTGATTCCATGATTGTATTTACATGAATATCATTTATATCAGACTTGAATACCAAAAATCTGTAGGCACTGCTATTTTGGGCTGACCCAAGATAATAACAATCTACTGTTTTTTGTCCAAGTTTGACTCTCTTGGGAGGCGGAACTGGAACTTTTACCAAGCACCCCACACTTTGAGGTATTTAAAGCTTGGTTTGTGTCCTTTCCATATCTCATATGGAATTGTTCCCGTTTTATTGTGAGGAACTTTGTTTAATATGTGATTAGACATATTTAAGGCTCCCCCCACAAGTTCTTCGGTAGACCAGAAGTTAAAAGCATTGCAGTAATCATGTCTTTTAACGTTCTGTTCTTCCTCTCGGCTACACCATTTTGTTGTGGTGATTATGGTGCTGTTGTTTGATGAATTATACCATTTTCGGCACAGAACGGTTCAAATTGTGATTCATATTCTCCACCTCGATCAGATCTCAATATCTTGATCTTTTTATTTAACTGATTTTCTACCTCAGCCTTGTATTTTATAAACGATGTTATTGCTACATCTTTACTATTTAAAAGATATACATAGCAATATCGCGTATAATCGTCAATAAAAGTAATGAAATACTTTTTCCCACCTCTTGTAGGTAGTGATTTAAAATCACATAAATCTGTATGTACCAAACCTAATGGTTCGGTGCTTCTGTCAACAGATTTAAATGGTTGTTTGACCATTTTTGCTTGTACGCATGTCTCACATTTGTAGTTCTTATCTACTTGGAAATTTGGAATCAATCCCAAGTTTGATAATTTCTTCATTTTTCGAAAGTTTACGTGTCCTAATCTGTCGTGCCATAGTAAAATTTCGTGCTCAAGCAAGTAAGAGACTTCAATTTTATTAATAGCACAATCAGAATACATAGATTTATTGCCGGTAACGGCTACATTTGCCTTAAATAGGCCATCACATAAATATCCCCTTCCGATATACATTCCAGCTTTGGACAGAACCATCTTGTCTGACTCAAACACCATCTTGAATCCTTTCTTTGATAGGACTGCACCAGAGATGGGATTCTTGCGTATGTCTGGAACGTGAAGCACGTCATTCAATTTGACAGTTTTTGCAGAAGTGAACTTGATGATAACTGTGCCACTGCCTTCGATCATGGAAACTGCAGAATTACCCATGTAGAGTCTTTCTTTCTGATCAAATTTCTGGTATGTTGAAAACATGGATTTTTCGGAGCAAACATGACGAGTAGCTCCTGTGTCTACCCACCATTGGTTAGGGTTCTGAATCAAATTGCATTTAGAAATAACCGCTGAAAAGTTGGACTTATCCATTTTCATGTTGTCAACTGTTAACATCCATGTTTTAGTGTAAAACAAAAAAATTCTTAAGATGTTATACGTCTAGTATACCAAAACAGTCGCACAAGTTTATAACTCAGATTTCCACTACACTGGAATTCTGTAGTAATTATTATAACAATATGAATGTTGTAAATGAATTACAACAACAGAGTTATACTATTTTGAATAAACAGTATAACCTGAATAACGGATAGAATAATGTATATAAATATACAATTAGTCTAACCGGATTGGTCACGCCTGCCTGCTGTTCGGCCGCGTCTCCTCACATGTTCGTTCGCGCGCGCTTCAGACGTCGTGTCTCTTCAGTCCCGCGTCCGTCAGCAAAAGAATGGTCATTTTAGACCCGGCCTGCGGCGACGGCGCGCGCGTGTGGTGGTGATGCATAATCTCCCTCCTCACAACGAAGCATACATTTGGGAGCCTCAGACCCCCAAAATCCACTTGAGAAAGCCATATATAAACCAATATAGCTCAACAATTAGGCGATGTGAGACTTTGTATATTCTCATTCATCCAATTTCTTAAGGAATTCCAACAACCACTTCATACCTCTACAGGAATCACCTGAACAACCGCATCCCTGCCTTCTATTCACTGCCTTCGAACTGCCTACTCCTTCAATTCATACCATTCATCAAGACCTGACTTTCACTTCACTCCTTCAATTCATTAAGATCTGACTTACTCCTTCAATTCACTGCCTTCTAATTGCTCATCTCCCATCGCCCATACCACTGTCACCATCCCACTAGACTAAACCACCTTCAATCATCCATTATACCATAACACAGTGAACCATCACTGACTGTTTACACTACCCTGTCACAATGCTGACACTTCCAGCCTTCAACATCATCAGTGCACACTCAACTGCCCCTGCTTTTCACTGTCATCGTCATACCCCAGTTCAACCATCTACCACTGCTGTCAACTGCTAAAAAACTGCCTTCCAGCCAAACTACCTCTACAACCTTCTACAACTATCTCTGCTGCCATCAGTCACCTCTCCAACACCTAACAGCTGCCTGCACCTCCCTGACCACTTGCCTTCCTCCTCAAATTATATAACTGACCTGCAATACTCCACCAAAACTCAACCACATCACAATTGCGACTTCACCCAAACTCCACCACGAATCCTGCCACCAGCAACAAAAAAAGGCCTCACCACCGCGACTCCAAATCGCCTAAAACTCCTCTTCCCTTCGCTAATTCAATCGTGCCTCTCAACCCCACGACCACGACCTGAAAACTAACCACCCAAATTCGCAACCTTGCAGCGAGCATCGATCAACCCATCAATACCTTGAAAGCTATCTTCTGAAATTTTAGGTTGATTTTGATTTTTCGATTCTGAATTTGGGATTTCGGAAATTTTGTTGATAGGATAATTCAGTAAAAAAATCAAGTCAAGGTTTTAAAAAAAAACGTGGTACTTTGTTAATTGAATTTGATGATTTCGGTGGTAATTTGGGCCGTTAGATTTTGTTTGGGCTGAGTGTCCTTTTGATCTTTTGTTTATTTTCATTTGTTCTCTGCACCAAAAAAACAAAACGAAACGAAAAAAAAAAAAGGAGGTTTGCTTCCTTTAAAAAAATATTTCAATTTCAATTTTTTTTCGTTTTAATTCAATTTGTTTTGTTTTTAAGTTGTTTTAAGTTTCTTCATTATATATATATATATATATATATATATATATATATATATATATATATATATATATATTGTTCGATCCCTTTTTCAGGATGCAGGTGGCAGAAGTGCTTGCCGAAAATAAATTGCTTGTTTGCTTATATATAAAAAAAATTGCCGCTTAAAATAAAATTTGCTAATAATTCTACACACTCTGCTATTGTGCTCTTAGCCATTGTTTTTAATTGCTTTGCATTGTTGTTTGCTTGCATATAAAAAAAAAATTCAAAACAAAAACAAAAATTCATTTATAGTTGCATTTTTAAAACATATTTTATTTCATTTTTGCATTTCATCTTAGAATTTGCTAATAATAACAGTTAGACATTGATAATGCTTAATTGTATCTTGACAAGTTGTTTTCTTTGAACAATTTAATTTCTTGGTGTTTAGGCTAGGCAGAGCAATAACCATTTATTAATATCATAGTGATTCGTAAATATTATAGTGGTTGTTTCTCTGAAGGTACTTTAAACCTTCGATTGTATTGTTACGGTGATTCATGGTGCATCGATAAATCTTGTCTGCTACCTGGCTGAGAACTATCTTGTTGGATTAAGCAAAGTGTAATTATATAATTTTGGGTTAGGAGCTACTTAGGATAGAAAATTTGTAATTAAGCCCTCGCATTCATTTAGTTAATTAGTTCATGCATATTTTAAAAAAAAATTCAAAATCCAAAACTAAAAAAAGGTGTAAATATTCCTCAACTTAGCTTTTAAATCCTTTACGTTTGAAATTTTTCAAAATCAAAAATCCACGAAAAAAATTTTTAGTTAGTTGTTTTAGGAAAACAAAAGTCCAAAAAAATCTTTTCAAAAAGAAAAAAAAATGAAAATCCAAAAATAAAATTCCCCTTTCGAAAAGTAAATTCTTTTTAGTAAATATTTTTGTACCAACCCGTATTTTTTTTAACAATTTTAATTATTAAATTTAGGGTGAATATTAAATGAAAACGGTTATTAATGTAATTTGTTAAATAATTTAATAATGGAAATTATTTGAATAATTAAATTCTGAATTTAATATAATAAAAAATGATGTCATAAGTTGATTTAAATTTTATATAAACAACAATTAAGACTGTTGATATTTAAAATTGGATTTAAACGTGAATAATTAAAATTAAAAATTTTATATTGTAATTAACGAGTAAAAATAGCCATTTTGACAACTATCTCGGATTTCGACGAAACTAGTTTCATCGGATCCGTAATAGTGAGTTATTATTGGATTTCAAGTTTCATAACGATCGGACTTGTCGTTTGGCCGTATGAGCTTGAAACGCGTAGAAATCAATTTAAGGAATTCGATAAAATAAATTGACTTTAAAAAACAATGTTCAGCATACGATCGAATTAGGCCTCGAAACTAATTCCATTACGTTCGGAAGGGGGGTAAAATATTATAAACGCCTGGCGGCACGTCTCGATTGGAGTCCGGACGATTTTGGACCTAACTATATAAATACGCACGCCAATCGAGACATTTTTTTTATTATTTTAATTTTTGAAACTCTAGCCATCACTTTCTTTTAATGGCTGAAAATTCACAAAATTCCCTCCTCGATATCTCTTAACCCGTTCAACGAAATCAAAAAATTCCAATAGCAAAGTTGTAGATCTCGGCGAGCTCTTCGAATACATACGGTTGATCTATGCTGTTATGTCACGAATTCGCCAGAATCTGGCTTGGAAGCATGAACGTATTTTCTCAGATTTTTTGCAAACGGTGGCAAATGACACAGTGAAACTTGGTGCGTAGGTGACTCTCAAGGTGGCGCACACACTGGTAATCGTTGATCGAACTCCGGTCTCTCCTTGTCGCGTGCGTATGAAAGCAAGAGTGATATGTGATGGGTTAGCTACGTACATGACTTTGAGGAAGAAGGTTACGTTCTTTTTTTTTATTAATCAATTATTAAAATTTTAAATGTTCAATCGTTCTAACGTATATAACTTTTGCATGCGAGCTCGGATTCACGTGTAGTTTTCTTCGTTGCGATTGTATAAGAATTCCGAACAACATGGGACTGGTTTGGTCGAATTCTGAGACTGTTTAAATTTGGGCATTTATTTGGATTTTAAATTGTCGATAAATCCAAGGTGAGTGTTTATACTCTCACAATTGACTGAAATAATTTTTATGTTAGTAAAATTATATCATGAAGTGATTTGAAAGTAATTGGTTGTTATTTGATAAGTTTAATTGACATTTAAGTTGACATCGGAATTAATTGATAGATATTGAATTGACGGTTAAATTTAATTAGAATTTAATTGCCCGTAATATACCCGATATTGATAATTGAGAAATTATTGTGAATTTTATTGACTGTTTGGATGATTGGTTGTGATGGATGCTATTAGAATTTAGTTGCCCGTAATATACCCGATATTGATAATTGAGAAATTATTGTGAATTTTATTGACTGTTTGGATGATTGGTTGTGATGGATGCTATTGGTTGATAATTGGATGTTTTTTTATTTTGATATATCATTTTATCATCCTGTATATTATTTACAGTATATAAATCTGTAAATTGAATTATTTCGAATAAATTAAGAGATATGTTGGAATGATATATACCTATAACATTTATTTTGGATTGAAGTTATATATATATATATATATATATATATATATATATATATATATATATATATCCCTGGAATTTGAATAGAAATAATTGGTTCACTTGGCCATAGGATAGAGAATTATATACGAACGCCGGATTTGGTTAAATTAAATGATTTTAAATTTTTTAAAATGATCGGTTTTAAAGGAAATAAAAATCGAATTCATGGAAATCAAATTATTTTTCGTACTGGAGCTCAAAATGATGAATTTAAATTTGGTAAACAAATTTTTTTGTAATCGAATTTGAGATTTTTAAGTGGTAATCAAAATATGGTGTGAATTTCAGAAATTGATTTGTTTTAAAAGATTGGACTTTTTTTTTCAAACTTTGAATATTGCTAAGAAAAGGCGATATAAAACGATATTTTGAAATTTAACTCAGATTTGAATTATATTTAAAGATTTGGATTTTAAATTGGATGTTTAAGGAAAATTTGATTTAAGTGTTTTGAATATATATTTTGAAAATCAAACTCGGAATTTATATAATTCGAAATGGTTTAAATTTGGTACTGGAGTTAAATTGATTTGGAATTGGAGTTTAAATTAATTTGGAATTAGAGTTGAAATTAATTTGGAACTAGGTTTGAAATAAATTTGGAACTGGAAGTGAAATTAATATGGAATTAGAATTGATACTAATTTGTAATTCGAATTGAAATTGATTTGGAATCGAAGTAAAAATTCGACTTGAAATCGAAATTAAATCGGTTAAATCGAAATGGAAATTTGAACTGATTTGAGTTGGAAAATTTGGAAAGTGATCCGGTTTGATTTTGTATCTATTTTTAAATGAATTATTTCGGTATAAATGGTTTAAAAATCTATATCATTTCAATTTTCAATATATTTTGATTTCAAACTATTTCACTATATAAACCATTTTTGTTACTCAAAATATTTTCTACTAAATTATTTTAACTATTTTAAAACTATTTAAACTATTTTCTAAAGATTCAAACTGGTCAAAGGGTGAAATGTTTATATTTAAATCTTGGATTTAAATACGAATTGGGTTAAAGTGCATTATAACCAAAATTGTAATTCGAATCAAGTTTGAAGTGAAATCGATATATCGAGTGAATTGACACTTTGAAATAAAATATGATTTTGAGTAAATATGATGATTTCAAAAATGGTTTTGCTTTTTGAAACGAATATGATATTTTGATATCTGGTATGAATTGTTTTGAAATGAAAAAGTACCAACCGGTGTGTAAAACGACGTTGGGTTGTTAAAGAGACCGGGGCCTCTTATTGGCAAACTCTCTGTCAATATTGGAACCACTTTAACAATTGTGTACGCGGTGGATGATATCCAGAATGTGGTGGTTGAATTGGCGACGTTTACTAGAATGAAGTAAGAGAACGATGATGGATAGTCTTGACATTCGTGTCATAATTAAAATGACTAAAACAGAAGCCTATGTTTGACCAATGAGGTTACCTACCTCTAGCGATGTTGATCCCTCGTATTACTATTGTGGTTTCGGATTCGATGGGTGCACCTTATTTTTCGTTTGGATTGATTGTCGTGGTCGGCCATGGATGGGTTACGACCGGCCAGAAAGGGTAAACTGGTAGAATTCTACCTTGGGCATTGCATCACGTGCCTTGTCATATTTATCCCTATACGAGCCCATTATGATTTTGGTTTAAAACGGTAGAAATGTGTTAAGGTGGATCAATGTAAAGCCTTAACTCTATTTTGATATTATTTTACTGATAGACATTATCTAGTATAGCGTATACTATTATATATAAATAGTTTAACAGATCCTTAGGAGATGGAAAATCTCGTAACATCTCCTAAGTTATTGCACTCGTATGTATGATATTGATTTGATTTACATAAGAGTATTTAAGTCCTGACTCGGGTGTATTGCCTTTTCATTACGCTCGGGTCAGTCCTGAGTCTTTCAGTGTATTGGAGGTTATTCTTTGGAGGACGAAGACCGAGTTGTGGTATATTACTATTATTATGCCATGCATCATGCTATTCTGCTGTATTGATTATTTATTCCCGATGTATATTTATAACTTTGATAAATGTGTATAGATTTTAATCAAATGTATAGTAAACAGCTTCATGAACTGTTTTTTATTATTATATTTTATCGTTTCCGCTGTGAGATTCTGTGTTTTGTTTTTCTTCTTCTCATATTATTTTTCTTATTTAACCCCATTGATTATCTACATTTCGGATTGTTAAGTCGAACATGAGTGGATTATTGTCGATTTAAACCTTACAAAATATGGGTCGTCATAGTTGGTATCAGAGCGAGGTTTAGAGATAACCTTGGCTTTGTGGGGTTTGACTCATTAGAGATAGGGTAGTAATACCCTAAATTGAGTCTGTTTAAGAGTACATATATATGAGAGAGCGTACTTGTTAGTGTTATAAAATATTTTATATTGTGTTTACTTATCCGTTGAGTTGTTTATGAATTCTGGTCGATGTGCGGGACGCCGTGTTATTGATAGGGATTTCTAAACACTTAAACAAGGCAAGTTGACATAATACTATTTTAAAATAGAGCAAATGAAATAATTTTTCCTTAATTATATTACATATATAAAATGATATTTTTAATAAATGATAGAAGTTAGGAGAAGATAATATTTAATTATTATCGATTATTGATAGAATTAAAAATAAAACAAGCATTTAATGAATTTTATTTTGTGAAGCATTTGATAATTAAAATTGAATTGAAATCAAATTAAATTAAAATTGTTTGGAATAACAAATTTGTAAATTAACGAAGTATTGTCATAATGAAGTAATGAAATTTTATGAGCATATTTAAATATAGCATATAAATAGAAGTGATTTTAAAATTTTAGAATTTTAGAATTTAAAATCCTTTTGTTTTCAAAATTGTTTTCAAAGCCTCAAAATTTAATAACAGTATTATATGAAAGAGTTTTGACTAGAAAAATATTTTGAAAGGATTTTTGAAAAAATAAAGCATTAAACTTGCTTGGTCGGTGGAAAATAATTCTGGGGATGACTGCAGCATCGCCAGTATTCATTTTCGGGTTTCTGTATGAGAATTTCTATTAGAAGAAATTTGTTTCGATTAAAACAGGTTTTGATTATGAAAGAAAAATATATTTTTAGTATGATATAGTAAATATGTAAAAATTGTTTGAATTTATAATTGGAAATAGTATATAAGAAATGACTTTGTAACTTATAATTTTGAATATGAAAAAAATAGTTATAACTTGTAAGTTTGAACAGGAAAGTAAAATTAAAATTTGAACTGGTGAATACTTTTAGTTAAGCGGATAAAAAAATAATTTTAATTCGAGAAATAAAATAAAATAATTAACTTAAAAAAATGTTAATTAAATTGAGTTAGTGAAATGATATTAGTAAAATATTGTTAACTCATGAAAGCTTAAATAAAAATGAATTGCATTTGAAATGAATTAGATAAAATCATATTTTGAATAAATAAATTATATAGTTTATAGATTTTAGAATATTAAGCTAAACCGAATTTAAATTTGTTGAATGTTAATGATAAGAAAATTTCATTTAAATGAAAATTAATAAAATGAGTAATGAATTAAAATGAAATGAAATTTAACTCAATATTAAATAAATTGAATTGGATATTAAATAAAACTTGAGAAATCATTAAAGTGGATTAATTCCACTTAACTATGAAATGAATTAATCAAATGAATATGGGTTTTAAAAATTTAGTACCTAAGAAATCGAATAAAAATAAATGAATGTAGGTATAATTTTAGTATGAGAAATTGGATTTGATTTAAAATTGGATTAAAGGAGATTTAAATTGCAAGTGGAGTAGTAAAAAAAATTGAAAGTTAACTAATATAATATAGAATAAGTGGTTAAATGAATTGATCGTGGAAGGAAATTATATATTTCTTAATATGAATTGAGTTATAAAATAAAATTTACTTTAGTAAATTAATAATATGAGTTGGAATAAATGAAGTAAAATCGATGAGTTAATAATAACTTAAAATATGAAGTACTAATAATAAACGTGATTGTGTAGTATAAAATATTTATAACGAATTTAGATAATTTATAAATGATGTTAGTATAATAAAAGGAGAAAGATATACCATGTGGAAATAAAACTAATTTAACTTAAGCATGGTTAAGTGGAATAATTTATTGAAATGATACATAATGAATTTATATGAAATAGGTTAAACAAAAGTGAAATAATTGGAATTTCACAAATTAAATTGAATAAATTGAAAGAAAAACAAATTAGTTGAATGTAAAATTAAAACCGAATGAAATAAATATAAATTTATTATATGGTTAACGAAATGAATATTAATAAGTGAATGATAATCAATTTAAAATATATGCAATGTGGTATGGAATTAATTCACATGAGTGTAATTAATTATATGAATCGCTAAAATGAAATGATGTAAGTGAAAAGAAATAAATGTAACAATAAATGAATGTAAATAAGTGGATGTGAGTTTAATAACATTTAAATGAATGAATTTTTTTTTGAAAACAAATGAAAATTGAATATAAGCCTATTCAATGTAAATAAATAAATACGAATAAATGGAAAATGTACCAATTAGGTATTAATAAGAAATGGAAGTATATAGACTAAAATGTTGACATTGAATAATAGTATGGTTATGAATAAAACTTGCATGGATATGGTTGTTTGGATGTTTCTTTTAATGCATAGCTATGTTTTCTTATATGGCTGTTGTATATTGATTCCTCTTTCCATATACATATTCTCATCTATTATTGAGTGTTTAGTAGGTATGGAAGGACGTGTGCTAGTTATGGAGCTCGCTTGCGCATTTTGTTGCTTTTGCTTGCTTAATACGTGCGAAATCGCTCGTATTATTAATAATAAGGTACGTATCTCGAATTACATACCGTAATTTTTTATTTTTTCCCTTCTGAATGTCTCATCATTGAGATGAGATGTATATTTGATATATATTGGGTATATTTGTGTTGTATATTGTATTATAAAAAATTTCCAATCGAGCCGCACAAAGAAGACTCTATCGAAATTTTCCGTAAATTCGGGAGTTGGAAAAATTTTGAAGTTTTAAATTTTTATAACTTGTTTTTATATATAAGTTATGTTGTTCATAAAACCGATATTGGAGGGGTGTAGCGAGAGTATAGTAAAGGTTTTGTAAATAAGATTTTAATGTTTGTAAGTCAATTATTTTGAGAAAATATATTATATGTAAAATTTTGTACATAACGCCTTTTCGAGGAAGAAAAGTTTTGAGTGGAGGAGTATGTAACAACCCGTATTTTTTTTTGACTATTTTTAATTATTAATTTTAAGGTGATTATTAAATGAAAACGGCTATTAATGTAATTTGTTGAATAATTTAATATTGGAAATTATTTGAATAATTAAATTCTGAATTTAATATAATAAAAAATGACGTCGTAAGTTGATTTAAATTTTATATAAACAACAATTAAGATTGTTGATATTTAAAATTGGATTTAAACGTGAATAATTAAAATTAAAATTTTATATTGTAATTAACGAGTAAAAACAGCAATTTTGGCAACTGTCTCGGATTCCGACGAAACCAGTTTTGTCGGATCCGTAACAGTGAATTATTATTGGATTTCAAGTTTGTAGCGATCGGACTTGTCGTTTGGCCGTATGAGCTTAAAACGTATAGAAATCAATTTAAGGAATTCGATAAAATAAATTGACTTTGAAAAGCTATCTTCTACATATGATCGAATTAGGCCTCGAAACTAGTTCCATTGCGTTCGGAATGGGGTTAAAACATTATAAACGCCAGGCCGCACATCTCGATTGAAGTTCGGACGATTTTGGACCAAACTAAATAAATACGCACGCAAATCGAGACAGTTTTAGTATTATTTAATTTTTGAAACCCAAGCCATCACTTTCTTTTAATGGCTGAAAATTCACCAACTTCCCTCTTCAATATCTCTTAATCTGTTCAACGAAATCCAAAAATTCCAAAAGCAAAGTTGTAGATCTTAGCGAGCTCTTCAAATCATATGGTTGAACAATGCTATTACACCATGGATTCGCTAGAATCTAGCTTGGAAGCATGGATGTATTTTCTATGTTTTTGTGCAAACGGCGGCGAATGACGATGAAACTTGGCGCGTATGTGACTCTCAAGGTGGCGCACACACTGGTAGACGCTGATCGAACTCCGGTCTCCTTGTCGCGTGCGTACGAAAGTAAGAGTGGTGCGTGATGGGTTGGCTATGTACGTGACTTTGAGGAAGAAGGGTACGTTCTTTTTTTATTAATTAATTATTAAAATTTTAAATGTTCGATCGTTCTAACTTATATGACTTTTGCATACGAGATCGGATTCACGCGCCGTTTTCTCCGTTGTGATTGTATCAGAATTCCGAACAATATGGGACTAGTTTAGTCGAGTTTTGAGACTGTTCAAATTTGGACCTTTATTTGGATTTTAAATTGTCGATAAATCCAAGGTGGGTGTTTATACTCTCACAATTGACTGAAATAATTTTTATGTTAGTAAATTATACCATGAAGTGGTTTGAAAGTTATTGGTTGTTATTTGATAAGTTTAATTGACATTTAAATTGACATCGGAATTAATTGATAGGTATTGAATTGACGGTTAAATTTAATTAGAATTTAATTGCCCGTAATATACCCGATATTGATAATAAAGAAATTATTGTGAATTTTATTGACTGCATGGATGATTGGTTGTGATGGATGCTATTGGTTGAAAATTTGGATGTTTGTTTATTTTGATATATCATTTTATCATCCTGTATATTATTTATAGTATATAAATCTGTAAATTGAATTATTTCGAATAAATTAAGAGATATGTTGAAATGATTTATACGTATAACATTTATTTTGGATTGAAGTTATATATATCCATCCCTGGAATTTAAATTGGAATAATTGGTTCACTTGGCCATAAGATAGAGAATTATATATGAACACCGGATTTGGTTAAATTAAATGATTTTAAAATTTTCGTTTTAATTTTTTTTAAATGATTTGTTTTAAAGGAAGTAAAAATCGAATTCATGGAAATCAAATTATTTTCCGTAGTGGAGCTCAAAATGATGAATTTAAATTTGGTAAACGAATTTTTTTTTATAATCGAATTTGAGATTTTTAAGTGGTAATCTAAATATGATGTGAGTTTCAGAAATTGACTTGTTTCAAAAGATTGGACTTTTTGTTCGAACTTTGAATATTGCTAAGAAAAGGCGACATAAAACGATATTTTGAAATTTAACTCAGCTTTGAGTTATATTTAAAGATTTGGATTTTTAATTGGATATTGAAGTAAAATTTGATTTAAGTGTTTTGAATCAATATTTTAGAAATCAAACTCGGAATTTGTATAAATCGAAATGGTTTATGTAACAGCCCGTCTTTCATTCCATAGAAAGACACATAATTAATAAGAAAGAAAGAGGTGGAAATAGAATGATAGAAGAAAGAACTAAACAACATCAGAATCTCACCGCGAAATGGAATAAAATATAATATATCATATAACTATTACATAGTCATTTACATATCAGAGTTACATAGCTTATACAAGATAGATAGTTATAAAAGTCTGTCTATTATACATCTCTAGTACAATACATACGTCATCACAAAGATATAACACGGCAGAAACACTATATATCTACAATCGCTGAAGCCTCCTGCTCCATCTCTCCTCCAGAATTCGTCAAAGCTAACCTGAATCCCTTGGCTACTCGTAAAAATTTGAGTACCCAAGAGTTTAAGCAAAACAGAATAAACTCCAGGTCACACATGGGTCTGGTATGAGTAAATGGGTTAAAGTTGCTTAACTTTGAAAAGCCTTTGAAAACAAAAGGTATCACGTAAGACTTCTCACACATAAACATGGGTAATTTCTAACCTTATGCTAACCAAAACATTTGATAGGAAATCTAGTGATGTTATAGTAGGGTCTATGGTTTTCAAATAAATATTCACATAGCCGAAATTGTTACATTCATTAAATTCCAGCATACTAGCCACAAAGTGGGTTATACAATCAAAACCGTAAAGGACATATAGGAAGAATGTGTTTCCATCAATGGAAGGGCTACTGGGGTACCATCCGTCACAGTACGTGGCCTAGATTAACGTACCGAGGATCCCTCTCGGTCTCATACAACACAAGGTCGGAACCATCCCTTACTGGACAGTCCCGAATAAGGCAACCCACGGTTGTAGCTAGCAACCGCCCACATAGTCGAATAAAAAGGGACTCTAGACAGAGGTAAATCTTATCTTACTTGAGTGCTACCCACTTAGCCTTACTGCACCTCCCCTGTTTTAGCTATTCCCGGTAGATGAGGCTTGAGGCTATGATTACCTTTACAGTACACATCTATCTTAGAATGCTCATCGTTCACCTGACGATGCGCTGAAAGCATTCAATCCATACAAGTTCGTTCGGGGTTCGAACGAAACCGAAGGCATTATCTCGTTACACTCATTTGGAATCACCCTCAGAGTTATCGACAATAACCCTTGCACTCTGAAACTCCATCTCGAACCTGATATCACTATCTTTGTTATACTCGTATTGGAATCACCTTCAGAGTTTTAACGACAAATAGTTCTTACACTTCGATACTTCAACTTGATCTTCCCTTGGATTCACTACCTAACATTTAACTTGGATCGATGTGGTTTTCGGATAATCAAATATGATACCCGGTCCCGGTCCCGGTCTCATCGAAATCCAAACGTACCTTAAAGGCCAAGTTGTTTTAAAGTTTAAATAATTTATTCAATTCAATAATTGAATTCACACAACATTAACACAGATAAATATCACACATTTATCATTGATATATCCAATATCGTATCACAGAATATCACAGCATGTCATCCAATAGATATCCTCCAAATCAGACATTCTACGCAACAATCATCCACAAACAGGAACTATTAATCCATATCATAATAAATTCAATTAACTTAAATTAAATTAATTACTTAATAATTAATCACATAATCCTGCTTAATCAACCATTAATTAATTACAAACCATTTAATTAATTAATCACTTTTTAATTACCTTATCAATCAAAATTAATCTCTCATCACGGAATAATTATCCTTTAATTATCAATTAATAAACCTTAATTACAAATTAATCTCTTTCAATACAAAGTAATCAATCCTTAAGTACTTTCATAATCAATCAATTAACCTTTAATTAACTGATTAATTGTCCATTAACTATTAATTAATAACCTTAATTATTAATCAATATCTCTCAATGCAAATTAATTAATCCATAATTACCCTTATAATCAATTAATTAATCATTAATTTAACTAATTAGTTATCCCTTAATTATTAATTAATAAAACTTAATTATTAATTAATAAAATTTAATTATTAACTAACAACATTAATTACAAATTAATTAACCCATAATTACAGTTAATCAATCCTTGATTAACAGTTAACCCATCTTTAATTAATCTTTAATTACAGATTAATTATCCTTTAATTAATAAAACCTAATTATTAATTTATAAAACTTAACTACAAATTAAGTACTTCTTTATTACTAGTTAATTAGTCACTAATTACTAATTAACTAATCACCGATTACCAGTTGATTAATCTCAAATCATTTATTAATAAACCTTAATTACTTAATTAATTAATTCTTAATTACACTTACTTAATCAATCTCTAATAATTAATTAATAATCTTTAATTATCAAATTAATGATCTTTAATTACAAATTAATTAACCTTTAAATTAATTAACATTTAATCCTTAATTATTTATTAATTAAATAAATTAATTACTCTTAATTAATTCCTTAATCCTTTATAATTAATTAAACTAATTAATTCTAATTAATTTCCTTTAATTAATTTAATTAATATCAAGACATTAAACCTTAATTCTCTTAAGATAAAACATTATCTTATAAATGCCCTAATTACCATTAACATATCTAAACCCTTTTATAATTAACTTTACTTAATTAAATCATTAATTAAGTTTTAAAATAAAATAATTATTTTAACTTGATAAATTAAAGTTATCAAAACATAACTTTCTTAAAATAACTTAAAACATTTATCAAATAATAGTTTTTAAAAACTAGTTTCAAATTTGAATTTAAAAAACTTGCTTTTATATAAATCTTTAAAATTTCCTTCCTAACTCAAATTTTGAAATCACTTTAAATTTACTTAATAAAAAATTAAATTTAAAAAATTTCAAACTTCTTAACCAAAATGTTGAAGAAACATTTATTATACAAAAGTAATTTATATAAAAAGGGTTTAAACTAATTTTATTTTTAAATTTCAAAAACCCTGCTAAACCCTGAAAACTATGGTTGCTTCCACTCCTGAATAGTAACTATCTAGGCTGGATCCGCAGAAATACTATCACCAAAAACAAAATGCCTCCTCAAAGTCTCTAACCCTAACTCCAAATGCCGCTTGCGCTCCTCTTCAAACTTGGAGTAGACAAGAAAAATATTGATGAACATAAGAACAAACTTATACCACACATCCCAAAAAACTCAGTTCTTCTAATCCACACAAAATCTCAAAGAAAACTCATCTGACTAGGCCACAAAGATAATAGCTGAACCTCAATTGAGAAAAACTAGACCGGACAAACCTCCTCAAAGAAATCTTGGGCCTGCTTCTCTAACTCTTCTCCCTTTCCTTCGACGCCATCCTTCTACTGAGCTGAACAACAGGTACAACTTTCTGAAATAAGACGACCCTAAACTCTATCTCCAGATAAGGACAAACCTTACACTTCCTCATAAACAACCGGAAAATCTCTGTCCACCTCGATGGACTCTATGCCTTCTGGAGATGCCTCGACTCCATGCAAAAGATTGCTCAAAAGAACTCCGGCATTATCGCAAGTCACTTCTACGATTCTTCCCAACTCAGTTTCCAAAGATGCAATCCTTGCTTCACCATCAAAATAGTCCAATACTATCCAACCAATCAAAATCCAAAACAAGATCAAAACCCTTTAAAATCCAATACAAAAGGGTCACCAGAAAAACTATGAGGGAGATAAGAAAGTCTTAACCCTCTACAGATCTTATCTATCTCGATCACCCTGCCTATAGGATAAGATATAAAGATAAGATGGTCAACCAAACAAAGAGAGATATAAAACTCCTCTATAACACATGTTGGAAATCCGAAAAGATACCCAACAAATTTGGATAGGTATATAATTATATATAAATTACAAATACACGCTCTCAAGATAGACACTACTCCAGAGCCTAGGTATTATCTCAACCTATGCTCTCATACCAAGTGTAACGACCCGCCTTTCATTCCATAGAAAGACGTATCATTAATAAGAAAGAAAGAGGTAGAAATAGAATAGATAGAAGAAAGAACTAAACAATGTCAGAATCTCACAGCAAAATGGAACAAAATATAATATATCATATAAATATTACATAGTCATTTACATATCAGGGTTACATAGCTTATACAACACAAAATAGACAGTTATAAAAGTCTGTCTATTGTATACCTCAGTACAATACATACATCACCACAAAGATATAACACAGCAAAAACACTATATATCTACAAACGTTGAAGCCTCCTGCTCCATCTCTCCTTCAGAATTCGTCAAAGCTAACCTGAATCCTTTGGCTACTCGTAAAAACTTGGGTGCCCAAGGATTTAAGAAAAACAGAATAAACTCCGGGTCAGACATGGATCTGGTGTGAGTAAACGGGTTAAAGTTGCTTAAATTTAAAAAACCTTTGAAAATAAAAGGTATCACGTAAGACTTCACACACATAAACATGGGCAAGTTTTTACCTTACGCTAACCAAAACATTTGATGGCAAATCCAGTGATATTATAGTAGGGTCTAGGGTTTTCAAATAAATATTCACATAGCCGAAATTGTTACATTCATTAAATTCCAGCATACTAGCCACAAAGTGGGTTATACAATCAAAACCATAAAGGGCACATAGGAAGAATGGGTTTCCATCAATGGCAGGGCTACTGGGGTACCGCCCATCATAGTACGTGGCCTAGATCAACGTACCAAGGATCCCTCTCTATTCCCTGCAATACAAGGCCGGAACCATCCCTTACTGGACAGTCCCGAATAAGACAACCCCACGGTTTCAGCTAGCAACCGCCCATACAGCCGAATAAAAAGGGACTCTAGACAAGGGTAAATCTTATCCTACTTGGTTGCTACCCACTTAGCCTTGCTGCACCTCCCCTATTTTAGCCATTCCCAGTAGATGAGGCTTGAGGCTACGATTACCTTTATAGAACACATCTATCTTAGAATGCTCATCGTCCACATGACGATGTGCTGAAAGCATTCAATCCATATAAGTTCGTTCCGAGTTCGAACGAAACCGAAGGCATTATCTCATTACACTCATTTTGGAATCACCCTCAGAGTTAACGACAATAACCCTTGCACTTTGAAACTCATCTCGAACCTAAAAGCACTATCTCCGTTATACTCGTTTGGAATCACCCTCAGAGTTTTAACGACAAATAGTTCTTACACTTCGAGTCTTTAACTTGATCTTCCCTTGGATTCACGACCTAACGTTTAACTTGGATCGATGTAGTTTTTGAATAATCAAATTTGATACCCGATCCCGGTCTCATCGAAATCCAAACGTATCTTAAAGGCTAAGTTGTTTTAAAGTTTAAACAATTTATCCAATTCAATACTTGAATTCACACAGCATTAACACAGATAAATATCACACATTTATCATTGATATATCCAATATCATATCACAGAATATCACAACATATCATCCAATGGATATCCTCCAAATCAAACATTCTACACAACAATCATCCACAAACAGGAATTATTAATCCATATCATAATAAATTTAATTAACTAAAATTAAATTAATTACTTAAGAATTAATCACCTAATCCTTCTTAATCAACCATTAATTAATTACAAACCATTTAATTAATCAATCACTTCTTAATTACCTTATCAATCAATTAATTAATCTCTAGTCACAGATTAATTATCCTTTAATTATCAATTAATAAACCTTAATTATTAATTAATCTCTTTCAATCCTTAATTACTTTCATAATCAATTAATTAACCTTTAATTAACTGATTAATTATCAATTAACTATTAATTAATAACCTTAAATATTAATCAATATCTCTCAATGCAAATTAATCCATAATTACCGTTATAATTAATTAATTAATCATTAATTTAACTAATTAATCATTAATTTAACTAATTAATTATCCCTTATTTATTAATTAAGAAAACTTAATTATTAACTAACAACCTTAATAACAAATTAATTAATCCATAATTATCAGTTAATCAATCCTTGATTAACAGTTAACCCATCTTTAATTAATCTTCAATTATAGATTAATTATCCTTTAATGAATAAAACCTAATTATTAATTTATAAAACTTAACTACAAATTAAGTACTTCTTAATTACTATTAAACTCTAATTACTAACAAATTAATCACTAATTACTAGTTGATTAATCTCAAATCATTAATTAATAAACCTTAATTAATTAAATAATTAATTCTTAATTACACTTAATTACTTAATCGATCTCTAATCATTAATTAATATTCTTTATTTATCTAATTAATGATCTTTAATTACAAATTAATTAACCTTTAAATTAATTAACTTTTAATCCTTAATTATTTATTAATTAAATCAATTAATTACTCTTAATTAATTCCTTAATTAATACTTTATAATTAATTAAACTAATTAATTATACTTATTTTCCTTTAATTAATTTAATTAGTATCAAGACATTAAACCTTAATTCTCTTAAGATAAAACATTATCTTATAAATGCCTTAATTGCCATTAACATATCTAAAACCTTTTATAATTAACTTTACTTAATTAAATCATTAATTAAGTTTTAAAATAAAATAATTATTTTAACTTGATAAATTAAAGATATCAAAACATAACTTTCTTAAATAACTTAAAACATTTATCAAATAATAGTTTTTAAAACTAGTTTCAAATTTGAATTTAAAAAACTTGCTTTTATATAAATCTTTAAAATTTCCTTCCTAACTCAAATTTTGAAATCACTTTAAATTTACTTAATAAAAATTTAAATTTAACAAATTTCGAACTTCTTAACCAAAATGTTAATGAAACATTTATTGTACAAAAGTAATTTATATAAAAACGGTTTAAACTAATTTTATTTTTAAATTTGAAAAACCCTGCCAAATCCTGAAAACCAAGGTTGCTTCCACTCCTGAATAGTATCTATCTAGGCTGGATCTACAGAAATACCATCACCGAAAACAAAATGCCTCTTCAAAGTCTCTAACGCTTACTCCAAATGCCCCTTACGCTCCTCTTCAGACTTGGAGTAGACAGGAAAAATATTGATGAACATAAGAACAAACTTATACCACACATCCCAAAAAACTCGGTTCATCAAATCCACACAAAATCTCAAAGAAAACTCATCTTACTAGGCCACAAGGACAACAGCTGAACCTCAACTTGGAAAACTAGACCGGACAAACCTCCTCAAAGAAATCTTGGGCCTGCTCCTCTAACTCTTCTCTTCCTTCGATGCCATCCTTCTACTGAGCTGAACAATCGGTACAACATTCTAAACTAAGACGATCTGAAACTCAATCTCCAGATGATGACAAACCTTACATTTCCTCAAAAACAACCGGAAAATCTCTGTCCACCTCAATGGACTCTACGCCTTCTGGAGAAGCCTCGACTCCATGTAAAAGATTGCTCAAAAGGATTCAGGCATTATTGCAAGTCTCTTTTGCGATTCTTCCCAACTCAGTTTCCAAAGATACAATCCTTGGTTCACCATCAAAACAGTCCAATACTACCCAACCAATCCAAATCCAAAACAAGATCAACTTTTCCAGTTAAAACTAATCACGCTTTAATAATTCAAGTTTTCATCCCTTGTTTCAAGTCTCCGCCTCTTTAATCTATGAGTAAACTTTTTAATTTAAAGTTTAAGTAGATATTGTGAAATTTTCTATAATGATGATTGTTTTGTATGCATGTATATAAATAAATCTCTGTGTATTTAGAAAGTGTGCATGTCTGTGTTATGATGTTTTCTCTATTCTTTCTACAGGATTTTCAAGTTTAAACCAAAAATTCATTTTTCTCCTCCTCTGATTTCCTAGAGGGTTTGGTCTTCAAACAATAAATGTTTGTTTAGACATAAATCCAATTTTAAAAATGAATTTAAGTAAAAATATTTTAAAGTTTATCTGGAAATTGTGAATACAGTAGAATTTCTTTTAAACATGCCAAAATCAGTCACTTTAATTTACTGTTTCAAGATTATAACTTGAATCCACTTTAAAAGTTAGGATTTTTAAAACAAAAATCAGAATTTTTAACATTGAAATGAAGGTGAATTTTGGGAATGACTGGAATTGGGTTTTTGGGTGAATTTTGGTGGCCGGAGCATCTAGGGTGGTAGGGAACATCACTGGAGGTGGAGGAGTGTCTGCTGGTTCAGGGAAAAATGTCAGGTGGAGTCCTTGGTCACCATGGCGTCGACGGTGGTCGAGTTAAGTTTTAAACCATAGTTTTGTTGAAGCTGGAGTTTGTGGTCATTGCATCGTCCCAGGGTGATCGAGTGCCATGAAACTCGGGGAAATGGTTGCGTGGTGGGTCGGCAGGGTGTGGCCAGAGTTGCTCGACCTCTGGTGGTTGGAGCAGTGTGGTCGAAGGGTTTTGCTGGAGGTTGTTTTGGTTCCAGGTTCAACTGGGTAGCTCGATCTTGTTCGAGGGCTTGTGAGTGTGGTTTGGTGGTCGGGATGAGTTGCAGCGATGATAAGTGATGTGCCGGAGGGTGGATTGATGGTTGGAGTAGCTTTTGGCGAGGGTGCATGTGCACGGAGGAGCTTGGTGTCAGTTGTTTTTGGTTTGGGTTAGTCTCAAAGGAGGGATCAGATTTGCTTCAGTACAACATAATAGGGGTTCTCGCTTTGCGTTTGAGGTAGTATAAGGCCTTGGGTTGGTTGCGAGTCGAGAGGCTGGCCTTAAAAGCAAATTCGAGGTACCAGTGTGAGCCACGTCGGAGAGTGGCCGCTGTCGATGGTTGCAAAACCTAGACCGTTACAGTTTAAAATTGGCACTGGAGTTAAATTAATTTGGAATTGGAGTTTAAATTATTTTGCAATTGGAGTTTAAATTAATTTTGAACTGGATTTGAAATTAATTTGGAATTGGAAGTGAAATTAATATAGAATTAGAATTGATATTAATTTGGAATTCGAATTGAAATTGATTTGGAATCGAAGTAAAAATTCGACTTGAAATCGGAATTAAATCAAAATGGAAATTAGGACTGATTTGAGTTGGAAATTTGGAGAGCGAACCGATTTGATTTTGTATCTATTTTTAAATGAATTACTTTAATATAAATGGTTAAAAATCTATATTATTTCAATTTTCAAATTATTTTGATTTTTCAAACTATTTCACCATATAAACCATTTTTATTACTCAAAATATTTTCTACTAAATTATTTTAACTATTTTAAAACTATTTAAACTATTTTCTAAAAATTCAAACTGGTCAAAGGGTGAAATGTTTATATTTAAATCTTAGATTTAAATAGAATTGGATTAAAGTGCATTATAACCTAAAATGTAATTCGAATCAAGTTTTGAAGTGAAATCGATATATCGAGTGAATTGACATTTTGAAGTAAAATATGAATTTTTCCAAAATGGTTTTGATTTCTGAAACGAATATGATATTTTGATATCAAGTACGAATTGTTTTGAAATGAAAAAGTACCAACTGATGTGTAAAACGACATTAGGTTGTTAAAGAGACCAGGGCCTCTTATTGGCATACTTTCTGTCAATATTGAAACCACTTTAACAACTATGTACGCGGTGGATGATATCCGGAATGTAGTGGTTGAAATGGCGACGTTTACTGGAATGAAGCAAGAGAACGATGATGGATAGCATTGATATTCGTGTCATAATTAAAATAACTAAAACAGGAGCTATGTCTGGCCAATGAGATTAGCTGCCTCTAGCGACGTTGATCCCTCATATTACTATTGTGGTTTCGGATTCGATGGATGCACTTTATTTTTCATTTGGATTGATTGTCACGGTCTGCCGTGGATGGGTTACGACCGGCTAGAAAGGGTAAACTGTTAGAATTCTACATTGGGCATTGCCTCACGTGCCTTGTTATATTTATCCCTATACGAGCCCATTAAGATTTTGGTTTAAAACTGTAAATATATGTTAAGGTGGATCAGTGTAAAGCCTTAACGCTACTTTGATATTTATTTTACTGATAGACATTATCTAGTATAGCGTACACTATTATATATAAATAGTTTAACAGATTCTTAGGAGATGGAAAATATCGTAACATCTCCTAAGTTATTGCATTCATATTTGTGATATTAATTTGACTTACATAAGAGTATTTTAGTCCTGACTCGAGTGTTTTGCCTTTCCATTACGCTCGGGTTAGTCCTGGGTTTTTTTAGTGTATTGGAGGTTATTCTTTAAAGGACGAAGACGGAGTTGTGCTATATTACTATTATTATTATGCCCTACATCATGATATTCTACTATATTGATTATTTATTCCTGATGTATATTTATAACTCTGATAAATGTGTATAGATTTTAATCAAATGTATCGTAAATAGCTTCATGAACTGTTATTTGATTATTATATTTTATCGTTTCCGCTGTGAGATTCTGTGTTTTGTTTTTCTTCTTCTCTTATTATTTTTCTTATTTAACCATATTGATTATCTACATTCCGGATTGTTTAAGCCGAACATGAGTGGATTATTGTCGATTTAGACCTTCCGAAATGTGGGTCGTCATAATTTTTCCCTAAAAAAATAAAAAACATTTTTGAAAATGTCTGAGTTTCCCTATTCGTCCAAATTTTTTTCCCTATTCGTCTAAATTTTACAACAGTTGCGAAAATCAATACAATTCATATAGTTTCACATCAAACTCGTATGGATATTTTAATGAAACTTTTGTACAAACAATTTGGATTTTGCGCCAAATTTTCAAAATGATGACCAACCCTCAAATCTTGAAAAAAGCATTGAAACGGTTTAATTTTTACTTGAGCTCTCTACAAAAGATAATTAAAGGATAAAAGATTTGTATAATTTATATATATGTAATAACTCAAGTCAAAATTTTCAAGATAATCAAAATTTGAATTCACTTAAAAATTCAAATGATTTCGATTATGACCCACGCCAATTCAATTTCAAACTCCAAAATGAATTTCAAAATATAAAAAAATGGAAACAGCTTTTTAAATGATTTTAGTAATGGGAGTTGTTTCAACGATGGTGAAAGTTTTTGTTCTCAACAAGTTTAAAGTGAAATTTTTTAAGTTAATAATTATAAATTGGATTTTGTTGTGCAAATGAACGAAATTTACAATGATCACACGGATTTGCTGTTTGAAACTTATATGAAACAGCAACAAAATCAAATCCCAACGTTTGACGAGTCAAATAATAATCCATCTTTTATCACAATGGATGATTTTCAAATAACAACTTTTTAAATTGAAAACGACAATCTTAATGAAATTGTTGAAAAAATGGTAATTGAATTGGATTTCAGTTCTTTTGAGGGTAAGAAATCCGATTTGATATTCGGTCCTCCTTTCTTCGATTTTGATAATTTGAATACAACAACTTTAGATTTTGAACATGACACATGCAATGAAGTTGTCGATAATCAAACAAAGAAAGACAGATTTTGTGAACATAAAATTTTGGACTTTCGAAAATGAGTTGTTGAATTCCAAAGGTGAAGATTTAAATCACATTTTGATTTTGAAGTCAATAATTTTGAATATGTTTTCAATGATAGGTTTGAATTTCAGTTTGGCGAAAACAAACTTGAATTTCAATCAATTGTTCTATCAACTGTAACGACCTGCCCTTCTTGACCCTCGAAAATCGACACAAATACTCCACTTGTATAATATGTCGATGATCAAGTGCCAGAAAAGATAGATTGCTAAGGGAAAGAAAGAAGAAGGTAGAAGAAGAGGAAGCAAAACAACATCAGAATCTCACAATCGCAGCGGAATAAAATATAATAGATAATGACTGATCTTTACACAAAAAGAAACTATATCAGTTTATACATTACATCATTAGAACACATCATAGTCAAAACAATTACTGGACAGTCATCTTAACTTACCCTCACAAAAGCAGACTATACAGCTTAATAACCCAGCGGAATATACCTCAAATACGTGTGATAAGTCTTGCCATCCAGCTCGTCTCCTGAGCTCCACAGCATCCTATCATGTATAGAATACTCGGTCTGACCAGTGCATTACAATAAAATAACACCCGAGTCAGTCTAGAAAACAAGCGTGAGAAAAATACACTCAATTTAATTATTAAAGTTTCAAAATCCTTTGAAAACAAAGGTGTCTCGTAAGACCATGCTACAAATAAACATGTCGGGTTTTTACCTTACGCCAACCAAAACATTTTTATCAAATCCGTCTGATATTATAATGGTGTCTATAGAACGTAAAATAGAATCTAGCTGAAATGCCTGCATCTCATGTTTCAGCATAGTTGGGCACAATCAAAACCGTACAGGCACTTATCTGAGATAGGATTCCATACAATAGCAGGGCTACTGGGGTACCGCCCTTCACAGTACGTGGTCTAGACCACCGTACCGAGGATCCACCCTGATCCCCTGCATCACAAGACCGGAGCTACCCTTTACTGAATAGTCCGAATAAGTTCACCCCGTGGTTGGGATCAGCAACCGCCCACACAGCCGAAATAAAGGGACATCTAGACAGGGGTGACCTTACCCTAATTGGTTGCTAGCCACTTAGCCTTGTGTGCACCTCCCCTATTTTAGTCATTCTCGGTTGATGAAGCTCGAGGCTATGTGTTACCTTTTTAGCACACAAATACTTTGAATGCTCACCGTCGTCCTGATGATGTTCTGAAAGCATTCGTCCATACAAGTCCGTTACGGGTCCATACGAAACCTAAGGCACTACTCTTACTACATCCATTTTGGAATCACCCTCAGGATTAGTAGCGATTAGCCCTTGCACTTCACTGCTCCATCTTCGACTCCCATCTCTTGTCTTCCTCATGAAAACGTTCAAACCGGATCGAAGTAGTTTTCGAGAAATAAATCCCGATCCCGATCTCTTCGAAAAGATCAGCGCATTGTCCAATATTGATAGTTAGTTATTTAACCATCAAATAACATTCAAAAACAACTATCAGACATTAATAATTTTCAAATTTTATTTATTTATTTCAAAAATATCTCTGCAAGATATACTTCCACTTCAACATTTTGAAATAGCTTTCCAAATCACTTTCCTTTTGCAGAATAAATTTCCAAATATTTTTATTTCAGCTGAATTCCCCAAGTCTTAATACTTAGATTTTAAAATAATTAAAAACACTTAATCCAAAACATATATACTTTAAAATAATTTTTAAAAAAAATAAAAACTACCTAAGAGACTTTATTTAAAACGCCAGTTATGAAATTATATAATAACTACTCATGTAAAACTTAAAACAAAACTAAATTTAAAATAAAAGTTGTGAAATTCTATACAATTTCTCAAATAAAATTTTAGCCAAATTACCTTTAAAATAAAACCACTTTATGAAATATTAATAATTATCTTTTTAAATCAAAATACTTATTAACCTTTTGAAAAAATTATTACTATGACTAATTTAATAAATATTTACCTGTAAAATTTTAAACAACTTAAATAAAAATTTCTTAAGAAAAATTATTCCTATAAAACAACTTTAAAACTTTTTAACTTAATACTTAAAAATATGCTTTGAAAACTTACTTGGCTTTTCAGGGAAATAAACTTTCCTTTCACACCTTTAAAAATAAATCACTATTTATTTCTAAAACAAATTACCCAGTCCTTTGTAAATTTCCTCCGTGAATTTATACCTCCAAATATCCACTGATATCTTATTTCACTTTATAAACCCAATTATAAATTCCATCGTCTCATCCTCCTTTAAAACAGTTTCAAACATTTTATCAATTTCCAAATCGATTTCCAAATTTACCCCATTTTAAAATAAATTTCTTTATTTACTCAATTTATTTCAAAACTCATTAATTTTCGACTTAACTTCTTTATTTAAAATCTTATTTAAACTGAAAATACCAGTTTCATACTTTTCCAAATTTCTTCTTTATCTATTCCAAACAAATTTAAACCTTGAATTAAAATAAATTCTTCACTCTTTTAAATAATAACACTTAAGTTTAAAAAATTCATTTATTCCTATTTATTCAAAACTCCTTTCCCATATCGGAGTTATTTATTAGAATATAAAAATAAACTTTTATCCCTTTCCAATTCATTCTTTAACTAATCCAAATTCTCTATAATTATTTTACTTAAAAATTTTCTCTTTAATTTTCCCTTCAAGAATTCAATCTATATATTTTTGATAACTCAGTATACCCAAATATATTCAATCAAACCATAGCATTCAATATTTTAATTACCAATATAATCTATCCCAGATTATTAGATAAATCAAATTACAGAATATCAAACAATCTAAAATTTTTGAGGAATGCAGTTGGATCCCTCAACCTATTTCCCTGCATCCACAGAAGTTAGCACGATATAAGTACCAATTCCACTTCGAGGTGGAATATTGTGGTATATGGGGTCACCCGCTATTATACGGGACGCATAGGGTCTCATCCTCTATATAATGCGAGAATATCAATCACTCCAATATATATACCACTATATAAAATATCATATCCAAACTAAGTATAATAATATTCATATTCAACCAATCAATCAATAATTTAAATTTTAACTATTTAAATTAACTGGAATTCCAGATGTGAGTGAGATTAACTCACCTTGAATTTCATCGAGCGTTTCAATTTTAAATTAAATCAAACCCGTTCAATTTAACCCAAAATTCTTACTTGCTCCAAACGCCTTAGGACCTGTTGCAGCACGTAGATCCCGTTGCTGCAATTCCGGAGCTTCCTGTTTCGTTGAATTCTGAACATGCATGCAAAAGTTATGAATTATAAAGGTTTCTAATATAATTTATAAAACAATTTCTTCTTTTCTTTTTTATTTATTAACCAAAACAAATCGCGGCCGCACGTACGCAACAGGAGATCACGGCCGTACGCAACCTCTTCTACATCACGCGACACCAGGTTTTTTTTTGAAACCCAACTCATCGCCGTTTAGGGCTTGACCGACACCCCCTCTCTGACGATATCTACGATGATCGAGACCCACTACCACGAAGGCCTTCCCGTCCTCCACCATTGGCCCAAAAGTGTCAAGGCTCGGCACTCCCTAGATCCCAAACTTGGAGCTCAAACGCGCATGCATCATGGTCAAATTGCCACCAGATCACTGCTCTAAACCCCATCACAAGCGTTAGATCTCTAGATCTCGACGACCTCATCGACTTTCCAGTTGATGATTTTCGACGAAAATCGATGGATGGAGAGATATCTTAGGGGAAAGTCAAGAGCTTCTCAGCCATTAATAGATATCATGGCGGCCGAGAAAAAAATATTAGGGTTTGCTGTAGAAACTAGTTATATATGTATATATGTTTATTAATATTAATTTAATATTATCTCAAATTTTAACAAGCTTTTACAAACGAACTCCAAACAACACATACCGCTAGGCGATTATAAATTTTTACCCATATTTCGAACACAATGGAACGTGTTTCGGGGCCCAATTCAATCATATGTGGAAGATAGCATTTTGAATCGAGTTCAAAATATTAAATTTCGATTTTAATTTCAACACGTTTCTCACCCGTACAAACAAACGGTAACTCCAAACGCTACAAAATTTGAAATCCGATAATAATTAACTATTACGGATCCAATGGAACTAGTTTCGTTTAATTCCAAGACTGTGCCACGGAAGGCTATTTTAACTCATCGATTAAATCGAGCGATTTTCAAAATTGTCGAAATCATTTCAAATTTCACTTTTAAAACTTTACTAATCTAATTATAAATCATATAGAATTTATATTCATATTATAAATCATCCTGATTCAATTTAAATCAAAATATGATTATTTAAATTATTACTATATATTAAATTCCATTGTTAAATTAATATAAAAATTCCAAATTTAACTTATCGACTTTTGATTCCATCCAAAAGTCATATACTAAAATTCAAATCCATTTAGACTTTATATAAATTATAGAAACCATTTCCATATCTACATATACCCAGATTCACAAATTATCCCAATATCAAATATTAGATTATTATTATCCAAATCCAATTAAATTTGCCATATTTGAAATTATAATCCAATTCTTATTGATTTAACCAAAACCTTCGTATTTGGAATCAATTATCAATCCACACTCAACATTTAAATGAATTAAATGTCCAAAAGCTATCGATCGAAATTCCAGGTCATTACATTCCTTCCCCCTTATAAAAGTTTCGTCCCCGAAATTTGCTAAGGTTGGAAAAATGCTCCTAAACCCATTAGCTTACCCAAAACCCACTTATCTAAAACTCACATTCACTTCTCAACAATATTTTAGCTTAATCCCAAAACATAAATTTTCATTTCTATCTCAAAAATCTTCGATTTCAAACATTGTTTCAAAAATCAACATTTCTAGTTATCCAAAATTTTCAAAACTTTCAAAAAAATTCTAACTCCCTAAATTTTCGAATTTTTTTGACAGCGTCTCCTTTGTATGGAGAGCCTTTTACAATATCACAAATATGATAAATATATATACATCGACCCACACGGTCGGAAAACAAAATATATAACAATATTATCATTTCTTAACTTTATTGCGTAGGCGTACCTCACATTAGCGTTTATAAGCAAGCGACTAATTTATTATGCAGTTATGCACTCCAAACTCTATCCGATTGCTTCCCGTACCTGTACTTACTCAGAAAAGAACATCAATTTCAACAGTATGAAATTTTAACAACAATTCATTTTCCTACTAGCCTAACACATTAATTACATAGCCCAAACAATAAACTTTATAATCCTACATGTTAACCAAACACTTAAGCGATCACAAGGTTTCACGCTATTTTAATTTCCTTCATAAATCCATATTTCATTTTATTCAAAATGATTTACAACCAAGTTCACTATATTCAATTCACCTATGCACCAACTAATCCAATATCCACATCAAATTGGTTTATATGCCTTACTTTACATAATTTCACCTTCCCAATTCCAAATTAATTAATTAATTTGCATCACGTACATAATTCACCTTCATTTATATGCAAATCCATTTTATTAACCTTCAATCTATTTCAATTTATTCAAAAACCAATTTTATTCACTTCTTTAATTCATTTACTTCATTTACAACAAAACGACTAATTTTCTATGAAAGTTGTTGTTATTTAAGCAAATAACAATTTCTTAAACTTATGACCATTTTAAATTAGTTCCAACTCAATTTATATTAATTTTTATTCCATTCTAAATTATCCACAACCAAACATTCTCATTTTTATCACATTATTAATTTAAATCCTTCCACTTGCATTTCATTTCATTATCCCATAGGTTTCATTCAAGACCATTACATAAAGCTCGACAATAACATCCCACAACTTACCCAAGTTACTATAACTCCATCATAATTCATTTCTTCTTGCATCAATTCCTTTTTCAATTTAATTCCAATTCAACTAAATTTTACTTAACTAACTCAAACCCGCTCCATTTTAAATTGATTCTTATCTAATCAAATTTATCAACTTTTATTTAATTCTTATTAAAGTTATTCACCACTTGTTGGTTAATTTGTTTATAAACCATTTCACAGAATTACTTCTAAGGTTTACTATCAATATCCATATCACTGCTTAATTTATTACCAGCTTAAAACTTAATTTTATCTCTAAATTCTGTTCCAAATTCATATTTCAAATTATCTTCAGTTCATCTTTAATTTATTTACCCTTACATTAAATTCATTCTTGTTACCAATTACTTAACCATTAAATTTTGGGTATGCTTTTCACTTTCCCAGCTTAATAAGTTATATAAACTTATCTATTCACAATTTCTTTAATTTCTACTTAAGTTTATCCACATTAATATTCATAACATATAATTGCATAAATAATTCACCATTCATATTTATATTGAACTTACTCTAGTCCAATTCACCACTATTTACGAATTCAAATTTTTTACTTTCCCAATTCTTTTTCTTAATTACCAAACCGTCTTCATCGTGGTTTATTATTTCATCTCTCAATTTATAAGTTCAAAACTTATTTACTTATTTTAGCCCATTCACATTTATATTCTACTTTATCTTATTCCAA
Source organism: Allium cepa (assembly GCA_030765085.1). Taxonomy (NCBI): domain Eukaryota; kingdom Viridiplantae; phylum Streptophyta; class Magnoliopsida; order Asparagales; family Amaryllidaceae; genus Allium; species Allium cepa. The sequence goes on from CM060928.1 coordinate 452,347,823, forward strand.
TTGACATTTCATTATAATTTAATATTTTTAAACTTTTCCCATTTTCCTATTCATAAATTCACAACTTATTTATTTAAAATCTTATATTCATCATTTGGGTTATCTATTTCACTTAAAGTCTTAAGTGAATTCATCCCATTCAATAATTGTAACTTTTACAATTATCCTACCCTTCCACTTAATATCCAATTTAATTCAACCCAAACTTTAATTTCATTTAACTTATCTTAAGTTAAATTTCAACTTACCATATTCATTTTGATTTACTCCAGTTAAATTTTAATTCCAGGGTTAAAATTTTTATTTTCCTTTCTTAACTATATCAACTTCACTTTGTAGATTAAACACTGATTTCTCTAGGCTTTTCGAATCTTCTAAATAGAATTTCCAGGATTCAATTACCCGGTTTTATTTCAAAACCAATTTGAAATCATAAATAACACATGCCCTCTTGGTATATCAAATCAAGCCTCCTCCAAAACAACTGGTTTTACCAAAATAATTTCCCTTTGATATTTCAAACAAAATTGTTCATCAAACAAGTCCAAACAATTAATCATCCCAAACCATCTGGTAGCAATCCATCACTTCGAAACTCGAAAAAGAATACTGATGATGTGGCCATCATCATCAGGATTATTTTCCAGTGACTGAATTGAGCTCAGTGCTTCCTTACTCCCAATAATTTATTTCAATACAATTTCTATTCAAAAATTATTTCCTAAAATAATACTCCACTATTTCCTTCAAACACCTTGGAAAACCTTTTAAAAAAATTCAAGATTTTAAAATTTTCCACACTTGGTTCAAACTCATTTTAATCATTTTTCAAAATTTTCGGGATTTAAATTCTAGTTTAAATCAAATTTTGGTTATGTTTCGTTATATTATTTCATACTGATACAATTCTATTTGGTTATAAATATAGACCAATCCAAATTGTAGATTCTTATTTGTTAATAATATTAACAACCAACATCCAAATATATAATAATTTTAGAAAATTATTTCTTTTATATCAAAACAAAATTTTGGGTAAAATTATTTCATTTACCATTTAAAAACAGTACTATATTAGCTTATCTTGTTTAAGAGTTTAGAAACCCCTATCGATATGGTTGTACTTTCTGTACCGACCAGAATCATAATCACTCAACCGATAAATCAACACAATATAAAAATAGTTTTATATCCACTAACAAATACGCGCTCACATCTATTATTACTGTCAAACTCATTCTAGAGTACTATTGAATCTATTATCTAATGAGTACTTTCCCCACCAGAGCCAAGGTTATCGCCAACCTAAGCTCTGATACCACTGTAATGACCCGCCCTTCTTGACCCTCGAAAATCGACACAAATACTCCACTTGTATAATATGCCGACGATCGAGTGCCGGAAAAGACAAATTGCTGAGGGAAAGAAAGGAGGTAGAAGAAGAGGAAACAAAACAACATCAGAATCTCACAATCGCAGCGGAAGAAAATATAGTAGATATTGACTGATCTTTACACAAAAAGAAACTATATCAGTTTATACATGACATCATCAGAACATATCACAGTCAAAACAACTACTGGACAGTTATCTTAACTTGCCCTCACAAAAGCTGACTGTATAGCTTATACAACACGGTGGAATATACTTGAAATACGTGTGATACATCTCGCCATCCAGCTCGTCTCCTGTGCCCCACAGCATCTTATACTATATATAAGACTTGGTCTGACCCAAGCATTATAATAAAATAACACCCGAGTCAGTCTGGAAAACCAACGTGAGAAAAATAAACTCAATTTAGTTATTAAAGTTTCAAAATCCTTTGAAAACAAAGGTATCTCGTAAGACCACGCCACAAATAAACATGTCAGGTTTATACTTTACGATAACTAAAACATTTTTATCAAATCCGTCTGATATTATAATAGTGTCTATAGAAAGTAAAATAGAATCTAGCTGAAATGCTTGCATCTCACATTTTAACATAGTTGGGCACAATCAAAACCGTACAGGCGCTTATTGGAGATTGGATTTCATACAATGGCAGGGCTACTAGGTACCGCCCGTCACAGTACATGGTCTAGATCACCATACCGAGGATCCACCATGATTCCCTACATCACAAGACCGGAGCTACCCCTTACTGGATAGTCCGAATAAGTTCACCCCGCGGTTGGGATCAACAACCACCCACACAGCCGAAATAAAGGGACAACTAGACAGGGGTGACCTTACCCTAATAGGTTGCTAGCTACTTAGCCTTGTGTGCACCTTCCCTATTTTAGTCATTCCTGGTTGATGTGGCTCGAGGCTATGCGTTACCTTTTTAGCACACAAACACTTCATTTCTGGGTACGAATGGAACCGAAGGCACTACTCCTACAACATCCATTTTGGAATCATCCTCAAGATTAGTAACGATTAGCCCTTCACTTCACTGCTCCATCTTTGACTCCCAGCTCTTGTCTTCCTCATGAAAATGTTCAAACCGGATCGAAGTGGTTTTCAGAAAATAAATCCTGATCTCGGTCTCTTCGAAACGATCAGCGCATTGTCCAATATTGATAGTCGGTTATTCAACTATCAAATAACATTCACAAACAACTATCAAACATTAATAATTTTCCAAATTATTTATTTATTTCAAAATTATCTTCATAAGATATGCTTCCACTTCAACATTTTGAAAGAGTTTTCCAAATCACTTTCCTTTCGCAGAATAAATTTCCAAATATTTTTATCTCCATTGAATTTCCCAAGTCTTAATACATAGATTTTAAAATAACTATAAACACTTTATCCAAAACATATATACTTTAAAATAATTTTAAAAAAAAATAAAAACTACTTAAGAGACTTTATTTAAAATGCTAGTTATGAAATTATATAATAACTACTCATGTAAAACTTAAACCAAAACTAAATTTAAAATAAAAGTTGTGAAATTCTATACAATTCCTCAAATAAAACTTTAGCCAAATTAACATTAAAATAAAACTACTTTATAAAATATAAATATTAATAATTATTTTTTTAAATCAAAATACCAATAAACCTTTTGAAATAATTGTTACTATAACTAATTTAATAAATATTTACCTATAAAATTTTAAACAGCTTAAATAATAATTTCTTAAAAAAAATTCCTATAAAACAACTTTAAAACTTTTTAACTTATACTTAAAAATCTGCTTTGAAAACGTACTTGGCTTTTCAGGGTAATACACTTTTCTTTCACACCTTTAAAAATAAATCACTATTTATTTTTAAAACAAATTACACATTCCTTTATAAATTCCCTCCATGAATTTATACCTCCAAATCTCCATTGATATCTTATTTCACTATATAAACCCAGTTATAAATTCCATCATCTCATCCTCCTTTAAAACACAATTTCAAACATTTTATCAATTTTCAAATCGATTTCCAAATTTACTCCAATTTAAAATAAATTTCTTTACTTACTCAATTTATTTCAAAACCCATTAATTTCTGATTTAACTTCTTTATTTAAAATCTTATTTAAACTGAAAATACCAGTTTCATAATTTTCCAAATTTCTTTCTTTATCTTTTCCAAACAAATTTAAACCTTGAATTAAAGTAAATTCTTCACTCTTTTAAATAATGGCACTTAAGTTTAAAAAATTCATTTATTCCTATTTATTCAAAATCTCCTTTCCCATAATCGGAATTATTTATTAGAATATAAAAATCAACTTTTATCCCTTTCCAATTCATTCTTTAACTTATCCAAATTCTCTATAATTATTTTACTTAAAAATTTTCTCTTTTATTTTCCCTTCAAAAATCTAATATATATATTTTTGATAACTCAGTATACCCAAATATGTTCAATCAAACCATAGCATCCAATATTTCAATTACCAATATAATCTATCTCAGACTATTAAATAAATCAGTTCATATAATATTAAACATTCTAAATATTTTGAGGAATCGAGTTGGATCCCTCCACCCTGTTTTCCAGCATCCACATAAGTTAGCACAATATAAATACAAATTCCACTTCGAGGTGGAATATCACGGTATATGGGGTTATCCGCTATTATGCGGGCCGCATAGGGTCTCATCCGCTATATAATGCGGGAATATCAATCACTCCAACATATATGTACTACTTTATAAAATATCATATCCAAACTAAGTATAATAATATTCACATTCACAAATCAATCAATAATTTAAATTTTAACTATTTAAATTAACTGGAATTCTAGGTATGAGTGAGATTAACTCACATTGAATTTCGTCGGGCGTTTCAATTTTAAATTAAATTGAACCCGTTCGATTTAATCCAAAATTCTTGCTTGCTCCGAACACCTCCGGATCTGCTACTGCACGTAGATCGCGTTGCTACGATTTCGGGCTTCCTGTTTCATTGAATTCTGAACATGCATCCAAAAGTTATGAATTATAAAGGTTTCTAATGTAATTTATAAAACAATTTCTTCCTTACTTTTTTATTTATTTACCAAAACAAATCGTGGCCGCACGTATGCAACAGGAGATCACGGTCGTACGCAAGCTCTTCTACATCACGCGACATCAGTTTTTTTTTGAAACCCAACTCATCACAGTTTAGGGTTTGACCGACGCCCTCTCTCTGACGATATCTACGATGATCGAGACCCACTACCATAAAGGCCTTCCCGTCCTCCACCATCGGCCCAAAAGTGACAAGGCTCGACACTCCCTAGGTCCCAAACTTCATGCTCGAATGCGCATGCGTCACGGTCAAATTGCCACCTGATCGCTGCTCTAAACCCAATCACAACCGTTAGATCTCGACGAGCTCGTCGACTTTCCAGTTAATGATTTTCGACGAAAGTCGATGGATGGAGAGATATCGTGGGGCAAAGTCGAGAGCTTTTCGGCAATTTATAGATATGGTGGCAACGGAGAAAAAATATTAGGGTTTGCTGTAGAAACTAGTTATATATATATATATATATTAATTTAATATTATCTCAAATTTTAACGAGCTTTTACAAACAAACTCCAAAAAACACATGCCGCCAGGCGATTATAAGGTTTTATCCGTATTCCGAACACAATGGAACGTGTTTCGTGGCCCAATTTAATCATCTGTGGAAGTTAGCTTTTTGAATCGAGCTTAAAATACTAAATTTCAATTTTAATTTCAATGCGTTTCTCACTCGTACGAGCAAACAGTAACTTCAAATGCTACAAAATTTGAAATTCGATAATAATTAACTATTACGGATCCAATGTTATTGATTTCGTCCAATTCCGAGATCGTGCCCTGGAAGGCTATTTTAACTCGTCGATTAAATCGAGCGATTTCCTAAATTGTCGAAATCATTTCAAATTTCACTTTGAAAACTTTACTAATCTAATTGTAAATCATATAGAATTTATATTATTATAAATCATCCTGATTCAATTTAAATCAAAATCTTATTATTTAAATTATCACTATATATTAAATTCCATTGTTAAATTAATATAAAAATTCCAAATTTAACTTATCGACTTTTGATTCCATCCAAAAGTCAAATACTAAAATTCAAATCCAACTGGAATTTGTATAAATTATAAAAACCATTTCCATATCCATATACATCCAGATTTACAAATTATCCCAATATCAAATATTAAATTATTATTATCCAAATCCAATAAAATTTTCCATATTTGAAATTATAATTCAATTCTTATTGGTTTAACCAAAACCTTCGTATTTGGAATCAATTATCAGTCCACATTCAACATTTAAATGAATTAAATGTCCAAAAGCTAACGACCAAAATTCCGAGTCGTTAAATCAACCACGAAAATCATCGAAAGTAAAACAACTCACATGATTTCTAATAAAACGACATTCGTTTTTCCAAATTGACATTCAACTCTGCTATCCTTTATGATTTGGTTTTCTGTGCTTAAGCTATGTCTCTCATACTTGATGAGACAAATGAATTGGTCACTGAAAGAATGATTCATTTATTCTTTAACCGTATATTTTTTGATGTCTTGTTTATAATAACCATTTCATGTAAATATAAGTCATATTTTTATTTTATTTTTCTCCTTTCACTTGGGTTGACTGTGGGGACACAGTCAAAATAAAGTGTGTGGAGGAGTCTCATCGTCATCTTTTTTTATTTTTCATGGTTTAATTTTGCATTTTCTTTCCATAAGTTTTTAAATAAAATTTCAAAAAAAAAATCAAAACAAAGAAAACCCAAACACAAATATATTTTTTCAGCATTTGGATTTATTTTTGAACAAACACTATAAGATATAGGTATAAATTTTGGTAATTAAATTGAAATTTATAAAAATTTACTTATCTCAACAAAAAAAAGTTTGATAACGAGTAACTATAGTTTAACTAATATATAGGAAGATTCATGGGTGATAATTATGAACTGTATCCTAATTGAAAATCTTTGTTTAAAAAATGGATTTAAAGAAAAGGATATAACGTTTTTTATCTTCTAAGTCAAATGGTGCTAAAATGATTTTGCAAAACTCTCTCTTAAAAAAAAACCAAAAATATATATAACAAAAAAAAGTGTATATATGTGTATATAAAACATAAAAAAATGGTTCTTATAAAAATAAGAAACACCTAGGGTCATGTGTTCACAGTAAGTGCGTACACTCATCACGTTATGTACCCTTCTCACGAAAACCCGAAAGGCAGTGCATGATCAGTATACATGTCCTCGGTTTATTTGAGTTAGGTTTATATATATAAATTCTTTCACTAATAATACCTACAGTCGATAGGTGTTCAGGCTTCTGTGTTCACTCACCGTGCTCTGTATTTCCCTCACGTAACCTACAAGGCAGTGCATGGGTGGTATACATGGTCTATGTTCATCTGAGTTAGGCGTATGTAAATATTGTTAATATCAATAAAATTTTCAAATAAAGATAGAGTAAGCAATTAAAATCCCAGCACTATTTTAACTTGTTTCATTTGACTTGCTATTGAAAAGAAATGAAAATACCTCTTTGAAAAAACTTTGATAATCAACTAAAGATCCATTTTCATAGTTGCATTGTGTTATCAACCGAAATAACTAGCAAAACTAGAGTCTATGTATTATGATAACTTAATTTTTATTGGAAGGATGAGTAAAATGACTAAAATGTCATAACGATGACCAAAACTTAAATTTAACTTATTCATGTCGAATTAAAAGAAAATCCCACATTTGTAAATATTTTCTAAAGCTTCTATTAATATCTTTGAAAATAAACCCTTGCATTTAGAAATTTTCACTTCACATTTGGATTTTGTAGGTAGTATCCGCTAAAAACCCTCACGAGACAACACTCGTCCTACTAGGGATACCTAGAGGTTTAACGACTAGTTGCATACGCTCAATGCAATCGCGCTCCCTACGAAAATGGATTTACCTTAGTTTTAGTTTATTCGAGGATGAATAAAAAGATAAGTGTATGGGTATTTAATGTGCACATAAACGTGCATATTTTTCTTCTATATATTATTGAATTTAATTAAATAAATATGCATATAGGGTATTTTAACATATTTAAACCAAAATTCAAATTATTTTCGAATCATCATTTATTCATCTTCATATCAGGGCAAAATGGTCATTTTTGTGCATATATTAATTTGAGAATATTTATTTTCATATTTTATTTTTATTTGTAGGAAAATTGGATGGAAATTATAAGAGGCTTCATGGAAAATATGCATGCAAAAGTGAAAGCAAAGGAAGGAAGATGAAAATAATTCAAAATCATGTATCATGGAGGACCCCACCTACCCACTTACCTTAATTTATAGTTAGAAGCTAATACATAAGTTAGTGGAGCTAAAAGTTTCATGCACATTTGAATGGAGGATTATCTCATGCCAATGATAACTTGATGGCCACACTTTCTAAGAGAGTAGTTTGGGTAGTTCTCAAAAATATGATTAGAGTTTCCAAACATGCATAAATACCCCATATGTTCATAAAATTGATATCTTAGCCTTCTTAGCCTCCATTTTAGTTAGTTTAATTTGAGGCTCAAAAATAAACATAAGTTCTCGTTCTTTTTCATGGCTATTTAACCATTTCCTTCTTTCATGTAATTTTCTTTTTTTATGCAAATTTAATTCATTCTCTTTTCTATTTAAAGCTTTCTTCCCTCTTACGTTAGAAGTAGTTTCATTTCTTATGCAAGTAGATTAGCTTTTATTTCATTTTAATTAGCTTTATTGCTACTTTTCTCTCATGTTATTTTTGTTATTATTTCATGTTGAATGCTACATTTGTTGAACTGATAACAAATATGAGAGGCTAAACTCCTTCACTTTAGGGGTAATGAAGCTCTCTTAATCATGTAGATTCAACATTTTGATAATTTTTGATCTCTTTTTGTGCTTAATGACAATGTTTGAATGAGTTAAACTTTGTTGTTTTAGCTTTGAATTTGATAATCTATGTTGTTGCACTACTACAAAACAGGCCATTTGCATCGCCTCATTTGAATCGGTTGAAGTAAAAACTGATGCAAATAGAACTATTTGCATCAGTTCTGTCTTAATAACCGATGCAATTGGTACATGGAAAGCAATAGATAATAAAAAAAATAAATTTGCATCAGTTGTCACCAACAACCGATGCAAATACGTCAATACAAATAGTTTTAGTCGCGTCGGTTTTAAAGTCAATCGATGCAACTACGTCCAAAATAATAATTTTCGCATCGGTTACCTAGCAGAGGCGATGCAATATTATTTAGCTTATTCGTTCCTCACGTTTTACATCCCGTCCCAAATAATTCGCCTAGTTCGAAAAAAAACCCTAAAATGGTTTCTCGAGTTGCTATAGATTGGCGATTGCAGTTTGGAACTCAATGTCTAGAGCCGGCACCGCTTTAATCCATCCTTAGAATACAGAAGAACATGCGTACGATTTCGAGTTCACTCAATAAACAAGAGTGCCATTCAATCAAGAATTATCAATCGATTCTCTTTAGAAACCCTATTTGAGGTAGGTTTTTTAATCTTTAGATGCAACATTTAAAATTACTAGTTTTTATTATTATTATGTATAAGATTGAAAGTTATCTTTACCAGTTCTAGAAGAAAAGCAGATAGGGGTTTGTACGGTAGAGTTCATCAATAATTAACATGAAATACATTCAAAAACAAATTTATATATATGATGTGGCTGCACTTATATATTGTTGTTTCTTGTGTTCTTCACCACTTTCTTTCTCTTATCAGGAAGTTCATTATATTAAGCTTCTAGGAAGTAAGCTTGGGGAGGGGAAGCATGAAAATCAAAACCATGCTATAATATTCGGTAGTGAGGATGCTATCCAGACCATTGAAATGAATCAGGTTGCCTGCAGCTCAACTTGTTTTTCTTATATTAAATATTTTACAGTTAATTTTGCTAATTCTATTGTTTTGTTGATAGAATGAATATATTGCACTAGTATGAAAGTATGAATCTTATTATTGTAAAGTGTTTCAGGACCAGATAACTAACTAATCTATCGGATTACAGTACAACTATTTAAGTTAAGCTACAATAATTATTTAACCATGATTGAAACTTGTAGAACGAGCAAGAGAAAATTGGCATAAAACTAATTTTTCTTTTCATAAACATTGATATTTAACTAAGCTTACTTATGCTTGCTTGAGTTTTCAAAAATTAAACTCTTGAATTGTGCAAATTTCACTTTAGCAATTTTTTTATGTTGATAATTCTATATCATTCTATCAAGGATAACTAGAATGAAGAAGCTAGAATATGAGAAATCTTCTACAAGAGTTTCATGGCAATCATGGTAATCGACGACCTTCAGCTCTTGGTGTATTGGGCCATGTGTTTACTGGAAGGTTGTTTCCTTCTCTCTCACTTCATTAGCTCATATATCCATGTTGGTTTCTAATGTTTTCAATTCTTATGCAGTCCTTTTATAGCGTATCCTCATTAGCATGGTTTATGTCAATTCAGGAAACAAGCTTTATACTTTGGGACATCACAAGTCGGCATATCCTCTGAAATGAGTTTAACTTCTTCTTTTTATGCTTTTACCATGTACATACTGTTATTCATATTCCTAAACACTTTTTCATAACCTATCAATTTTCCAAATATCAAGAGAGCTAAGATCTGCAGCTTAATAGTTTGAAATAAGTTTACTTAACTATCAAATTCTTTTCAAATGGATATTTTAACAACTCTATGTATTAGTTTTTGTTGTTATGTCTTGAAGCTTTGTCAGTACAGTTTTACTTCAAGTGCAAGTTTGAGAACTATGATTTCCCTGGTAGCCTTAGAAGAAAGGGAGAGAAGTTATATGAGATGGATAAGTTAGATGCGTGAGTGGGAATAGTAAATAATAACAACAAGACCAAAATTATGCATTAATTTGGTCAAGTGCACCGATGCTTAAGCTAAGTTGGACCTCAATTCAGGTTCAGTTCATGAAATTATAAACAAAATAATTCACTACATGACTTCTTTTTTCAAAAATATCGCAAGTGCATAAGGAGAATATAAGGAAAATATTGATTGCTAAGCAGATAGTACAGAACCTTAGCAACTTCTGCAGGCAATGACATTGCTAGACATAAACTACCATGAAACAGAATAAAAAACTAGCGAAGAATAAAATGTGGGATTCCTCCCATTTTAATTGAATTCGGTTCTATTATAGATGCTCTAATTAGGAAAACTTCCTTTATTGACTCAGGTTATGCAAAGGGGGTGAACTTCTGGATAGAATACTTTCAAGGTTTTTATTTACTTAACCTGATCCAAGGAGTGCACTGTTTTGAATTTTTGAAACTTTATAGTACTTAAATACAGTTTGCTTCCCCGCTGCACGGTCACTATATCAGTGTGGAGATAATGACTTCTAAGTAACTGAATATTGACAATTCCAAGGGTGAAATCGAAAATTTGTCATTGAATTACTCCTAAAACTTGATCTCTAAAAACATTCTCAGCCAACCTATTTAAATTTGAATATAATAATAGCAATGAATGAAGTTTGCTTAATATGCGAATAAATTACTACATATTTATTTACAGGGGAGGTAAATACTCCGAAGGGGATGCAAAGGCTGTCATGATCAAATTTTAAGTGTCGTATCTTTCTGTCTTTTTCAAGGTGTCGTTCATCGAGATCTCAAGCTAGAGGTGATTAACAACCACAAAGGTATCAAATAAGCTCTTCAAATTATTCTTACATTGTTTCTTTTTTTGTACAGAACTTTCTTTTCACTTCCAAGGACAATAATTCTACCTTGAAAGCAATAGATTTTGGCTTATCGGATTTTGTGAAGCCAGGTTAGTGTTGCCTAACTTTTCATATAGGTGATTTTCCTAAATGCATGTCTAGTTTTGCTAAAATGACGTGTAACTTCTAACATTTCTGCTTTATTACCTCAATAAAAATTTATGAATATTTGTTAATCCTAATAAAATTGGATACAGAGTACTTATTGAAAAATATTCGTTACAACAATTTGTAATTTAGAGACAATCCAATTTATAGTTAAGAGTCTTAAGATGCCTCTTAAAGTCCACGAGAACCAATGGTTCATCTATTTTTTATCCAATGCATATGAAAAGCTAAATGACATTGTTGGAGGTACATACTCTGTTGCTCCTGAAATTCTTCATAGGTCATATGGCACTGAAGCAGACGTGGAATATTGGTTTGATTGCATACACACTTCTTTCTGGTAGTCGACCTTTTTGGGCTCGTACAGAGTCAGGTATATTTAGAGCAATTCTGAAAGCAGAGCCAAGTTTTGAGGAAGATCCTTGGCCTTCATTGTCTTCTGATGCTAAAGACTTCACTAAAAGGCTACTTGACAAAGATTATCGAAAAAGAATGACTACTTCACAAGCCCTCTGTAAGATTTAAACTGAGCTTCCGAACATTATCCAAAATGTTTATAGATGCATAGAAGTTATGAATGGAGCTCTGATTGTCCACTGCTCTAGTATGCCTCAAAATAAATTTTACTTACTCATTTTATTTAACCTATCTTTCGTATTAATATTTCTTTTTATTGGACATAAAAAATGTTTCTCGAAAATAACCGTTTTAACTAGATACGTTGTTTATAAATAGTATACTACCTTTCATCATGTAACTTAATCAATTAGTGATGCATACCAAAAGAGACCCAGCCCATTGTTCCAACATTACGTTACTTATGTTCCATTAGAGCGACCTATTATGAGGTTGAGTCTTAAATTGAATGCATCAGTGAACTGATAGCCTTAGTGAAACCGAGTCCATACCTTAGTCCATATTTCCCGGTATCCTGATAGCCTTAGTGAAACCGAGTCAATTGGCCATTCGTCTTAGTCGGTAGATGCCACCTCAGTGGAAAAGGCCTCTTCCCATGCAGCCTGATAGCATGCACAATCAAGTTCAAGCAGATTTAATTTACAATAAAATTTCAGTTCATGACATACTTATCTGTTGCGTTTTTTAGTGTGTATAAAACTAACATTTGTTGTATACATCTAAAATGAGCTATTCAACTCAATTGCAGGCACTACTATTGCAAATCGATGGAAATCTTGAAACAGCAATGGAAATCTGAAGACATTGATGGAAATCTTGAAACAGCAGTGAGTTTCAGGATGATTTACCCAATTCAGGCAATAAAAGCTGTGAAAGTTTCCAATAAGTCTCATTGTTCAGGTACTGATGAAAACTTCTTAAAAACCATCAACAACTTATGTTTTCAGTATAATTATTCAATTTTTGATACATGATACATGAAAATTAGTTTCGATTGATTTTTAGAGTAAGTCATCTTTTTATTATTTTCCTTGTTACCAATCTTAATGCGGTTGCTTCCTTTGAGCTATGAAATTATTATTAGGTGATTTTTTGTGCCACGGTATAAGTTTGTTATTGCATATTCTAGTTTATTAGAATATAACATTCAAAAATCTGCTTAACTTTGGGATGCTAGATAAAAATAAATACAATTTTTATTTTTTTTCAGACACAGCCATCCGAAATTAGAGTAAATGTAATTTAAATCTCAGCAAATATATGAACACCATGTAGTTAAGTTTAATATACAACTAAAACATAGTATATCGATTCCTATCAAGATTATAGTATTAAATGTACAATGCTTATACCACTTGAAATTGAATATGTCAAAGAAAATGATTTTGAAGTAAATAAAAGATTTGTTAAGGCAATCACCGAACTAATGCTCAACTTACAAGTTGTGCAATGGAGCAGTTATTGACAAATTCGTTTATTGTTGTTGTCTTAATAACAAAACCAAAGAATAATGTAGCATGTTTTGCATATACTCATTTGTAGTTGGTAACAGTTAGATAAATTGTTGTTATGCATATTAATCATGTGGTTTAAACATTTTCTTAATACAGGAACTGAAATGGAAGAGTTGACTCTCCTAAAGAATTCTTCTAGTAACTTTGGATTGTCGAACCAACAACTCCAATTTGGATCAAACGTGTACCTATTGTGCACAGGTTAACACTATCTCATTGTGATAATATGTTTGTTTTGAAATGCAATCCTGCGTGTACCTATTGTGCGGTCAATGGAACCCCAAACAGAAGAGCACCCTAATTGCTCCCTATTTCCACACCAAGTTTCTATTTTCATTATTTAAATAGAAACTTGGGTGGAAATCAAAAGGCAATTGAGGTGCTTCACTGTTTGTGATGTCATTGATGGTTGCTGCATATATAAATGGTTTTAGGTCACTACATATATAATGGTTACTGCATATATAATTTAATTTGAACACGTACATAATACATTTTTTAAAATTCAACCGATTTCTTCATTAATAACTGAAATGTATTTGAAACAAATGCATTGATGGTTTTTTTTTTTAAACTTTACTTATTTCTTGCACCATAGGGATGATTTCTTACCAAATAAACATCAATATTGTGTTAATATAGTCAGTATTTGACCCGGTTTTGAGTTTTGAGTTAATATAGTCACTATTTGGTTGTAAGATAATTAGTTGTTTAGCTCTTCTTTAATGGTTGAGCCCGAATGTATTAGTTGGAAACAAACAATGACCATGAGAAGACCAAACTATGTTTTTATGCGCTTTAATTGTAACGATCAGTGCCAGTTTTTTTATGGAAATTTTTGCTAGAATAATAAGCTATGATGAAAAATTATCAAGCATACATTATGTATGCTTGCTTCCAGGCTACAAATTATTTTACCATATATGACAAAATCATCTTTTTAGCTTGTCCAAGTTTGGTTGCTTACATCGACATGGTGAGGTTATAGTCTTATGTATAGATGTTATTGTGACAAGATATGAATGATTTGTTGATATATATGTATAAGCCCTTAGGGTTGGTAATACAGAAAATAAAACATATCCTTCCACTGTTTTGTTTTTCTCAGCCCTATACTTCTTTAGAAATTTCAGTTTCGACGTTGGCCATTAGAAGCAAAATGGAGATGTTATTTGTACTTCCAGTTTTTCTAAGACCTAATTTTAAGGGGGTTCATTTTATAGTGGGGTTATAGAAACTTGAAACTTGATTATTCCTGCCTGAATTATCAGTCATTTTTATGAGACTAAACATTGATTTTTGTCCTTAGGGATGTCAAGTGATTAATTATACATTTATGTATTTGCACAAGTATATTCTACATTTGTGGTGCATCCAATTTAGACTTAAGGAAAATTATAAATAATTTAAAAATCAATAATATCATATACGTTGGTATTTGATGTCAAAATTTGCACAAATATATTAATATTATGACCTTCAGATTGAACAGCCGTATCATTTTATTTCACTTCTTGGGTCCACGCATTGGTTCAAAATTATTATAAATCTTTATAACATAGATAAGTCCACTTTACATTATTTCATAATTTACAAGATGTGTAGTTAGATTTTGAAATTTTCTGCATTTGTGGTACCAACTTTCAAGCGGAAAGTATACATTGACTTGTACATTTAACTTGGCAAACTTATGTATGTTTAGTTTCATGTCTGATTTAAACCCTTGTTCCTCTTTATTTATTTTTAATGATAGTATCTTAGCCCATTTATTCAAAGGCATCGTGCACCAAATTTCTTGATTAATGTCGAAGTCAAATAAGTTTGGAACATAAATTAGAGCGTGTAGTTAATGTATGTGACGGTTATATGCTTAGTGCACTTCTATAATTTAGTTTCCTTAAAATTTATTACAAGCATCCACTAACTGTTTATTTCATTCGCACTGTTATTTCAGTTTACAGCTGTAACGTTACAACTATGATATTTCATAGCCTAATATATTTGAAACTATAATCACCACTATAATTACGTGAACATGTATTGGTAGGTATCAAATATGAAGATAACTTATGTACTTTGCCCATTTCATATATTATGACTGTAATATCTTGCCCATTTCATATTGTATGACTATAATATGTTAATTTTATTTATAATTATAGGTTTGCACAAAGAGCTAAGGTCACTAAAAACAAAGCAGTTATTAATGAAGTAGTACAAGATGATGTTGATGTCTTGAGAACATAATTTTCTGAGCTCAAGGTAAATATACATTTTCTTCCTCATTATTCTGTCTATAACATATGCATTGGGCAGCCATAACTAAGTATTTTGTTTATGGGATCAAATTCTTGGATTGAAGTCTATTGGGAAAACTCAAGCCAATAATGGAACCAATTGAACTTGTTGCATTTCAGTTCTATAACACTATACCTATGGTGGTAATCTTCAGTAACCATCCATACCCTGCCGTGCTTTGTGTCTGAACTCAGAATTGCATTTTTCACCGTAACACGCAGGGACAACACTATTGTAGTACCGTAAATGTTTCTCCATCCATGTCTAATTCATACCATGCCGTGTCTATTTGCAAAATATACTGTTTCATTCATACTTACTACATGTCTCACAAATTGATTCTAGTCATCAGGTACAAGTAACGAGAAAGAACTATTGGAGACAAAACCTCTGTGTGATTTCTTAGATAAAAGATCAGATATCTGTGAAATCAATGGTGATGTCAGAACTGCATTACACGGTATAAGAAAGATAAAGTTGGTATTCTAGCTGATGCCAAGTTTGTGTTGTGAAACCATTGGACATTTAACACCAATTTTGAAATAGAAATCAATGTTGTAAATGAAGGTGAAAATTTGTAAACCAAAGCAGAATTTGTAAATGATAATGAAATAATCTTCTTTTTTTTACTTTTTGTGTATGTTTTTTCTTTTATATATGTATAAAGATTATCGATAATATATATATATATATATATATAGTCTATTTGAATACTGTAATAATGGTTTCTGAGTGATTAGTTTGCATCGGTTGTTATGAAAAACCGATGCAATAGAGGGATTAGTTTGCATCGGTTTTCAACAACAACCGATACAACAAGGTCCTTTGTTTCATCGGTTTTCATTACAATCGATGCAACATGGGGGCTGTGTTCAAGCAACCAACCATGATATTTTGCATCAGTTGTTAGTAACAACCGATGCAAAAAGGACCTTTTTGCATCGGTTTTAGAACTGATGCAAAAGTGTTAAGCCTGTTGCATTGGTTGTTGAACTGATGCAAAAGGGGGTAAACAACCGATGCAAATGGCATGTTTTGTTGTAGTGATGACAGCAAATAGGCTATGCTTAAATAAACAAAAACACAAATTACATCTTCATCTACATTTGATTAGGGTAATGAAGTGAATTTTAAAATCAAAATTTGATGGTCTATATTTCTAATCAATAATTAATAGATCATGCTTAGAATAGATTTTATTTTCAAGTTCATTGTCATTTTCATGAGAGTTAAGAAGGGGTTTAATGGTGTGTTATAGTTTGATGGTTTATAATGGGCTAATTAATAGCACAAATATTCCATACTTATGATAAATACATCAATTAAATTCACTAATGACCAAGAAAGAGAGATTATAATTTAATGTCGTGTTGATTTATGTGATCTTGAGAAGGACATTGCCTCTAAATTGCCTTTAAACTCTTATATTTTTATCCATTTTCTTTTGCTAGTTATTTACATTTTTCTAGCTTAAAAACATCTCAAAATCTTGGTTTAATTTGATTGAATAGAATTTTAAATCCAAACAATTCCCTACGGATCAACCGGTACTCGCCACGTACTAACATTGTATGTCGTACGCTTGCGGTAGTTTTTTATTTAAATTTGGTTGGCAATTTTTTTAAACCGATAGAGA
This sequence comes from Allium cepa, assembly GCA_030765085.1. Lineage (NCBI taxonomy): Eukaryota > Viridiplantae > Streptophyta > Magnoliopsida > Asparagales > Amaryllidaceae > Allium > Allium cepa. Next base: position 452,365,075 of record CM060928.1, read on the forward strand.
TTTAGCCATCAAAAACTTGCTCATATTGTGGCGTAGTATGTCTTTTCATTTTCAGCATAGTACAACCCTACCCCTTACTCGTATGGTGGAGTAGTTCCTTCCTATATCTTTCGGCTTTCGACCTTCTACGTTATTACTTGTACTATAGCATAGGTTCTTCATGCCACTCATATTGCTGTGCAGTTCTCCAAAGTACCCTTCAATTTTTGGCTTCTACCAATATTTCATCTTTTAGTACAGTATTATTATATGCAATAAATGTTAATTGTTTTGAAAGTCAATAGGCTCGTATAGACCATTCACTACCTTCGGCCCTAGGTTTTAGTTTAATTTTTTATTGTTAGTCCTCCACCATAGCTCTGCAATAGACAGTCCGACACGCCTGTTCTTACCTTTACATGTGTCATCTTTCGGAATGTTCAAATTCCACTTTTAGTCAGTGATAGCATCCTTTATTTATCTTTCCAACATTGATATAAGATCTTGTCCCCTAATCGTTTAACAATAATTTCAACATGTTTATGTACATCATATGTTCGGTACTTTACACCACTGACTTCGTTCTTCATATTATAACTTGGTAATGATGAATATATAAATTCAGATAAATTTGTAATAATTAACTTAACACATTTTAGTTATATATCTTCTTTTTAAGTCATTTTCTCTTATTTATTTACTGGGTATTCTCCTTCAAAACTTCCTAATTATTTCCACAAGGGAAAATTTTCTATTTTAAACCCCATTTCTAAAATTTATGATTAAAACATTATATTAAATTTTTATAGTATTTCGAAATCATTGGAGCAAGAAAATACATCTAAACATTCCATGTTTAACAATTTTTCCTAACACATTCACTAAAACATTGTTTATCTTATTTAAACACTAACTCATATGAACAATACCATGTAAATCAACATCAAATTCAAACAAAATGAAAGGGTATATGGATTTAGTATTGCTTGCATAGATCTTTGAATGATCTTGTTTTAATCTTCTTAATTCCTTTAGCTTGCTTTTCTTTCTTTCTTTCTTCTTGTTCTTATTTACTCTTTTTAGGCCACCATCATTAATGTATTTCTCAAGATTTTTTTATATGTTTAAGTAGAATGAAATGAAAAAAAAATGAAGAAAGAGTGTATTTTTTTTATCGTCACATAATAATTTGGGTCATGGCTCTCCTAAGCATTCCTCATTTATTCATTCCCCTTTGTCTTATTTTATTTATCATATATAGCCGGCCTCATATGGTAAGCAAGTGTACATCCAAATGCTTTACGTATTCCTTATTTGTTTCTATGACTACCCACTTAATTGCTCATTCCAAGCATTAATTCTTAGATTAATTATTTATAAATTACAAAGTACTACATGCTTCCCCTTTAACGGAATTTCGCCTTCGAAATTAAGTACGGTAGTGATTGCCAGTCCATGCCAACCTTAGCATTCTCGCATGAGTTCTCTTCTTATATATGATAACAAAATATATTGATGCATGTAACAATACATAAAATAATCAACCATAATACTCACATATATGATTTACAATAATAAACTGATAACATATTTGTTAAGCCGAAACAACCATCTCCGGATAAGTCCTCTTGGTCTTATCCTCTGTTTCCCATGAATAATCATCTTGATCTCCACTCCAATAGGCAAGTATTAACTTCATGTATTTATTTCGAGGCTTCTTCACTTCTCATTCTACTATCTAAACTAGTTTCTTCACATAGATCATGTACAGTTCTTTGTGTTAGTCTTTGAGAAGGAGGTTTTGATGACAACAACCTTAGAACTTATTATAAAATATAAGTACGAACGTTATAGAAAAAGATTTATATGTATATACAGGATGTAAACATGCAGGTACCAACAATGAAGAGTGCATAGCATAGAGATACAAGATTGATAAATTGAAAGATCGAAGATATCAAGATTGAAGACTCATGAGTATCAAGATATCAAGAGTTCAAGATTTCAAAGTACAAGATAAGTATTTAGTCCAGAATTATGTTAAAACTTCTTGAAAGCACTTACATCTTTATTCGAAATTTATTCGTGAAATGGAATCCACTTTGAGCCTATTAAAGGGATGGAACCCTAGTGGGATGGAACCCACGATAATATCTAGTGGAACATATAGTGGTCCTATTTTGATATCCACTAATTTTATAAAAATGAGTTTCAAAAATATATCTCTTGTTTTAAAAAATGTTTTCAAAACTTTCTTTTCAAAAAGAAATCTCTCTTGGTTTTAAAATATCTTAGTCTTAAAATTATCTTTATCATTTTTAATATTTTTGATTCAAATTTTTTTCTTGATTTTAAACTATCTCTTGTTTCAATATTTATCTTTTAAATATTTACATACTCAGATTTTAAATCACTTTATAAAATAAGATTATATATTAAAAAAAATACTTTTTAACTCTTTTATATGTTTAAGCTATATTGAAGTATGTTTATAAAAGTTGAAATTGTTTTGAAATTATAGAAACCAATTTTAATAAGAAAATCAAAGTCACCATTTTTTTCCTAGAGCATGTCGTACTCCTACCCCCAATGTCGACATGGTGCCCGTTAATTTTCAAATTTCAATTTTTCAATAGAAGTGTCTATTCGTCGTATCCTTTCACGAATAGATATGGCTGTTGATCTCTATAAATACCAGAAAGTTCTTAACGAAGTTTTACCATATTTTCATTCATTTTCTCTCCACTTCATCTTCCACATTTATTCTAAAGAATCCCAAACCATACTCCACCGAAATACCAAGTGAATCGAACTTGATTGTCTCTTGTTTGATTCTCTGCCACTCTCTCCATAAGATCTCAGTGCTATTCAGAGTTATAAAATTATTTGTAAATCAAACAGTTGAGTAGAAGGTGCGGTTGAGCCTTGAAATCAATTGGGTGTGATTGTTGCCGTAGAAATCAGTTAGGTGATCTTATGCCTGGTAAATCAAGAGAGTTTGCCCTGGATTTGAATACAGGTGGGTGTACCTCATGGCCTTGAAATCGAGGATGTAATCTAGAAGATTATTTTGAAAATACAACCGTACAATTGTGCAGGACTAGGGTAACTCCAAACCAATATCAAATCCTGTTATGTTCTTTCCTTTACTGCTTTTATTTATTATTTGCATCTGTGTCTGATTCTGTGATTATATTTGTGTCTGTGTATTGCATTTGTTGGTGATTAAATTACTTAAGTTTCAAAAAGATTGAGCAAATCCACAAAACACTATTCACCCCCCTCTAGTGTTATTCTAGCCTTAAGATCTGTAATCCGCATTTCTAACATTTGGTATCAGAGCAAGGTTTTCAAAGTTTTCATAATCTGAATTTTGAAAAGTTTTTTAAATGGCTACCGACACTGGTTCCGTTAACACTATCACTACTTCATTTGTAGAGGTCGGTCTACTACCAGACCACCACCTTTTAATGGCAGTAACTATGCATATTGGGGATGTAGAATTAAAATATATTTACAGCCAATAAGATCAGATACTTGGAATATCACACAAACCGAATATTCTGAACCCACAACTAATTTTGCACAGTGGACTGCTGAGCAAAGACTATTGCACAAAATAATTCCAAAGCCACGGATATTTTATTTTGTTCACTCGATAGGAATGAATTTAATAGAGTATCTGTTTGTCAGTCTGCATACGATATCTGGCAAACTTTGCAAGTTACTCATGAAGGAACAAACAAAGTCAAACAGGCCAAAATATCCATAATCACGAATCAGTTTCAATTATTCAAAATGAATTTAAAAGAGTCCATCTTAGATATGTAAAATAGATTTCAGGATATTGTGCATTCTTTTATATCATTAGGAGAAAGTTTCTCCGAAGAAGATCAAGTCAGAAAAATTCTAAATTCTCTTACTCCGGAATGAGATCAGAAAACTCCTGCAATCGAAGAAGCAAATGATATCAGTACTTTAAAAATTGAAGAATTGATAGGAAATCTAATGTCATTTGTAGTTCAAATGTAAGGGAGAAGAGCTAGCAAGGCATTCGAAAAGAAGTCAATTGCATTCAATGTATTAACAGATGAATCAACATCGGGTAGTGATGGTGATGAAGAAATAGCCTTCATGACAAGGAATTTACGAAATTTTCTAAAATACGGAAAGATGAACAACCTCAAAAAGAATGATCATGGGAATTCTGGAAATCATGATGTAGTACCAAATCACGTCAAATGTTTCAACTGTGTTGAACTAGGTCATCTCAGAAGAGACTGTCCGCATCCAGATAAGCAACAGTTTCCTGCAAGCAATGATTGTACAAAGAAAAGGAAAAGAGCATGCACCGCTAACTCTAGATGATTCAGAATCAGATTCATCCTCAAGCGATGATGATAAGAAGATAGAAAATTCATATATGTGTTTTACGGCTATTCATGATTCTGATGATCACAGGGATACAAATCTAGAAAAAGGTACACGTTTACAATATTTTGGTTGAAATTTTTGTTTAAAATTGATTGATTATTTGATTGCTCTTGAAATAATGTGTTGCTTGAATTTTTAAAATTTATTATTATTATATTTTATTTTTAAAATATTATAAATTTTTATGTTTGAAAAGAGTATTATTATATATAATATTCACTTCAAAAAATATATAGACATTAAAAATAATAATAATATATATAGATATTAAAGTATTTAAGAATAGATAGGTCACATGAATTCTTTAACCCATGTCGACATGGTCCTACCCATGATGTCGACATGCCTATCAGAAAGTTGAAATTCAAATTTGAATTCAAATCTTTGAACTTCCCAACACCTTTTCACCAACTCAAGTGTCCTGAAAAAGTACCTCTTGACCAGACAACATGCCTATTGAATATCTATTTCTCTCCTTTATCCTATCATATCTTTTCACTTTCATTTTCAAAACACAAACTCTCTTTTACTCTTTAAAACCCTCTACTCTCTTCAAAAATGGCTTCTTCAAGCACTCCATCAGTAATAAGATTGTCAAAAACCATTAACTAGTATCTCTATAATAATCCGGAAGCAATCAAGGCTTATATAAGCTATGCTAATTACAGAAAAGTTCATACGGGAAAGCTTGCTATCTTTCGCAATTTCTCCACATATGAAATCAATATTCTTCTTGAAGAGAACCATATTCTTAGTCTTTTTGATAATTCTGAAAATGATTTTGTTTGCTATCTGAATCTTGTTAAAATGTTTTAAGCAAATTTGAATCGGGGTTTTCATGAAGGAAATGAAAATGAAATTTGGAGTAGTGTTAAAGGCACTAAAATTGTTTTAAATTATGAAATTTTGGGCAACATTCTCAATTGCAAGAATTCAGGAATGGATCTTTCTACTTTTAATATTAATGAACATGATCGTGAGACATTTCATCACATTTTCGAAGAAGATGACAACTTTGAATTTAAAAATTGTAACTTTCATCCGAAAGCATGTATTGTTAATCTTCTTTTGCAACATACTATCCCTCCTAGATCGAGAAATTTCAATAACCCGACTTTGAAAGTTTGTAAAGCTCTTTTTTCTATTTTTGGTCATTATTACTTTAATTGGGCGCAAGTGATTATGAATGAACTTCATCCTAAGAATTTGAAAATAGGTGAGAATACTTTGTATCATGGAATCTATCTCACTCGGATTTTTAATTATTTTGGCTTTGATTATAAACGGGAAGAATTTGTTTCAAGAAAAGTGTTTAATTATGCCAATATTTCTCTTATGAAATTCCTTTTATATTTCAACAATACGAATCTCTTGTCGAAAAGGATGAAAGGTTGGCATATGAAGAGATGGAAGAAGAAACTGAGGAAGAAGAAGAAGAAGGGGAGAAAATGGAAATTGAAAATGAGAATGAAGACACCTCCTTGGAAAGTATTGGATATCATAACAATTCTATCAACAAAACTCTCCTCAAAAATCAAAAGATCATAGTGGAAAATCAACGGATTCTCAAAAGATCCGTTAGTAAGAAATTGGATAAAATGGCCACTAATATGAACAAGTTCTTTGTTAAAGTTGGTCGGAAACTTGGTCTATCATCATCATCCTCATCCTCTAGCACATTCTAAAAACCAGGATGTGATGTACTAGTTTGTTTTGTATGAACTTGTATTGTTTTTTATCATATTATGCAGTATCTTATGTATTAACTCATCTATCTATGAATTTTTATCTATCGTATGTCTTTCTATCTTATCGTACCTCTGGAATGAATGATAGTATAATATATAAGTATATATATATATACATACTTATGCATAAAACAAAGAAGATACATAAATCAACACACCCATGTCGACGTACCTCAATACCCTATGTCGACATATAACTGTCTGATTTAGTTATTTTTTAAATTTTGAATTTAAAATAATTAACTTTGTCTATTCATTTTAAACGAATTCCTACCTATTTAAACACATGTTTCTTCCAAAAATTTATAAACTCTTTATTTCTATTCATCTCTATTTGCATCTTTTAATTATTTATCAAAAATGGCATCCTCTTCTCAAACTCTAAGTGAAAATCTTAAAGAAACTCTCAAGTCATTCAAGAATATACTTACTTTTATTCTCCGCAATCAAAGGCACTTAGAACTTTGTCAAATGCAGATGATAAAAGAACAAGAGAAGCATTTCGATGCTCTCCGTTGGATGATTTCTGCCCTGAACAAAGATGATTTCAATGCAAATCCTAAAGGAACTTTAATTCAAGATAATGAAGATTGGTAAGATAATAATAAGGACCCTATTTTTGGAGAAGAAGGATGGGTTGAAGTTCCTAAAATGATTTGATCTCCTTATGGTTTGAATTGCTTGTTTTTGAATTGATTTGAATTGTTTGATTTGAATTGTTTGGTTTGATTTACTTTGATTAGAATTAATTTGGTTGAATGGAATGTATAAAATTATATAAAACATAATATATGGTTATTGGATTTAAACTATCATATTTGTTATGTTTTCATTAAGTAAATCATTCTATTATATATATACATATATTCCATCTTAATTTGTCACAAGTACTCCAGTATTAGATTACGGGGGAATTATATTAGTATAGGATTAGTTTTTGTTGATGACAAAGGGGGAGAATTATAGAATAGAGTAGTTAGAATAGTTAGGCTTAGATTAAGGGGGAGTTATTAGTTTTAGGGGGAGTTATTAGTTTTAGGGGGAATTATGGTATAGGTGAAGTATTTTTATAAACATAGGTTGTCATCATCAAAAGGGGGAAGATTGTTAGTCCTTGAGAAGGATAGTTTTGATGATAAGAACCTTAGGACTTATTATAAAATACAAATACTAACATTATAGAAAAAGATATATATGTATATACAGGATATAAACATGTAGGTACCAACAATGAAGATTGTACAGTATAGAGAAACGAGACTGATGAATTTAAAGATTGAAGATATCAAGATTGAAGACTCATGAGTATCAAGATATTAATAGTTCAATATTTCAAAGTACAAGATAAGTCTAGAGTTTAGAATTATGTTTAAAAAATTTTGAAAGCACTTACATCTTTATTCGAAATTTATTCGTGGAATGGAATCCACTTTGAGCCTGTTAAAGGGATGGAACCCTAGAGGGATGGAACCCATGACAATATCTAGTGGAACATATAGTGGTCCTATTTTGATATCCACTAATTTTATAGAAATGAGTTTCAAAAATGTATCGCTTGCTTTTAAAAAATGTTTTCAAAACTTTCTTTTCAAAAAGACATCTCTCTTTATTTTAAAATATTTTAGCCTCAAAATTATCTTTATCATTTCTAATATTTTTGATTTCAAAATTGTCCTTGATTTTAAACTATCTCTTGTTTTAATATTTAGCTTTTAAATATTTATATACTCAGATTTTAAATCACTTTATAGAATAAGACTATATATTAAAAAATTACTTTCTAACTCTTTTATAGGTTTAAACTATATTCAAGTATGTTTACAAAAGTTTAGAAATTGTTTTGAAAAATTATGGAAACCAATTTTAATAAGAAAATCAAAATCACTATCTTTGCCTAGAGCACGTCGACATACTCCTACCCCCCATGTCGACATGGTGCCCGTTAATTTTCAAATTTCAAATTTTCAGAAGAAGTGTTTATTCGTCGTATCCTTTCACGAATAAATATGGTTGTTGATCTCTATAAATACCAGTAAGTTTTAAATGAATTTTTACCATATTTTCATTCATTTTCTCTCCTCTTCGTCTTCCACATTTATTCTAAAGAATCCCAAACCATACTCTGTCGAAATACCAAGTGAATCGAACTTGATTATCTCTTGTTTGATTCTCTACCACTCGCTCCATAAGATCTCGGTGCTATTTAGAGTTATAGGATTATTTGTAAATCAAATTGTTGAGTAAAAGGTGCGGTTGAGCCTTGAAATCAATTGGGTGTGATTGTTTCCATGGAAATCAATTAGGTAATATTGTGGCCTGCTAAATCAAGAGAGTTTGCCTCGGACTTTAATGCAGGAGGATGTACCTCGTGGCCTTGAAATCGAGGGTGTAATCTGGGAGATTATTTTGAAAAGTAATCCGCACAATTATGCGGGTCTAGGGTAACTCCGAACTAGTATAAAATCCTGGTGTGTTCTTTCCTTTACTGCTTTTATTTATTATTTGCTTCTATGTTTGATTCTGTGATTATATATGTGCCTGTGTATTGCGTTTTTTGGTGATTAAATTACTTAAGTTTCAAAAAGATTAAGTAAATCCACAAAACACTATTCATCCCCCTCTAGTGTTATTCTAGCCTTAAGATCCGTAATCCGCATTTCTAACACTATGACCATGTCGTCCACAGCCCTCGGACTTACTACTATTTCCAAATCTCTAATACATTTCCTTAAGTATGATATATGGAACATGTTATGGATTCTGAGAAAAGATCTTGATTGCTTCACTCGGTATGCCACTTTTCCAACCTTTTATATAATCGAAATAGTCCTATATATCTAGATGCAACCTTCCCAGCCTTCTCAAAATGCACCATACCTCGCATCAGTGAAACATTTACAGGCACGCGATTGCCTTTTGTGAACTATAGTTCTTTTTTCCTTGGGTTGACGTAACTCTTTTTCCTAGACTACACTATCTTCATTCTAATCCATATCAACTCTCGTTCTCGATAGCGTCTTTCGCTACATCTGGCCCTAACACAAGCCCATCCCTCATCTCTATCCAACATACGAATGACTAACATGGTCTTCCTCGAATGGTCCATTCCAATATTGCTCTGGTTCCTATTGTATGAAAACTGTACCAAATGTACCTGATAAGTAAAACACGGGCTCTTAACAAGTCTTTAAGAACTCTATTTACCATCTTGGTCTTCCCATCGATATGCAAATGGTATGTAGCACTCGTGCGTAATTCTGATCCCAAAATGTTCTGCAAACTGCGCCAAAAATCATTGGCAAATAGTGGGTCTTGGTCACTGATAATAGTGCTTGATACTCCATATAGTCTCACTAATGAATCAATATATATCTTGGCTAACTTCGGTGCCATTCTTGTGGCCTTCGGTAAAATAAAAAGTGCACACTTATTAATCTATCAACTATGACCCATATACTTTCATTCCTCGCATTAGATTTTTATAATCCATTAACCAAATGCATAAAAATCGAGTCCCATTTCTAGACTAAAACCTCCAATGGTTACAAGAGGCTACTCGAATTTTGATGTTTTACCTTCACTTGTTGGCATGTGCAACATCTCCTCATATATTCAACCACATCCTTCTTTATTCCTTCCAAAAAAAAACTTCTCTTCATATCTCATTACATATTAGTACCACTATGGTGAATGGTGAAATTTGAATGATGACATTCTTCCAACACTTCCTTTCAAAGGCCTCTTATACTTGAAATATAAAACCTACAACTCTTCCGCAATCTGCTTCCCCCATCAATATTGAACCGCTTCAGTTCAACTCCCTCGATTTATGAACCTAGGCTTCTCACTCTATTGGCATAGATCTGGTCATATTTCTACCCTTAGGGAATCTTTTCTACCAATGTCGGTCGAACTTCTAAGCATGATAGCATTTTGACATGCTACATGGAACTGCGCAGAATCAAAACAACACATTACATGGCGACACTGTCTTTAAGATATTCCATTCTTTGATCACATCCAAAACACAACTATGTCTCTTTCAGCTTAAAGCATCAACTACCTTATTACCCTTATCCAAGGTGTACTCTATTCTAAAATTCTAAGGTGCTAAAAACTCTAACCACCTATGTCGCCTGTGACGCCCCACCTCTATGCCCACGCTAGCAAAGAGTATTAATAGATAATACCGTCTGCTAACACGGAGAATAAGGCTGGATAGGAGCAACCATCTACAGTCTTGCTTTAACTATCTATTAAATACGTCGATAATAATCACACCAAACCGATCGACATATCCAATGAATATTTAAAACAAAACCATGGGTGGCTGGAGGATCTATCAGAACAGAATATAACAACTCAAACGTAGGAAACATCACAGAACAGTAAACCATCATATACATATGTACCGATACATAGCAGAGTATACAAAATAATACATGTCAAGTGGTATAGCCAACCACAATATACAGACAAATCCAGAAGAATAAATATCAGAGTTTTAACATAATAGGACTACACAAAAGCTATGGCAAAAAGAAGCTAGCGAAGTAGTCCATGCTGAAGCAAAATAGGCTAAGTCCAAAGTACCTAACCTGAAACATCTTGATCTGACCCGAGTATAAAATACATGGGTCAGTCTAGCTAAACAAATCAGTTAGATAAACTGAACAACAATAAACCTGCAAGGTTACAAAGTATAACAAATATCTCTAAAAGAGGTATCACAATCATCAACAAAAGATGAATCATATAGAACAAGCCTCATATCATCGGCGACATAGATAAACAAAGGATACAATTATCCCAAATCAAGCCAAAAGGCAAATAACAAATACCCATAAGGTATACAAGTTCCACAAGGTAATCGCTATACTTTATGCGGCTCAAAATGACCAACATCGAAGGGCGATACCAAGGGAATATACATATCAATGAAACATCATAAAAATTGCTCGAGCTCAGTACTGTATAAATAAGGATCCATGAGCCCGAAGACTCCAAACCCAATATCACCCATGCGGCTCATAACGACCAACATCGGAAGCGATACTAAAGGGCAACCCAATATCACCCATGCGGCTCATAACGACCAACATCGGAAGCGATACTAAAGGGCAACAAACCCGAAGGCACAAACCCGAAGGTACAAACCCGAAGGCAACATACCCGAAGGCAACAAACCGTAGTGGTGAAGGTCCGGAGGCCCAGTACTGGACACCACTAACTGGCGGAATGTGTTATAACTCTCGAAAAGGAATCCAAAAAGTGGTAACGTGAGTCCCATAACCACTCGTTCGCAAAACGGTTTACTATTCGTTAGTTAATTTCACACTCAAAGCAGTACAAAGTTCACCTCATCTCATCGGTAAACCAGACACAAAGGTTAAAACAATCAACCGAATAGGTCGGGGACTAATCGGAAAGATAAACGCATGGATTCATGGTCCGTGTTTTACCTAACCATTTAATCTTCCTTCAACTTCGCTCGAAGTGCGAAATTGTGTGTGTGCATTATAAATAGAATTTATAATTTGGAGAAGGGAGCTTTTAATACGATTTAGAGAGATTATTTATAAAACCCGTGAATGAAGTCAAAAACAAGTCATCAAAGTCAAATATGCAATAACAACTAATTGGAATCAACACGAATCAAAAAAAGTTGGAAATTAACTCAAAATTAGCCAAAATAGACAGAACTGCGCATTTCAGACGTCTGAAATTACCTTCCAGACGTCTGAACCACTACCAGACGTCTGAATGGATTTCCAGACGTCTGGATTTTGTCTCTGCCTTTTTGCGTCTTCCAGGGACCAATTCTAGAGGTCTGAATTTTCAAACCAGACGTCTGAATTTGAAACCAAACGTCTGAAATTAGAGTTCAGACATCTGAAATCCCCCTGTAGGCAAAAATCAGCCAAGCCCATAAAGGCAAAAAATCCAAATGAATTGCAAACGAACGAAGATGGATGCTATGGGTTTATGCCATACGACAACCCAGCACCATTGGCTCTTTTATACACCTCCAAAAACATGATTAAAACATCAAAGTTATGATTTTTAGAACTTTTGACTTCAAAACACCAAAAATTGCAATGTTCACAAAACCAATCCAAATCAAAAGCAATTTCATATGAATAATTATTAGAAATTCATACCTAACAACCACAGATACTTATAGTCATAGATGTGAGATAAAAATCTCACCTTTTTGCCCATAAACAAAGATGAGAGCACAAACACAAGAAGGAGGTTAACCACTCTTCACTTCAACTCTACAATCTTCAATCTAAGAACCAAAACATATATTTCCCAAATTAGAGCTTAGGAATTTCTGAAATTGAAGAGGAGAAGAGATGGAGAAGATGAAGAGGAGGCTTACCTATCCTTCTCTTTGAATTTCAAGCAAGAATTTGAAGTTTGCAAATGGAACTAGGGCTTGGAGTTTCTAATTCTTCTTTCTTTCCCTCATTTTTAGTTTTCTTAAGCTAAAGGAATGAAATGAGGATGAATGGATGAAGAGTTAGTGAGCTAGAGGGTTAAGAGGAGATTGGGGCTGAACCCAAACTCAAGCCCAAGTAGAAAACGGGGCAAAATTTCACAAACTCCAAACATATCAAAGATTATACTCAAAAAGATCGCAAACGCCATTTTGGACTCAATGGAAGTGGTTTCGAGCTCCAATTCGGCCGTTTGCAAAAAGTAGCTTTTCGGACCTAAATCCGACTAACGACGCTATATTTAAATTAAACATTTAAATATAAAATCGTTAAATATGCGGGTTGTTACATCGCCTCTTCTTCAACTACTTCTGAGAGAACAAATATCTCCAGGACTTGGGGATAGTAAATAGCTTGAGCCTTTATCTTAGGAATAATTCCTACAAATCTTCAATGCAAAGACAATAACCGCCAGCTCTAGGTCATGAGTAGGGTATCGAACATCATGTGATTGCAGCTATATAGATTCATAGGCTATTACTTTGCCTTCTTCATCAACACTGCTCAAATCCCCAAACCTAAAACATCTATTATACGATCATATCATCATTTCCCTCAAGTATCACTAAATTGATGCATTCATCAATCAAAGCTTCAACTCTTGGAATGTTGCCTTAAGCTTCTTCGTCCGAATACACTTCTCATTCTTTCGAGTAATTTTCATCATCGGTACTATACAAGAGAAGTCATTAATGAACCTTCAATGGTACTTGCCAAACCTATGAAACCGCGCAAATTAACCATATTAGGTCCCTCTTACTCATTTACTGCGTCTACTTCTTAATGCCTTCTCGAAACCACATAGCCTAGGACATTCACTTCCCTTCTCGAAAAATATCGGTTCAAATTTTTTGCCTTTAACTTATGTTGTCTTGGTGTCTCCAACACAAGTTTTAAATGAATTACTTGCTCCTCCTCGTCATTCCACTATTTTAAGATGTCATCTGTAAACACATACTTATCCACCTGGTCTTGGAAAATTCTATTCATCAAGTCCATAAAGAACTCAGGTGCATTGGTTGGTCTGAAAGGCATTACTAACCATTTATACGACTCATGAGTCATCCTGAACGCAATCAATAAAATATTTTCCTCTATAACCCTCGGTTGATGGAACCCTAAGCTGAATCTAGTTGCGAGAACACTTTTGCTCCATTCAATTATTCAAACATTTGTCATCAATTCTCAGTAATGGATCTTTATACTTTATAGTTCTTTCATTTAGCTTCGATAGACAATGCACAACCATAAAGACCCATCAGACTTCTTCACAAATACTACCATAGCTTTCCAAGGTGAGCCACTCGACCTTATGAAGTTGTTGTCTTCTAACTCTACTAGTTGCTTCTTCAACTCCTCCATCTCTTTTGGTAGCATGCTACAAGAGGGTCAGCTGTGACATCCCCTATCTAGAAGCCCGAAGCTAAGTGCTACAGATGTTGCATTCATCCATAGAATTAACTTTCGGTGACAAAATACATTAATGTTAATCGTACCCATAATATCAAAAGCATATATGAAATAAAATCAACAAAGATTTAAAAACAACTTTTCAAATTACATTTCAAATCAGTATTTCATATTCAGATACATAATCGCAAACGATTCCCAGGTTTTGATCAAATACAATTATTACAAATTATGTCAAGAGTGACATATGAAGATGCCCATTTTGGATGATCAGAGTACAAAATAGACATATCAGTCTTAATACATCACAGCGGAAATAAAACTAAATAGCTCCTATATGGCTAGCTTTGCCTCTAGCATGTCTTCGAAAGCTTATTCGTCCAACCTACTAAACCGGAAAAAACCTTAACTCTCAATCTACTCAAATTAATTTTGAGCACGATAGAGTTTAAGGGGAAAAACATAAACTTCCAGTCGGGCATAAATCCTAGTGTGAAGTATACTATTTCATCTCAGTTTACAAATATTAACTGAGACCGCGCGGCTTAGCGGAACTGGTTTTCCCTTACTAATATCCCTTCTTAAAACATATCGTTTTGCAAATCAGAATCCTATAACCAAACTAATTAAAGCAATAATAGCAACATCATATATGCACATAAACCATGTAATAAATGGACTATCTGTTCGAAAAATACAGTTTTGTTTGGCTAACCACTAACCATTGGCTAAAACGGGCCAAGAAGACAAAATAAATAATCTAACTTCTGTTAGACGCATTTTTGGATGGTCTGTCCTTAACTTACCTCTTCTAAGGTCAACTGATCCTAATGCTTTTGCAGGCTCACCAATAACCAATCCTTTTATGTATATTCCTTTCCGTGTGTAACTTCATTTAAATCATACATGTAACTAAGCCCTACACACTGGAATTTTGGACTTATATTAGCTAGGGCTATATCTAAAGTATAGGTTGCAACTCTATACTATTCCCATCTGGTTGTCAAATATCTGAGTCACTTACTTAGGGTTAACTACCCCACCAAATTTCCCTTGAAAACATATCTTTTAAATTGATTTAACCCTTTAAATCATACTTAAACAAGAAAAATATACTCTTTTCTTTACTCAAACATTACTGCCATGATATACATACTTTACACAAAACAACGTTGATGAAAACCTACGAAATCCCTGTTTAAAACTTTAAACAGTCCCTTTCGAAACCATTGAAAGTACTCATTTCAAAATAAGGCAACTGCTTTACCTTAAAAGACTAAGCCGAACGACCAAAACATACATTTCGAAATGTTTTAGAATAAACCTTTTGAAATCATTGAAAATGTCCCTTCGAAAGATTTATAAAACCTTATACATCCCCTTTTCAAAACACTTCAAACTTACCTTTCGAAAGCATTGAAAACCTTCCATTTGACTACTCAAAGTAAAACTATCGAAAACATTGGGGAACCTCCTCTTCCAAACCTTCATTATGTACCTTTCGAAAGTATCAGAGTTCTTTACTTAAAACAAGCCTTTCGAAAGCATTGGATTCAAGTAAAAATTTATGGAACATGGCTTGTAAACCATTCGAAACCATTTCATTCGAAACCTTTAGGTATAGCTTTCAATATATCTAAGTGTCTTTAAAAAACTAGGGCAAAAGTATTGCTCTCAAAAGCATTATTCCTAATTAAAATAAGTGGATGATTTCGAAACCAACCCTTTCAAAAGCATGGAGAAGTGGCTTCAAAGTTTAAGGAAAAAGAACCCTTTCGAAGTTATTGATTCGAAAGGTTGAATGCGGAAGCAGGGGTTTCAACCCCTTCGAATGCTTACTTTAAAAACAAAAGACGACGACATGTTTTGAGAGCCCTTTTCTAAAACAAAGGCGAGTTTGACTAAGTCGAAAGCTATTTCCTTCGAAAGCCTCATTTTGTAACCAAAATAGTCCGAGTTTACAAAGACAACTTCTACCCCTTCGAAAGCATGTTTCGATACTATACCATCCACCTATCTCCAATCCACTACATATCAAGGCATTGATACCATGTGTATTAGTTTTGACAGGTTGGAGGCGGTGGCTTAGGGTCGAAAGGTGGCTGTCGAAAGTGACGAAGCAATAATCCTTTACAAAATTGATTTTTAACTTTTAAAAGTAATATCTTTCCAGCTAACTTGCCTTATTTGTCAACATATAATTGGTTGCCAATTTTTTTTAAAATCTTTTCTAAAGGTTCTACCGAATTCAGTAATTAACAATTTAAAATATTTAGTAAATTGCCCATTCTCCTTTTACAAACATATAAAAGACTTAAGTCACTTACCTTAAATAATTTTATATCTTTAATAAAATACTAGGAAAATTCTCCAACAATTCCCATAAATCACTTTTAATATGTTTTCTAACATATATAAATTTCGAACCCAAAGCTAACATATAATAGCTGAAAATAATTTAAACTCAATTTAACTATTTACTTCACTAGAAAATTCATAATAAATCCATAACAACTTGGAAAACTATGAAACTTGAAACTCATCTCTTATTTCTGACCTTATATAAAAAATGCAAGCTATTTGGATGTCAATTAATAGGTTTTTAAAATCAAGTTTTATAATAAAATATATATGAAACAACAAAAATAATCAACAAGCATATATATCCATTTAACAAACAAACAAAACAACGAAATTTGGAAACAAGTATAAATTGGTTATACTGGATCTTAGATAAGATTACTAAATTATGGAATAGAAGAAAAATCGAGATTTGATTGGTTTTGAAATATAGCTTGGGTTATTTAGGAAATTGATTTATAGATGGAATTTAATTTAGAAATCGGTTTATAAATGGATTAAGTCATGTGAACCATTGTAAACTAGAGATGAGACTATGAGATTTATAAACATGTTTATAAATAAAAGTGAAATGATTATCATTTGATAAATTGAAGATCTAGATTCACGGCAAGAATTTATAGTGAGATGGGTAAATCAGTTTAAAAAGAAAGGATAGAATTTTCTTTTGGAAATGTGAAAAAGGGATTTAGGAAATTGGGGACATAAATTGATTAATGATAAATTGAGAGAGATTTATAATATTAGGTTGGTTATATGGGAGTTGAAAAATAATTTTTTATCGAGAAGTTGAATTTGTTTTAAAAGGAGGATTTCTAATTATTAAACTAGGTAATTTAAATATGTTTTAGCATAATAGTATTTAAGAAAGTTAGTTATTTAAATATTTTTAAATTGTCGAAATGAATTATAAGTTTTATAAACAAATCTTGCAAATCGATTAGAATTCTATTAATAAATCAGAATTAATTATTGTTTCAAAGTTATGTAATTATTTAAATTTTTTAAAAGTATATTATAAATAAGTTTTCGGAAAGTAATGTTATACTTTCATGGCGAAATCGGAGGCAAAGATTACCTGCAGTTAAGTTTGGATTTCTCTGGGATAGAGACGTAATCATTGAGCTATGAATCCATGGTTGATACCTCATGGTGCTTTCCATATTTATTTTAAAAGTTTTTTCAAATATTTTTGAAAGAAATGGTTTGTGTATATACTTATTTCGGTGAGATAAGTATATGCTTTTGAATAAAGAGATTTAATTAAGGAAACCCGCAACTTATAGAATTTGTTATAAACGAGTTAAGGAATTTACAATATAAATTGTGAAGGGTTTTGAGAAAGGAGAAATAAATGGAACTTTCATAAGTGTTGGGAAGTAAGGGGTTTAGAAAAGTATATTTTTAAATATTTTATAAGTGCTGAAATAAGAGATGGTTTGAAATATCCTGATATGGATATAAATATTTGAGTTGTCTCAAGTATTGAAACTTAGAAGGGATTTGAATATATATCTTATAAAGATATTTTGAAAATAAATTTTGGAAAGAAAATATATTATAATATGGACCTAGTGACAGCTTAAGGATGTTATATTGATAGCTAAATAACCAACTATAAAATATTTGGCCAATTTCGTTGATCGTTTCGAAGAGACCGAGATCAGATTTAATTATTTGAAAACTACTTCGATCTGATTTGAGCGTTACGAATGGACATCATGAAGGTGGTGAAGACGGTGATTCGGTTTGTCTACACCTAGGACAACCTGTATGGATGAATTCTATCAGAACATCGTGATTGAAGGATGATGAGCATTCTAAGTGAAATTGTTTTTGAATGGTAAACGTAGCCTCAAGCCTCATCAACCAGTATGACTGAAAATCAGGGTATATCCAGCAAGGCTAATTGGGTCATACCCAGTTAGGGTATGTTATTACCATTCTAGATACCATCGGATATATTATTAATTGTGGATACGGTGGTGCATGGAAAAAGAGCTCTCGATAAGGGTGGCAACACTCGAGGTGGTAACATATTCGGTTCTATCTAGGTTAGGGATATGGCCGGTCTTGTGCTGTAGGGGATCCCAGCGAGGTCCTCGGTACATTTTTCTAGACGTGTATCATGATAGGTGGTACTCCAATGCATATTCATTGTATGGAACCTATTCTCCAATAAGCGCCGTATGGTTTTGATTGTGCCCAACTATCCTGAAACGTGAGATGCAAGCATTTCGGCTATTTTCTATTTTACTTTCTATATACACTAAAATAAAATCAGATGATTTTGATATCAAATGTTTTGGTTATCATAAGGGAAAAACCCTTCGTGTTTATGTGTAACGTGGTCTTATGAGATACCTTTGTTTTTCAAAAGATTTTGATAACTTTAATAAACTTAAATTGAGTGTGTTTTCTCACGCTAGTTTTCCAGACTGACTCGGATGTTATTTTATTATAACGGTCAGGTCAGATCGAGTATTACAGATTCAGGTTAGGATGCTATGGAGATCAAGAAATGAGCTGGATGACAGAGACATATTCCACGTACTTGATTGTATTCCGCTATGTCTTATAGGCTGTATAGTGAGCACTAGTGAGGACAAGCTATTATAACTGTCCAAATTTGAGTTATTGATTTGTTGTACTCTAATGATGTAATATATAAATAATAATTGGAGTTTTTTTTTATAAAGATATGTTATTATCTATTATATACTATTCCGTTGCGAGTGTAAGACTCTGTGTTGTTGTTCCTACTTTCTTTTACCTCTTCTTTTTTCTTTTCCTCGAACTATCAGGTTTTCTGGCATTCGATTTCTCGGTATGCAATACAGTGGACGCACTGATGTTGATTTACAAGGGTCGAAAATCCCGTCTGTTACAAAATTAGGGTCATCACAGACTCCCCTCCTTAAATATTTTTTTCCTTGAAACTACGATAAGGTACTCATAAAAATCAACCATAAAGGTAAAACATACGATGAAACAAGTCAGGATATGTATCTCTAATCCTGATCTCAGTTTCCTAAGTATAGTCTCCCTTGTCGTCACTCCACTGGACTTGACTAATTTGACTAACTTGTTCCTTGGTCTCTTTTCATCCCTCGTGACTATAAGAACTGGCTTCCTAATTATAGTTATATCTGGTTCTACTACTAAATCATCTAACACAGACGGTGCAATAGTAGTTTCTGGATCTCGAATATACTTCCTTAGATGAGAAACATGAAAAACATTGTGGACTCCTATCAAACTTTTTGGTAACTTCACCCTATATGCAAGATTCCCAATCCTTTCTATAGTAGGAAATGGTCCAACAAATATTGGTGCCAATTTTCTTAAATTCTCGAATTCGATTACACCTTTCATCGGTGATACCTTGATGAAAACATGTTCTCCAACTGGGAACTCCAAGTCTTTCCGTCTCTTATCAACATAACTCTTCTGCCTCGACTGAGCTTCCTTCATTCTGGCTCGGATTAACTCAACCTTTTCTACGGCTTCCCTAACAAAATCCGGACCAAGAACTAACCTATACATAGGAGATTTGCACGGCCATCCATACAAAGCTTCAAACGGTACCACCCTTATAATAGCCTGATAACTGTTGCTATACGAAAACTCGAATAAATGTAGATGGTCTTCCTATGATCCTCCAGAGTCTAGCACACGTGCTCTTAACAAATCCTCTAAGACTTTGTTAACTCTTCCTGTTTGCCCATCTGTCTGCGGATGGTAAGCGGTACTCATCTTGAGTTTGGTACCTGAAGTCTCCTGTAGACTCTTCCAGAACTCGCTTGTAAATAAGGAATCTCTATCACTACTATACTACTAGGAATTCCATGAAGTCTAACTACATTCTTCATAAACAACTTAGCTAAAACATGTGTTATCTTGGTTGATTTAACTGGAATGAAATGGACACTCTTGGTCAACCTGTCCACTATAACCAATATACCTTCATTTCCTCTATTTGACATTAGCAACTTATCTATAAAGTCCATTGGGATAGAATCTCATTTCTATACTGGAATATCTAAAGGTGGAAGTAACCCACTTGGTTTCTAATGTTTGGCTTTTACCTGTTTATAGTTCAAACACTGTTCACCCATAAGTCTACATCTCTCTTCATACCTTTCCAGAAGAAAATCCTCTTCACGTCCTGATACATCTTAGATCCTCAAGGCGAACTGCTTGGTCTAATAAAAATTTTACCTTCCAAATCCACCAACTGCACCTTTAGTTCCCTCGTCACGGTATATGTCATTTTTCTAGGCGGTCTACTCGCTGATTCTGTTCCTGGTGCTAAATCTATATGAAACTCAGTAGCTCGTTTCAGTGGCAACCCTACTACGGGTTCAAAGACATCTGCAAATTCTCTAACAACTAAAACTCGATTCAACTCATCTTCTCCCTCCACAACACCTAATAAAGCATTAACCTCAAACTAGGGTTTTCTACGGAGTATACAATCGGATTACTATAGTTAGGATGCCTAAAATGATATTTTCTATCATGGAAAAATATTCTAGCCAAAATAATTCCGAACCCTACGAAATCAAACATAAGAAAACTGCAAATAAATGCATGACTTAACAATTCAAACTTTAGTTGTTCACACTTCTTCCCAAATGTCGTATATCCTCCTATCGGATTCTCAACTCTTAAGAAAGTAGCTAGGTATGAGGGTTCTAGGTTAAGCTTATCTACCAAACAATGAGATATAAAAGAATGTGATGCACCAGTATCAAATAGAACTCTAACTGATACACCATGAATCAAAAGCATACCTCCCAACACAGCTTTACCCTTTTCTTCTACTACTGGTCCCGAGGTAGCGGGCTCCAATGCAAACACTTTGCCTTTTCCATCCTTGGTTGTCACTTTGCACTGGTTCTTATAATGTCCAATTTGATCGCAGTTGAAATATCTCACTCCTTTCTTATCAGGAGCTTTCTTCCCTTGGCTTATCCAACACTCATTAGCATAGTGTCCCTTCTAATCACACTTATAATAAATAAATTCTACCTTTCCCTTCTTAGCAGCTCCACTCTTCTGAGCTCCTTTCTTATGGAAAAACTTTCTCTTCTGGTTCTGCCCTCCTTGAGCTTCCCTTGCCTTGTTTCCATCAAGTAAAGCAAGCATCTCTTTCTGTCTCAAAGCCATCTCAACAACTACATTGCACGGATCTCTAATATGTGATGATGTGGCCTTAGCGAGCTCAGGCCTTAATGTATGCATAAATTTCTCATTCCTTTTGATAACAGTATCAACCATAGCATATCCGTAGCTTGATAGCTCCTCAAATCTGGTTGCATACTCAAGTACCGTCATCTCTTCCTGCTCCAACTTAGAAAACTTCCTAGGCAGAGTATACTTAGCGATTTTCGATAAAAAACTTTCTTCAAACCACCTCCTGAACTCCGCCCAAGTCATTGTCTCCTTCCTGAATCCAACTGTAACACCATTTCACCAGTACAGTGTTGCTCCTATCAACTGCCTAGAAGCAAGTCTCCTTTTCTGCTCATCATTGAGCCCCAAAACGAAAAAATCCGCTCGTAATGAAGCAACTATTCTTCACTTTAGTTGTGTCTTCAATCCCATTGAACGGCTTTCCTCCCAACCTAGCATAATTTCTATTCAATACAGCATAGTTATTAACCACTATAGCTTCTTGATTTCCTTCTTTATCATTTCCTCCAACTAACCCTACAACGACTCCTGCCTGCATCATACTAACAAAAAACTGATACATTGCTCCCATATCAAATTGCGGCATTCCAGCACCCACATTAGCTGCTTGTGCCTGACTTGGATTCCTTCTAGTATTTGGTCTGGAATTTCCATTAGTTGTGGTGCTTCTTCCACCAATGTTAGGTCTTCGATTTATAGCATCCATATCTTACGTCCGTAAAATCTGCTTCGAGCCTTTGTAAGATACAGAAGAATAGCCTAAGAGAGATGGGAGAATAGAGATAAAGTGTATACTTATATATAACATATACAAGTACGTTACTATAGCGTTATCCCATACCCCAACCTTTTATCTAATTCCTTAGGATTATATTTTCAAAATCATTTCAACTTTGAAATTTCTTTTAATTTTTTCATAAACCTATGCTCTGATATCAAGTTGTAACACCCCTTATCTTGATGCCCGAAGCTAAGCCTACAGATGCTGCAGTTGTCCATAGTATTAACTTTCGGTGATAAAATACGGAATGGTATCCATAATATCAGAAGCACATGGATATGTAATAAAATCAATACAAATTTAAAATAACTTTTATGCATTTTAAATCAGTATTTCATTTTCATCTACATAATTCCAAATGATTCTCAGGTCCTGATCAAATATAATTATTACAAATTACGCCAAGAGCGACATATGAAGATGCCTTCTTGGATGATCAGAGTACTAAGTAGACATATCAGTCTTAATACATCATAGTGGAAATAAAAATAAATAGCTCCTATATAGCTAGCTTTGCCTCCTACACATCTTTGGAAGCTTCTTCGTCCAACCTATTAAACCTGAAAAATCCTTAACTCTCAATCTACTTAAATTAATTTTGAGCACCCAAGAGATTAAGGGAGAAAAAATAAACTTCGATACGGACATAAAGCCTGGTGTGGATAATACTATTTCAACTCGGTTTACTGATATTAAGTAAGACCATGCCACTTAGCGAAACGGATTTCCCTTCACTAATATCCATTTTTAAAACATATCTTTTTGCAAATCAGAATCTTGCTATCAAACAGATTAAAGCAATAATAGCAATATCATATATGCGCATAAACCAGGTAATAAATGGACTATCTGTCCAAACAACGCAGGTATTTTGGCTAACTACTAACCATTGGTTGACTCAGGCCTACCAGACAAAATAAATAATCTAATTTCTGTTAGACACACTTCTGGACGGTCTATCTTTGAGTTACCTCTCCCAGGGTCAACTGATCCTAATGGTTTTGCGGGCTCACCAATAACCTCTCCTTCTCTATATATTCCATTTTATGTGTAACTTCATTTAAATCTTATCTGTGACTAAGCCCTACATACTAAAATTTCAAGACTTATATTAGCTAGGGGCTATAGCTAAAGTATAGGACGCGACCCTATACCAGTCCCATCTTGTATTTAAATATCTGAGTCATTTACTTAGAATTAACTACCCCATCAAATTTCCCTTGGAAACATTTCTTTCAAATTGATTTAACCCTTTAAATCATACTTAAACAAGGAAAATATATACTTTTCTTTACTCAAACATTATTCCCATGATATACATACATTACAGAAAACAATGTTGATGAAAACCTTCAAAACCCTTGTTTAAAGTCCCTTTCGAAACCATTAAATCTACCTCTTTTAAAATAAGTCAACGCCTTTACATTGGATACTAGGCCGAAGGGCCAAAACATACCTTTCGAAACTTTTAAAATAGACCTTTCTAAATCATTGAAAGTGTCCCTTCGAAAGCATTATAAAACCTTAGACAGCCCCTTTCCAAAACATTTCAAACTTACCTTTCGAGAGCATTGGAAACCTTCCATTTAAATACTCAAAGTAAAACTTTTAAAAACATTGGGGAACCTCCCCTTCGAAACCTTCATTATATACTTTTTGAAAGTATCAGAGTTCTTTACTTAAAATAAGCCTTTCGAA
This sequence comes from Allium cepa, assembly GCA_030765085.1. NCBI lineage: Eukaryota > Viridiplantae > Streptophyta > Magnoliopsida > Asparagales > Amaryllidaceae > Allium > Allium cepa. The sequence goes on from CM060928.1 coordinate 452,389,188, forward strand.
AGCATTGGGTTTAGGTAAAAGTTTGTCAAACATAGCTTCTAGACCATTCAAAACCATTTCATTCGAAACCTTTGCATTTAGCACTCAATATATCTAAGGATTTTAAAAAAGACGAGGCGAAAGCATTGCTTTTGAAAGCATTATTATTAAGTAAAAGAAAGTGGATGGTTTTGAAACCAACCCTTTCGAAAGCATGGAGAAGCAGCTTCAAAGTTTTCAGGCAAAAGAACCCTTTCGAAGGCATTGATTCGAAAGGTTGAATGCGACAGTAGGGGTTTCGACCCCTTCGAATGCTTACTCTAAAAACAAAAGGCGACAGCCTCTTTCGAAAGCCCTTTTATAAACAAAGGTGTATTTGAATAAGTCGAAAGCTATTTCTTTCGAAAGCCTCATTTTGTAACCAAAATAGTTCTGAATTTGTAAAGACTACTTCTACCCCTTCGATAACATGTTTCAACACTATACCTCCCGCCTATCTCCAATCTACTATGTACCAAGGCATTAATACCATGTGTATTGGTTTCGACTAGGTTAGAGGCACAGGTATGGGGTCGAAAGGTGGCTGTCGAAAGTGGCGAAGCAAGAATCCTTTACAAAACTGATTTTTTAACTTTGTAAAGTAATATCTTTCCAACTAACTTGCCTTATTTGTCAACATATAATTGGTTGTCAATTTTTTTCAAAGTGTTTTCTAAAAGTATTTTCGAATTCAGTAATAAACAATTTAAAATATCCAGCAAATTTCCCTTTCCCTTTTACAAACATACAAAACACTTAAGTCCCATACCTTAAATAATTATATATTTTTAATAAAATACGTAGGTAAATTCTCCAAAAATTCCCATAAATCACTTCTATTATATTTTCTAACATATTTAAATTTCGGACCCAAAACTTGCATATAATAGCCGAAAATAATTTAAATCCAATTTAACTATTTTCTTTACTAGAAAATTCATAATAAATCCACAACAACTTGGAAAATTATGAAACTTGAAAATCATTTCTAAAATGATATTTCTGAGCTTATATCAAAAAAGCAAGCTATTTGGATGTTATTTAATAGGATTTTCTTGTCGAATCTTATCATAAAATCTATATGAAACAACAAAAATCATCAACAAGCATATATATCCATTTAACAAGCAAAACATGACATTTAACTTTGCAAAATATATTCGGATCTTAACTAGAAACCGAAGAAAAAAAAAGATTTAATCTATTATTCACCTTAGCTTGTTGTTAAGGAGTTTGAGATTTGCCCTTGAATTGATTTGATTAAGCTTCCTTCCTTAATTCTTGCTTATCTTCCCCTTATCTTCTTCTAATGGTGGCCGGCCAAGCTTAGGTTTAGTTTTGTTTTCAAATGTTGTAAACAAGAATGGAAAGAGAGTTTAGGGTATAAGAATATAACCTATTCATATTTTGCCCTTATCATATTCCTCTTACCTATTTCATTTTAGTTCCCTTTGGTTTATAGATTAATTAGGCACGGCTAACTTATGTTATTCAAATCTCAATCCCTTAACCATTTACAATATGTCATTTAATTTATCTAATTAAATGTCCTAAATAATGTTAGTCAAAATTTAGATCATTACATCAGCTAAATGGCTTGCTCCTGATATCAACTCTATACAAAAATATACCTCTCTTGGGGATAGCAACCCTAAGACTAGTTCAAACACATCAGAAAATGTTATCACCACACATACTGCATCGAGATCTTCCTCATGTGATGCTAAAGCAAACAAAATGACTTTACACCTATTTTTCAGCTCTTTTGTAACTACAAATTACTCTTTCATTTCGGCCTAGATAACCTAAGATTATTATCCTCTCGGCACGATATACTATAACACGGTAATGATTAAGCCAATCCATCCGTAAAATAACTCTAAAGCCTATGAAGTCAAACACGTAGAGATCATACGAAAAACTTACATTTCAAGTTAGTGCATCATAATCTGAGAGTGTCATATCCCGCTATCAAATTCACTATACATATGAAAGTGACTAAGTTGAAAATCTAACCCTAATCTATCAACCAAGTCTTTAGCTATAAAAGAATGTGCAGCTCTGGTATCAAACAATACTGTAACTGAAATATAAAAATTTAAAGTCATACCTTTTAAAAAAATTCCCTTGACTTTCCCTTCGGCACATGGTCCTTCCCTTGGTCCTTCTAAAGCATAAACTTACGCTTTAAGCTCCAGACAATCCCTCTACATACACCTTGACTTATCACACTTTATCCTTCCTAGATTCTTTGGTACTAGACACTTAGATGCAAAGTGTCCCTTCATCCCACAATTAAAACAAGCAAGCTCCGTAGTAGCAGTTTCTTCAGTTCTTCCTTTCGAGATAGCCTTCTTACCCTGGGTATATGAAGTAAACTTCTTTTTCTACACTGCCTTGGGCCTTGTCTCTACTCTTCGCTTTTCCTGATACATCATCATACATTCAGGCCCTATCCACGGCGAATTTAAAAGAAGATGCCAAGTATGCCATCACATTATGATCAAGATCCTAGTTCAAATTGCTTATGAAATTCTCATTCTTCTTTAGCGGGGTGTTAACGATAACCCCACCATACTTAGCCAAAGAGTTGAACTTCTGGATGTACCCTTCTACCATAAGGTCATCCTGCTTCAAGTCAATAAATTTATGCAATAGCACACTCTACTAAGACTCGGATATAAACCTGATCTCGAATCTCTCTTTGAATTATACCCATGTAATCTCCTCCTCATGGGTCTCGGCAGTCACTATCTCCTACCAATTTAAAGCATCTTCAAGCAACTATCTCGATACTAGCCTTCTCCTTTGTGCATCATTCAACTCCATTTCTCCAAGTATACGTTCACAAACCCTTAGCCAATTCCATATTTCAATCGCGGGTTCCTTTCTTGTGAACATCTTCCCTCCTAAGTTTTGGTATTATTGGTTCATCTTTGAGAAGTATTCTCTTACTATAGAAGGCCTTGGCTCAACAACCGACATAATCTCCTATTTCATTTGCACCATAAACTACCTAAACAAGGCATTTATATCCATGTCCACTATGTTAGCTAGATATGCAGCTCCAATCTCAACTACCATCGGCTTTAACCTTCTTTTCTCCCATTGGTCAGGGTACTTTCAGTCTCCCTCATTGTGTTTGCTCCTCTTATCGTAACTCGTCCACTCCTCATTTCCATCTTGCTTTCTCTGTTAAGAAAGTATTCATTAGAAACATAAAGAAAGAGAGTGCAACAATAACATAAGGGTAGATATATCTATCTATCTATATAGCAAAGTACAAGCACATTATATATATATTAGTGCGTACCTTCCTGAAGGTATTTGTTTTATCCTATTATATATGTTTTCACTCTGTTTTACTTTGATACTCAAAAATGAATACTAATGATGTTGTAATCATTAGCTTAATTATTTTTAAGCGACAAGAGTGAGCTATATATATAAACAGCATTCCAAGTAAATAGTAAAACTACAAATTTATATTATACATAATAGTCTTAAGCATTTTTATTTTTTAATATATCACAAAACGTGCCCACGTAGGTATCAAATACATATAACATATATAGAGCACCATGCTTAACATATGAAGGGGCCGACATGAACACTTAAATAGTGAATATCAAAGCAACCATTATTTTCCAGGAAACCTAATGCTTCCATCTTCGATATGCTTTATTCATCCTTTTCGAAGCTTCATGTCTTCATCCATAAACTCGGCCTACCAAATTGACTACCCTTGCATTTATAAGGAAAACAATAATAAAAATAGGTTAAACATAACTCCTGGAATGAGTAATACATCATTATGAACGCATCATATAGTGAGACCATTCTATTAAAGTATGGAACGGATTTTTCCATCACTATTCAACAAAAGCACACAACAAACTGCCTCACGAAAGTTATAAATCATGTTTAGGATATTCCCGAAACCTCCTATGTATTTGTGAATGGTAACCCAATGAATTATGTTTCCTTTTGGTATCGGTCACTGCGCAGTTCAATCATGCGCAGTTTTGACTCATATCATTTCCCCCAAAGTGTGCCCAATGCAATTTTGGCTTATCGTTTCGCATTGTGCAGTACATTCCTATGCAGTTCTATTCTATTATTTTATACTACAAAGTACAACCCTAAGAAGTCTTAGTTACTTTAGTTTATACTGCAAAGTACAACCTTAAGCAGTTCCATTTCTTTTTCTCCAGTTTGAACTCCATAAGACAGTTATATCCACTCTTACAAAAGCATACAACCCACCAAGACATCCCACGTCCCTTTGTAAGAAGGATATCTCTCCCTTACCTAACTCTCCCTTACCTTCTCAAGACAATGCATCCGAGTAAGCATCCCCACTTGGCATCAATAGCCCTATCGAACTCGCATTATTTTGTAGGTTCTTACTTCTTTATTATCTTTAGCCCCCAACATTTTCCAAATTATTCATTTATTAAGCTTTAGTTATATACACAAATTTTGACGTGGTAAAATCCTACCTTACTCGTAATTTGGCATAGTATGTCTCTTTCGATTTCGATGCAGTACAATCCTACTCTTACTCGTATTGCGACATAATATACATTTTTCAATATTGACATGGTACAACTCTGCTCCTTATCACATATTCGTATTGCAGAGCAGGTCCTTCCTATATCTTTTGGCCTTTTTCTTTTACACCATTACTTATATTGTGTCGTAGTTCTTTCATGCCTCTCACTCGTATTGCATTGCATTTCTTCAAAGTACCTTTCTCTTTTAGCTTTTACCAACATTTCATCTCTTAGTGTAGTACTCTTGTACATCGTGTTGGCTCTTCAGAAAGTCAATATGCTCCTATAGGCAATTCACTACCATTCTAGGTTCGTACTTTATTTTCTTAATGTTAGGCCACTACCGTAGCTTCGGAACATATAAAACATGAAACGTTTGTTCCGACCTTTACACCTATCGTCACCTGATATGTTCAAACTCCACTTTTAGTTAGTGACAATGTTTTTAGCTTATCTTTTCAAGCATTTGTATGGGACCTTGTCTCCTTGTTATTTAACATTAATTTCAACATGTTTATGTACATAATATGTTCAGTCCTTTATACTATAACCTTAGGTTTACGCAGTTTTAACTTCAGCGTTGATAAATTTTTGCAGAAAATGCATATGAATTTACAAAAAAATCTTGAATAATTGTTATAGCAAATTTTACTTATATTTCTCATTTTTTAGTCATTATCTTCTTTATTCATTAGGTATTTTTCTTTAGCAACTCATAATTATTATTTCAATGTGGGTAGATTCTCTAATTTAAAAATGGTTTCTAAAATTATGTTTAAAACATCATATTAAATTCTCATGGTATTTTGAAATTATTAGAGTATGAAAACACATCTACACATCCCATGTTTAACTATTTTTCCCAAAACATCGATTAAAACATTGTTATCTCATATTAACACTAACTCATATGAATACTACCATATAAAATCAAAGCTGAATTCAAACACAATGAAAATGATATGTGGGTTTAGTATTGCTTACCCACATCTTTTAATAATCTTGTTTTAATCTTCTTAATTCATTTTAGCTTGCGTTTCTTTCTTCTTCTTATTTACTCTTTTTAGGCCGCCGCCACTATTGTGTTTTTCAAGCTTTAATTTTATTTTTAAGTAGAATGAAATGAGGAAATGAGGAAAGAGTTATGTTAATTGTCCTATAATAATTTGAATTGTGGCCCTCCTAACATTTTCTCATTTATTCGTTGTCTTTTTCTTATTTTATTTATCATTCTAGTCAAGCTGGTAGTGCACGATATGATTATGAACATCATTAGTGTCTATGCCCCACAAGTAGGTCTAAGTGAAGCCGTCAAGAGGAATTTCCAGGAAGGGATAGATGTTATGGTTAGAGACGTGCCTAGTAGCGAAAAACTTTTCGTATGAGGAGATTTCAATGGGCATGTTGGTACGACTAGTGTGGGTTTGAGAGAGTGCATGGTGGTTTTGGATATGGTGATAGGAACCAAGAAGGAGAAGAAATACCAAGATTCGTTATTGCTTATGACCTCATGATAGCTAATACATTCTTTAGAAAGAGACAGTCACACTTAGTTACTTTTAGTAGTGATCTACACTATAGCCAAATTGATTTTGTCCTTATTAGAAGAGATGACAAACGAGCTTGTGTAGATCGCAAAGTCATACCTGAAGAATATGCCGTCTCAAAACATCAGTTTTGATACGATTTTCGTCTCCAGATACGCGTTCGATGGGATAAAGGAGCCAAGATTATTTGGACGAAATGGTGGAAACTCAAAGGAGGCGCTTCATGGGTGTTTAAGGATAGGGTGATGGGAGGAGGGCATGAAATTTGAAAGAAGAAGCAAATCACATGTGGGATGAGATGACAACGCGCATTCGAAAAGTGGCTACTAAGGTGTTTGGGGTAATGAAAGGAAATAAACGCGAACCTAAAGATTCATGGTGGCAGAACAGTGATGTGCAAAAGGCTATTAAAGAGAAGAAGGAATGCTATAAGTGCTTGCATCATCACAGGATCGAGGACAACATGCAATGGTACAAAGTGGAAAAGAAGAACGTAAAGAGAGAGGTGCGTGAAGCAAGAGGTTGGGTGTATGAAGACTTGTATCATAAGCTAAGTACGAAGGAGAGTGAAAAAGACGTCTATAGGATAGCTAAGCTCCATGAGAGGAAGACAAGAGACTTCAATCAAGTTTAAATGCATCAAAAATGATAATAATAGTTTTTTGGTGATGGACGATGAGATAAAAAATAGATGGAGAGATTACTTCGACAAGCTATTTAATGAAGAAGGTGATAACGCTATGATCGAGATAGACGACTCTTTTGATGACACCAGTAGGCATTTTGTTTGGAGAATTCAAAAATCCGAGGTAAAGGAGGCGCTAAAATGGATGAAAGTAGGCAAGACATTGAGGCCAGATGCATCCCCATTGAGGTGTGGAGATGCCTTGAAGATGCATGAATAGCCTGGCTAACTAAGTTATTCAATAATATTTTCAAATCAAACAAGATGTTAGATGAGTGGAGGAGAAGCATATTAGTTCCAATTTTTAAGAATAAAGGAGATATCCAAAGTTTCACAAACTATAGAGGAATTAAGCTTATGAGCCATACGATGAAGCTCTGAGAGAGAGTCATTGAACATCGATTAAGAAGAATGACAAGCTTTCAAAAAAAACATTTTGGTTTCATGCCTGAGAGGTCGACCACGAAGGCTATTTTCTTGATAAGACAATTTATGGAGAGGTTTAAGGAGTAAAAGAAGGACTTACACATGGTTTTATCGATTTGGAGAAAGCTTATGACAAAGTACCACGAAAGGTGATGGGTGGGCTCTAGAAAAGAAGAGAGTCGCAATAAAGTACATTACCTTTATAAAGGATATGTATGATGATGTTGTAACTAGTGTCAGAGCATGCGATGGTGTAACCAGTGACTTTCCCATTAACATAGGATTACATCAAGGGTCAGCTTTGAGCCCTTACATTTTTATCCTAGTGATGGAAGAGGTTACGAAGGGTATACAAGGGGAGATTCCTTGGTGTATGCTATTTTCCGATGATGTTGTTCTAATTGATGATAGTAGGAATGGGGTTAATAGATAACTTGAACTGTGGAGACAGATTTTAGAATCTAAGGGATTTAGGCTTAGTAGAACTAAATAGAGTATATGAAGTGCGAGTTCAGCGGTGTCAGGTCAGAGAATGAGGATGTCATTCTGGCTGGACAAATAGTTCCTAAGAAGGAATCCTTTCGATATTTAAGATCAATGTTGCAGTGTAATGGTGGGATTGATGAAGATGTTAGTTTTAGAATTCGAGCGGGATGGATGAAGTGGCGACAGGCATCTAGCATTCTTTGTGACATGAAAGTCACGCAGAAACTTAAAGAAAAGTTCTATAGAACGGCAATTCGACCTGCGATGTTGTATGGTGCAGAATGCTGGACTACTAAAAACCAACACGTCCAGAAAATAAGCGTAGCAGAGATGCGTATGCTGCGATGGAGTTGCAGTCATACAAGAAGAGACCGAATTAGAAATGATGATATACGTGAAAAAGTTGGAGTAGCACCAATTGAGGAGAAGCAAATTCAACATCGCTTAAGATGGTTTGGACATCTCCAACGAAGGTCGCTCGAGGCACCTGTGCACGTTGGAATTATATGCCGCATCGTTTGCTCAAAGAGAGGTAGAGGTCGACCAAGGTTGATATACGAGGAAGTAGTTAAAAGGGACTCGAATGGTTGGAATATATCCGAAGAGCTGGTAACTGATAGAAGCGCATGAAAGTTAGCGACCTACGTAGCAGAACCATGAGCTTTGAGTTTTATAAGTTTTAGATTACAGAATTAGGGAAAAATAGCTTAAGACGTAGCGTTTGGTCTTTGATCAATAAAACTATCTACACCATTATTACTATTTGTACTGTTATCATATTTTATTTGTTTATTTATTATTATTATTATTATTATTATTATTATTATTATTGTTATTTTACATATTTATTTCTATCTTTATTTTTATTTTACTTAGTTAATATTATTATTAATTTACTTATTTGACTTTATTTTGTTATTATTATTGTTGTTATTATAACCTTTAAATTACTTTTTTCATTTAGTTTCAGGTTCCATATCTAGTCGACCCTAACTTGTTTAGAAATAATGGCTTTATTATTGTTGTTGTATTTATCATATATGGCATGCCTCATATGGTAAGCAAGTGTACACCTAAATGCTTCGCTATGTTTCTTATTTATTTCTATAGCTTTACCCATTTAATTTCTCATTTTAAGAATTAATTCTTTGATTGACTATTTATTAAATACAGAGTGCTACAGCCCCTAATGTGATCACCACAACTTCCTTCATGTACATTTGCAAGGACTTTCTTAGCTTGATCTTGGGTGACACACCTTATAATGGGGGTAGAGCATCTTCTCCTGTATAGTACTCATTCTTGCACAATGAATCGATGTACTTTACGCAGGAGCTTTCGTCGTTAGTTCCTACATTCCTAGAGAGTCTCCTTTAGCAAGTAATCTTTAATCTAGGTCAACCACGACTTGTTTTCTTTGTCGACCTCCAAGATCCAATCGACTTTCATCTCATCAATGTTTGGGATCATCAAAATCACTACTGGCATTACTCCCAACAGTTGCGCATCTCCAAAGCTCGCCAATTTGGCCAATGCATTAGCATTTACATTCTCCTCTCTAAGACCTTGTATTATCATGTAGTGCTCAATATAGTCCAAACAGTTCCAATACTTTTGACAGGTAAGGGACGAGTCTTACATCCTTATCTTGAAATTCATTCTTCGCCTCGCAATCTACCAACTGAGAGTCGCTACAGATATCCATGTCTTGGCTCTTTCGCTATCTTGAGTCCCGTAACCAACGCATCATACTCGACTTCATTGTTTGTCGCATAGAGCTCTAGTTTCAAAGCATAACAGATCCTCCAACCCTTCAATGTTATTAAAACCACTCCTACCTCCAAAATCGTGGTCGTCGGATGCTCCGTCCACATAGAGCTTCTATTGAGAAAGCTCGATCTAACACTTCTTCCACTTCATCACCTCGGATGGTGAATTCATCGATGGAATCCACCAATACATGTCATCGTACCATGGATGTTATAACTTTTTTTGGTCTGGTTTCTTCAAATGACTTTTTTGATGATTTTACCATTTCTTCTTCACTACTGTTTGTTTAGGTTTCAAGTCTCCACTTAGAGCATTCCCAACCGAAGGGGGTGGAAGGGGTCAATTTAAGGCAGTCGACCCCAAACTCACCCCCAAACGGTTGAAAAAAACACATAACGTATTCCCTTAGCCGGCCAAAAGTAAACTGTGAAAATAGAGCCAGAGTGTTGCTTTCCAATCGTGACACGGTTGAGAATATTCTTAGTATCTCATCTTGGACTCTGGCTGCTAGGGTTGGAAAGGGATCTTTCTTCTTCTTTTACTATGTATGCGGGGGTAATAAAATTGTATAAATGTTTCCATCTTCAGAAGGATCGGTTATTTTTTTCTCAAAATAACTTGAGAAGAATCATTAAACTTAAATTCAACACATGCGGTGAAATAAGGAGGCCGCTGATTAATTTACTGTAGCATTGTTGATCTTAACGTTCAAAACTTATTTCATCATATTACAATGTGAAGGATGTGTGCAGCCAACATAGTCACTGTCAAATGGAGTACAATTTTGTGAACGTTTTGTTTTTTTGCTTACTTCATTTAGGTTTTGCTCCATTTCTAATTAAGTGTAATGGGACAGGTATAGTAAAATATCAATCCAGAGAAAAAGAAAAAAACAAACATAACAACAAGATAATTAGACCAATCCCCTTTTTCTCTCTCTCTCTCTCCATAGAAAGACAGTGAAAAAGGGAGGGGAGGGGCAGCCAGTAGCTTTATCTGCAAATTGGAAAATCAACTTATTCACTTTCCTTTTGTCTTCATCATTCTCTCCTGCACCTATACTGTTCTTACTTCTTATTTAAGTAATTTTGGTTCACTTTATTCAAAAATATAACATTGAAATAACAAAATCATAATTTTCTGTTGAACTAGAAAATGGTGAGTGTCTGCGTTCAGCTGCGGCTAAAATACAATCCTGTCAGAAAAAATAGCAGACAACCCAGCCTGTGCAGGCAAGCAAGTCCTTACAGCTGCAGCTAAAATACAATCCTGTCAGAAAAGATAGCAGACAACCCAGTCTGCAGGCAAGCAAGTCCTTACAAAAAAATAATATAAGAAAGAATACTGCTATCCGAAATTTGCTTACAAAATAGATCCGATTCTGGTTTAGCTAGGATAAAAAACAGTAGGGATGAACTAATTTGACCTAAGAAAAACTCTGGCGAACTAACAGAATAAATCAGAACATGGTGATTAGGCCATGCTGCAGCTAAAGAGATCCAACCTAGCTTTTGACGTGCAATACCATCACATGTCAGTTGGATAGAATACTCCTAAAAGGCTGATAGAAGCTTCATGTATTAAACTAGCAGCACCTAACATATATGCATCTAACACTAGCAGTCTGTGTATGAGAGACTCAGCAAATACGTAACTGAACATTTCATAGCAATCTTTATGACTCAAATCATTTTATAATCTCATCAACCATACAATAATTTCGCAACCAAGCTTAACATTCAACAATCAAAATACAATCAAAATTTTTACCAACTACCACCATGTCGGATTTCTTTAACCCATCAGTCATTAGTTCCATGACAAAGAGACATTTTAAAAAGCACATAAAGTACGATTCATTTAACTGGAAAACTGAATTCATGATGATTTGAGAAAGGAAACGAAGAAGACTAGAAGATCCACTTGTATATGCATATTTATTGAAGAGGCACCGCTGCTATTTAATTGTGAGACAATATGAATGAATGCCCTTTCCGCTTGCTAATTATCTGCATTGTTTGGAAATCAGTTAGTACAAATACCGCAGTCTGCTTATCATTAATATATAAGATGCTGAAGGAAATATTATGATGCTAACATATACCGAGAATCGCAGTAGTCCTAGGGCCATGGCAGCCAATAATTGTTTCATGGATTCCGCAGCCAAATTGTCTCATGAAAACCAACCATGATAACTACGGTATAGAATATCAATATTTAATCAACTCAAACTGGTTTTAGTGTACAATCTTGCAAGTGACAGAACATATATAAAATGAAAGACTGCTATGTCTTCCACAAAACCAAAAATAAATAAGTAAAAATAAATAAATAAAGATCATACAATTTAAAACGCCGTTCGTGCGTTTGTCCAAATGATAAAACATTGTCTAAAACTGAAATATATATGACTAATACAAGGGTGATATCTCATACTACATCACTTGTAGATTTTTTACAAACACCAAGTGGAAAACGTTGACGTAAACATAGCGATCAAATAGAAGATTCACTGTCATTCATTGCAACAACAAAATGCGTATTAATCACAAATTAAAAGTTGAGCCAAGACAGTCAAAGTTATTACAAACGATAGTTGGAAAAAATGTACTATGATCCAAATGACGGTTTCTAAATTTACGGATTTGTTTGATGAAAACATTATTCTTCTAGGACCCTATAAGCAAATTACATGTATGCATCTCGCTTATTTCTTACTCTTGCCAGGTAACAACACTTATATACCATACACCTCTACTAACACCGACAGTTAATAAATATAAATATAAACGCAGAAAAGAAACATTTCAGAAGTGAATACCTTCCTACAATCCCCGTAGAGCAGGGAGGGTCCTTGTTAGTACATGACCTTTCGATCCATCAAAGTGTGACTTCTTTGGTAAAAGAAACTTGTACAATTTGGTCTTTTTGAAAGCCTCATTATTCTCTACCAGGGATGCCAAGTCATTAACAACCCCAGACTGTTTCGAATACTTGAATGTCCCACTAAGCTTGAGTAATTTCTTGAAATTATTCTTTCTCAAAGGTGTATGGACATGATATCCATAACGCTGTGTCCTTTTCAAAGAGCTCCTAATTTCACTAAGCTTCTCCCGGTCATCACGCCTTGCCAACTCAGCTTTCTTCCCATCCCCATCCTGCCCTCCCACTTCCCCTTTTTCTTTTTTCTTAATATCATCGCTTGACTGAAGGCACTTAATTGGCCTGATTTTGCCAAATCCCCACCATCTTCCCTTCTCCTTTCCAGGTTTTGAGTTTTCATTTTGTTTCATTTGCATAGGTTGACGAGGAGCAAATAAATGAATGAAGGTGGTTTTGGGAAAATGCAGAATGATGCATTTACCGAGACGAAAGCCAAAGGTGCTTGATGTAGGAGGACGTATTGAACTGAAATAGGATTTGAGGTAAATGTCACTAGCTAGTCCGTAGTTACACCGACTGCTTTGGGGTGGTGCACCATAGCCCCCAGCACCACTAGGTGGTGGGCCCCTGTAACCTCCCAGAGTTTGGGTTTGTAGGTTTTTGTCTTGTTTTGATGAAGACGCATAAGTCCTGACTTGTTGTAGTTGATCTCTTACTTTATAGATGTGTTGATGACTGTTTTTGTTTCTAAAGCATCCATAACTGCAATCGGTTTGCTGTTGCGAAAATTTGACTTTAAGATAACATCCATCAAATTTTTAAAAACAGTACACAGCATTGCAAGGCGAATATAATACACAATTTTTGGACTCGATGGTAGCTAATACAAATTGAAAACTTGAACTAAACATGCATACTGTTAGGGAGGTGCACCATAACCCAGTCGATTACTGCATCATTTATCCCTGAAAATCTGTGTACCCATAGCCGACCCATAATCAAAACATGTATACTGTTGACTTGCAAGAATGATTTGTTATTGAAAAATGAGTTAAGACAAAGCAAAAGCACATAATAAATACCATCAGCCTCATCAGGGTGCATTTGTTGTCAGATATTCTAATGTACCACGAAAATAACTTGCCTCTTCATAAATTAAATTGATAAGATAAATCTATCAATGTGAATAGCATAAATGATTGGCAGTGTCAGATATTATCACTTGAACTCCTGAAGCATACAACAAATTTTTATTCTATGCATTTTTTGTACTACGACCCAATTTACGACTTTGAGATGATATCAATTGTTATTAAGCATCAACAGCAAGATACTCCGTAGAATTTTAAAATTAAATTTTGAATTGTACCCAATGTTTAATTTTGAGAAGATATTACTTGCTATAAGCATCAATAGCAGGGTACTCGGTGGAATTCTAAAATTAAACCTTGAAATTTCTATAGCTTGGTCATATAAGGAGGAAGTAAATATGCAGTTGACTTCTAAAATAGTCTTAAGGATATTTCTAAGAAGTGTACTGGAAACAAGTACATAGGTGGGAAGAAAAATGCCAGATATCAAGATTGTGAAACATGTTCATTCAAGTTTATCATCATTAAAGCTCATAAAATCTAATCCAAAAATATACGGAAGTTTCAAAAGAAAAAATGAGAGGAAAAGAAACAAGGCATGTCTCCCACAACACAGATATGGCACTTAATGACCTCGCGCACATAGACCAAACAATCTGTGAGTTTTCTATCCACATTCTTGTTAAAAAGGATGAGCTACTATTTATAAATAGGTTTTTTCAATTTCACAATATAGAATTACACTGGGTCATTGTGCAAATACAGTTTGTTATCAATAGAGCGCATGCAACAAAATGATATTGTAAAAGGTAAAATAAGGCACGCTTCTATAACATTGCAGGTATTATCACCCAGCATGACAGAATAAATTTCATTACCTTTTGATCCATACCATACACGGCACTGGTAGCATTTCCTTCAGAGTTAAAAGTTACAAAACCAGATCTTCCTGGCTTGTCATTCTCATTACCAATAATCATCCTTGCTGCAAATATTAATAAAGCTTTACAATGAAAAACATTCCTGCAATCATATAATAGACACTTACAAAGACAGGTTAAAAAGTAATTACCATAAGCCACCTCATCAAAGACGTTGAATGCATCCCTTAGGCTCTCATTGGTGGTAGTAGATGAAACACCTTAAAGACAATTCAATATAATAAATATCTAGTCTATATGTTAGAAGAAAATAAATATGATTCAAAGATTGTAGTAAGTTTGAACTGGATGTTTGAAATTATTTATTTACAAACCTCCAGTAAAGTGCACAAATGATGACATGCATCTTCTTGCTTGGTAAACGGATGGAGTTAAACTAACAGGTTGTTTGAGGAAACTTCCAATCCTCTTAGCAAAAGCCATTGCAGGAATCTGTAATGAGAAATAAGAATGATTTTAATAATAAAAATATACTACTGAGCCCGAATGTAAAGCTGTGAATTTGAGCGGAATTCAAAAGGGGGGGGGGGGGGTGTTGTTGGTTGATGTTATATGTTGGACTGAACAGCAGTCATTGGATCAAATTCAAGCAGAAATTCCTATATGTATTTTGGGCCTTGACTGAAAAAAAATTAGAGGTGTATAAAATTCAACTTTAACATAACACCCATACTATAAGTATTTTGTCAACAGATCACAGGAATAACAAATCGAAAATAAAGCATAAGCTGAGTACACAATCTTGGGTGGTTATTAAATGAGCTGTCATACTTTCTTTTTTCTTGAGCTTGAATATGCAACATGAATTGAGTACCTATATTTTGGCAAAGTTTGGAAGAACAAAGCTGTAACAAACTATTAAACACGCAGCAATATATTTGCATTACATTCAAATGATAATTTAACTATCACAGATCAGAAGGAAAATAAGTACCAACACAATTCAAAACACTAACTTACCATTTCAAATAAAACATTACTAAAAGAGATCATTGTCAGCTAATTCCATCAGCAAATAGCAAGAGGTTTTCATCAACAGCAGACTAATATATACTAATTTAAGGTTAAAATAATATACATTGTGAACAATTTCTTAAAGAAGTCCATAACCGAGCTTCTTAGATTGTTTATTTGATCTTGTCCCGTTATTCACAGATTTTCTCAACAGCAGTTTTCTCAACCGCTGGATCATGTAAGGTAGAGTTATTTGATACAAGTAACAGTTTTAAGCATTCATATGATTTATTTGATACGAAAATTGGAAGGACAAAAAACGAAAACAAACAAAAGTTCAAGGATGAAGCTGAAGTATGCCAATTGAGAGGTCAGTCTCACATGTAATATAATTTCTAAAATTTGAAGCCAAGTCTAACATTCATAACCTTTTTTTTTGAATTATTAGCGAACTTGAATAAAATATAACAAAACTAAATGGCTAATATTGACCAATCCAATCACAATTTAATCTTTAAATTTATAATGAGTATGATCAGGACCGGCCCGATGGTTTAGGTTGCCCTAGGCGAACAAAAATTTTGTATACTTTTGTTGCCTCAAATAAAAAAAAAAATCAACAGTTCCTTTGCTTTTATTTTAATACAACCAAGATACAAAATTAGCAAAGCATTAACAAGAAAAAGAAATTAACTTAAACAATTGATGGTAAAGTAACAACACAACAAGCATTTCATTAGCAAAAGCAAAATTAACTAATAACAAAAAATAAGCATCATCAATCACCAAGAAATAGCCAAATTAGCTAATAGCGATTATTAGGCATTAACTGGTTCAGTGATTGCAAAAATCGCGAGATCATAAGTTCCAAAACGCGATTTGAAAGGAATCGCAGCCTCCCCGATCTAAGAGCCAAATCGGATCGCAACCCGTGTAAAATGTACGATCCTATTTCAGAACAAAATATTGAAGTCCAATACCGAATCGCGATTTCAATTTAAACATCGAATCGAAACAAAATCAAAAGAGGCATAGTTCAGCATCGCGATCTCGATTCAGTAAAAAAAAAGTGAATAAATAAACAAAAGACGAAGAGGTAGAAGAAGCAGCAGCAAACCTGCACTGAAGAATCTAAGATTCAGAGGCAAGTTGATCTATTTTTCTCTTCGATTTTCAGATTTTTTACTTCTTCTGATTTATGAATTTTTTTTAAACCCTAAGCTTCAGGGAGAAAGATGATTGATAGGAAGCATTAAGATTCTAGAGGAGCCGGACTGCCCTGTGAGCGGAAAAACTGGGTTTACAAGGGCAAAGCCTGAGGTCGCGAGCAGAGAATCGGAATAGAGTTATATATTTTAAAATACAATTAATTTATATTTAATGAATTATTTGTTTTTAAATAAATAATAGGGGTTTTTGGAAAGTCGGAGAAAAATTTAGACACAATAAGTTTGCTTTTAGGTTGAAATATACTTTTTAGTGTAAACCACATACTAGAAAACAAACTATTGTCTCTGAACCTAAAGTTTTAGGTCAAACTAAAAAGTGTCCTTCAGACTACTAAACAAACTTGTTGTCTCTAAGACTAAATTTTTTTTGCAACTTCTTTACTGTGTCTATTTTCTTGAATTAAATATGTATCAATTATTTGTAAACATAAATTAATTAGTTAAATCGTAAAATTTAGATTGCTCTGATTTAGTTCAAACCAACTTCATAATGTAGAGCATTTCGATACGATCGCAATGCAAAATCTAGCGTCTTAAACGGATCTCATTTGCACAATTTATTAAATTTAAAAATTTATTAAAATATAAATTTAACTAATTAAAATTATTACATTTCAGAAAATCTAATGCACCAAATTTGAGCGCTTCCCAAATGGATCAGAAGGCCTATTGCGGCATCGGACACATCTGGTGCATCACAAACGAAAATTAGGTCATTTTAGAGAATTCAAGAATTGCGAAGAGTGTCTTAAATTGGTGTTAAGAGTAAACATATGACTTTTGCCATTGTTTATGTGATGACGATAAATAAAGCAGTAATGCTAGAACGACCGGATTAATACACGAAATAATATGCGGAATATCCAAGTTGTTGACATTTGCCCTTATTTTCCTCTTTCATGTATCTTTTTATTAAATTTATTTTACTCTGTTTGAAACTTTGGTTTTGTATTCCATGAACTAAAAGAGGAGAAAAATGCATTATTTATAATATGTTCTATTATACATTTATTTCTTTTTCATGTAATTATATTCTTAAGTATTTGGTACTCGCTAGTTTGAAGATTGTTATTTTAGGATGATTAATATGTTAAAATTTGTTGTTTGCATTGCAATGGGTTTCTTGCTCATCCATTTTTATACACTAATGAACTTCATTAAATTTAAATTAAAAATGTTAAAGTTGATATAAATGAGGTACGTGTTAATTTGCTTCTTTTTATTTTAAGTTTGTGGTTGATATAAAATTGTTTATCAGTAGACCCAGTCCAAAGCATAAACAACCGAGGTTGTTGCCCAGGGCAACAAAAGATGCATGGCAACAAAAAAATCGGTTCTTCCCTGCGACAATGAGAGGCGAAGAGAGAATCGAAGTTGTTCCTCGATCCTTAGTCGTCAACAATTAATAACTGCAGCATGTCTGCATCGCCTTCCACCACCCATTTGCGATGCATGTCCTCACGATATCTACCGTTGGCACCAGCTGGTTGTGCGTTGCCGACCTACAGCCTTTGCCCTAATTTTTCTAGCTCTAACCCTAAAAATGATGTGAGTTTTTAATTTGATTTGTGTATAGTTTAATTAAACAATGTTTATATAGTATAATTAATAGTTAGACAAAAAATATTATATAGTATACTTAAACAATGTTCATTAATTTTATTTTATTTTATTCATCGACCACCGGTCACAGTCTAGCAGTATAGTGAAATATTGTACAATATAAATTAACGTTCATATGTTGCCCTAATTTGCTTAGTGATTTAAGTGTTAACTAAATCACACAAATTAGCTACTTAATGATTGGTTGTTGCCACTTAATAAAATAATTGGTGAAAAGTTCGTTGAGATCAATTTAATTACTGTATTATGCAATATTGATAATAAAATGCGAAACTAAGGAATCAACAATAAAATTTAAATAATACACAATTAAAAATTGAAAACTAATATTGTGTTATAACTCAATTTGAGATAGGATTCGAAGACAAAATTCTGGATGTCAAAATGCAAAGTAAAAGCAACGAAAAGATGATAAAGTGAAATCATTAATCGGCACATAATCAAATTTATTTGGAGCAAGAAATAGAAAATCTCTAGCTTCAATTCAAACTGAATAAACCAATTGGGAGCTTATAAATGAAGAGCCTATAGACGAAGACGTATATATGAAAATGTTGACGTAGAAATTAATAATCAACATATTGTAGAGGTTATAGAACGTTACTGATAATTTTAACGATGAAGATGTTAATGACGTAACTACAACTGATTTTGAAAAGGATGCTGATATCAATTATGATCCGAGATTGTAGGGAAGAACCGATGATACCAAAAGAATAATGTTAATTCAACGTGGTCCAATTATGGTTTTAAAAGAAAATGACGTGTTTCCAAAAAACGAGATTGATGGTAGACACCTTTCTGCTAAACATTACATGAGTGACTATCCACAGAGAGAAGTGTATAAAAAGGCTTGTGCATCCAAGTGAATGTGATAAAGTTTATTATTCTTGTTGTAAGCCTTTTAAACGTATACAAAAGGTATCCCAACTGACCAGTGAAAGATATAGTGATTAACATAATTTGTCTAAGAAGCTAAGAGAGCATGAAAGTAATCAATCACATAATGCAAATCTTATAAAAGAAGTTGATTTGCACTAGGGGTTTCAATAAAAGAAAACAATTAATAAAGCAATGGAAACTCAAATTGACCTAGAGAGATAACGTTAGAAAAAGTGCATGTACACATAATTGCACTGGCAAAACACTTTCTAGAAATAATTTGTCATTTCGTGGATTAAGTGAGAAGATTTATGAGAAAATCAATGGACTTTTTTGGTCGACTTTTAGAATTTATAGCCAAGTTTGATCCAATTATAGAAAATCATCTTTGACATGTGGTAATCAATGAAGTAAATAATCATCATCTTAGCCATAAAATTCAAAATGAACTGATGAGTTTGTAGGCCAACGAAATCAAACTAACGATATTTACAAAAATAAAGAAAGCAAATTATTTCTCCATTATCCCTGGTTGTACTTGCGAAGATCGCCATATACCACCATCACCTTATAATATCAAAATAATGCACTGTAGTCATGCACGGTCGATATAAGACGATCATCAAGATTGAAAATGAAACAAATATAGCATATAAATTGTCGAATATCTCACAACGTATAAATAAAATATAATATCACAAATATAACAGGAAAGACAGTAATACTTATGTGAACAAATCATCAGAACACAGATCCACAAAGTTATATACAAATGTTGTAAAGTTTATATAATGGAAATAAACCCAACAAGTGTCGCATAACAAGAAAATAAGCAGTCACTGCTAAGGCTTCTCAATGCTGCATAGTGGAATAAGCATAGAAATCCATATAGTATACAATACGAGATAGCTCCTTCTAGCTCGTCCTTCGCACAGCTACTACGTCACATAGACCTATTATCTAGTCTTCTCATTTAAGAGTACCCAAGATAATAAGAAACAAGACATAAAATCTTGGGTCAGGCAACAGGCTGGTGTGAGCGGTAACTAAATCTCAAAATACTATGCAGGTAAATATGGTAAGGAACAGAGGTACACAAATCATATCTGACCCGTTCATGCAAGTAAATAGTTAGCACATAACATCATAATATGCTACTCTACAAATAACATAAAACTGCTCTACTTGAAATAAGGATATCAGCTCTTCAGTATTCCTATTTCCAATACCTACTCCCAATAATATCTTCAAGTGATAGCCTAGAAAGCAACTAAAGCAACCATAGCAATCATAGCATCCATCAAGAAATCCCTACTCTCACTCCATGTGCCCTGAATATATGATAACTCGTATGGCCTCCTTACTTCCAAAGAGTAATGGAAATCCTGGATTTCAATACACTCTCGTATCACGTAGCCCAAAGCTAGATACATGTCTCGTGGTCCAAAGCTATACACTAAATCCAAAGCCATTGGCCCAGGATGTTCAGATCCACTCCGTTGATTCATGGGGCGTCCCCACTTATAACACCCCTGCTTCGAATACAACAGAAAACACTCTGAGTATCAACAATTCCTTAGCACATACATCCGAACCCTCTTTTACTCCATTCAGATCCGAGCCCTTCCATTACTCAACCCAGCTTCCATTATTCGAAACCCTTCACGTTCCCCATCCATGGCTCCCTCCTTTATCGAGCTTCCATCTTCGATACCTACTCCCTTTACAAGTCACAAACCGAAGATACTTAGCTTTTATTATGTTGTTACATCACCATTCAACCTTAATGCGAATGAGCCAACACCACCAACATGATCTACAATAGTCTACTCCATTCCCCAAAATTTTCATTCAACCTAACCAATATAAACAACTTAGTTTCGAATTGTTTAACTCGGTACCGACCCAGTTACCTAGCCTATTTTGGCTAAGCAAACTCGCATGCCTCCAACACTTCCTTCCTAGATGCTTCAGAACCCGATGCATTCCTTCAAACAACTCGGCCTCATTCCATAGCATCCAACTTCAAGTTCTAGAAAAAAAATTCGGCATGATACCCAGCACTTAGCCAATTTCCTACACCTTTCCATAAACAACCTCCTCTAGCTATACTTTGTTAACCCATGTCAACCACCAATCCATTTGCCTTCCCAAAATGACTCGGCCCCTACATTTCAACACGCCCCGAGATAAACCATTAAGCAATTTTGAGGTGCGACTTATTTTGCAAGTTTCTTCCATGCTCCAGAGTCTTCCCTTCAAGTTTCATCCAATCCCAACAAACTTTACCTCTGATTTGCCAATTTCTCCAACATATCTTCCTAAGCATCCAAAACACTAGCAAACAATATCAAAACACAACATATAAGCATAGAGTAACATGCATATACATCCATTCCTACAAGCAATATATAAGAATGTGATAAACAAACCAATTTTAATCTAAATCTACATATTATATGCACATATGAATATAAATAAGGAGAATTACTAAATCATTTTTGAAAACCATTTAAAAAAATCACAAATTTAGGTCATAATCATATGATAACACGTAATTAAAGTTAGAAAAGGTTTTAAGGCCAAAATGTTAAAACATGTAATTATACCATATAAACAAGTATAAGACAGTGAAAAGACATAAACTACTCACCAATTACCAAAATCAACCAACTCTCGCCTAGATCCAATGTGGACAACAATTGAAAGCAATGTAAATCAACCTAAATGATGATCTTTATCCTCTAATTGACGGTCTTCCCTTTAGTTAATGATTTAGCTAGATTTAGAGAGCAATTTGTATGATTTTGGATGAATCTAGGGTTAATGAGGGTTTATATATGATTTGGAAAAGAGGAAAAAGTTTTAATTTGACTCCTACAGCCCCTTGTTTATACTAATATCGAATTAGGCTAATGTGCCTACTTATACGCTTGATTAATTACACACTAATAGTGGTAAACAGCTGTCTAAACTTAAAACATGCATAACTTCTTAACTGTAAGTGAATAAGAAAAATCATATGACGTCATATAAATTAGACCTTATTTCAACTCATATCAAAAGTTATAGTTCAAACAGGGTTTTCAAGGTTAAAATGGTAACATAGAAATTCAAGAAAAATCATAGTTGTGTAAATTATCTCTAAGAGTCATTTCCCAAAATTATAGAATCATATGACCTCATATAAATAAAATGAAAATACTTTACGATCCTCCAATACGTAAAATATGAGTCGTTACATTCTCCTTCCTCCTTTAGGAATTTCGCCTCTGAAATCCCTAAACAGGTCAAGAAATAAGGAACCATAATTATTCTACATGCTTAACAATCATATGCAACCATCAACCATATCAAACAAGCAATCATGTAATCAATAGTGAACCTACCTTAGCATGCGAAATACTAATATATCAAATGCGATATACACTGGTTAAAGTAGATATGATAAATGATGGATCTTACCATTCAAATAGCTTTAGACACCTAGTACTCATGTACTCCTTAGTTTCCAATGTACAATCGCCATCACTTCCGCTCCATTGTACCCTTATTAGCTTCATCGACTTTCTCTTAAGTTGTTTTGTATCGTGTCCAACAATATGAACCTGCCTACGAGATCTCGAAACTACTTCAACTTCTTCAAGTTGATCCGGTGTAGTCGTCGCGCCTGAGTCATGCATAAATCTTTGTAGATAGGAGACATCAAAGACATTGTGCATGTCCGCCATTTTTTGAGGTAAGTCGGTCATATACGCTAACTTCCCAATCCTTTCTATTATCGGAAAAGGACCTACGAATCTTGGTGCCAACTTCCCCTTATTAATGAATTGAACATTCTTCAAAGGAGATAGCTTCACCAATACCATTTCCACACCAGAGAATTCCAAATCTCTACGTCATTTATTGGCGTAGCTCTTTTGTTGATCTTGAGCGGCTTTCATTCATTACCAAGTGATCCCAATTTTTTATGAAGTTTCTCCAATCATATCTGGGCCAAGTATCAATTTCTCACTTGTTTCCCACCAACATGAAGGAGCGTTACATGGTTTGCCATACAATGCTTCATAAGGAGCCATACCAATACTGGACTGATAATTATTGTTGTATGCAAACTCCATTAGTTGTAGATGGTCATCCCATGATCCTTCAAAATCTATAATGCGTGCTTGCAAGAGATCTTCCAATGTACGATTTACTCTTTTGGTATGCCCATCTATTTGCAGGTGATAAGTTTTACTAAGGTATGGCTCTGTCCTTAGTGCCTCTTGTAAGCTCTTCCAAAAACCACTGGTGAACAACGAGCCTTGGTTGCTCACAATGCTCTTTGGTACATCGTGAAAACATACTCTCTACTTTACATATAACTTCGCCAACTTGGATGCCATTTTACTTGACTTGACGGTTGTAAATCTTGCGCTCTTGGTCAACTGATTAACCATGACCCAAATGCTATCGTACCATGTTCAAGTCCTTGACAGTCCATCAATAAAATCCATCGATACTTGCTCTCATTTCCAATCAAAAACTTCTTGTGGTTGCAATAATCTATTGGGTTTCTTTTCACTTTCTTTACCAATTGACAGTTTATACACTTTGAGATGATGTCCCAAAATCCTTCTTTACACCTTTCCAATAATAGGTTTTCTTCACATCCCGGTATATCTTATTACCTCCAGGATATATTGTTAACCTAGAATGGTGGCATTCTCATAGCACTTCATCTCGCAATCTTTCAATATTGAGAACAAAGTCTTCCATCTTTGCAGAACAAACCTTCTTAGTCGAGTCTGTATTGCTTCATATCCTCATACTTTACTCCTTTTACTATCTTCATTATGATCTCCATGAACCTAAAATCTTACTTCTGACTAGCATTGATCCTTTTTATTAGAGTAGGTCTAATCGACAAACTTATCAACATCTCTGATTCCAGCTCGCAATGAGGCATGAAATCATACAAGCAATATACTCAATCTACTTCCATTCCAAGAACATTGCTCCCAACATAGCATGTCTTCTACTCAATGCATTGACAATTGCATTCCCTTTTCCTAGTGTATATGAAATGCTAAATCATAGGAGGCTAAAATCATGAGCTGGATATTTTCTCTCGTATGGCTTTATTTGTCGACTAGCATAGGCAACAACTTTTCCCTTCTGCATCAATGCTGCACCCAATCCAGTACCAAAGGAATATGAGCATACCGTTAACTCCTTTTTCCTACTTGGAATAGTCAATGGCGATGCACTCGTCAACCTCTTTTTCAGATTCACAAATGCATGCTCACACTTTGCATCCTAAACAAAAGTCTGATTCTTCTTCGTCAGATTGATCAATGGTGTTGCCATCTTTGGGAATTCCTTGATAAAACACCTATAGTATCCTGCTAATCCTTGGAAACTCCTCATGTTTGTAGCATTCTTGGGTTGGTTCCAATCTCGAACTGCTGCCACCTTTGCAGGATCCACTGTTATACCCTATCCAAAAACAATATGACCCAAGAACCTCGCTTCTTTTCTCTAGAATGACACTTAGAGAACTTTGCTCTCAACTTGTGCTTCCCCAACACATCTAGCACAATCCTTAAGTGTGCCTTATGCTCCTCTTCGATTTTGGAATAGATCAGAATATCATCCACAAACACAAGCACAAACTTGTTTAGCTAGTCATTGAAAACTCGATTCATGAGATCCACAAAATATGCTGGAGCATTGGCCGACCTGAACGGCATCACGAATCACTCATACA
Source organism: Allium cepa (assembly GCA_030765085.1). Lineage (NCBI taxonomy): Eukaryota > Viridiplantae > Streptophyta > Magnoliopsida > Asparagales > Amaryllidaceae > Allium > Allium cepa. Next base: position 452,414,031 of record CM060928.1, read on the forward strand.
AACCTGATGGTGTACGAAATGTAGTAATATGCACACTCTCCTTAGTTACTCAAAGTTGGAGAAATCCCGTTTCCAAATCCATTTGAGAGAACACCTTCGCACCATGAAGCTAATCAAACAAGTCATCAATACGTGGAAATGGATACTTGTTCTTCTTCCTTACTTTATTCAGCTCATGATAATCAACCACAACCTCGAAGAGCCATCCATATCAGCTGCAAATACTACTGATGCCCCCCCACTCATATATACTCCTTCAAATGAACCCTCTCCTTAATATGTAATTCAATTGCACCTCTAATTCCTTCTACTCTCTAGGTGCCGTACACTTAAAAAACATATCCATAGGTATGGTTTTCTTTACTAAGTCTATCTGAAACTCAATCTCTCTATGCGATGGCAATCCAGTCACTTCCTCAAATGCATTCGGATACTCTCTAACGATAGGCATAGATGACAACCCCTCATGTGGAACTTTAAGCGAATATAGAAAGCTAACCATCACACAATCCACTGAAGGCAGCCAATCACTACCATTTACCCTTCCACATCTTTGATTGTCACCAATAACTTCTCGCAATCCACTATTGCCACATACTTCTCAAGGTAGTCCATTTCCAAAAATCCCGAATCCAACAAATTCAAGACAAAGCAATCATAAACAAAAGTGGATCCATGTCTTGATAACACTAATCTACGATAAACCTTCAAAGGCTAGTACATCCTCCAATAAGGTTCGTCACAATCAAAGGTCAGTCTACTATCTCAAGTCTCAATCTCGATCTATCTACAAGGTCACTAGATATTACGAATGTGAAGCCCCATTATCAAACAAAAACGAACGAAAACATCTTTAATAGAAAGAATGCTTTGAATAACGATTCTCTTTCACTTCTCCTTCGCTGAGGGAGCACTCGACAAAGTCGAGGCAACATCCAAAGCATATGCTTTCAAAACCTGTTTATCCTTCATCGGTTTCGAACAATCCTTCTTCAAATGCCCAGGCATTTCATAATTGTAGCATTTCTTCTTCTCACTCGCTTTACAATCCTTAATCAATCAAACCTTCTCCTTGCACCCATACTAAGTAGGTTCTCACTTAGTTTTCTTCTGGCCATTTTTTCCTTGAGACTACTTCCTCTTTATGTTCTACCTTTTCTTTCCCCACAATCTTGTTGTAGTTTTGGCTCTTCCTTATCAGCAGAAATGACAACAGCTGTTGTAGCCTTTGGATATACATTCTCATGACGGAGAGCTTTCTAAACAAGCTTCTCAAATGGCTCATCTATGTGGTCTACTAGCTTCTCTCTAAGATAGCCAACCAAACCAATGATGACCATATCATTCTTTCTCAATGGAGTGTCGAATGAATGACATCCCTTACTTAGAAAAATATCAAATTCTGAAACATACTCAAAAACTGACATCTCTCCTTGCTTAAGGTCAGCAAACTTCCTAAATAGTACCGGTTTCTGACTAGTCGGAATGAACTACTCTTCAAACCTTTCTTTGAACTGGTCCTAAGCGAACTGATCTTTTGGAGTTGTAATGGTTTGGGCATTCCACCAGTTCATAACTCATCCTTCAAGTTGTCTAGAGGCCAGTTTCCTCTTCATAGCATCATCCGCTTCCTTATCGCTTAAGATGTGCTCGCAAGTATCCATCCAATCATGTACTTCTATGGCTAACTCTGTTCCATGAAATGATTTTCCTCCTAGAGTAGAATAATCTTTACTCAACTTAGCGAAATCAACCTTAGGCGCTTCTACGGGAGCACCTCAGCAGCCACATCAAGGGCAGCAGCTTGAACATTCCTCACCAGGATCACCATTATAGCATTCAACATCGCTTGAAAGTCGGTTGTGGTAGTTTCCGACGCTGCTCCTTCCTCAACTCCTGAAGAAGAATTCCTTATAGTATTTCTTATATGTCTGCACATTCTTAATCTATGACAAGAATGATCAGTCTTTCATAAAGAAAATAGTCGCTGTGGTGCATGCGTGCATGCGACTTATATTGTATAATATATTACTATATAACTTTAAAAACCAAATTATATAACAAGTATGCACTCTCCCTCTCTCTCTCTCTTGTGTGTGTGTATTCTCAATCCAGTCTAAGGTGGTAACTCCTTCCTTATCTTTACCGAATATCGGCATCAGCTCAGGTTAATCTCGTTACCAAAGTTCCGATACCAAATGTTACGAATGCCTTATACCACCGAAACCTAATAATATCAAAATAGTGCATTGCACTTAAGCCCGATTGATAAAGGACAACCATCAAGTTTGAAAATGGAGCAAATACGGCATATAATCTGTCGAATATCTCATAGTGCATGGATAAAATATAATATCACAGATATAACGGGAGAGACAATAATAGCTATGTGAACAAATCATCAAAACATAGATCCATGGAGTCATACACAAATGTAGTAGAGTTTATACAATGGAAATAAACCCAACAACTGTCTTCTAATAAGAAAATAAGCGGTCGCTGCTAAGGCTCCCCAGCGTTGCTTAGCGAAATAAGCATAGAAATCCATATGGTATATAAAACGAGGTAGCTCCATCCATCTCATCCTCTGCACAGCTACTGTGTCACCTAGAGCCGTTATCTAGTCTATTCATTTAAGAATACCCAAGATAATAGAAAACAAAGCATAAAATCTTAGGTCGGACAATAATTTGGTGTGAGCTACAAATGAATTTAAAAATACTATGCAGGTAAATATGGTAAGGAACAAAGGTATATGAATCATAACTGACATGTCCCTACAACCAAGGATTTAGCATATAACATCATAATATGCTACTCTACAAATAACATAAAGGTCCTCTACTCAAAATAAGGATATCAGCACTCCAGGTATTCCTATCTTGAATACCTACTCCTAATGGTATCTCCTAGTGATAGCCTAGAAAGAAACTAAAGCAACCATAGAATCCACCAAGCAATCCCCTTTATCACTCCATGTGACCTGAATATATGATAACTCGTATGGCCTCCTTACTACAAGGGACTAATGGAAATCCTAGTTTTTAATGTACTCTCATATGGCCTCCATAGCATCCAACTTCAAGTTCTACAAACTAACTCGACATTATATCCAACATTTAGCCAATTTTCTACATCTTGCCATGGATAACCTCCTCTAACCATACTCTACCGACCCATATCAACCATTGGTCCGATTGATTTCCCAAAATGACTCGGCCTCAACCTTTCAAGCCCCAAGTTGAACCCATAAGCAATTTTGAGGTGCGATGTATTTTGAAAGCTCCTCGCATACTTCAGAGACTTCCCTCCAAGTTTTATCCAATTCCGACCAACTTTACATTTGATTTGCCAAATTCTCTAACTTATCTTCATAAGCATCCAAAACACTAGCAAACAATATTAAAGCACAACATACAAGCAGAGAATAACATGCATATACGTCCATTCATACAAGTAATATGTAATAATGTGATGAACAAACCAATTCTAATCTTAATCTACATATTACATGCGCATCTGAATATGAATAAGGAGAATTACTAAATCATTTTTGAAAACCATTTCAAAGATTCACAAATTTAGTTCATAAGCATATGATAACATGTAATTAAAGTTAAAAAAGATTTTAGGACCAAAAATCATACTAAAACATATAATTCTACCATATAAACATGTGTAGGATAGTGATAAGGCATAAACCACTCATCAATTACCAAAATCAATCAATTCTTTCCTAGATCCAATATGGACAACAAAAGAAAGCAATGCAAATTAACCAAAATGATGATCTCTGTCTTCTAATTGATTAGCTTCCCTCCAATTAATGATTTAGCTGAATTCAAGGACTTATTTGTGTGATTTTGGATGAACGTAGGGTTAATGGGGGTTTAGATCTGATTTGGAAAAGAGGAAAGATTTTTAATTTGACTCTTACAACCTTCTATTTATACTAATCTCGAATTAAACTAATGAGCTTACTTATGAGTTTAATTAATTACACGCTAATACTGGCCAATAACCGTCTAAACTTAAAACAGGCATAACTTCCTAATCGTAAATCTATTTTTATATTATTACCATTCTACGAAATGAGAAACCATCACGCTAAAGCAATGGAACTAGGTTGAGACCTTAATTAGACTTCGATTAAAAGATATAGTCCAAACAAGGTTTTTAGGGTCAAAATGGTCACATAGAAATTCTATAAAAATCATAGATATGTAAAATGTCCTTAAGAATTATATCCTAAAATTATAGAATCATAAGACCTCATATAAATAAAATAAAAATATTTTATGATCCTTCAATACGTAAAATATGGATTGTTACGGCCCTCCAGATTTGAATCATAAGGAGCAATTGTCCATTATTATAAGATGTGTGAATATTAATGATGCAAATAATAACAAGATGGAAGAATATTTTCTTGGATTCAATACCATCGACTATACATCCAAAATTGGCCCTTTTAAAGAACTTAAAAAAGTTTTAGATAATCTTAAACTTAATATTAATGATGTGAGAGGACGAAGATATGATAATGGTTCAAATCTGAAAGGCGCATTGTTAAATTAAATATGATAATCATAAACTTGATTTTAAACACTTGACTATTATATTAATTATTTTTGTTAAATTTTCTATAGGTAAACATCAAGGGGTATAAAAAGGTTACTCGATGTCAATCCTAGAGCTTTCCACATTTCATGTGGATGTCGTAGCCTATATCTTATTTTATATGATAGGGCGAAATTGCGTATGAAAGCTAGAAACTATTTTGCATACGTGAATAAGATTTATACTTTAATTTTCGGCTCAATGCTACGATGGATGTTACTACAAATAAAGATGTTGAACATCTAGGGAGATCATATCAAAATTCAAAGTGTCGAGTGTGAAGAAGAGTAAACACTCGAGCATTCGGTAAGGGGTATCGAGCTTCAAGCAACCAATCAAAGGTGTTAAATGTTCAAGAGGAGATGACGAGTCTCTGAAGGTATCGAATTTCAAACAGTTAGCAAACCCAGAAGGTGTCGAACATGAACGTAGCAAGAAGGTATCGAACTACAACAAACTAGGAAAAGCCTACGGAACCAGGCATCAACAATATAAAGGTTATCAAGCTTTAACAATGGAAAAGATTTCACACCAAGGTTTTGAATTTTTAGAGATGCCGAATTACAAATATATAACATACATAAAGGTTAATGAGTTGAATAAAGGAAAGGGAAGTATCGAGCCTCAGTAACCATAATAATTATCGAGCATGTAAAGAGGAAAAAGTATCGTGTTCCAAACAATTTCTAAAGATACAAAACATATAACAGGCCTATGATACAAAGGATATTAAATCTGAAGACAATTAAAGGGATTTGCCGAACCACTACAACATAAAGTGCTAATAAATATAGAGTAAAGAGGGGCGTCGCATCACTAAAAGATATCGAACACCTAGTTACAAAAGGGGACATAAAGTCTTTATGAAGCAAGCCTTGGGTACGACAACAAATACCGAGCCTTTACAACTATGACCATTGTAAAGCATTTGTAAATAGTATGTGGTCTCGAACTTTTATGAGCGACGAAGGATGTCAGACTTCAAGAGACATGAATGATATCGAATGTAGAGCTTAATAAGAGACATCGTATATTTACATGAAGCAAGGAATAAACCATATTGAATGTTTACCACCATGGGTGATATTGAACGAATGCTATGCTATAAGATGTCAAATATCTACAGTTATGAAGAATGTCGCATGTCATCAAACACGATGACGCATATCCTCAAGATGTCGAATGTCATCAGCACAACGAACGATGTTGAGTATTAGCAATTCAGAGGGGATGTCGAATATCAGATATTCAACTTATGTCAAAGGACATGCAGCTTCAATATCTCATGCTTCCACCCCTACAAATATGGACCCCATGGCTACATGGGAGGGGAAGTTTTCTCATCTCATTTCTTACATTTTTAATTTGTAAGCCCTAAATTGTAACGACCCTAATTTTGACTAACATTATTTTGGATATTTAATTAGATAAATTAAATGAAATAATGTAAATGGTTAATGGATTGAGATTTGAATAATATAAGGTAGCCGTGCCTAATTAATCTATAAGACAAAGAGTAATAGGATGAAATAGATAAGAAGATTAAATAAGGGCAAAATAGTAATAAGTTATATCCTCATACCCTAAACCCTCGTTCCATTTTCATTCATAATATTTGCAAACAAAAACTAAGAACATTCAAAGCAATGTCGGCCACCATTAGAAGAAATCTAATAGGGAAGATAAGCAAAATTCAAGAAGGAAGCTTAATCAAATCAATTCAAGAGCAAATTCTCAAACTCCTTAACAACAAGCCAAGGTTAATAATAGATTACATTTTATCTTTTATTTTTTCCAGTTTCTAGATCAGATTCAAATATATTTTGCAAAGTAAATGCCATGATTTGATTGTTAAATGGATATATATGCTTGTTGATGATTCTTGTTGTTTCATATTGATCATATGATAAGTTTTAATTTGAAAACCTATTAATGACATCTAAATGACTTGAATTTTTGATATAAGGCTAGAAATATTATTTTTGAGATGGGTTTCAAGTTTCATAATTTTCTGAGATTTTGTGGATTTATTATTAATTTTCTAGTAAAGAAAATAAAAATATTGGGTTTAAATTAATTTTGGCTATTTTATATTAACTTTGGGTTGGAAATTTAAATATGGTAGGAAACATATTAATACTGATTTATGGGAATTTTTGGAGAATTTTCCTAAGTATTTTATTAAAGATATAGAATTATTTAAGTTATGAGACTTAATGTTTTATATGTTTATAAAAGAAGAAGGGGATATTTGTAAATGTTTTAATCTGTTAATTTTTAAAATTCGACGGCACTTTTAGAAACGTTTTGAAAAAGAATTGGAAACCAATCATATGTTGACAAAAAGGCTAGTTAGTTGGAAAGAAATTGCTTTAAAAAGTTAAAAATCAGTTTTATAAAGGTTTAATGCTTCGCCACTTATAGCAGCCACCTTTTGACCCCATACCATTGCCTCCAACCAAGTAAAAAAGTAATACATGTGGTATCAATGCTTTGGTACGTAGTGAATTGGAGTAAGCGAAAGGTATGGAACCGAAACAGGGTTTCGAAGTGGTTGAAGTAGCTCTTTTAAACTTAGAACTTTTTTGGTTGTAAGAGAAGCTTTCGAAAGAACTGCTTTCGACTTGGTCAGTTGTTTTAGAACAAAGGGCTTTAAAAAGAGGTAGCCGCCTTTGTTTTTTAATAAATCCTTCGAAGGGGTCAAAACCCCTATTGCCGCATTCAACTTTCAAAGCAATGATTTCGAAAGGGTCCTTTCGATTTAAACTGTGAAGCAGCTTCTCCAATGCTTCTGAAAGGGTTGGTTTCGATACGACCCACTTTCTTTTGCTTAGGAATAATGTTTTTTGATGAGTTGCTTTCGCCCCATTTCTTTTAAGACCCTTTATTCTATTGAAAGTTAAGCCCAAAGGTTTCAAAAGGAATGATTTTAAATGGTTTCGAAGCTATATTCCATAAACATTCACTTGAACCCAATGCTTTCGAAAGGTTTATTTTAAGAAAAGGTTTTTGATACTTTCGAAAGGTATATAATGAAGGTTTCAAAAGGGAGATTCATTTTCGAAAGGCTTACTTTCGGTATTTGAATGGAAGGTTTCCAATGCTTTCTAAAGACAAGTTTAAAGTGCTTTCAAAAGGGGATGTCTAAAGTTTTATAAAGCATTCGAGGGGACACTTTCAATGATTTCGAAATGTCTATTTTAAAGGTTTCAAAAGATATGGTTTGGCCTTTCGGCCTAATGTTTCAAGGTAAAGTGGTTAACTTGTTTCGAAAAGGGTACTTTCAATGGTTTCGAAAGAGATTATTTAAAGCTTTTAAACAAGGGTTTCGAAGGTTTTCATCAACAATGTTTTGTGTAAAGCATATATCATGGCAAAGAGATTTGAGTAAAGCAAAACTTATCATTTCCTTGTTTAAGTATGATTTAAAGGGTTAAATCAACTTGAAAGATGTTTTCAAGGAAAATTTGATGGATAGTCAATCCTAAGTTAATAACTCAGATATTTGTATACCAGATGGGACTGGTACAGGGTCACGCCCTGTACTATAGTTTAGCCCCTAGCTAATATAAGTCCAAAATTCCAATGTGTAGGACTTATTCACAGGTAAGACTTGAATGATGTTATATAGTGAAAGGAATATATGAGAAGAAGGACAGGTTATTAGCGAGTCCGCAAAACTATTAGAATCAGTTAACCCTGGGAGAAGTAAGTTAAGGGCAATCAGGCCAGAAGTGTGTCTAATAGAAGTTAGATAATTGAGTATGTCTAGTAGGCCCGAGTTAGCCAATGGTTAATAGTTAGCCAAACGAAACTATATTTTGGGGATAGATAATTCACCGATTACCTGATTTATGTGCATATATTATATTGCTATTGTTGCTTTAATCAGTTTGATTATAGGATTCTGATTTGCAAAGGATATGCTTTTAAAAGGATATTAGTGGGGGAAATCTGTCTCACTAAGCGGCATGGTCTCACTTAATATCAGAAAATCGAGATGTAATAATATTATTCACACCAAACTTTATGTCTGACTCGAAGTTTATGTTTTCCCCCTAAACTTTCAGGTGCTCAAAATTGATTTGAGTAGATTGAGAATTAAGAATTTACAGGTTTAGTAGGTGGACAAATAAAGCTTTCGAATATGTGCAGAAGGCAAAGTTAGCTATTTAGGCGTATTTAGTTTTATTTCCACTGTGATTTATTAACTGAGATACCTTTAGAGTACTCTGATCATCCAAGATGACATCTTCATATATCGCTCTTGGCGCAATTTGTAATAATTGTATTTGATCAAAACTTAGGAATTGTTTGGGATTATGCAATGGAATATGAAACATGGATTTGAAATGCAATCAGTAAAGTTTGTTTTTTTAATCTATAGTTTTATTTCATATTCATGTGCTTCTTATATTATGGATACCACTAATATTACCGTATTTTTTCACCGAAAGTTAATACTATAGATGACTGCAGTATCTGTAATGCTTAGCTTCGGACCTCAAGATAGGTGATGTTACATAAATTGAATTGTGGGTTTTGTAGAGCCGACTGTATATCTGTGACATTTTACACATAAGGACTTGGACAATAACTTTTTCCATAGTATACTTCAATTATATAAAGATATTTCACTGACTATTGAACTTGTAACATGCATATGACTTCCTATACTTGACTCAGACTTTGGGCATAATTATTTCATCCTTTGAACTTGAACTTGCAAACTTCTCTCAAGCTTTGCATAAGGCTAATTAAGCCCTAGCTGAATTTGGCTTGCTTTATCTTGCATATTTTTATTGAAAAGAAATTTGTTAACATTTTGATACTAAAAGGAGGGTTCGAACTTTCGATTTCCTACGTATCCCAATAACAAACTTTCCTTAGCCTTCGTATAAAGGATATTCTGAACCTGCATATTTCCCTTAAAGAACTTTCCAAACCTTGCATAATGACCATTTTGAAACAAGGATCCTCCAAGCTTCACTTGGCCAAGCCAGTTTATCAAGTCACTTATAGTTTGCAATTTCGTGAAGAATAAGTATTGAGGTTATTAGCAATAAAAATTATGGAAGAGTTCGTTAAACAAGATTTGGGTGAAAAGCAAATGTGTCTACAAAGATGAAGTGACCAATAAAGAGGAATGCTCCATAAAAAAGATTTATAAAATAAAGGAAAAAGCCTTTGATCCCGCCAAGATGATCTGGTCAAAGCACCTGCTAGAAAGAGGTCAAAGTAAGCCTTTAGTCTCGCCTAGGATGCCCAGGCCAGAGCACTGACCAGCCTTCAGTCCTATCTATAAGGCCCATTTGAAGCGCCTCCTAGAGGGAGGACATGGTAATTCTTTGGTCCCGCCTAAGATGCCCTAGCCAAAACACCGAATTGGCCTTCAGTTCCGCTTATAAGGCCTAACAGGAGCACCTTCTAGAGGAAGGACAGGCAAGGCTTTAATTCTACTTAGGATAGCTAAGCAAAGGCACCGACCAAAGCCTAAGTCAACACCTATAAGGTAATAAGGTGCTCAAGCCTAAATCATCACCAAAAGTAGTGATAAAGCATAAAAGAAATCAATTAAGCAAGTTTAAATCTACCTTAAAGATAGGACAAAGCAATGTTCTAATGAAAGAACAATCAAACACATTTATTTCTACACTAAGTCAAAGTTAAAGTAACCTTCAAAGGAAGGATCAATACTATTTATTGTCTGGAATCTAGGAATTTTAATGTCAGATATGGACATCTAAGAAATTGTGATTTATTACTTGCGCTCGGGGCTTTATTCTTCAAAATATTGAATTGGCTCTCAATTCTTTATCTTTGAATTGGAATTCGAATTATCAAATAACTAGAATCTGCATTAGTATATGGATCTTTGATCCTCCTACTTGATGGAATTCTAGTCTTAGTATTAGATGGATTTCTATTTTTCTTACTAGACGAACTTCTAATCTTATTATAAAACGAATTTCTGACGGGACTCTGGCCTTATTATCAAATGGATTTCTGGTTTTCTTATCAAATTAAATCTACGATCTTCTTGCCAAACAAATTTATGGTCTTTTATCAAAGCTGATTAAGTGACTACTTATGCTTATGCGACAAAAAAACCATCGAATAGATATTCACACCAATGAATCAGCCAGGGTAATGATTTTAAAGTAACAATGAGTTTCCCATAAAAGCAAAATGAGAAAGCAAACTAGTTAGACTAGTTTAGAGTTTTACTGAGAAATATTTTAGAAAATGAATTTCAAAACCAAACTTTCACAGATTCAAAGATTAGCAAGATAAATTTTTTACAAATATTTTTCATCATTTGCAAAGCAAAATAACCAATTTAAGAAAGAAATAATTTCTCAAAGCTACGAAAGCTATAATTATTTACTGTATATTTTTCAATAAGGAGAAGAGAGAGCTAGAAAGGCTGATCTAAAGCATCTTGCAAGGGTATAAAAAGCATGCAAATCTACACTTAATCAAGGACTATATATCATATGGAGTTGGACTAAAGTACCAAAGTAAGTCATAAATCTTATACAAATCAATGAGTTCAAATACAAGATAAAAATAAAGGAGAAAGTAAAAAAATCCATTCAAGGTGTCAATCGTTTAGGCGTAAATTTGTTTACCATTTTACATTTTACTCACACCTATAAAAGTTACAGATAATAAGAAAGGTTAACTAGTAAGAGAATCCAGTCAAGAGTTTCCAAGCGACGTCATTTTAGTTATTCTCTACTAGGAATCAAGGTCCCGCACTTACTCCTTCAAATATTCGACAACCAAAAAAGTTTCGATGATGTGACAAATCACCACATCCAGGAATCCTTTCTTTGGGATAATATTTGTATCATCAATGGAGCTAATTTGAACCATTAACGCACGATTAAGCGTCTTATTAGCTCCTTTAAGAGTTTTGACCTTGCTCTGTAATTCTTTAACTTTCTACTTTAGGGCATATTTTCCACATCCTAATTCCTCAATCCGATTTTGATACTTGTTGAGATATTCCGAGACATTTTCATCCCACTTTTCTTTTAAAAACTGGATGCATTCATACCTAACTCTTTGTCACCATCTAGAGATTTCTCCACAATCCAAACCAAAGGGTAGGTTCAATAAGGCAGAAAGTTGTTCTTTGCCAGCCAAAGGGGTAGGAAGGTTGGATTCTCCTCTACTTACAATGAGTCTAAAGGTTGATAGGATACTTGACATTTTAACAAGTCCACTACAAGATCCATTATTCTTTGATGTAATCGGGCAATTTTTTCATCTGCCTCGATTCTTTGGACTAAAGGTTCGAACTAGTTAGCCACACTCATATTCCCTTTCAGCTCTTGAATTTCTTTATCTTTCTCTTTAATTTTCTCTTCTAAAGTAGAAGTCATTTCCTTCATACTAACCGCCATAGGTCTTAATTGATAATATATTTTGTGTCATTTTTGTGCATCCAGGTTATCCGGAAATAACAAAGTTGAAGCATCTTGAGAAGAATTTTTCTCCTCAATGACTGACCTTATCTTAGCTTTAATATTGCTCAATCGAGAAAGGAGATTTGGACTGCTAAATGGAAGCATTAATTCTTTTCCTAATGAAAATAAGTAAATAGGAAAAAGAAATTAATATACAAGGGAACACGTTCTTTATTTACAACAAGGAAGTTTACATGTATAAAAAATTCAAAATACATTAATAATACGAGTTTTATATATACTCTTAAAGTTTAAAGGCAACATTTTGGGCCTTTCTGAGTGAACCATGGACATAGAAATGGTAGAGTAGAAAGGGACATTAAACCCTGAAAGGGTATATGACTTATAGGAATTGATAGTAGTCCCATTTTTCGGTCGGAAGACTGGCTTCACCACATATAAATTTGGCATAATTGGTTCACATCTCTTTAATAAATTATCCTTTTCATTGCCCAAGAAATCAAAATGAAAGTGGGGAAACCGTGTGTAAACTTCTTGGAAATGCCTATGGAAGCAATATTTTGCTAGCCAAGAGGTTTTGAGAATTAATGACTTCTCTTTCAAAGTTCTTCTTTAATTTAATAAATTTAGTTAAGAGTTCCATGAAAATAGGACTACCTGATGATTCCTTAATCTATATGATTTAAGAAAAATAAGCTAAGGTGCAAAGAAACAAAGATAATGGAATTCAAAACATTTTCTAAATGACACATTACAATAACAAAATTGCTTGGACTCGTACAATATCGACCCTTTGTAAAACTCAGAAATGAATCTCTCTTTGTTGAATTTAACTTTCTCAGAGTGAAGAGTGTTAGGGGAAAGTGGAACAATCGCAACCCTGGGAAGATTCCAGCATTTCCTAACATGGGGATTAGTCCCACGCTTGTTTAAATATCTATTATGAAGACATCTAATTAGTCCTCCACTCTTCTCCTCTAATAAAGAAAAGTCAAAAAAATGACTCCTAGAATAAATTTTGTAAAGAAACTCTACTAAAACATCTTTATGTTCAATAAGCAGTTAGAAGATTGTAGTTAACTCTGCATTTTCTTTTAAAACTCTTTCTCCATGAAGGCGAGATTTTTCTAAAAGTTAGACTTCTTGTTTTTCCTTGAAGTCTTTTAATCGTTTGGTATAAATACGAAGATGTCTATACCTCTCAAATAAACTATTTTAATCTTCAATCGCTTTTCTCAATCTCTCTATTTAATTATTACACCTTCTTCTCACTCTTCTCATACAAGATCTTAAAGCATTTAGAGAATATAAATTCTATACCTGTATCACGAGAGTTTGTGAGGAAGGAAATTGAGTTTCTCCTTATCCATTTCTTTATTAGTAGCCTGAATATATTTTGCTGAGGTGTTCTTCTGAGGATCATGTGAGAGCGAGTTCAAAAGGGTCAGAATATTCAGTATCATTAGAAGACGAACCCAAATTGTGACTTCCTAATCCATCACCACCATCAGCATCTTTGTTACCGTTTCCTCCATCCTTCGTAGGATCATCATAATTTTTATCATTGTCATCATTATCATCTTCATTCCTACTTTGAGCATCATCGTCATCATAGTCTTCGTCCTCATATTTCCCTTCATCGAAAGCTCCATCTCTTCCAATGGGGGTCATCGAAAGATAATAATTCCTTAGGATTGATAGCCTCCTCTCAAAGAAATTAATCTTGGAGTGACCATTGAGCTCTCCCAAGAATGAAATCAAACTTCCTCTTTAATGTGTTGTTCATATTTGGGAGGGAAGGAAAGTCTAGGTTAGGACATTTGACGATATTTTCATTATATGCTACAAAAATCAAATCTTTGTAGCACTTCTTTGTTATTTTGGTAAGAGCCTGATTAAGAAAGAGAGAAACTTTCTTATTGGAATCCTTTAAAATGTTGTTAGCATAGACTAGGGTGGCATTTTTAGTTTCTGGTTGGCTCTCCATAGGTCTTATCTTATCGGCCATTTCGGCCTTCTCTGTCCTCAAAGTTTTCACACTCTTTTCAAGTAACAATTTGGCTTTCTTCTCCTCATCAAGGGAGGAGACAAGTCTTCCCTTCTCAAGAATGGCCTCATCCTTTTCTACCGCAACGTCGATCATTTGACTATATAGATAAACGACTTTAGTCTTTAGTGAGGAAACTTGCTCCTTAAGCTCCTTAACATGAAAAAGAGGATCATGGGAGGTTTTTGAAGAATAAACATATGTTTGACCACCTGAAATATATGACGGATATAAGCTAAGTAAGGATGAACCAAATTAGAGTCCAGATCAATCAAAATACCAATAGACACATACCAACAAAAGTATTTGATAAAGAACATGAAGATGACCCATTAAGAAAGTTGATGACTATAGTGGAATACAAGATGCCACAGTTGGAGATTAAATAACTGAACAAATAAGATCATTAAAGCCTATAGGGACAGTTTAAGCCTAAAGAAGAAGTAGGAAGCGAGATGTTTAGTAAAGGATTTTGGGTGTGAACATCCTCTGTGTGTTTGTGAACATCCTAGTCTGGAGAACTTAAATCAATCATGGTAGGATTATAAGTGGCTGAAGCAGCATCCACATTTATTTCCTCTACGATAATGATAGAAGTATGGATGTAATGACCTTAGTTTTGACTAATATTATTTAGGATATTTAATTAGATAAATAAAATAAAATAATATAAATGGTTAGGGGATAAAGATTTGTATAATTATAAGGTAGTCGTGCCTTAAGTAATGAATAAACAAATGAAAGTTTAAAATGAAGTAAGTAAAGGCAATAAGATAAGGGAAAAATAGGAATATGTTATATTCTTATACCCTAAACCCTTATTCCAATTCCATTTACAATATTCATAAACAAAAACTAAACCTAGAGCTTGGTCAGCCACTATTAGAAGAAAATAAGAAGAAGATAATCAAGGATTCAAGTAGGAAACTTAATCTAATCAATTCAAGGACAAATCTCAAACTCCTTAACAACAAGCTAAGATGAATCATAGATTACATCTCATTTTTATTGCTTTCAGTTTCTAGACGAAATTCGAATTTATTTTGCAAGAAAATTTCCATATTTTGATTGTTTAAATGAATATATATGCTTGTTGATGATTTATGTTGTTTCATATGGATTTTATGGTAATATTTGATTTGAAAACCTAATAAATAATATCCAAATGGCTTGTGCTTTTATATAAGGTCAGAAACATTATTTTAGAGATGGGTTTCAAGTTTCATAATTTTCTAAGTTGTTATGGATTTATTATGAATTTTCTAGTAAAGAAAATGATTAAATTGGGTTTCAATTATCTTCGGCTATTATATGTTAGGTTTGGGTCAAAAGTTTAAATATGTTAGAAAACATATTAAAAGTGATTTATGGGAATGTTTAAAGAATTTTCCTAAGCATTTTATTAAAGATATAAAATTATTTAAGGTATGAGACTTAAATGTTTTATATGATTATAAAAAGAGAAGGGACAATTTGTTAAATGTTTTAAAATTGTTAATTATTAAATTTGGCGACACTTTTAGAAAAGGTTTTGTAAAAGAATTGGCAACCAATTATATGTTGACAAGCAAGGCAAGTTAGTTGGAAAGATATTACTTTAAAAAGTTAAAAAGTAGTTTGTAAAGGATTACTGCTTCGCTACTCATAGCAGCCACCTTTTGACTCCATACACCCACCTCCTACCACGTCGAAATTAATACACATGGTATCAATGCCTTGGTACGTAGTGGATTGGAGAAAGTGGAAAGTATAGAGTTGAAACATGCATTCGAAGGGGTAGAAGTAGCTCTTATAAACTTGGAACTATTTTGATTATAAACAAGGCTTTCGAAGGGGTTAGAGCTTTGGACTTAACAAACCTACTTCTGTTTATATAAAGAAAGGGCTTTCGAATGGATTGCTGCCTTTTGTTTTTAAAATAAGCTTTCAGGGGGTGAAAACCCCTGCTGCCACACTCAACCTTTCGAATCAATGCCTTCGAAAGGGTTCTTTTGCCTTAATCTTTGAAGCCGCTCCTCCTTGCTTTCAAAAGGTTGGTTTCGAAACCATCCACTGTCTTTTACTTAGGAATAATGCTTTCAAAAGCAATGCATTTGCCCCAATTCTTTTAAGACCCATTTGTTCCATTAAAAGCTAAACCCAAAGGTTTCAAAAGAAATGGTTTTAAATGGTTTCGAAGCTGTGTTCCACAAACTTTTACTTATACCTAATGCTTTCGAAAGGTCTTTTTTAAGTAAAGGACTTTAATGCTTTTGAAAGATATATAATAAAGATTTCGAAGGGGAGATTCCCCAATGTTTTCAAAAGGTCTACTTTTAATATTTGAATGGAAGGTTTCTAATGTTTTTGAAAGGCAAGCTTAAAGTGTTTTTAAAAAAGACGATGTCTAAGATTTTATAAAGCTTTTGAAGGGACACTTTCAACGATTTCAAATGGTCTATTTTTAAAGGTTTCGAATGGTATGTTTTGGCTCTTCGGCCTAACATTTCAAGTTAAAGTTGTTTACCTATTCCGAAAGGGATACTTTCAATGGATTCGAATGAGACTGTTTAAAGTTTTTAAACAAGGGTTTCCAAGATGATATCTTGGATTTAAACCTAATGTTTTCTAAGTTAAAGAAGGGCTTTAACTTGTTTAAAGGGATAGATAACCTTATCAATTTAGGTTTTCATCGACGTTGTTTTATGTGAAGCGTATATCATGGCAAAGATATTTGAGTAACGCAAAAAGTATATTTTCCTTGTTAAAGTATGATTTAAAGGATTAAATCAATTTTAAAGAAATGTTTTCAAGGAAAATTTGATGGGGTAGTTAACCCTAGGTAAATGATTCAGATATTAGAATACCAGATGAGACTGGTACAGGGCCGCACCTTATACTTTACCTAATAGCCCCTAGCTAATATAAGTCTAAAATTCTAGTGTGTAGGGCTTTATCACAGGTAAGTCTAAAATAGTGTTACACACAAAAAGGAATATACAAAGAAAGATAGGTTATTGGTGAGCCCGCAAAACAATTAGGTTTAGTTGACCGTAGAAGAAGATAGTTAAGAGCAGATAGCCCAGTAGTGTGTCTAACAGATGTTAGATAATTGATTATATCTAGTAGGTCCAAGTCAGCCAATGGTTAATAGTTAGCCAAACAAAACTATATTGTTCAGACATATAGTCCATCAATTACCTGATTTATGTGCATATATGGTATTGCTATTATTTCTCTAATCAGTTTGATTGTAGGATTCTGATTTACAAAAGATATGTTTTAAAAGAGATATTAGTGAGGGGAAACACTTTCTACTATGTAGCATGGTCTCACTTAATATCAGTAAACCGAGATGTGATAGTATTACTCACACCAGGCATTATGTCTGTAATAGTATTACTCACACCAGGCATTATGTCTGACTCGAAGTTTATATTTTCCCCTTGAACTCTTAGGTGCTCAAAATTTAATTTTAATAGACTGAGAGTTAAGTTTTCAGGTTTAGTAGGTCGGACGAATAAGTTTTCGAAGACGTGTAGGAGGCAAAGTTAGTTATGTAGGAGCTATTTAGTTTTATTTCTGTTGTGATGTATTTATGGCAGATAGTACTCTGATCATCCAAGGGGCATCTTCATATGTCACTCTTGGCATAATTTATAATAATTTTATTTCATCAAAACCTAGGAAACGTTTTGAGATTATGTATCTGAATATAAAATATTGATTTGAAATGTAATCAGAGAAGTTGTTTTTAAATATGTGTAGATTTTTATTTCATATTCATGTGGTTCTGATATTATGGATACCATTTACATTACCATATTTTATCATCGAGAGTTAATACTATAGATGACTATAACATCTATAGCGCTTAGCTTCGAGCCTCAAGATAAAGGATGTTATAACTTGGTATCAGAGCATTTGTTTATGAAACTTAAAGAAATTTCAAACTTAAAACGATTTTAAAAAACATAATTCTAAGGAATTAGAGAAAAGATTGGGATATGAGATAACACTATAGTAGCATACTTGTATTTGCTGTATGTAAGTATACGCTTTATCTTTATTCTCCCATCTCCCTTAGACTATTCTTTTGTATCTTACAAAGACTCGAATGCAGATTTTACAGACGTAAGATATGGATGCTAGGAGTGGAAGAGTTAACATTGGTGGGGGAAGCACCATAACTAATGGGAATGGCAGACTACACACGAGAAGGAATCCCGGTCAAGCTCAAGCTGCTAATTGGGTGCTGGAATGCCGTAACTAGATATGGGAGCTATATATCAGTTCTTTATTAACGTGATGCAGGTTGGAGTTGCTGCGGTTTTAGTTGAAGTAAATGCTGAAGGAGGAAATGAGGGAGCCCCAATGGTCAATAATTATGTTGTGTTGAGTTGAGATTATGCCCAGTTGGGAGGAAGATCATTTTGTTGGGGCCGAGGACGTAATTGAATTAGAGAATTAGTTACTTCATTATGAGAGGATTTTTGCTGATTTGGGACTCAAAGATGAGCAGAAAAGGAGGCTTGCTTCTAGGCAATTACAGGGAGCAGCACCGTTCTGGTGGAACAGTGTTACAGTAGGAGTTAATGAGAAGACCATGACTTAGGCTGAGTTCAGAAGAATGCTTAGGGAGAGGTTTATGTCGAAGATTTTGAAGTCAACTCTACTCAGAAAGTTCACTGAGTTGGAGCAGGGAGACATGACAGTGCTTGAGTGTGCAACCAATTTTGAGGAGCTATCAAGATACAAATATGCTACGATTGATACTGTTATCAAAAGGAATGAGAAGTTTATCCATGGGTTGAAGCCTTAGCTTGCTAAGGACACATTATATCATATTAGAGATCTGTGCGAAGTAATTGTTGAGATGGCTTTAAGCCAGGAAGAGATGTATGCTTTTCTTGAGGCTAACAAGGCAGAAGGAGCTCAAGGAGGGCAGAACCAGAAGAGGAAGTTTTTCCGTGAGAAGAGAGCTCAGAAGAATGGAGCTTCCAAGAAGGGAAAGACAGAAGTTATTTGTTGTAAATGTGATAAGAAGGGACATTATGCTTACGAATGCCGAACAGGCAAAGGGAAGAAAGCTGCTGACAAGAAAGGAGTGAGATGCTTCAACTTGATCAAATTGGACCTTATAAGAAACAGTGTAAAGAGCTAGCCAAGGATAGGAAGGGAAAGTGTTTACATTGGAACCGGCTACATCGAGACCAAAAGCAGAGGGGAAAATAAAACCAGTGTTGGAAGGTACGTTTTGATTCATGGTGTACTAGTTAGAGTTCTATTTGATACTGGTGCATCACATTCTTTTATATCTCATTGTTTGGTAGATAGGCTTAATCTAGAATCCTCATACCTACTTACTTCCTTAAGGGTTGTAAATTCAATAGGAGGGTATGCGACTCTTGGGATAAGATGCGACCACCTAGAGTTTGAAATGTTAGGTCATATATCTGCTTGCAGTTTGCACGTATTTGATTTCGTAGGGTTCAGAATTATTTTAGATATGGGTTGGTTAAGTAAATACGATGCTAGGATATTTATCCATGGTAGGTTAATATCACTTAGACACCCTGACTGTAGTGATCAGATAATATACCCATAGTGAACCCTAGTTTTGAGGTTAATGCTTTGGTGAGTGTTGTGGAGGCAGAAGATGAGTTAATCGAGTTTTCGAAGATGACTTTGAGCCCGTAGTAGGACTGCCGTCAAAACGGGCTATTGAGTTTCAGATAGATTTAGTACTAGGAGCAGAATAGGTGAGTAGGCTGTCAAGCGGAATGACACCTACCGTGGTGAGGAAGCTAAAGGTGCAGTTGGTGGATTTATAAAATAAGAACTTTATCAGACCAAGTAGTTTGCCATGGGGAGCAGTCACAATGTTTGCAAGAAAATTAGATGGATCGTTAAGATTATGTATTGATTATCATAAGTTAAATGGGAAGACGATAAAGAATCGATATCTATCACCTTGAATTGATGTTTTGTTCGACCAATTGAGTGGGGCCGAAGTATTTTCCCAATTGGATTTGGCAACAGGGTTCCATCAGCTTAGGGTGGCTGAGGATAGTATTCCTTTGACAGCATTTAGAACCAGATATGGATCGTACGAATGGTTAGTAATGCCATTCGGACTAACTAATGCGCCAACATTCTTTATAGATTTGATGAACTGAGTTTTTCGAGAGTACTTGGATAGGTTCAAATTGGTATTCATAGATGACATTTTGGTATACTCTAAAGATGAAAGAGAGCATGAAGTTCATCTTAGAGTGGTGCTTGAGACGTTGAGGTAGCATCAACTAAAGGAGAAATTTTCAAAGTGTCATTTCTGGAAGAGGAAAGTGAAGTTTCTTGGCCATGTAGTCTCAGAAAAAGGGTTGTCAGTAGATCCAGCTAAGATCGAGACAGTGAATAGTTGGAAGAGTCCCAAGACAGTGACTGAGATAAAGAGTTTTCTTGGAGTAGCTGGTTACTATCGGAGATTCATTAAGCATTTTTTGTGGGTAGTGGCATCGTTGATCAAAATAACACGGAAAGATGTGTAGTTTGTCTGGATTGAAAAGTGCAAGGAGAAACTCCAGAAGCTAAAACACTTATTAATATATGCACCTGTGTTAGTTGTTCCAAAGGGTAATCATGACTTAGTGGTGTACATAGATGCATGCAGAATAGGATTAGGAGCTGTGTTAATGCAAAGAGGTAAAGTGATTTCCTATGCTTCTCGACAGATTGGACCCCACGAGGTTAGATATACAACTTACAATTTAGAATTAGCCATAGTAATTTTTGCATTGAAGGTGTGGAGACATCACCTTTTTAGAGAAAGATTCGAGTTGTATATGGATCATAAGTCATCAAAGTATCTATTCTCTCAAAGGAATTGAATATGATGCAACAAAGGTGGTAACAGGTTTAGCCGCTTATGACTTTGGTTTTGTGTACACACCAGAAAAAGGCAACAAGGTTGTGGATGCACTTAACAGAAAACATCATAATGCAGTATTGGCAATGATAGTTGATTCGAAAGATTTAGAAGAATTGGTTACATGCAAAATACAGTGGAGATCTGAAGCTAGATACAGTAAGGAAACTGCTGTCTTGTCATGTTTAGAAGTTTGACCGGTGATGATCGAAAGATTTCTTCTAAGCAGAAGGAGGATCCATTATTAGTTTAACAGATAAAAAAGGTAAACGATGGAATGAAGAGCGATGACTTAAAAGATTTCAGTCTTGACCAGAATGGGTGGTTGAGGAAGAAAGGACGACTGTGTGTTCCAAATGTGAGAAACATTAGGAAAGAAGTTCTCAGAGAATGCCATCGTTCAAAGTTCACCATTCATCCGGGAGGAACTAAGATGTATCAAGGACATGAAAAGAAGTTTCTTCTAGGAAGGCATGAAGAGAGATGTAGGCTTATGGGCGAAGCAATGTTTCAACTGTCAATGGGTAAAAGCCAAATACCAAAAACCAAGTGGTTTACTTCAGCCTTTAGATGTTCTAGTATGGAAATATGATTCTATCTCAATGGATTTTATAAATAGGTTGCCAAGATCGAGTAGAGAAAATGAAAGCATATGGGTTATAGTGGACAGGTTGATCGAGAGTTCCCATTTCATTCCAGTTAAGTCAACTAGGACAACACCTATTTTAACTAAGTTGTTTATGAATAATATAGTTAGACTACATGGAATTCCTAGTAGTATAGTAAGCGACAGAGATTCCTTATTCATTGGCGAGTTCTGGAAGAGTCTACATGAGACTTTGGGTACCAAGCTCAAGATGAGTACTGCTTACCATTCGCAGACAGATGGACAAAAGGAGAAAGCTAATAAAGTCTTAGAGGATTTGTTAAGTTCTTGTGTACTAGATTTTAGGGGATCATAGGAAGTCACCTACTTAGTCAAGTTTTCGTATTACAACAGTTATCAGGCTAGTATAGGGATGGTACCGTTCGAAGCTTTGTATGGAAGGCCATGCAAATCTCTCATTTGTTGGTTAGAGACCGGGGATGGGTTAGTTCTTGATTCAGATAAGCTGCAGAAAAGATTCAGCCCATTTGAGGTAGAATGAACGAAGCTCAGTCTAGGCGGAAGAGCTACGCTGATAAAAGGCAAAAAGACTTAGAGTTCTCAGTTGGAGATCATGTTTTCGTCACGGTATCACTGGTGAAAGGTGTAATCCGATTTGGAAAATCAGGAAAATTGGCACCGAGGTTCGTTGAACCATTTCCTATTATAGAAAGGATTGGGATACTTGCGTATAGAGTGGAGTTACCAAGTAGTTCGGCAGAAGTCTACGGTGTTTTTCATATATCTTGTCTAAGGAAGTGTATTCGAATCCAAAAACTACTATTGCACTTACTGTGTTAGATGATTTAGTAGTGGAACCATGTATGACTATAGTTAGAAAGCCAGTTTGTATAGTCGCGAGAGATGAGAAGAGGTTAGAAAACAAGATAGTTAGATTAGTCAAAGTCCAACGGAATGACGACGAGAGAGACTGTACTTGAGAAACTAAGAGCAATTTAGAGATACTTATCCTGACTTGTTTCATGGTATGTTTTACCTTTATGACTAATTTTATGAGTACCTTATCGTAATTTTGAGGATGAAATTCTTTAAGGAGGGGAGTTTGTAATGACCTTAATTTTGGCTAACATTATTTAGGATATTTAATCAGATAAATTAAATGAAATAATGTAAATAGTTAAGGGATTGAGTTTTGTATAATTATAAGGTAGCCGTGCCTTAAGTAATGAATAAACAAACGAAAATTTAGAATGAAGTAACTAAAGGCAATAAGATAAGGGCAAAATAGGAATAGGTTATCTTATTATACCCTAAACCCTTATTCTAACTTCATTTACAATATTCACAAACAAAAACTAAACCTAGAGCTCGGCCGACCACCATTAGAATAAAACAAGAGGAAGATAAGCAAGGATTCAAGTAGGAAACTTAATCAAGTCAATTCAAGGGAAAATCTCAAACTCCTTAACAACAAATTAAGGTGAATAATAGATTACATCACATATTTTTTTGGTTTCTAGATGAGATCTGAATTTATTTCGCAAGAATAATGCCATGTTTTGATTATTTAAATGGATATATATGCTTGTTGATGATTTATGTTGTTTCATATGGATTTTATAACAAGATTTGATTTGAAAAACCTATTAAATGACATCTAAATGGATTGCCTTTTTGATATAAGGTCAAAAACATTATTTTAGAGAGGGGTTTCAAGTTTCATAATTTTCTAAGTTTTTGTGGATTTATTATGAATTTTCGAGTAAAGAAAATGGTTAAATTGGGTATAAATTATTTTCGGCTATTATATGTGCTTTCGTTTAGAAATATAAATACGATAGAAAACATATTAAAAGTGATTTGTGAGAATATATTGATAATTTTCTTAATCATTTTATTAAAGATATAAAACTATTTAAGGTATTGGACTTAAATATTTTATATGTTTATAAAAGAAGAAGGTGCAATTTGTTAAATGTTTTAAATTTATTAATTACTGAATTAGGCAGCATTTTTAGAAAAAAAGTTTTATAAATGAATTGGAAAACAATTATACGTTGACAAGTAAGGCAATTTTGTTGGAAAGATATTACTTTTAAAAGTCTACTGCTTCGCCACTTATAACAGCCAACTTTCGACCCCATACACCCGCCTTCTACCAAGTCGAAACCAATACACATAGTATCAATGCCTTGGTACGTAGTGGATTGAAGAAAGGCAGAAGACATAGAGTCGAAACATGCTTTCGAAGGGGTAGAAGTAGCTCTTATCAACTTGGAACAATATTTTGATTACAAATAAGGCTTTCGAAAGGGCTGGAGCTTTCGACTTAACCAACTTCCTCTTGTTTATATAAATAAAGGGATTTCGAATGGGTTGCCGCCTTTTGTTTTTAAAACAAGCTTTTGAAGGGGTTGAAACCTCTGCTGTGCCATTTAACCTTTCAAACAATGCCTTCGAAAAGGTTATTTTGCCTTAAACTTTGAAGCCGCTTCTCCATGCTTTGGAAATGGTTGATTTCGAAACCATCAACTTTCTTTTACTTTGGAATAATGCTTTTGAAAGTAATGCTTTCTCCCCAGTTCATTTAGGACCATTTTGTTCCATTAAAAACTAAATCCCAAAGGTTTGAAAGGAATGATTTTAAATGGTTTGAAGCTATGGTGCACAAACTTTTACATGTACCCAGTGCTTTCGAAAGGTCTGTTTTAAGTAAAGGACTTTAATGCTTTCAAAAGATATATAATAAAGATTTCGAAGGGGAGATTCCCCAATGTTTTTGAAATGTCTATTTTACTATTCGAATGGAAGGTTTCCAATGCTTTCGAAAGGCAAGTTTAAAATATTTTGAGAAGAGGATACCTAAGGTTTTATAAAGCTTTCGAAGGGACACTTTCAATGATTTCGAACAGTCAATTTCGAATGGTATGTTTTGTCCTTTTGGCATAGCATTTCAAGGTAAGTTGTTAACCTATTTTGAAAGGGGTTCTTTCAATGGATTCGAAAGGGACTGTTTAAAGTTTTTAAACAAGAGTTTCGTAGATGATATCTTGGATTTAAAGCCTAATGTTTTCTAAATTAAAGAGGGGCTTTAACTTGTTTTAAAGGGATAGATAACCCTATTGATTTAGGTTTTCATCAACATTGTTTTGTTTAAAGCATATATCTTGGCAAAGATATTTGAGTAAAGCAAAAAGTATATTTTCCTAGTTTAAGTATAATTTAAAAGGGTTAAATCAATTTGAAAGAAATCTTTTCAAGGAAAATTTGATTGGGTAGTTAATCCTAACTAAATGACTCAGATATCAGAATACCAGATGGGACTGGTATAGGGTCGCGCCCAATACTTTAATTGATAGCCCCTAGCTAATATAAGTCCAAAATTCCAGTGTGTAGGTCTTTGTCACAGGTAAGAATAAAATGATGTTACACATAGAAAGGAATATACAGAGAAAGATAGGTTATTGGTGAGCCCGCAAAACCATTAGGTTCAATTGATCCTAGAAGAAGATAGCTATGGGCAGATAGCTCAGTAGTGTGTCTTAATTGATGTTAGATTATTGATTATGTCTAGTAGGCCCGAGTCACCCACTGGTTAATAGTTAGCCAGATAAAACTATATTTTTCGGACAAATAGTCCATTGATTACCTGATTTGTGTGCATATATGATATTCTTATTTTTGCTTTAAATCGATTTGATTGCACGATTCTGATCTGCAAATGATATGTTTTAAAAAAGATACTAATGAGGGAAAACCCGTTCCTCTAAGCGGTGTGGTCTCACATAATATCAGTAAATCGAGATGTAAGAGTATCGCTCACACAAGGCTTTATGCCTGGCTCGAATTTTATATTTTCCCCTTAAACCCTCGGGTGCTCAAAATTTAATTTGAGTATATTGAGAGTTGGGTTTTTAGGTTTAGTAGGGTGGATGATTAAGCTTCCGAAGACATGCAAGTGGCAAAGTTAGCTATGTAGCAGCTATTTAGTTTTATTTCTGCTATGATGTATTTATGGCAGACATTTTTAGTTAGTACTCTGTTCATCCAAGTGGGCATCTTCATATGTCGCTCTTGGCGTAATTTGTAATAATTATATTTGATCAAAACCTGGGAAACGTTTTGGAATTATGTATTTGAATATGAAATCTTGATTTAAATTGTAGTCAGAAAAGTTGTTTTTAAATCTGTGTAGATTTTTTTTCCTATTCATATGCTTCTGATATTATAGATACCATTTACATTAACATATTTTATCACTGGAAGTTAATACTATAGATGACTGCAACATTTGTAGCGCCTAGCTTCATGCCTTAAGATAAGGGATGTTACATTGGACTTCTCCATGTTTAGTGCTTTTGATCGAAGGAGGGATTGAAGCATCAATTAGAGCATCAGTGTCCTCCTTCCTTTTTATAGCATCAATAACTATAGCAATAAAACACCCAACAGAAGTAGCCTTGGTTGATTTGGCCGAAGAAGAAACATACGATTTAACTTCTTCGACTTAGAAGTTACAATAGTTACAGAATAACCTAAGTCAAAGGAAAATTCTTTAGACACTGACAGAAGAAACTTCATTTGATTATAATATAAACTTACTGGAGGAATCACACTGGATGAGGGAAGAAATTGAAAAGGTTTTCTGATTGCTGACAACCGAGGATCTTCCTCCATGAGCATCCCCCGTTACCTTTGGAGGTTCTTCAAGCACCCTATGGTTGTTTACGATTAATTAGTGTTTGCGAAGGTTTGTTTTAGTCAAAAGCTTGAGCCTCTCCTCCATGCTTTAGAAGCTTGAGTCAAAGCCTTAATAGTAGTTGTAATAGAGAAATCTGATTGTTAAGTGACAGATCTTGAAAGAGAATACTCGTCATAGAAGAATGAAAAAATATAACATAAATAGTGAGAGGTAATAAAACTTACTAGGATCGGAAAAGACCCTCTGATCTTATGGGTATAGCATTTGATGTAAAAGAATTGATTCTCCCAGTCTCTTATTTTATTGATCGAATGGGTGATTAAACTCTTTAGATAAGGAGGAAGACGATATACAGAAATATCTGATTGCTTGTCTACTCTATAAGATTCATCAAAGAATGAAGAGTCTCAGCATTTAGTGATGGAAGGTTGGCTTCCCTAGGAAGGTTCTCTAAGCAACTTAAATAATTATAGGAGTTGGGAGTTAATTGTATTGGAGTGATTCCCAAGTGCTCCAGGAACTGTAAAAGGAATTTTGGGAAAGGATGGTAGCCTGAATGACAGATATGAATAGGAGTGAAAGCAAGGAATCCTTCGGGAAGATTATCTATTCTACCAGATGCATCAGCGACCATGGTTCCATATTTGTAATCCCAAACTACGAAAGAATAGTGTCTACTTCCTGTAGGGAAGTTATTGAGGATTGGTTAAGCTTATAATCTCTCTTCTCTAAAGCAGGAGAATGTTTGGGGCCTTTGTCAGATTTCTTACTATCCATTTGGCTGCTAAATAACATAATATTAAAGTCAGGGAAGTGTCATATACTCTATGAAAATTTAGAAAACATTAAAAGGATTCATAGCTAGATATAGAATTCGTAGGTAGTTTTTAAGTTCATAACTAGAAGGCAATTCTTTTAATGATTTTTGAGTATAAGGTCGAACTTATAAGTAGTTAAATAATGACTGATTGGAGGTCCATTAGTTAGTCATTAAATTTTTGACTAAATGTCGAACTAAAAATGTTATAACTAGCTAAAGAGTCATTGATTAGTTGTCGAATTTCTAATCCGATGTCAGATTCATAAATCAACTATTGAAACTCAAAACCAACAAATGATTCCTTTACTGGTTGTCAAGCTTATAGTTCGATGTCAGATCTGTAAATAATTTCATGATATTCAGAACTAACATGTGATTATTTGGCTAGTTATCGGGATTATAATTCAATGTAAAACACATAAACAATTTGTTGGATTCAAACTAGTTAATGAGTCTCTAATTGGTTATCGAGTTCATAGTGTGATATCGAATTACTAAGTCATTGCTAAATTTGAAAACTAGCGATGTCGAGTTTATAACTAGTGGTTGAGTTCAAATGTCGAATTGATGAACAATTGTTAAGTCCATATCTGGGTAGCAAGTCACTAACTTGCTATCAAGCATCTAACTAGTTATTGAGTTTATGTCTAGTTGGCAAACTAATAATTAGTTAGCGAGAGTCTAACTAGTTATCAGTCTCTAACCTGATGTCGGGTTCATGATTAGATAGTGGATCTGTAACAAGTCCACATTTGGATGTCCTAACAATTGGTTATATATGTTTGGTCTATAAATGGTTGTCGAGTTTTTGACAACCATTACCATTAAATCATTGTTGGCTACTGAATTTTTGAATAATTGCCTAATTTTCGATAATTATCGAATTTTTGTTAGTTACTAAATGTCTGTTAATTAAATAGAGATAAGCAATTATCAAGTTCCAATTGGAAATTACTTAGGAGTAAACTCGAAAATTAAGGAATTACTTATTCTAGGAATTACAAAAAATATTTCTCAGGGTTCCAAATCGCCAAAGACAATGACTAACCAACAACACTTAGATTCAAACACAAAGACTATCAAAATCATGAAATCATTTAGATTCAAATCACCAATCAATCTCAATCATATTATAGAACCCCCAATTTGCCAAACTTAGTTTCAAACCTCAAAACCCCCAATCAATTTAACTAGCAAAATGAATAATTTTACCTCAGATTTGATTTAAAGACGGAGAAAAGCGAAGCTTCTTTTTAGGAAATAGGGAGGTTGAAGAAGGATTATAATTATAATTTTTTGAGTTTGAGCTAAAGGTAAAGCTTTTTAGAGAAGAAAGAATGAGTATTTATAGAAGGAAAGTGAAATAACAGGAAGCATCGATTTATATTTAAATAAACGGACACGATCAAAAGTCTTGGAACACCAAAAGTGGGAAAATAAAAAGGC
Source organism: Allium cepa (assembly GCA_030765085.1). NCBI lineage: Eukaryota > Viridiplantae > Streptophyta > Magnoliopsida > Asparagales > Amaryllidaceae > Allium > Allium cepa. The sequence goes on from CM060928.1 coordinate 452,442,616, forward strand.
AGCATTATACTAAGGTATAATGTAACTCTTCTATATAGGGAGGGTAAATGTTGCTATAAATAAAGATGTCGAACATCGAGGGGAACATATCGAAATTCAAAGTGTCGAGTGTGAAGAAGAGAAAACACTCAAGCATTTAGTAAGGGGCGTCGAGCTTCAAGCAACCGATCAAAGGTGCCAAATGTTCAATAAGGGATGACGAGTCTCTTCAGGTATCGAATTTCAAATAGTTGGCAAACCCAGAAGGTAGTGAACATGAACGTAGCAAGCAGGTATCGGACTACAACAAACTAGGAGGAGCCTAGATAATTGAGTGTCAACAACATAAAGGTTACCGAGCCTTAACAATGGAAAAGATGTCACGCCAAGGTTCCAAATATCTAGAGATGTTGAATTATAAAGATAAAACATACATAAAGGTTAACGAGTTGAATAAAGGAAAGGAAGGTATCGAGCCTCAATAACCATAACGATTGTCGAGCATGAAAGAGGAAAAAGCATCATTCCTAAACAATTTCTAAAGATAACAAATATATAACAAGCCTATAACATAAAGGATATCGAATCTAAAGACAATTAGCGGGCGTTGCCTAACCACTGCAACATAAAGTGCTAATAAATGTAGAGTAAAGAGAGATGCCACATCAGTAAGAGATGTCGAACACCTAGTTACAAAAGATGATATCGAGTCTCTACGAAGCAAGCCTTGGATAAGACAACAAATATTGATCCTTTACAAATGTGACTGTTCTAAAGCATCCGCATGCAGCAAGTGGTCTCGAGCTTTTATGAGTGAAAAGGATGCCGAACTTCAAGAGACATGAATGATATCGAACGAAGAGCTTAGCAAGAGATGTCGAGCATTTACATGAAGCAAGGAATGTTAAACCATATCGATTATACCACCATAGGTGATATCGGATGAATGCAATGCTACAAGATGGCGAATATTTACAGTTATGAAGAATGTCACATGTCATCAGTGCAAAACAAGATGCCGCATATCCTCAAGATGCTGAATGTCATTAGTACAACAAACAATGTTGAGTATTTGCAATTCAAAGGGGATGTTGAATATCGATAATTCACCTTATGTCGAAGGGCATGTGGCGTCAATACGGCTTGCTTCTACCACTATAAATATGGACCCATAGTTGGCTACATGGAGGGGAAGGATTTTTCTTATTTCATTTCTTACATTTTCAAATTGTAAAACCTAAATCAAATTACAGATTTTGTAGAGCCGGTTGTATATTTGCGACATTTCACACATAAGGACTTGGACAGTGAATTTGGCATAACATACTTCAATTAAATAAAGACATTTGACTGGTTATTGAACTTGTGACATGTATATGATTTCTTATACTTGACTCGGACTATGGGCATACACATTTCATCCTTTGAACTTGAACTTGCAAACTTCTCTCAAGCTTCGCATAAGGCTACCTAAGCCCTTACCTGAATTTGGCTTGCTTTATCTTGCGTATTTAGGTTGACAAAGAAATTTATTAACAACGAGAAATACTTCAGAGTCATGTGAAAGGTTTGATTCCAAAATCATTATCTACTACTCGTTGTGAAAGTCGCATTGAAATCGTTAAAGTAATAAGATTTCAATCATTGAAGCTAAGAGATATTGTGATTAATATTGCAAATAATTCTAAAGACGACGTTGTGATGATAGAGGCTAAATGATTGTGCCAAAATGCTTTGGAAAATTTTGATTTTCTAATTAGCTTGTGCATTTGGTATAAGATATTAAACAATATTAATCAAGTAAAATACTTCCGTTGGGTCGAAATTTAGGCTAAGCCGATGTTTCTTGACTTTAAGGAGTCAAGGAAACTTGAGTAGGATGAATCTTATAGCCAAGTATGCTAATATTATGTACATACGAAGTCATTGTGAAATTTGTTTTTTTATTCAAGCCCTTTGTTAAAAGGTTACATAGTTCCCAATATCAAATAGGCCATTGATGCTACAAGTCAAGCTTTTATTGTTATACAAGAATTAAAATTAAAATGAGGAGGTCAACTCAGAATTCACTCTTTCCAGTAAGGAGTAGATGACTATTTGTAGAGAACTCGCCCTTGGATTCATGACATGTGTCACTTGGAATAAATTGATGGCCAAGTTTTGTTGACATAGCAAAACCTTTGGCGGTCAACATATGATAGTAAGGACTCCACGTAGCAGCTGAGAATACCAATTTTGATGTATTATTCAATGTTCGACGACTCTTATTGCTAGCATGCGGTAGTACCTTTGTTTCTCAATATGTGATAGCTCTTATTAGGTCGACACCTTAATTGTTGATAGCTTCATCGGCCAACATGTGATGACTTTGAAAATATTGACCTTCTATGGTTTAACTTACCTACCTACAACAACCCCTTGACTTCAACATGCGATGGCTTTATAAACTTACCCTGCAATAACTTCCTACTTCCAATATATGGTGGCTTTGTAAACTTAACTTGCAATAGCTTTTGTCCTTCATCATGCGATAGCCATATAAATTCAATATGTGATAGCTTAGATATATCTCTAATAGAGTTAGGGGTATGCCCTAGAGTTTGTCATGTCATTTGTTACATATATCTAACTCATTAACCAATCTTATTCGAAATAAATGTATTTTTCTATTATATACTTGATATAATGTGGTTATATTAATTAATTAATTTAATTAAAAGTATATTTAATAGAAAATGCATAAATGGTACATTTTGTGATAGTAGTTACAAAGTATTGTAACCGTGAGTAATTAATCACAATGAAAACAAATATACCATTTTAAATATTCCTAGTCAAGATGCATCAAGACTGGATATCGATGTATCTATTGAGACTAGAGCACGTAATGCTATCTAAATATTGGGCAGTGTATTGCTCATGACTGCTGGGGGCACTTAGGGGTTACGTGCTAATAGTTATCGGATAACTATGGAATAACTCGTTCGATAGTTTTCTATTGGTTACTATAAATAACGTCAAATGGAAAATTTCGATGTGAATAATTTACACAGTTCTTTCGGCTTGAGAATACCATGAATCTTCAATATGAAAGATCTGCTTTGATTACAGTCAAGCCATGAAAAAGCGTCCATCGAGTGACTATAGTTGGGTAAAGTGGAAGTATTGGAAGTGAAGCACTATCCAAGGGAGGATTCATCTCCTCAGTTATATGGGGTTAGTATTATGGTCAACTCAAGTCAACCCAAGGTCAAAATCTCTAGCCAGAGCAGTTTGGTTAATAATAATTATTATTATGGATCCAAGGACTTTGTATTTGGGCTATAGAGTTGAATGTGGATGATGTTGGAATTTTGACCACTACTAAGTTCAGTAAGTCCAAAGTGATATAGTTTTGATGAAGAGAATTGGTGTAAATAATTGTCACAACTGGGTAATACTTATTAAAAAATGAGATTTTGTTTTTCAAAACTAATTAAGCGATAAATTTAGCCATATTATCACACCAACTGCTAAGTGAAGTGTGAACGTTAACGTTCGAATAGGTCGACGTTAATTGCTGACCAAATTTACACCCAAGAGTCACACAACCGAAACGATGAATTCTCTTTAGGCCAAACGATTTAATTCGTTTATAATTGTTATAAATTAATTAATTAAATAAATATTTATAACATACTAATTATGAAATTTGAATGTGATTTAAGAAATATATTTTTTGCATATATTTATAAAAGTTATGAATATATAGATCGATATGAGATATCGATGACAGAAAAGGTTAAATATGATTGTACATATGTAATTTGGGTTAAATAGGCTCACAATCTATGAGACTTAGAGAGGATAGGTGTTGGTTTGAGAGTGGTTAGAGATGGCTACAACATAGGATTATGGTTTGGAGATGTGTGGCTAATATCTAATGAGAAACTTACATAGCTTGCTCACTTATCCTACGCATATAAATACTAATCTCGAAACCCTAATCTAAGGCTAATTTCATTTTTGAGCCACCACTTTCTTCTTCTTCCTCATTTAATCGTAGCAACTACCCTCTAAAATAATACCAAAAAATTCTTAGGTCCAGTTCAAATTAAAAATACTAATATGTAGTAGAAGGTCTCCAATCGTGGATTAACAATCTAACGGATTAGGAATTGTTCTAAGAAGAGAAATCATAGTACAATATGGACTCAAAGACTCCATTAAGAGGTGAACTTTCATTTGTTATTGTTGTTTTTATATCAAGTTTATCATATAAAGTTGATTTACATCCAAATCATCTATTTGTATTCAAATTTGTTCAATGTTTAGATTATGTGAGATTTTTGTACATACGTGTGTTTGTTATAATTAGATTGGTTATGTGCTTATTTTAATATATTTTTTATTGATTTATTATTGAATTAACATTTTTAAAAAATATTTTTTAATTTTGATTTATATTAATACGTGTGTGTGTGTCTTTAGATTAAATGTATAGAGATCTACAAAGTGTCAATATGTATAATTGTATATATGGTTATATACTGTATATAGTTGATCTTAAAATTTTCTTATGATGATTTATACTTATTATGAATCATAAAATATAAAAATATTTTATTAAATATGTACATAAATATTTTATTATTATTTAATGATTTTGTATGTTTTTTATTATGTATAAAATAGTTAATGGTTCAAAATTTCAGTTTTATATTTGTTAAACTTGCTGCACCATACAAGAAGATTACGGTAAAATTTTCATATTTTTAAAACTTATTTTAATATATTTTAAATTAATTTACTTTCGGCCTACAATCAATTATTTAATTAAAAGTATAATTTCAATCGAGAAAATTATATAAAATTTTTTAGTTTTTTAAAACTTAATTTAATAATTTTTACAGTTAATTTTTTAGTGGCTTGCAATTAGTTATTTAATTAAAAATATAATTTTAATTGAGAAAATTGCAGAATTTTTTCTTAAGCCTCATATATGTCTCAGGTACCTATAGAAAAAGTTCTTCAATTTTTCAACTTGATTTCATATTTTCAGGAATTAATTTGATTTTGGGCTGTTATCAGTTATTAAAGATTAATATTAATTTAATTAAAAAAATTATATAAATTATTTTTAAGCCTAAAACGTGTTTCCAGATTTTCTAAAAAATTATAAAAGTTGTAATTTTTCATATATTTATTTTATATTAATTTATTATGACAGAAACTATTTTATTCAATAATATATATATATATATATATATATTATGTACACATATATATGTGTATATTTATTTGCATATATTAATATCTTGTTTTGCCTTAGTGTACATGCAAATATTTCGAAAAATTACAGTACACATAAAATGGGCTAATGTGTACGTTGCAATATGAATCCTAACATCTATATATGAGCACATTATACACTTCATGGATTATCATATTACACATATACACACACAAATATAAAAGTATTTGACACACACACACACACACGCACACATATATTAATTCTAATCAATCAATTAAAATTAAAGAGAGTAATGAAAGGTTTATCTCTCCATTTAACGTAGGTAATGCTCTCAATTAATTACTTATTTTAGGGAAAGAAATAAAAGATCTCCTTCATTATATATACATAAAATCTTCTTAGCGCTCTCAATTAATTACTAGTTTTATGGAAAGAAATGAAAGGTTTCCTTCCCTATATATATTTACTCTTATTAATAAATGTTAGGTATATTTGATACATCATACATTAAAATTAAATTTATTTAAACTTCCCTTTAACTAATTCAAATAAAATAAATGATTTTATTTAAAACAAATTTAGAAATGTTCTAATTAAATTAGGCTTCATAGGCTCAACTAAGATCCGATAGGGTAAATTTTTTGAAATTCACCAATTTCTTCAGCTGTATTCTAGCCTAGTTCCAACAATGGTATCAGAGCCCAAGAGCCTATGCGGTCTAAATTAGTCATGTGAGGCTAACTAATTAAGCTTGCCCACTTAGTACGGTATCTAGAAAGGTAATGTTTAGAATTGGAATTGGACAATCAAATACCCCTTCCTACCTAGTTATCAACTTGGCTTAAAAGGTGAAGTGAAACCAAAGGTTGCCCCTGATAGAAAATGCCCAATTTGAATTGGGCCTTGGGATAATTTTCAAAATAGTCATGAAAATTAAGACAAGATTTTAAATTTAAATTTAAAACAAAAACATGTTTATTATAAAAGATTATAATATAACATAAATTTTCAAAATGTTTAAAAAGGTAATGAAAATTTCAAATTGTTTGAAACTATTTGAGTATTAATTTCAAAATTTAAAATTTATTAATAAGAATAATAAAATTAATTAATTAAATGAGTTAATTAATTTGTACTTTTGCATATTTATATATGTTGATATATGTTATGTTATTTTGAAAGTGTTTAATATTACGTAATTATACATGTATGTATGTAAGATAAACCTTGAAATTGATATGATTTAATTAATTTTTTTAACTAAATTAATGAATTAAATGTTAATTAATTAAATAATATATATGGGTATATGATATATGTGTTATACCATAAAGATTATAGTGTATAATAAATATTAAATATAAATGTTATATTGTTATAAAGTTAATTAAAATGTTAATTAATTAATATTAATTAAAGAAGATTTAACTAATATAATGTTATACATAAGACTAATATGTAAGTATTGTAAAATATAAAAGTTATATATAATAAAACATATATAATATGAATGTATAAACAAAATGTGGAATATTAAAGAAACCCTAAATAGGCTTAAGGAATAAATGCATAAGTATTGTACGTATACCATGATTTTAGATGTGCTTGACACTTGAATCATGAGAGTATTTCCGAAGTAATACATTATTCCATAAGTCGATATCACTTAATATAATATATTGAAGGTTATGAATCTTAAATATTTTTTTGTCCTCTACTATATATATGTATATTAATAAATTACTTGCATACTCCTTAGTTGTTGAACAAACTTAAGCTAGGGATGTTATGTGCAGTATTATTGATATATTGAATAAATAAGGTAAGATAGCTATATGTATTTGTTGAGCAAACTCAAGGTACACATACTATACTTAGATTTCGATTTGGTAGGTATGAGTGAATAATCTCTTTCGGTTTGTTGAGCAAACTCAAGGTCGAAATGATATTAGGATAAGGAACCATGGGTTAGGAGTTGTTTGTGATACAACCGATAAAGAGTTGTCTATCGTCCATGGAGCCATGACTTGTTGAGCAAACTCAAAGTCAAAATTCCAAGATGGGCGAGTCCTAACACCCACCGGTGAAGTTGAAAGACTTCTACGTTTTGTTTAGGGTTTGGTGAAACAAAAAAGTCTAATGAGAGCCTTATTAAAAAAATGAAATGATAACATTGAACCATTCTAATATTGTAAGAACATATGCTATATAATGTTATAATAATTGATAAATTTTGCATTTAATAAGATTGACAAAATGTATATCAATTAAGATATACAAATGAATTGAAGGTTGACAAACATAAATATAACATATACCTACTAATAAAAAAATATTGCATGTTAACATTTCAACACCCATGTCAGTGCTTGATATTACAACTACTAAATACATTCATATTTAGGTCACTTACGTATTTATTTGTTCAAGACCATGTATTGCATTCTATGAGCTTCAAACTCTAAAAGCAAAAGAAGTCTATGGATATTTGATCCATATACAATCACATATAAATGTTATATGGTGAACGATCAAAGCTTGTAATGTACAATATTTCGATGAAATTAGTTCATCCGAAAAACCAAATAAATCTTAGTGCAAGATCAAGTATTTGATTTGATTGATTACAAAAGGATAGTATTGTGTTAACTGTAACACTAGACCAAAACAATGAGATAGATCTAAGAACTCGATCACTGAAATGTCAGTTTGATCAGTTTACGCAAAGGGAAACATATTTGATGTCCTTAAATGTTAAGGATGATCGAGTGCACTTTTGTAAAGAGTTCACTATGATATTGTAGTAAGGGTTTTCTTTTGAACGGTTTGACCATTTAGAAAGAATAATGGATGTACAAGAGTAGATGTGACTTAAGGTACAGTTGGGATGAAGAGAGTGAATAGTCATTTCTGGTTCATAAAGAAACAACGAAAACAAAAATTATAATAGTAGAGATTGATACTTAACTTTGGAATAAGAAATATGATTTCTATTCCAAAATGTAATTTCATATAGAAACTTGTTTCTATTATATTTATTTCTCTTGAGTTTAATATATTTGATCGAAGAACTCTCCACGGTAAACTAGATGTAGTATGTGAAATAAATAAATCTATATTAACTGAATGATGGATCTTTGAATTTAGTATGCTATTATAGTAATGGAGGAAATAGTAGGAGCTTGCCATATAGCATTTATTAGTTGCATCATATTACAAAATTGTTTTTGTAAAATGTACTGAACATTATTTATGAAATAATGACTATTTTTCAATATCGACTGAGTGATAGACATAATTATATTTCAATATGAACATTAGTTATGAAACAAAACTATAATATGGTAACAAAACCGATGAATTAGAAAATACGAAAGTATTCAATATTATTTATAGTCATTTTGGAATTATTGACTAAGTCATAGTTTTGAAAAAATAATTTTATTATATGAATTTGAATCATATGATGCTTATTAAATATATCTCAAACAATTAAGGGCTGTGCACTCATTCAGTGGAAGCATCATAAGAGTTGTTGAACTCTTCCGATTGATACGTATAGATCCATGCAATCATAAGTCTATTAATATGAAAATGATTCCATGTACTTCGCAATATTCACCGACGAGTTATCACCGAACATGAATATGTGTATTTGATACACATGTAGTATGTCTATTATAAACTTGTTAAGTATAAAACAGAAGTAAATAAAATAACATGCGACAGAAATGATTTGATTTGATCGAATGAATGAGTAAATTGGAAAAGATTCTAAACATACGTAAAAATGAATAAAGATTCAATCTCAAAAGTCACTCCTCTATGTGATACATAATGATGCATCGATAAGGAGTGATCGAACTTTGTTGGACAATATATGATTAATCGTGAGTGATGTTGAGTTAGTTTCTTTATATAAAGCCATGTACTTAAGAGTAGTACACAAGCTTGATATTATTTCACCTAATAAAATTTTACAAAATCACACAAGATAAGGGTTTATAAGAAACCCCAATATATCCTAGGCCAAGGAGTTGGCAGGTTATGCGAGTTGAAAGTTTGAACGTAAAAATAGTTCATGATGGATCTTGTATGAATCTCCCTAATAGGAATTTGGGAAAGACTGTCATTCAATGATGTACTTATGTTTTGAACATAAGTTTATAAAATAAACCAAACCAGTTTTATAAATAAATAAATTCATAAAGCGTTAATGACTACCAATTCTATTGCACTGAGAAACAATTGTTGTTTCAAGATATACCAACTTCATTGCGAAGGAATGTCTATGATGAATTATTGGTAGTCAAATGGAATTGGATATGATCCATAGATAGAACTGATTGGATGAAATGAAATTAGCTAAACTAAATGAATACATTGCATTAGAGTGTCAAATAAGTATTCTCGCATATTGGAGAGAGAAACTATTAGTTTCTTATCAATATCAAAAATATATAATCCTCGGTTGTTTAATTAAAACATTAAGAGTATTGACTTTATGTTATGATATGATGCACAAATCCGAAAGAATTCTAAGTACGACATCAAAATATGATTTTGGTAGTCGTAACCGAAGAGATATGATCCACCGATCGCGATTGTGCCTTTATGAGCAAGACTAATGTAGTTGGAATTAAATGAGCAATGTTGATAAGAATAATATCATAAATTTCAGTTGTTGAAATTAGCATAATAGATTTGGTATTCAACAAGCTCAAGTTATTTAGGATTTACTCACAAAATTACCACTTAGTATGACTTTATGTTTGGTACATATGTATTGAAACAGAAAGTTCTAAATAATGATTTAGAGTGAACTATTTACACATAATAACCGAAAATGTCTCGAAGTCAGTGGGAGCGATATTGAGTTTGTAAATCTTTGGATATGATCCAAGAAATGATAGAAAGTATCATTTTATAGACATCAAATAGAAATATTATTTTGATAGTATCAAATAGTTTGATTATCAATCAAAATGCAGAGGAAGCATCTGTTCACAAGAAAGAACACTAAAAGCTACAATGATATTTCTAAACTATAAGTAAATAACATGTTGTTGATTTTAACAATGTACTCGTGTTAAAATCAATCTTAATTGTTTTAATACTCAACTTTGGATTGTAAATGATGTCTTTTACAGTGAGTATAAAAAATATTAGGAATGCCCCCAAGTCGATATGCAAAGACACCATATCAAATTATTTAATACGAAATATGTGAGATTAGTTCCTTATGCATTGACAATGTGAACTATCATACATGTTATGTTATCTACAATGTTGTGATTTGTTTATGTATTTGATACATGAAGAAAATATCAAATCCAAATTGATATAACTAAATTGTTGTTTGATGTGTTCTCGTGTATTTATGAGATACTAGAGAATTGTTTATAGAAATATAGACTCCTTATGAACGAGTGTTCAGACTCAAACTTCATAAGCGATACTGAGTATAATATGTCAATAATAAATTCAAGTTAAGAATCTATAAGTTAGAAATGTTCCAAAGGAAAGTTCGTGGCTGATTCAATGAAAAAGGCTAAGTATGTGCCCTTAAATAGTGCCACAATAAAACAGTGTATATAAAAATATAAGTACATAAATTTATAACCAAGTCGATTCCAAATGTTGAGAATCACGTAACATTGTTATATAATAATAATGTCGCGATATAGTTCATAACGAAACTTAGAGCTCCCTAAAAGTCAAGGGACATACTCCGAATTGTTCCACATAATAAAAACGTTTATCACCATCGAAGAGAGTTGATTGACACGGTATATAATTGAAACATAATATCATACTCATTCATAGAGAGACTAACCTATTATTTCTTTTGAGAAAACCGATTAGAGAAGTTGGAATAAGATTACATAATTGGCCCCAAGTACAAGTGGAATATTGATAGAGTTAGGGGTATGTCCAGCGGAAATTATGTTATTCATTACATATATCTAACTCATTGACCAATCTTGTTTGGTTTTCTTTCTATTATATACTTGATATAATGTGGTTATATTAATTAACTAATTTAAAGTATATTTAATAGAAAATCTATAAATGGTACATTTTGTGACAGTAGTTACAAAGTGTTGTAACTATGAATAATTTATCATAATGAAAACAAATATATCATTTTAAATGTTCCTAGTCAAAGACTGTATATCGATGTATCCGTCGAGACTAGAGTATATAACGCTCTTCAAATATTGGGCAGTGTATTACTCATGACTGCCGGGGGCATCTAGGGGTAACGTGCTAATAGTTACTGGATAACCATGGAACGATTCATTCAATAGTTTTCTATTGGTTAATATAAAGATCAAATAGAAAATATCAATGTGAATAATTTACAAAATTCTTTCAATCTAAGAATACTATGAAAGCTAAGCTTTGATTACAGTCAAATCATAGTAAAGCGTCAATCGAGTGACTATAGTTGGATCGAGTGGAATTATTGGAAGTGAGGCACTATTCAAGAGAGGGCTCGTCTCTTTGGTTATATAGGGTTAGTATCACAGTCAACTCAAGCACTATTCAATAGTTTTCTATTGGCTAGAGTAGTTCAGTTAATAGTAATTTTTATTATTGTACCAAGGATGTTGTCTTTGGAATATAAACTAGAATGTGGATAATGTTGGAATTTTGACCATTACCAAATTCAATAAGTTCAAAGTGATATAGTTTTGACGAGGAGAATTGGTGTAAGTAATTGTCACAACTGGGTAACGCTTCGTAAATGAAAATGAGATTTTTTTTCAAAAATGATTAAGTGATAAATTTGGCCATATTATCACACCTCCTGTTAAGTGAAGTGTGAACATTAGCGTTTCAATAGTTCGACGTCAATCGCTGATTGAATTTACACCCAATCACACAATCAAAATGATGAATTATCATTAGACCAAATGATTTATTTAGTTTATAATTATTATAAATTAATTAAATTAATTAATATTTATGAAATATTAATTATAAAATTTGAATGTGATTTGAGATTTTTTGTGTATATGCATAAAAGTTATGATTATATTGATCGATATGAGATATCGATAATAAAATAGGTAAATGGGCTCACGACCAATGAGATTTGGAGAGGATAGGCATTGGTTTGAGAGTGGTTGGAGGTGGCTATAACATAGGATTGGGATTTGGAGATATTTGGCTAAGATCTAGTGAGAAACTTACATAGTTTTCTCTCTTACCCTACGCATATAAGTAATAATCTCAAAACCCTAATATAAGGCTAATTTCATTTTTGAGCTGCCACTTTCTTCTTATTCCTCATTTTAATGGCAACAACTATCTAATAAAACAATCCCAAAAATTCTAAAGTCCAATTTAAATTAAAAAATACTAATTTGTAGTAGAATGTCTCCAATCCCTTAGCAACCTGGTAGATAGATAATTGTTCTAAGAAGAGAAATTCTTTTTCAACGTGGACTCAAAGGCTTCATTAAGGGGAGAACTTTCATTTATTATTATTGTTTTGATATCAAGTCTATCACATAAAAGTTGGTTTACATCCAAATTATCTATTTGGATTCAGATCTATTTATTATTTAGAGTAGGTGAGATTTTTGTGGGTACATGTGTTTGTTACAATTAGATTGGTTATGTGCTTGTTGTAATATTTTACTTATTGATTTATTGTTGAATTAAATTTATGGAAAACAGTATGTTTTTAATTTTCATATATATATATATATATATATATAGACTAAATGTATAGAGATCTCCATGCCAATATGTATATTATATATCGTATGTATTTGATCTTAAAATTTTTGTATGATAATTTATAATTATTGTGAATCATAATATATGAAATATTTTATTAAATATGTATATACATATTTTATTATTATTTAATGATTTTGTATGTTGTTTATTATGTATAAAATAATTAATGATTCAAAATTTTAGATTTATATTTTTTGAAATTTGCACCATACATAAAGCTTGCCGTAAAATTTTAGATTTTTAAACCTTAATTTAATATTTTTTAAAATTAATTTATTTTCGACCTATAATCAATTATTTAATTAAAAATAAAATTTCAATTGAGAAAAGTCTAAAAAAATTATTATGCTTTAAATATATCTTAGGTATCTTTAGAAAATGTTTAAATTTTTATAAATTAATTTAATAATTTTTATAATGAATTTATGTTCAGCCTACAATCAATTATTTAATTAAAAATATAATATCAATTTGGAAAATTCCAAAAAATTCTCCTAAGCCTTAAATTTATCTCGAATACTTTCAGAAAAAGGTTTAGAAATTTTCAACTTGATTTCATATTTTTAAGAATTAATTTTATTTTTGTTATCAATCATTTTATGATAAATATTATTTTAATGGAGAAAATTCCATAAATTATTTTTAAGCCTAAAATGTGTTTCCAGATTTTATAAAATTACAAAACCTGTAGTTTTTCATATAATTACTTTAAATTAATTTATTATGGTAGAAACCGTTTTGTTCAATAATATACATACATACATACATACATATATATATATCCGTGTGTATGTGTGAGTGAGTGTGTGTGTATGTATATGTGTGTGTGTTATGTATACTTATATATGTATATTCATTTACATATATTAATATTTTGTTTTGCCATATTGTATAAGCACATTTTTGGATCAATTATAGTACACATAAAATGAGCTAACGTGTCAAAGTGATACAGCAAGTTGGGAATCTAGCAAGCTATCGCATATTGGAAATGAATTGAGTAATTATAAGTTGAAGGCAAAAGAAAAACTATTCCAAAATTAGTCTATTGAAATCATCAAAAGTAACCATCGATAGATGAGATGTTTGAGCCATTCCATGGTGACTTCATTGACTATTGAAAGTTGAGATGTTTGAGCTATCATATGATGACTTCATGAACTATCGAAGGTTGAGGTGTTTGGGCTATCGCATGGTGACTTCATGAACTATCGAAGGTTGAGATGTTTGATATATTTCATGTTGATTCCAGGAACAATCAATGATTGACAAGTTTGAGCTATTGCACGATAACTTCATGAACTATCAAAGGTTGAGATTATTGGAAATAGGCCAGCCCGTAGCGGAAGAAATAGGTGAATTTCAATTTTTTTTACCCTATTAGATCTTAGTTGAGCCTATGAAGCTTAATTTAATTAGAACATTTCTATTTTTTTTAAATAAAATCATTTATTTTATTTAAATTAGTTAAAGTGAAGTTTAAATAAATTTAATTTTAAATGTATAATGTATCAAATACACCTAACATTTATTAATAAGAGTTAATATATATAAGGAAGGAAACTTTTCATCACTTTTCCTAAAATAAGTAATTAATTGAGAGCATTAATAAGATTTAATGTATATATAGGGACAGAGACCTTTTATTTCTTTCCCTAAAATAAGTAATTAATGGAGAGCATTAATTGCATTAATTGCATTAAATAGAGAGATAAACCTTTCATTTCTCTATTTATTTTGAATTGATTGATTAGATTTAATTTATATATGTATGTATAAAATACATGTACAAATATATGTGTGTGTGTTTAACATGATAATTTGTAAAGGGTATAATGTGCCCGTATATAGATGCTGGGATTTGTGCTAGCTCTTATCGATTTGCAAAGGCTTATGGCCATTATTTTACGATAGCTAGCTATTTCAATTCTCGATAATTTATAATATCAGCATTCAATAGCTTACAACATCAGTTGATGTTGGCTCACAGAACCATCTTTCGATAGCTTATAACATTGGCTTGTGATAGCTCTATTTCCTTGTATGTGGTAGCATGCTTTCAACATTCGATGCCCATCATTCTTTGATACGCAAAATCTCTGAAGCATGATAGCTTCAAAATTCAGCAGTTATAGAGTGTGATAGTCCTATACTACCAACTTATGATAGTTTCATATTTTGTTCACCCTTGGAATTTTTAGGTGTAACACTTGCTCCTCCCGAAATAAGAAGTTTTTTTATGTTTCAGCTTAAGTAAACTTCTGCCATTGCTTTGCTTCTTCTCTTCTCAAGTTGTCATTCTCTGTTGCTATATTTCTCATCATTTATTATTTGTGCTTTTCTAACTTATGATAAATCTTGGTCTTAATAATTGTGATTTTCTTTTTCCAAGTCTAGTTGTTTGTCAAATCAGGAGTTCAGTCAATCATTCTTTTTTGGATGATTGCTTTCAAAGACCTTGTTTAATCGTCAGAGTTTCTATTAACCATCTTCCTTGGATGGATGCTTTGACCAGGCCCGACATGGGATCAAATGCTTAATTTACTATTACACTTTGGATGCTTGCTATGGCTAGGCCTTGCAGCGAGGCCAAAGGCTTCTCATCCATCTCCTTTGGATTGTGCTTTTATCAGTCCCGACGGCGAGATCAAATGTTTAATTGACCATTACTCTTTGGATGGTTACTTCGGCCAGGCCCTGGGGCAAGACTAAAGGCTTCTCATCCACTTACCTTGGATGGCACTTTGACCATGCCTAATGGTGGGATCAAATGCTTAATTGGCCACTACTTTTTGGATGACTGCTTCAGTCAGGCCTTGAATTGGGACCGACGGCTTCTCTCCATCTCACTTGGATAGGTGCTTTGACCAAGCCCGATGGTCGGACTAAAGGCTTAATTGACCATCACTCTTTGGATCATTGCTTCAGCCATGCCTTATAGTGGGACCACAGGCTTCTCATCCATATCCCTTGGATAGGTTCTTTGACCAAGCCCGATGATGGGATCAAAGGCTTAGTTGACCATCAATCGATGAATAATGCTTCGGCCAGGCCTTACGGTGGGACTGAAGGCTTTAGCTACCCTCTTTCGAATATGAAGTGTGCTTCTGCCAAACGAATCTAGCTAAGTTCATCAGGTTAGGATTCAAGTTAAAAATATCGCATCTTAGTTTGAGGGCTATTATTTGGGGGAAGGTCTTTTGATAATCTATTTTATTCATCTAACATTGTGAAATATGGTCTCAAATGCTCGGCATTCCATGTATTCGCTATCGCATTTCCATCCGCGTTGCTTATTCTACAATTTCCTGGAGGAATGACTAATGGTCCATCCCAATTTTGGTCCAAGTAGGCCACCTATGATTCTTATTATTTGTCATCGCTTTCCTTAGCATTATAACTTCCTATTTGAATGCTCTTTTTTTTACTTTTGAATTATAATATTTAGAGATTCTTTGATGGTATTCAGCCACTTGTATCATAGCTTGATCTCTTAATTCATTAAGTAAATCGAGTAATTATCTCTTCATTTCTTGGTTTGTTTGATAGGTATAAGCAATCCTTCGATATGAGGGGACCTTGACCTCAATTGATAGCATGACTTTAAATTAATATGTTAAAGAACATAAAGTATGTCCTGTAGCCATTCTGGTCCAAGTTCTATATGACCATATAACGAGGGGAAGCTCCTCTACCCAATTTCATTTGGTTTTGCCCTCTCTCTTATTCAAGATGTTCTTAATGGTCTTATTTGATGGCTCTACTACCTTATTTTCTTTTGGGTGAGCTAACGATTAAAATATTTTTACTATTGCGTTCTTCTCATAGAAACGAGTGAATTTTCCGCTCTTAAATTGAGTCTCGTTGTTAAAGATAATCTCATTTAGAAGTCTGAATCTAGTGCATATATTCTTGATGACAAAGTTTAAGACTTTCCGACAGCAACGTTTGGCAACGATTTAGCCACCACCCACTTGGTAAAGTAATCAATAGCAATTACAGACGAACTGTGCCCCTCAATTAAGTCAATTATGCATACGTCAAAAGGACGTGGACTGCCGGTGGTTAACTCACTTAGGGGCAACCTCAAAATTCGAGAAAATTTCTGACATTTTCCATATCTCTTAACATAGGTTACATCATCCTTTGTCATATGAGGGCAATAATATCGTTGCCTCATTACCTTCTTTACAAATCATACTCCATTAGAATGATCTCCACAAAATGCTTCATAGGTTCTTTTAACAGTTTAACTCCTATTTTGGGGCGATACATCTCAAGTAAGGTGTTGGGTTCCCTTTTTATATAATATACTATCAACTATGGGGCATGAAGTGGGTTTGTTATCTTAATTTTCATGACACGTTTCTTTCCTTGGGCAATATACCTTCCTCTAAATACTTGACCAAAGGTATAATCCACTATTAGCTTTAAGAGCATTTGTTATTATTCTTTCGAAGGTTTCTCGACTTTCTTTGTCACATGATAGTTATTAGATTTGAGACCGTGTCAGAACCAATGCTTCATTATTTAGTTCTTCCTTTTCTATCCCAATAACAGAGTTTTGTTGAAATTCAATGGGTGTTATCCCCCCTTTTAGCAAGGCTGCGATACCAAAATATTAACTAGGAAACAAAGACAATTCATCACGAAGATGGGTTATACGCAGGCTCGCTATTGATATCGATGAATTTTGTCCAAGTCTGGATCGGGCTACAATTGGCAAGACATAACAAACAAAGCCGTAAAAGCCGACGTTTCAAATTTCAAGTCAATAGGAGTTCGTTTGATGGAAATATGATCGATGCAAGTTATGAAAGATGCACCGCACATATCCATCAATAAGCTTTGGTTCGTATCGGTCATCACCTCTCGATTCGAATCCATCGGCTTCGCATCGATCAGAATGGCCACATCTTTGTATCCATGAACTTCGCATTGATCAGTATCATATCCATCAGACAACCTTACTTCGTGTCGATCGTCTATCACCTACTTCGTATCCATCGTTTGGAGAGTCATATTCGAATCCATCTGTTATCCCTAGTTCGTATCCATCAGGTGGCCATACTTCGTATCCATTGAGTAATCACTATTCGTATCCATCGAGCCAAGCAGCATTGCCACCTATTTGAATCCATCATAATACTGATTGTTCGTATCCATCAAGTTGTAGTAACTTTGATCAATACGAACAAGGACTGGCTCGATGGATGCGAACAAGGCTACCTCTAACGATACGAAATAGAGTATCTCCATCGATTCGATATATACAACGGTCATCGATACAAATGAGACGAAGTTCAGGGAAACGACTCAGTCAACTCGGAGCGAAAGGTGGATCGATGAGAGGAGTGCGCGTCACGTAATCGCATGATCACGTACACTATCGATTCGAAGAGAATCGATTCGAAACCATGGATTCGAACTAGACAACATTCCGAAGATCATCAACTCATATCGATCATAACTCGAGATCCATAAGACCAAATGCTATGAAATTTTCACAGGAGATTATGTACAAGCTAAAGAATGTTCCCACCAAGTTTCTACTCCATTGGACATAATCTTGATCGATACGAATTGAATTCGTATCGATCACAGATCGAGTCGAAACTTTTCGGGATCGATCGTGTGGGCCCACTCACGTGCCAGAAGGAATCTCCCAAAGTTTAAGCGAGATATCAGCCTCCTACACCTATAAATAGAGCCCCAGGGCCAATAGAAAAGGGATCTTTGAACTTTGGAACATCCAGACTCTGCCGGATTCTACTTCGCACTTCACCACTATTGTTGTACTCGAATTTCAGAGGTATAATCTACTATAATATGTTGTAGTTGACTGAAATCATCAGGTGAATCAATAAAGTCATCAACTTTAGAATGGACGTAGGCCAGATCGCCGAACCACTATAAATTCTGTGTTGTTCACTGCTTTCTTTTAGAATTTTCTAGGTGTTCTTTTTTTTATTTCTCTACATACATGTTATCTGTGGTCTGTGATTTCGAACTGGTGCTTTCATCGGCAATTGGGTGTTTGTGACCAATTTTGACGCAAACATTTTGGTGCTTTCGTTGAGAATTGAACTCAGGGATTCTACCGCTTGGAAGTCAAATTTGAAGGTTTAAGAATTCAGATCTGAAAAGCTATGACAAGGCAATCAAGTAGAAGGCAGAGACCAGAGAGAAGTCAAAATGAAGGGAGTCAAGAGGCTTAATCAAAAGCGAACCAAGCCTCGTTCTTCATCACTAGGGATAAGATGGAGACAATGATGAAAAGACAATAAGAAATGATCTAGAATTTGTTTCGACAGGTTGGAAAACTTGGAACACATAATCAAGGAGCAACTGGAATTCAGAACGGAGCAGGATCTTATGGGGCGGCACCAGAGCTAGGGGGCACTCACTTAGAGTGTGTTGACCCGATACCAAGAAGGACATCGGGTGGATTCGAACAGAACGACATTGGCAAAGGAATGGATGCTCAGCCAGGAGAAAAGATTCCAGAATTCCCAAGTGAACTCGGGGGGAAGGTCGAAGGCAATGGGCGAGGACTACAACTCAGAGACAATGACAAATTGGCGGAGATGGTTAGACGAGCTATGAGAGGCGGATTGGTAAACAAAGACTTGGAGGATGTGAATAGGAGTCCTTTTACCCTAGCAATCAGGTGAGCTAGAAACCCACTAGATTTTAAGCTACCATCATTGGATATGTATAATGGGAGGACAGACCCTACGGTTCATCTGACAAAGTATATGAGGTATATGGACGTGTTGGGGGCATCGGAGGAGGTCATGGCACGATGCTTCCCATTGTACCTGGCAGATATTGCGACGTTATGGTTTAGGCAAGTGGAGAGTGGATTTATCGAAACATGGAATGATTTGACTGAAAGGTTTATGAGGCAATTTAAGGTTCGCATTTCGAGACCAAAGAATGTCATGAGTTTGGCAGCACTGAAGCAAAGAGCTGGGGAATCTTTGAGAAGCTTTTTGACGCAATTCAATGCAGCTGCAGCGTCGGTGGATCACCGGATCCATCCATGGTTCTGATGGCAGCTTTATCAAGCATAGCTGATGGCACAGAATTCAAGAATTCGTTGACAAGAGATCCCCCTATGGATCTAGGGGAATTTTATCATAAGGGTGAAGGATTTTTACGGTTAGAGGATGCAAATGCTAAAAGAGAGGAAGGAGAAGGAATCGACGTTTACGCAGTCAAAGGTGGAAATCCTCCTGAAAAAGGTGCAGAAACTAGCAAAGGGAAACGAAAGGCTGAGGATACGATAATAGATCAACACGACCATGAAAGGAACCAAGATTCACCTCATATACAGAGCTGAACGAGACTTTGGAGCGGATCTACCAGGACACTAAGGGACAGGTTCCTTATCGAAAGCCGACGAGGAGAGATACAATTAGCAACGAGAGAAGGTCAGACAAATATTTCTCATTCCATGAGTTGAACGGTCACAGCACAAACGACTGCAGCCACTTGAAAGATGAAGTCGAGGGGCATATTCGTAATGGTTTGCTATCGCAATATATGAGAAGGAGGGCCACGACGCTGGAACAAGAACGACCACCGCCTGCACCAACCGAAGACGGCTCGGGATCAAGGCGTCATCTTATTATCAATTAATTGAGATAATGGCGGACGAGTGGCAAACTCCACACCGATGCGATTAAGTTGTTTACCCATGTACAGGACCGCGAACGATCTTCAGGCATGCTTTGATACAACTATAAACCATATCGTTGTAAGTGTTTGCACTCTGACGTCACTGTTTTGCTTTCGTTTTTTGCTTCTCATGTTTGGGTTTGATTTTGTCGGACGTTTCTATTGAAAAACTCATTAGTTGAATGAATATTTGGTTTTGATAATTTTCAAATGGCTAGGCTGCTTACACATGTACGGGATCGCGAACGGTCCTTAGGCATGCTCTGAGATGGCGATAAACCGCCCTGACAAACGACCCAGAAACTCACTCGAACGTGAAATCTGGTATTGATAATACTAAGTCCCCCCGGGCACACTCACTTGCCTCGAACGACACCCGACCTTAAACGATCACAAATCGCCTCGAACGGCACCTTGACCGCGAACAGTCACAATCCTCCACGAACGACACCTGATCGCGAACGATCACAATTCGCTTCGAACGGCACCCCGACCGCGAACGGTCACCATTCGCCGCGAACTACATCTGACCGCGAACGGTCACATATCACCTCGAATGACATACGATCCCGAACAATCGTCATTCGTGGTCAGATGAGACTATCAATTTCTTTACGGGTCATCTATAGGATATGAACATCCGGCTTATGGCATTACAAAACACACCTTCATATCGTAAGGCATGTTTTGGGGGACAAGTGTTATCCCGCCTTTTAGCAAGGCCGTGATACCAAAAGATTAACTGGGAAACAAAGACAATTCATCACGAAGATGGGTTGTACGCAGGCTCGCTATTGATATCGATGAATTTTTTCTGAGTCCAGATCGAGCTACAATTGGCAAGACATGACAAGCAAAGCCGTAAAAGCCGACTTTTCAAATTTCAAGTCAATAGGAGTTTGTATGATGGAGATATGATCGATGCAAGTTAGGAAAGATGCACCGCTCGTATCCATCAATAAGATTTGGTTCGTATCGATATGGTTCGTATCGATCATCACCCCTCGATTCGAATCCATCGGCTTCGCATCGATTAGAGTGGCCATATCTTCATATCCATGAAGTTCGCATCGATCAATCTCGTATCCATCAGACAACCTTACTTCGCGTCGATCGTCTATCACCTACTTCTTATCCATCGGCTGGAGGGTCATGTTCGAATCCATCGGTTATCTCTAGTTCATATCCATCAGGTGGCCATACTTCGTATCCATTGAGTAATCACTATTCGTATCCATCGAGCCAAGCAGTATTGCCATTTATTCGAATCCATCATAAAACTAAATGTTCGTATCCATCAAGTTGTTGTCACTTTGATCGATATGGACAAGGACTGGCTCGATGGATGCGAACAAGGCTACCTCTATCTATACGAAATAGAGTATCTCCATCGATTCGATATATACAACGGTCTTCGATACAAACGAGGCGAAGTTCAGGGAAACAACTCGGTCAACTCGGAGCGAAAAGTGGATCAATGCGAGGAGTGCGCGTCACATCACTGCATGATCACGTGCACTATCGATTCGAGGAGAATCGATTCAAAACCATGGATTCGAACCGGACAGCATTCCGAAGATCATCAACTTGTATCGATCATAACTCGAGATCCATAAGTCCAAATGCTATGAAATTTTCACAGGAGATTACGTACAAGCTAAAGAATGTTCCCACCAAGTTTCGACTCCATTGGACATAATCTTGATCGATACGAATTGAATTCGTATTGATCACAGATCGAGTCGAAATTTCCCGGGATTGATCGCGTGGGCCCACTCACGTGCCAGAAGGAATCTCCCGAATTTTGAGCGAGATATCAGCCTCCTACACCTATAAATAGAGCCTCAGGGCCAAAAGAAAAGGGATCTTTGAACTTTGGAATGTCTAGACTCTGCCAGATTCTACTTTGCACTTCACCACTATTGTTGTACTCGAATTTCAGAGTTATAATCTACTGTAATCTGCTATAGTTGACTGAAATCATCAAGTAATCGATAAAGTCATCAACTTTAGAGTGGACGTAGGCTAGATCGCCGAACCACTATAAATTCTGTGTTGTTTACTACTTTCTTTTAGAATTTTTTGGGTGTTCTTCTTTTTTTATTTCTCTACATACATGTTATCTGTGGTCAAACTGGTGCTTTCATCGGCAATTGGGTGTTTGTGACCAATTTTGGCACAAACAATGGGAATGGTTTTAACTTCAAGTGCTCTTCGTGAACTTGCTAATTTACTCAAAGAATCTGCATGTGCTTCATTTATCTTGGTATTTGGTGCATAGAAAAGTCCTTAAACAGAATCAACATTTCATGGATTTTCTTTATGTACTGGGCTAATCGGGCATCTTTAGTTTGGATACCTTTTTCAATTGGTTCACCACTATTTGTGAATCGCTACATATCTTAGTTCTTTGGATCTTTAACCATTGGACTAAGATTAAACATGCTATCATAGACTTATACTCGGTCAGATTGTTAGTTGTACAAAATCCCAACTTTATTGCTAATGTAGCCTATTATGCCCATCAGGCGTAATTACTATGTATCTTGCCCCACCTCATACATTTGATGCTCCACTACATACAGTAGCCACTTTGGTTCGAGCTTCTTTTCCTTTTCTAATTTCTCCTCAATAGACCATGTATATTACACTATAAAATCGGCCAAGGCTTTTCCTTTAACCGAAACTGTGGTAGAGTTAGGGGCATACTTTATAGGGCAATTACGTAAGTTGTTACATATATCTAACTCGATAGCCAATCTTTTTCGAATTAAATGGTATTTTTTTTAATACTATATACTTGATATAATATGTTATATTAGTTAATTTAATTAAAAGTATATCTAATAGAAAATCCATAAATGGTACGCTCTGTCATAGTAGTTACAAAGTGTTGTAACTATGAGTAATTTATCATAACGAAAACACATATACCATTCTAAATGTTTTTAGTCAAGATGTATCGAGACCGGACATCGATGTATCCGTTGGGACTAGAGTACGTAATGATCTCTAAATATTGGGCAGTGTTTTACTCATGACTGTTGGGGATCTACGGGTTACGTATTGATATTAATTGGATAACCATAGAATGACCCACTTGATAGTCTTTTGTTGGTTAATATAATTAAGGTCAAACAGAAAATATCGATGTGATTGATTTACAAGTTCTCTAGAATTGAGGATACTGTTGATATTCAGTATGAAAGCTCCACTTTGATCATAATCAAATCATGGCATGGCATCCATCGCGTAGCTATAGTTGGGTCAGGTGGAAGAACTAGAAGTGAAGCACTATTCAAGAGAGGATTCGTCTCCTCAATTATATGGGGTTAGTATCACAATCAACTTAAAGTATCTGGCTAGAGTACTTCAGTTAATGATAATGGTTATTATTGAACCAAGGACTTTGTGTTTGAACTATAGAGCCGAATATGAACAATATTGGAATTTTGACCATTACCAAATTCCATTAGTTCAAAGAGATATAATTTTGACGAAGAGAATTGATATAAATAAAATTCATAACCAAATAATGCTTAGTTAAAGTAGAACTAAATTCTACCGAAACCAACTAAGCGATAAATTTGGCCAAAATCTCACAGCATCTTCTTAGTGGCATGTGAACGTTAATATTCAAATATTTTGATATTAATCATTGACCGAATTTACTCCTGACGAGTCACACAACCGAAATAATAAATTCACCTTTGACCAAACAATTTAATTAATTTATAATTATTATAAATTAATTAATATTTATGAAATATTAGTTGTAAAATTTGATTATGATTTAGTAAATAAATATTATTAGATATATTTATAATATTTATAGATGTATGAATCGATATACGATATCGATAAGCGATTAAATTGGATATAATTGTATAATATTTAATTTTGGCTCTATGTAGGTTTAAAAGCCCATGAAGGGGCTGGATAATTCGTCCATAATGAGGGGTTATTGTGGCCATAAGTTGGTGCAACACAGACTTTGGGATAGAGGGCTAAGATGGAAGAGAATTAGTAAGAGGTGATGTATGATCTTGATTCTAAATTATCTCTTAATTCTCCTATATATAAGATTCTCTATCCTCAACCATTAGAGTGCCTTTTGAAGCCTCTAACTTGATCTATTCCTAGTCAAATTCCTCTCTTCCACTCCCAAATTTGTCAAGTGATAATCAAATCAAATCAAATTGACTGTTATCCGATAGTTGAAGGATAATAATTTGAGTACTAGCAATTTATTGAATCAGAACAAGTTTCAAAGGAAAGAGCCTAAATTTTCAAGATTTAAATCAAGGCTTTGGAATTAAGGAATGATTTTATAAGATTAAAATTAAGGATTTTTGGTATAATATTTTAAATTAATATATACGTGTGTGTGCGTGTGTACTATTTAATTATATATATATAGTTCATAATTAGTTATAACATCATATTATGGTTAAAACCAATCACATAATTTTATATATAATTTATTATAGTAAAATTAGTTTTCGATAGTAAAAAATTCTTTTTATAAATATTTTATTATTATTTAATAATATTTAAATTAATTTACTTCATAAATAAATTATATTAATTCGAATTTTCTTTGAAAAATAGTTTTAAAATGTCAGGGCTGTTGATTACATAGCAGAAGGAAAGTTAATGTTGCCATACTCCAGTAACCAAAATGTCAGAGCCCTATGGAGCCAATTTGCTCATAACAAGTATGATCTTGATGATCATGATTCTGTGCTATGGAATGGCAAGGAACACTACATCTACTGTGTTTATGTGGCACTTCTTGGTATTGATTCCATGCCTGATTGCAAATGGCACAGGGATACTTGGAATGGCATATCTTCGAGTAGTGACAATTTGATGCTCTGGAAAGTTGTGAACAAGGCCTTGTTAACAAGGGATAAATTGCTTACCTATGGTATGAATGTTCCCATTTCATGTTTACTGTGCAATGCCCATGATGAAACTACCCTGCATATTTTCTTTGAATGTCCTTATGTTCTATATTTATGGAGTAAGTTGTTGTGCATTTTGGGGTTGGCAACTGTCCCTCATCAAACTGCAGATCAGTGGGCTATGGTTGAGAATGCAACTAAATGGAATGATGTGAGAAGATATCCTTTCTTCTTCATAATTAAAAAACTGATGAAATTAGTGTGGGATGAGAGGAATAGGAGTTGAAGGGCAAATGAGAAGTCCTTTAGTGCTTTGGGTTATACTAAAGAATGAAATTTTGAATGGTATGAAAGTGAGTAAGCATGATTTTCAAGAGCATCAGTTTGTCCCTTGGATTCCGTAGTTTCTCTTGTATTTCCTTTTTTTTTCTTTCTTGTGATTGTTTTCTTCGTTTTCCTTTTGTAACTCTGTTTTTCCTTTTTAACAAATCTGGTAGGGGTCCAGTTTACAACCCCGCTTGCCCAGCAAAAAAAAAATAGTTTTAAAATTTTGTAAATTTATATTAGCACTAGATTATCTCTCGACCGAGAAATGAAATATTAAAAATTAATTTTATATTTTTAAATTTATTATTTAAAACGGTCGAAATTAAATAAATTAATATAAAGATTATTTAAATCGAGAAAAAAATAAAAAAAATCAAATTCAAAATATCATTTAGGATATATTGGAAATTTAAAAATTGAAATAAAATTTAAAAACTAATTATTTATTAATTTTCAAATAAACATTGAATTAATATGAATTTTAAATTATATATATATATATATATATATATATAATTATTGCTAAGCTATGCACATAACATGATATGTAGGAAAAAAGTTATCTTGAAAATTTTTATTAGTTAATACATATATATAACTATATATTATAAACATATTTCTATGTGTGTGTGTATATATATAAGTTACTTTATTATTATATATATGTATACATATATCTTATTTAGGTTTTTAACAAAATTATTTTAATATTTTAGATAACTTATTTAGGTTTAAATATATATATTTTAATAATATGTATATATAATATTAATATTCTATTTATGAGATTATATACATATACTATACATTTATATAAAATTATTTAAACAAACTTAATTCACACACACATATAATATTTATATAAAATAATACTTTATATGCATACATATATTTAGACAACATGTACTCTAATATTTAATAAGCTAATGCGTCCTTTGCGATGTAAATCCCAACATCTACAAACATGCATGTTATATCTTGCACGGGTTAGTATGTTACATATGCCCACGCATATATATGTATATACATACATACATATATGCGCATATGATACACGTATGTGTGTATATATAAATTATCAAGACATAAATTAAATATAACTATATAATCTATAATTTTAGATAAACTAAAAGATTTTATTTAAATAATATATAGAATTTTTTTAAATAAAGTAGACTTCATAGACATCATAAAGATCCAATAAGAGATTTTTTTTTGAAATTCACCCATAGCTTCTGTCGCGGGTTGGTCTAGTTCCAACAATGGAATCAAAGACCAATAACCTATGCGGTCTAAATTAGCCATGTTGGGGTTAACTAATTAAACTCACATAATGCTTGGTACGATGTCTAGAAAGGTAATGTTTAGGATTGGAATCAGGTAATTGTAACACCCCTATTTTTAGTTAAACAATATTCAGGACATTTAGTTTGATATATTAAAAAGAATAATGTAAAGTATTAAGCATAATGAGAACTAAAACTTAATAAGGTCATGCCATACTTAATTAATCAAGTAAGATTGTTTAAACTTTACATATAAGAGAATATATGAGAGGGGCAATTTAAGAAGTAGACCTATCCTTTGCCTTAAACCCTTCCCCTATCATATCGCTCTCACTTCACTCATTCACCAAATAATCTAAGAAAAACCTAAGAAGGCCAGCCATTTTAAGGGGAAGATGATCACGAAATCAAAAGAGATTTATAAGTTAAAGCTTAAGAAAGTATAACACTAATCGAATCTCAACTCAAACATCAATTTTAAAAGTGAATCATGCTAAAGCCTTCTCTTTTATCTCATGGTTGATTCAGATGTGGATAATACCTAAATTTATCTTATTAGTTTTGCCACGTTATTGTTGAAAAATCATTGTTTGGATAGAATAACGATTTATGGAACTATTATGAAATTATTTAAGTAGGTTTTAAGGGAAAAATCTAAATTTTTAAGCCTCAAATGATTCGAATTTTTGATATGACATGTAAAATGGTATTTTGAAGATGTGTTTCTAATTTCATAGTTTTTTAAATCAAGTTGAATGTTTTATGAATTTCCTAAGGTGGAAATTGGGTTAATTTTGAATTTTAATTAATAAAAATAGTTAAATATTGTTAGAACCTTCATTCTAGAATTTCAATACAATAACTATACAATCACTTATACCAGATATATCTTATCATATTACAGGTATATCTTAGAAGAAGATCACGGTGTAGAAAAAAATCGTGGCTCAAAGACAACTGAAGAAAGATGGATCATACTATTTAAAAGTGAGTTCATATTATTGTATTATAGTTATAGATATATGTTGTACAATCTCCTTGAGTGATCATAACACAAATGATTTCATATCGACAAATCTTGATAACAAACTACCCAGGTTTTACAATTTAACAGTGACAGACGTCTGTCATTCTTCCACAGATGTCTATGACATATTTTTCTTTTTTTCAGAAATCCCATAAACGTCCATGACTTAAGGGTAGACGTCTGTGACATTTTTCGACCTGTAAGTATAAAACTGCTGTTATCTATAAAAATGTTCTTAGAAATAAAGTATGAAAGGAGTTAAGAGGATATTTTGACAGAATAAACAAAAAACTTTCGACAAGGTCGAAGGCCATCATCAGAAGTCGACAAACAAAGAGCTTTTGATAAGGTCAGAAGCTACCTTTCGAAGACAATGGATAGCAGACGCTTCCTTTTGCTCCAAACCATTCGAAACACTATGGTTTCGCCTTCATCATTCCAGATGAGTATTCAACTAATTCAACCCTTTTGAAAGCATGTATAGCCTTTCGAAATGGTTAGGGAAAATGTCACTCCAAAAAATCCACATTTTGATTGGGTCGAAAGGTCCTTCAAAAAGACTAAGAAAGTGGAGTTCATACCAAACCATTCGAAGGAGTCAAAGGGATGTAGTCATCAAAGTCTAAATAGCTTCAAAACCTTTCGAAGTTCGAAAGGTTCCATCTCACAGTACCCAACGAGTTCTAACCTTTCGAAGAAGATGATGAAGTCAAAGCAATAAGTAGCAACCCCATGGAGACCTTTTTGAAAGCATAGAAAATCTTTCGAACCAGTTAAGACACATCCAGGATAACTTTCGACAGTGTCGAAAGGTTCTATAAAGAAGGAAACACTCAGAAGTTAGTAAAGAATGAAAGACAACCTTTCGACAACATCGAAAGGTTCATGTAAGCATCGAAAAAGCAATCTTTTGACATAGTTGAAAGGTTCATGAAGGCATCGGAAAGGTAAACCTTTCGACAACATCGAAAGGCTCATCATGCCATATAAGAGGAAAACCTTTCGACAAAGCTGAAAGGTTCATCGCTGCATATAAAAGGAGGACCTTCCGACACGGTCGAGAGCATGGAGTCGAAATGGGGGCGCCTACATCTATGAATAATTCTCAAGGATTCATGTTTTGGGGCTCTGATTTCTCTCATTCTAATCTTGCTACTTCTTAATAAAAACATTGTAACCTTAATTGTGTGTTGATTTGGTAAATTTAATAAAATGAAGCTCATTTTGGATATAGAGAGAACGACCTCATTGAAAGGTTCATGTCGACAAGGTCGACAACACTTCTGCTACAAATAACTACTGCAACCCTTCAAAGCCTTCAACTCAGCAACCTAAACCTTTCGATAAGGTTGTTAACTCAATTTTCTCAGCGTTCATTAAGACCTTCCAAAATCATTGACTCTACTGTTTAAACCTTTCGACAAGCTTGAAATCTACTAAATATAAGTAATCAAACCTTTCGACAAGGTCGAAAGCCACTACCTTTTCACCAAAGTAATTGATTTCCTAGCATAATTCAAAAAAGGCTATCTCCCTTACCTTTCGACAAGATTTAAACCTATCTCTTGAGGACTTAATTTAGGGAAACTTAACATAATTTGAAGGGAAAGCCTTTGTGAAAGAATTCAAGCAAGCTCAACAAGGCTGGAAGGACACTTAGCTCAGGTTCTAAACCTTTCGACGACGTCAAAAGTTCTGATACATGAATTATCAACTAATAAGGTTAGATTGAAAGGCAATCCTTAAAGATATCACGCCCTTTGTTCTCTAAAGAGTAAATCCCTTCTTATAAAATTATTTTTGGGTATTAACAAGATATATTGTTAACATTTTTGGCGCTAGAAAAGGGTTTGAACCTCTGATCTCTAATAACTTTCATTCCTGATCAATTATACAAAGAACTTCAGTTAAAAGAGGAATATGCTAAGAGCCAGGAGTAATAACAACAATTCAATCGAAGCGGTTGCTTCACAGTCAGCTTTGAAAGATCGCATGGTCATAAGTTCAAGTTAGGGAATATAGGAGTTGGACAACCCTCGACCCTAACAGAATTGGAAGGAAAAGTGATCAAAGTCCAGAATCAACGACGATAAATGAAAGCAATACAAGAATATTCTAAAAGCACTCCAACCCGGGAATCAATAAAGATTATGGAAATGGAGGATGAAGCCCAACCTCTAAATGAAATAGAAGATCAAGGGTTAAACCGAGAGAGTTGAGTAAAAAGATCTCTTGAGAAATCAGATAGCCTAATCCAAGAAAACAACAAAGGCAGCCACGGAAATGAAACTGACCATGAAATTATCCAATGTCAAACAATAACGAATATGCTTAAAGAAAAAGGGATTTATGATCCAGAAGAATATGTTATCCTGCAAAAGGCTCCCTTCTCAGAAGAAATAATGGCAACAGATCTCGCCCCACACATCCAAATTCCTTCACTAAAATACAATGGAACAACTGATCCAGATGATCATCTAGTAGTTTTTGAAAATTGGATGAACTTACACAATGCTTCGGAAGCAGTTTGCTGCTAACTTTTTCCCATTACTTTTCAAGGAGTAGCTATCAAATGGTATAGGAGTTACCAAATGGAAACCATCTATTTTTGGGATCATTTTACTTGAGACTTTGTAGCCTAATTTTCTATATATAGAGACACAACTATGGACTTTGGCTTGCTACCAACAATTAGACAAGAGCCTGGGGAGCGACTTGGCGAATATTTGAAAAGGTTCAATGCAAAAGTGTTAAGGGTAGAAAGTACAACTAATAGGGAAAAGCTTATGGCAGTTTGATCAGGGTTAATTGAAAAAACCCTATTCTGGAAAGACCTTTATATTAATAGATGCAAAGATTTACAATATTTCTTTCTCGGGGCTGAGAAGTTTATACAATTGGACGAGATGCACCATGTTAAGAAAAAATCCTACCGAGAATCCAAGGAAGAGAAATTTGATATTAGGAGCCTTCACAAGAGGCCAAGAGAAAATAAAAACCCAAAGGGAAGTCGTAGAAAGAATTCCAAAACAAATTGTGCAGTGTTGAATAAGCCACTTTCCTATATATTCATCAGGATGAAAAAAAGAGAATTTTGCTACACCTCAAAAGATCCGGAGTCCCCCAGAGTCGAACAAAGGAGGAAGTTACTACGAGTACCATAAAGCAAATGGACATGAAACCGATGAATGTCATGTCTTATCAGAGAAAATTTAAGGCATGATCAGGTCAGGACTCTTATAGGAGTTTGTCAAAGAAACCTAAAAGACACCTCATTCAAGTTGGGAGGAATGCAATCCAGTAACTCCAAAATGTAGATTCTGATCAAATCATGTAGTCTCACCACCTTAGTTCACCTATGGGCTTTTTCTATCTTTCTTATATCTTTTGAATTCAATTTGTATTTCCATTCATACATAGATTTGTGTCATGCGTTGATCGTGTTTTGACTAAAATTCGAGTGTTATTACAGGTAAAACAAAAATCAGTCCAAGCATTCAACAAACGCACGAAGCACAAAAAACATCCAAACTACTTGAAAAAGTAACTTTGAAACCAGATATAGGCAGCTGTCAATAAACCAATCAATAAAGTACAAAGATCTTCTTCCATAAGATACCAGAACGTCACCAGCCCTACATCAGCTTATAAGGAAATCTATATATACCAACTCCACTTTTAGCAAATAATTTAAAAAGAGACTCCTCAAACATATATCTTTTTAAAGAAACTATTTTCAATTACCTCGAAGCCTGGTGTGAATACTATTACACATCTTGGTTATTTCAGATTGAGTGAGACTACGATGCTTAACGAAACCCTGTTTCCCTTCACTAATATCCTTTTAAAACATTTCTTTGGCAAATCATAATACTGCAGCCAAAACAGGTTAAAACTGTAAAGAAATATCATGTAAACATACATGTTAGGTAACAAATGGAATATCATGTAAACATACATGTTAGGTAACAAATGGACTATCTATCCGAACATTATAGTTTTGTTTGGCTAACTACTAAACTTTGGCTGGCTCTGGCCTACCAGACAATATATAAAAATAATAATCTAACACCTATTAGATACTCATATAAAAAATAATCTAACATCTATTAGATTTTCCTTGAAAACCTTTTTGGACAAAGGCTTACCCACTGGAATTTTGAACTAAATTAGCTAGGGGCTAATAGAAAATGTATAGGGCATGAGCCTATGCCAGTCCCATCTGGTATTCTAATATCTGAGTCATTTTACTTAGGGAAATCTTCCCTTAAATTTTCCTTGAAAACCTTTTCTATCAAGTTGATTTAAACCTTTAAATCATACTTAAACAAGGAACATAAATACTATATGCTTTACTTAAATCACCTGGCCATGTTATATATGTATACACTTTACACAAATATTTGTTGATGAAAACATTTAAACCTTTGAAAGTACCCCTTTCGAAACCATTGAAAGTACCTCTTTCGAAACCAAGTAAATCTTTTATAACCTAGACCGAATAACCAAAACATTTCTTTCAAAACATTCATATAAACCTTTCGACACCATTGAAAATCCTTTCATTTGAAAGCTATATAACCTTAGACATCCTATCTTTAAAGCATTTAAACATTGCCTTTAGAAAATATTGGAAAACCTTTCCTTTCAAACCTTTTGAAACCATTTAGGAACCACCCCTTCGAAACCTTTCTTTAATGCTTTCGAAAGCATCAAATAGCTTTACAAACAACAAACCTTTTGAAAGCATTTAGGTTCAATTAAACATGTGGTAACCTTTCGAAACCATTTAAAATTAACTCCTTCGAAACCTTTTGGGTTCAATCTTTAACAGAGCAAAAGAGTCCTAAAACATTTAAGTCGAAGGCACTCTTTTGAAAGCAATTCCTAAGTAAATAAGTGACGGTGTTGAAACCAACCCATCAAAAGCATTGGAGAAGCGACTAAGTTTTAAAAACAAAGTATCCTTTCGAACCAGTTGCTTCAAAATGTAGAAAGCGGAAGCCAGGGGTTTCGACCCCTTCGAAAGCATTAGCTTAATATAAAAGGCCCAACCCTTTCGAAATCATTCCTTAAATCAATTTGACTCAGTCGGAAGCCAACCAAGTCGAAAGCATGCCCTTCGAAAGCAAAGCAGTTGCATTTTTGTTTAAAAGCAAAGCAATATTTTGACCCCCTCGGAACCCTTTTCTTCGACCTAGTCCCTTTCGCCTTAATCCAATTCGCTACGTACCAATTACTTGATACCGTGTGCATTGGTTTCGATGGTAACAGAGGCGGAACTACTAGGTCCGAACCTAGGTGTCGAAAGCAGCAAAACATGTTAAAAGCATGTAAAAAACTGATTTTAACTTAAAAAGAATTTCTTTTCTACTAACCTGCCTTATTTGTTAAAATATTACTGATTGCTAATTTTCTTTTCAAAAAGTGCTGCCAAAATTGTAGAAGCAATTAATTTAAATAATTTACAAAATACCCCTTCTCTTTTTATAAATGCATAGAACATTTAAGTTCCATACCTTAATTTTTCTATATATCTATTAAAACACTTTGGAAAATTCTACTAAAATTCCAGTAAATCATTTTTAATATGTTTTCTAACATATTTTAATTTCAGATCCAAAACATATATTATTTAACCATAAATAATTTTAACCCAAATAATCATTTTCTTCACTAGAAAATTAATATTAAATCCACATTAATTCATGAAATTATAGAATTGAAACATATCTCTAAAATATCATTTCTGATCTAAGTCTAAATTCGCAAGGCATTTTGATGTCATTAAAAAGAGTTTTCACATTTCTCTATGAATAAGCATAATTCATCAACAAGCATATATAATTATTTTAACATTAAAAAACATGGCAAACCATTGCAAAATACTTCGAATTCATCTTAAAACTGAAAAAATAGAATTTATGAGATGCAGTCATTATTCACCTTAGCTTTGAGAGTAAGTAGTTCGAGATTTGAATGGATTTGAATTTGTTAATCTTCCTTCCTTTGATTTCTTTATCTTCTTCTTGCTTAATCGTGGCCGGCCTCTGTACTTTGATTTTTGATAATAAAATGGAAGTTTAAAAGAATTCCTAAGAGTTTAGGGTATTATAATGCTCTTATTCCAACTTTGCCCTCACCTGTTACCCTTATCTATTTTAATTCATGTTAGCTTATTTAAATTTATTCATTAACATGGCACGGCTACCCCTATTAATCACAAATCTCAATCCCCTAATCATCACATTATTTTATTTAATTTAGCTAATTAAATATCCTAAATAATGTTACTAAAAATTAGAGCCGTTGCAGACTCCCCTCCTTAAAGAATTTCGTCCTCGAAATTAAAATAAGATACACAACAAATCGATCAAAAAGGTAAAACATACCATCAAATAAATTAGGATAGGCGTCTCTAATCCTACTTTCAATCTCCTAAGTACAGTCTCTTTCATCGTTGCTCTACTGCACTTTTACTAATCTGACTGTCTTGTTCCTTAGCCTCTTCTCATCTCTCATGATTATGCCAACTGGCTTTCTAACTATAATCAAGTCTGGTTTTAGCACTAAGTCCACTAATACAGTCGGTGCTATAGTAGATTCCGGATCTCTAACACACTTACTTAAATGAGAAACATGAAAAATTTCATGGACTTCTGCCAAACTGTTTGGTAACTCTATTCTATATGCAAGTTTCTCGATCCTCTCAACAATAGGAAACAGTCCTATGAACCTCGGTACCAATATCCCTGATTTCCCGAATCGAATCACACCCTTCATCGGTGACACTTTAACAAAAACATGATCTCCAACATAAAACTCTAAGTCTTTCCTTCTTCTATCCACATAACTCTTCTGCCTAGACCGAGCTTCCTTCATCCTAGCTTGAATCGACTCAATCGTCTCTAACTAAATCTGGACCAAGAACCAACCTATCCCCAGTCTCTAACCAGCAAACAAGAGATTTGCATGGTCTTCCATACAAAGCTTCAAACGGTGCCATCCCTATACTAGCCTGATAACCGTTGTTATATGAAAACTCGACTAAATGTAGATGGTTTTCCCATGATCCCCCATAATCTAATACATAAGCTCGTAACAAATCTTTTAAGACTTTGTTAACTCTTTCGTTTGCCCATCGGTCTGTGGATGATAAGCGGTACTCATCTTAAGCTTGGTTCCTAAAATCTCTAATAGAATTTTCCAAAACTCACTAGTAAATAAGGAATCTCTATCACTTATTATACTACTAGAAATTCCATGAAGTCTAACTACGTTCTTTATAAACAACTTAGCCAAAATATATGCTGTCCTAGTCAACTTAACTGGAATGAAATGAGCACTCTTGGTCAGTTTATCTACTTATACCCATATACATTCATTTCCTCTGCTAGATCTTAGCAACCCATCTATAAAATCCATAGAAATAGAATCCAACTTCCAAACCAGAATATCCAATGGCTGAAGCAATCCACTTGGCTTCTGATGTTCACCTTACCTGTTGGTAGTTCAGATATTGCTTCACCCATAAGCCTACATTCCTCTACATACCTTCCCAGAAGAAACTCCTCTTTATGTCCTGATACATCTTAGTTCCTTCTGGATGAATAGTGAACTTCGAATGATGAAATTCCTCTAAAAACCTCTTTCCTAATGTCTCCCACATTCAAAACACACAATCTTTCTTTATTTATCGACCCCCATTTACGGTCAAGATTGAAATCATTCAAGTCATTGCTCTCCATTCCTTCCCTTAACTTCCTGACCTATTCAACCAATACTAGATCCTCTCCCTCTTTAGAAGCAATCTTTGCAATCATTGTCGGTCGAACTTCTAAACAAGACAACAGGTAGTTTCTCCATTAGATCCAACTTCAGATCTCCACTTAACTCTATAAGTCGACAACGCTTCCAAATCCTTCCAATCGGCTATCATAGCCAACACCGCATTCTGATGCTTTCTACTAAGCCTATCTGCCACCTCGCTACCTTTCCCTGGTGTGTACTCAATTTCAGACTCATGTGCAACAATAAACTCTAACCATCTTTGTTGTCTCATGTTCAGCTCCTTTTGAAAGAACAAATATTCATCGACTTATGATCTGTATTAAGAGCAAAAATCACCGTGGCTAACACCAAATCATGCGTTGGATACCTAACCTCATGCGGTCTAAACTATCGAGAAGCATAGACAATCACTTTACCTCTTTGCATTAACACAACTCCTAACCCAATTCCATGCGCATCCATATAAACTACTAAATCCCGATTCCCACTGAAACAACCAATACAGGTGCATTAGTCAATAAGTGTTTAAAGCTCTAGAATGCTTCCTCACACTTATCGGTCCAAACAAATTTCCAATCCTTTCGCATTAGCTTAGTCATCGGTGCTTCTACCCACAAAAAATCCTTAATGAACCTTAGGTAATATCCCATTAATCCAAGGAGAATCTTTATCTCAGTCACTGTCTTAGGCTCTTCCAATTATTCACCGCTTCAGTCTTATTCGGATCTATAGACAACCCTTTCTCTGAGACTACATAACCAAGAAACCTCACTTCTTCTAGAAATGACACTTTGAAAACTTCACCTTCAGCTGATGTCACCTCAGCGTCTCAAGCTCTACTCTAAGATGAACTTCATGCTCGTTTCGCCTTTAGAGTATATCAAAATATCATCTATGAAAACTAATACGAATCTGTCCAAATGCCCTCGGAAAACACGGTTGAAACGACCCAAAATTTTAGTCATTTGAAATTCATATATTTAATTGATTTTAAATATTCACAAATTAACATTACAAGTTGTATAACTTATATTTCCAAAATCTTAATTTAATTGGATAATTAAATTGTTAATTTAATATTTGAAACTGTAGAAATAATTGAAATTTGAATTTAATGTGAATAAAAATGATTATAAAGTTGTTTTAAATTCTATTTGAATTAAAATCATGTTAATAAACTTTTAAAATTGAATCAAAAGTTAATTTGTAGAAATTGAATATTTCAATATTTAATTAACATGTAAAAATAGTCGTTTTTGAAACAGTCTCGGATCAATGAAACTAGTTTCGTTGGATCCATAATGTTATATTATTTTAGAATTTTAAATTGCATGTCAATCAGATTTACGGTTTAGTCATGGCAAGCTAAAACGTGTAGAAATTTATTTAAGTAAAATTTAATTTAAACAAGTCGATTCGAAAACCTGTCTTCCAAATACGATTGAACTGGCTCTCGATGTGTATTCTATTGTGTTTGGAATAGGTGTAAAACATTATAAATGCCATGCGGCACGCTTCGTTTAGAGTTTGAAAAATATTTGGATGAATAGTGTCGCGAAATTTTCTATAAAAGGACTTTATTTTTTTCTATTTGCCAAAACCATATTTCTTAAAACCCTAACCGCCATATTAACATTCAATGGTAAAAATTGCTCGATCCTTTCTCCCTTATTTTCTCCAAATCCGTCGACTATTAGCAAAAAGTATCAACTACAAAATCGTAGAGGGCAATGAGAACTTTATATCCTATGGTCGGGTCGAGCTATTTCGATACGAGGCGATGGTGATTCGAGTTCAAACATGCGCGTTTCATGTGCAAATTTCATGGGACAGAAGGCGACTTGGGGGTACAGTTGAAGGCCCGTGATGGTGCTCGTGATGAGCTTTTGATTGGTGGTCCTGGATTGAGTTCGATGGTTATAGATGACGAGCGACAATCGATTGATGGCAATGATGATGGGTTCTTCGACCGAGGCTTCAAACGGGAAGGAGAAGCATATGAAAACGGCCTAGATTTGCAATGAAGAAATGAATGGCCGAGATTAGGTTTAATTAGTAATAATTTTTATATTATATTTGTAGCGACCCAACTTTCTAACACCAGAAATTTGCATCACTAATTAAGAAAGAAAGGGATAGAAGAAGAAAAGATAAGAAAGAAGAAACACAACAACATCAGATAACTTACAGCGGAACGAATGAAATATAATATATCACATAAAATATCAAATAGTATCGTATTACATCAGAGTATACAACTTATACAACACATATTAGACAGTTATAAACATCTGTCTAACTATACATCTTAAGTACATAAGACACAAATAACACACAAACACAGCAGAACCATAATATATCTACACGTGGAAGCCTCCTGCTCATATCTCCTTCAGAATTCGTCAAGCAAACCTGAATCACTCGACTACTCATACATAATATGAGTACCCAAGAGTTTAATAAAATAGAAAATAAACACTCGGGTCAGACAGGGGCCTGGTGTGAGTAAACGGGTTAAAGTTGCTTAACTTTTGAAAAACCTTTGAAAAGAAAAGGTATCACGTAAGACTTCCCACACATAAACATGGAAAAGTTTTTACCTTACGCTAACCAAAACATTTGATAGGAAATCCAGTGCTATTATAATAGTGTCCAGGGTTTTCAAGTAAATAAGAAATAGCCGAAATTGTTACATTCATTAAATTCCAGCTACTAGCCACAAAAGTGGGTAATACAAACAAAACCGTAGGGTCTCGTAGGAAGAATGGATTTCCATCAATGGAAGGGCTACCGGGGTACCGCCGTCACAGTACCGAGGACCACTCCTAATCCCCTGCATCACAAAGCCGAAACCATTCCTTACTGAGCGGTCCCGAGTAAGATCACCCCGTGGTTGTCGCGGCCAACCACCCACAAAGCCGAAATAAAAAGGGACATCTAGACAGGAATGACCTCACCCTGAAATGGGTGCTATCCACCTAGCCTTGCTGCACTTCCCCTGTTTTATCCATTCCCGGTTGATGAGGCTTGAGGCTGCGATTACCTTTATAGAGCACATCTATCTTAGAATGCTCATCGTCCACCTGACGATGTTCTGAAAGCATTCGATCCATACAAGTTCGTTCCGGGTCCGAACGAAACCGAAAGCACTATCTCGTTGCACTCATTTTGGAATCACCCTCGGAGTCAACGACCATAGCCCTTGCACTCTGAATCACCATCTCGAACCTATAAGTACTATCTCCGTAAAACTCATCACGGAATCACTCCCACAGTTATACTGACGAACAGTTCTTACACTTCGAGTCTTTACTAAGCTCCACTTGGATTCACGACCTAATGTTTAATTTGGATCGATGTGGTTTTCGGATATCCAAATACGGAAACCCGATCCCGGTCTCACCGAAATCCAAACGCCATTTTAATGTCCAAGTTGTTTTAGGGTTTTAAACAATTAAAACTTATATTCAGGATGATATAAACAGATTGATGAATCACATTATCACAATAGATAATTCATATCAAACATTCATCTCACAAAGCAGCATATCACATAACAGAGATATCCAAATCATCCAGTATCAACCAATCACCCAATATCAATCAATCAATATTAACCAATCATCCAATATCAATCAATCACCCATAAACAGAATTGACTATCTCTTAATCAATTGGATTACCTAAATCTTTCTTCATTAATTTATTCCAAATAAATTAATTAATCATCTCTTAATGATCTTCCTTGATTAATCATCTTTACTTACATTCAAGTAATTATCCTTTAATTACATTCAAGTAATTATCCTTTAATTCTTTAATTAATTCCACAAATTAATTATCCTTATCCATATACGGTAATTAACCTTTAATTACTTTCATTAATTACAATAATTAATGATCCTTCATTTACTTCCATTAATTAATCAACTATAATTAATTGCATTTAACCTCAGTTAATTACAATTAATTAATCATACTTAAATTAATCACTTTTATTAATCAACCTTGATTAATATCATTAATTATATTAACTAATGATCCTTATTAATTAATAATTACTTTAATAAATTAAATAATTAACTTGTAATTAACCATCTAATTAATCATAAACAGTAATTAACAACTTGTAATTACTTTATCTAAATTAATTAACTTCTTAATTAATTATATTAATCCTGATTAATAAATCTAATTAATTAATCTTTAATTACTTCATTAAGCGATTATTAATCAATTAAATTAATAAATAATCCTTAATTAATTACTTTATTAATTAATTACACTTTTAATTAATTACACTTAGTAATCAATCTAATAATTAATCACATTTATTAATTAATCAATCACATTAATTAATTAAACAAATTAACTAAGTAATTAACTCTTAATTACTTACATAAGTAATTATCTCCTAATTACTTCATTAGATGATCACTCTTTAATTATTTACTTAACAAGTAATTAATCCCATTATTAAACAATTCATAATTCTTTAATTAATTAGTTATTTTATAATTAATTAACTTCAAATCGATTATATTAATCAGTTCCTTAATTAATAACATCATGTGATTATCCAATAATCATTTCCATTTAATTACTCTCATGAGTAATTAACCATTAATTATTTCCATAAGTAATTTCCTCTTTCCTTAATTACATTCAATAATTAACCATTAATTACTTTATTAAGTAATTACACTTAATTAATTCACAATTAAGTGATTATTTAAAATTAAATAAACAATTAACTAATCATTTAAAATTAATTAATTAAATAATTAATCAACTTCTTATATTTAAAGAAAATCCTTGATTAATTAAGATAATCATTTATCTTAATTAAACTCTTTACTTATTAACAAATTATATTAAGTATTCTTTTAGTTCATATCAAAGATAAATTAACCATATTTATCTTCATAAATAAATTATTTGAAATTAATCAAATTTTAATAACCTAAAAACAAATTATTCTATTTGGTTTTCAAAATCATAACAATAACCTTATTTGAAAATAAGGCATTTATAAATCAATTTCAAATTTAAAACACTATAAATTATCTAATTTTAAACTTATTCAATTTAAATAAAATTTGAAACTTTAGTTTTTAAAACATTACTTAACAATTTACTTAAACTTTGATTAAATATTCAAATTCAAAACATTCCTCATTTAAATTTTAAAATTCAAATTTAATTAAGTTAAATTACTTTCAAAACAAACCATCTTAAACAAATTTAAATTTAAATAAATTCAATTAACACCCTTTTTTTAAAAGTTTGATTAACTTTATTTCTAAACAAAAAGTTTTAAATTTTATTTTCTTTTATAAAACTTGTTTATAAATTTTGAAGCTTGATCTTTCAATTATTCAAACTACAAGTTTCATTTGCTACTTTATCTTTAATTTTTTTTTACAGTACTTAACATTATACAGCAACCCGAAAACAAAAACCTTAAAAACTCGAGTCGAACACAGGAATCACTCGTGCCTACCCCGAAGCAAAACCCAACACCATCTACTTCGAGTCGATTTCCTGAAAACACGAGCTTCTCTTCGGTTAACTCTCGTCTTCCCCAACAAAAATTTCCAGAGCACACACACACATACACTTGTGCACGTGTCCCACCGTCTTCGGCCGCTGTAGTTCTTCGCAACCATCGACGACGATTACAATTCCACTCGCGAGCACTAATTCAAACCCAGATCCAAGAATGTGAATGCGAATCAAAATTCGAACCTATTGCTCGAATTACTGCAGAAGCTCGAACCAAAAAAAACCCAACCACCACTGATGATCTTGCCACCGGAATCTTCAATACCTTCTCCAGAGTATCGCTGTGACTCCACGCTACCATCCCCCACATCGCGATCACCTCCGGTTCAACTTCCACGTCGCAATGCCTCTACAGCCCAACCGAAACAAAAGCAAGCTAAAACCCTAGTTTAATCGAATTCAAAAGATTTGATCGTAGGAAATTTTTTTCAACATTTTTCCCTTCATCCTCAACCTAAAAACAAGCTTCACCCATAAATTCGACTTCCATTATTGAGTAGATCATCGACAATTTACCATATTGCCGAAACCCTTCAACATCATATTTCCAATTGATTTTCACTTTAAAAATTATGAATTGCATATCAAAATTCGTGATTTTCAATCACGAATCCATCCGTATAATGTAAATTTGAAATTAAACAAGTTGATTTTTGTGAAAAGTTGGGCTTTAACTGTTATTTTACAAATTTGAAATGAATACTTATTATAAATTCCTGGAATGATTTTTGGTGGTTATGTTTCATGATTTCAATCATTTCTCGTTTGCAAATTACAGATTAACAATGAATAAAGAATGAGATATTGAATTTAAAGAGGGAAAAATCAAAATCTGTTTAAAACAACAGAACTTACATTCCAATTTACAGGCATTCAAAACAAACATGCATTCATGTAAACTAATATTCATCATCAAAGCAAATTTCATTTGCATGCATCATCATTCAATCTCAGATTAATTTAAAACTGTTTGTAAAATAATTTACTCA
Organism: Allium cepa; assembly: GCA_030765085.1. Lineage (NCBI taxonomy): Eukaryota > Viridiplantae > Streptophyta > Magnoliopsida > Asparagales > Amaryllidaceae > Allium > Allium cepa. The sequence goes on from CM060928.1 coordinate 452,485,161, forward strand.
CCTATTATTTTGTAGAGCACAAAATAGAGCAGTTTCAATTTTTCCTTTCCAGGCTTGAATATTAAATCTGAATAATGCTTTTGCTTTTCTTGCTGAAGTTGATCCCTTTGCATGCTGAAATCCTTTGCATGCTTACAATTTGTTGATTTTATAGTGCTGAAACTTGTAGTTGATCATCCATTTGCATTACAGGTTGAAGTTGCAGATTTGATTGTTGAGAAGAACTTTATTTTGCAGATTTGAAGTTGCTTATTTAATTTTGCTTTACAGAACTTTAATTTCAGATTTGATTTTGATTTCCAGTTTTCAGGTTTTGAAAATGATTTTCTGTTTTGAACTTTAGATTTAAATTTTGCTTTTTAGTTTCAACTTGACATTATCTTTGTTCAGCTGAGAAATAATGGAAGAAGAGTGAAAGTTTTATTTTAAATGAATTATGTTATGTTTATTAAAAATAAAAAAATGAATGAAGACGCTTGTTTACATTCTTACATTTGTCAACTATATTACTTAATTTTCTTACAAGTGTTATTAAGATGATTAACATGTTTACACATGTTTTCTTAAGTATTTTTAATTAATTTTCATTTAATTTAAATGTAAATAGAAAGCTTACTTACTCAAATCTCTTAATTAATAAATATTTACATATGTATATATAAATTTACTTTTTAAAGAAAATATTCTAAAACTAATTATAATACAAATAAATCTTGTACATGTATTTTTGAAATCCAAAACATATATATACACACACACACATTTATAATCATTTTAAATTTAAAAACTTTTGAAGAAAACAAAACAAAACTTTATTTAAACTATCATATTAAAAAAATAAACAATTATCTTATATTTTGAAAACAATTGAATTAAACTGAAATTAGCTTTTGAAAAGTATTAATTCTAAAACCAAACTTCAGATTGCTATATTTTCATATATGTATATATTGTAAATAGATTATATTAAATTTCAAGCAATTCCAAATTATAACATATACATACATATATATTAAAATTTGAAAATTTATCTTTTATTTAAAACAAAAGATTTTCCCATTCACAATATATATCAAATATATATATATATATATTATAAATGGAATAAAATTTATTAGCTTTGAAAAATAAATCTTATCAATATTGCCAGATTAAAATTTATTAACCTTTAAAAGATTAAATTTACCAATTTAAGTTAAAATTATAAAGAAAAATTATCAAATCAATTTAATTATTAATACAGGTTATTAAATTGATATTGCCTAAAATTTGGGGTCGTTACAATCCTCCCCCCTTAAAAAGAATTTCGTCACTAAAATTTAAAAGCAAAGGTAATTTAATAACCCAGCAAAGATTTTAATTTCAAACAGCATAGCATACCTATCATCCAGTTACCAACAACCATAGCAATCAATCAAACAAACAAACCTAACTAATTGTCCTGACACAAATCAGAATAGATCTTACTAACACTATCTCGAGTTTCCCAAGTATAAATCACCCGGAGACTCGCTCTATAGAAGCTCAACTAACTACACCACCAAAATCCAGAGTGTTAACGGTAAAAATGGCTTTAACGCTAACACCCGGTGTATGCCGTGATGAAATGAAAGCACCACCCGTTTACACGGGAATTAAAGTAAAAAGAAAGTAGCAAAAAAAGTAAAAGAGACAGAGATTTTTATAGTGGTTCGGCTTCTAATAAGCCTACATCCACTTTACATCCTCCATTATGTTTTTCGAGCTCACTTTTCAAGATTACAACACTTTTACAACACGATCTCTTAATCACAACACTTTTACAACACGATCTTACAATTACAACACGATCAGAGAAAGAAGTTTGAACTTTGATGATGAATTGCTCTTTGGATTCATGGTTAATGAGGTTGATCTCTAGATGAAGATTCTTCAGTGTTTGAAGTGTTTGGAGAGTCGAGAAATCAGCAGAGTATAGGCGCCTTGAAATCCAAAAAAGCCCCCCTCGAATGTGGAGTTGGTCGAGTATTTATAGGCGACTTCGGAGTTAGGTCGGCAGGAGCGACCTAAGATAGGTCGTAGGCCAGTTGGAGCGACCTAAGGTGGGTCGTTGGCGACCTAGAGGAGCGGCAGAAGAAGGAGGGCGACCTAAAGGATAACGGCATTAGGATGTATGGCCTGGAGCGACCTAAGGGAAAAGGCGGGGTATGCTTTAGGTCATGTGCGACCTATGAGTGTTAGGTTGCGAGCGACCTGATTTTGATGAGGTGAGACTGGTTAGGTCGCGAGCAACCTAGGTGATGGCGGGTTAGGTCGTGAGCGACCTATGGGTTTAGGAGAAGAGTTAGGTCGCGAGCGACCTAACTTTGTTGAGGAGAAGTATAAGTCGCTTAGCAGGTAGGTCGCTTGAGCCATTGAGTAGTTAAGTCGCTGACTGCTGAGTTGCTCTAGGTCGTAGGTCGCTTGGATTTATAGGTCGTTAGGTCGCGAACTTTCCTGTGAGCTGTTAACTCGTGAAGTCTTAGGTCACTAAGTCGTGAGGTCTGTTAAGTCGTGAACTCTGTTAAGTCGTTAGCCCGCTTCATCAGTTAGATCGCTAACTTGCTTCATTGGTTAGTTCGCTAGGTCGCTTCATTGGTTAGGTCGTTAACTAGTTAAGTCGCCGAATTACTTCACTCTTTAAGTCGTATACCGTTTTGGACGGGGAGCTTCCCCGCACCCCGCCGGGGGCGCTGCCCCCTGGACCCCTGCGACCTGACCGGTCAGGTCGAAAACCGTAGTGGTGGCGTTGCCCCCGCACCCCCACCTTGGGGGTTTGGCACCCCCCTCCGTAGGGGATCTTAGATGAAAAATCATTCAACAGAACTTGCTTTGCTGAGATGTTGAGTTGGCCAATCTTTGAGACGAGCTATCTTGCTTTTCTCGGTCGATCTTTTGATATCACGGCCTTGCTGAAAAAGGCGGGATAACACTTGCCCCCCAAAACATGCCTTGCGGTCGGAAGGTGTGTTTTGTAATGCCATAATCCGGACGTTCATATCCTGTTGATAACCTGTAAAGGAATTGACAGTTTTATATGGTCTCAAAATGACGACCGTTCGAGATCGAGCTATTTGGGACAAAGTGCGGCCGTTCTTGGTCAAGCGCTTAACTTCAAGGGACGACCATTTGAGGTCGAGTCATTTGAGGTGAAGTGCGGCCCTGCGCGGTCAAGCGCGTCTAAATCCATGCGACGATCGTTCGAAATCGGGTCATTTGTAGTGGAATGCGATCATTCATGGTCAAGCGCTTTACTTCGAATGACGACCATTCGGGGGTTGAGCCACTCGTGGTAAGGTGCGGCCCTGCGCAATCAAAATGACAACCGTTCATGATCAAGCGCTTTACTTCAAATGATGACCATTCGGGGTCGAGCCATTTGTGGTAAAGTGCGGCCCTGTGTGGTCCAGTGATAGAGCTCAATCATCCATGGTCAAGCGCCTTACTTCGAATGGCGACCATTTGGGGTCGAGCCATTCGTAGTAAAGTGCGGCCCTGAGCGATCAAGTGGTAAAGCGCGGCCGCTCGCGGTCAAGCGCTTAACTTCAAATGACGATCGTCCGGGATCGAGCCATTTGAGGTGTAGCACGGCCGTCCGTGGTCAAGCACTCAACTTTATATGATGGTCGGGATCAATCCAAGTGAGCTGAAATGCAACCGTTCACAGTCAAGCGCTTTACTTCAAATGACGATCATTCAGGATCAAGCAATCCGAGGTGAAAGTGCGACTGTTGGCGGTGGGAAGCGCGGCCGTTCATGGTCAAGCGCTTAACTTCAAACGACGACCATTCGTGATCGAGTCATTTGAGGTCAAGTGCGGCCCTGCGCGGTCAAGCACTTAAATCTATGTGACAATCGCTTAGGATCGAGTTATGGATTGAAGTGCGGCCGACCATAGTCAAGCGACTGTTGGCGGTCAAGCACTTAAATCCATGAGTTTTTTTTGATTGTTCAAAGTCGGGTGCCTGTTCATAGGACTTAATCATTGAGACTGTTCGAAGTCGGGTGCCTGTTCGTAGGGCTTGATGATGCCTGTTCGTAGGTTACACATTTCAAAATCATGAAAAATCAAATATTCAACTGAAAGTTGTCAAGTAGAAATGTCTGAAAAAGTCAAATCCAAACATTTGAAGCAAATCGTGAAAGCAATGTGGAATCAAATCCAATTATCGGAAGCAAATCATGAAAGCAAAGTAGAGTAAAACTTAATCATTAGAAACAAATCATGAAAGCAACGTCGAGCCAAATCAAAATATCAAAAGCAAAGTAATCAGTCCTCAGAAGTAAAATACGAAAGTAAAAAGTCAATCATCAGAAGTAAAATTCAAAAGCAAAGAACTGACGTCCCAGTGCAAACACCTACATCGATATGATGTATAGTTGTATCAGAGCATGCCTGGGGATCGACCATGGTCCCATACATGTGTGAACAACTTAATTGTGTCGATGTAGAGTTTTCCACTCATTCGTTACAACCTCAATTATTCGATAACAGGCCGACGCCTTGATCCCGAGGTGTTCCAGTTGGTGCAGGTAGCGGTCGTTCTTGTTCCACAGTTGCAGCGTTCTTTTTCACATAATGTGATAGCAAACCATCCCGAATGTGCTCCTCAATCTCATCTTTCAAGTGTCTGCAGTCATTCGTGCTATGACCATTTAGCTCATGGAATAAGCAATACTTGTCCGACTTTTTCTCGCTGTTAGTTGGATCTCTCTTTATTGGCTTTCGATAAGGAACCTGTCCCTTGGTTTCTTGGTAAATCCGCTCCAGAGTCTCATTTAACTCCGTGTATGAGGTGAATCTTGATCCTCTTTGCTGTCGTGCTGATTTATCGTTGTTATCCTCAGCTTTTCGTTTACCTTTGTTATTTTCTGCACCTTTCACAGGAGGATTCTCACCTTTGATTGCAAAAACATCGATTCCTTCCCCTTCCTCTATTTCAGCCTTTGCGTCTTCTAACCGCAAGAACCCTTCGGCCTCATGGAAAAATTCTCCTAAATCCATTGGAGGATCTTTGGTCAATGAATTCTTGAACTCTGTGCCATTAGCTATGCCTGAAACGGCTGCCATTAAAACCATGGATGGATCTGGTCGGTCCACCGATGCCGCGGCTGCATTGAATCGTGTTAAAAAACTTCTTAGAGATTCTCCAGTCCTTTGCTTTAGTGTTGTCAAACTCATAACATTCTTAGGCCTCGAGATGTGAACCCTGAATTGCCTCATAAACCTTTCGATCAAATCATTCCAAGTCTTGATCGATCTATTCTCCAGTTGTCTGAACCATAGTGACGCAATATCTGTCAAGCATAGTGGAAAGCACCGGGCCATCACTTCTTCTGATGCCCCCAGCACTTCCATATGCCTCATATATTTCGTAAGATGAACTGTAGGGTCCGTCCTTCCTTTATACATATCCAGCGATGGTAGCTTAAAGTCTGGTGGGTTTTTAGCTCGCCTGATTGCTGTGGTAAAAGGACTTCTATTGACATCCTCCAAGTCCTTGTTTACCAGACCACCTCTCATAGCCTTTTTGACCATCTCCACTAATATATCGTTATCTCTTAGTGACAGTCCTCGCCCTTGGCTTTCGTCTTGCCCCCCGAGTTCACGAGGGGATGGTTGAATCTGTTCTTCCGGTTGGGCCTCTGTTCCTCTTTGATTCTGGCTCCAAGTTGCCCAATTTGATGGAACAAATTCTGGATCAAGTCCTCTTGCCGTTTCATCATTGCCTCCATCTCCTCTCTTGTAACAAAGGCTGAAGTTTGGCTTGCTCTCGAAGAAGCCTCTTGACTTCCTTCATGCCGACTATTCTCTGGTCTTTGTAGTCTACTCGATCGCCTTACCATGGTTCTTCGGATTTCTCGTATCCAACTCTTGATTATTCGAATTCCTGAGTTCAGTTCTCAGTGAAAGCACCAAAATGTTAACGGTAAAAATGGCTTTAACGCTAACACCCGGTGTATGCCGTGATGAAATGAAAGCACCACCCGTTTGCACGGGAATTAAAGTAAAAAGAAAGTAGCAGAAAAAGTAAAAGAGACAGAGATTTTTATAGTGGTTCGGCTTCTAATAAGCCTACATCCACTTTACATCCTCCATTATGTTTTTCGAGCTCACTTTTCAAGATTACAACACTTTTACAACACGATCTCTTGATCACAACACTTTTACAACACGATCTTACAATTACAACACGATCAGAGAAAGAAGTTTGAACTTTGATGATGAATTGCTCTTTGGATTCATGGTTAATGAGGTTGATCTCTAGATGAAGATTCTTCAGTGTTTGAAATGTTTGGAGAGTCGAGAAATCAGCAGAGTATAGGCGCCTTGAAATCCAAAAAAGCCCCCCTCGAATGTGGAGTTGGTCGAGTATTTATAGGCGACTTCGGAGTTAGGTCGGCAGGAGCGACCTAAGATAGGTCGTAGGCCGGTTGGAGCGACCTAAGGTGGGTCGTTGGCGACCTAGAGGAGCGGCAGAAGAAGGAGGGCGACCTAAGGGATAACGACATTAGGATGTATGGCCTGGAGCGACCTAAGGGAAAAGGCGGGGTATGCTTTAGGTCATGTGCGACCTATGGGTGTTAGGTTGCGAGCGACCTGATTTTGATGAGATGAGACTGGTTAGGTCGCGAGCAACCTAGGTGATGGCGGGTTAGGTCGTGAGCGACCTATGGGTTTAGGAGAAGAGTTAGGTCGCGAGCGACCTAACTTTGTTGAGGAGAAGTATAAGTCGCTTAGCAGGTAGGTCGCTTGAGCCATTGAGTAGTTAAGTCGCTGACTGCTGAGTTGCTCTAGGTCGTAGGTCGCTTGGATTTATAGGTCGTTAGGTCGCGAACTTTCCTGTGAGCTGTTAACTCGTGAAGTCTTAGGTCACTAAGTCGTGAGGTCTGTTGTAACGACCCGTTGAATTTGATAATGTTAAATGAATTAAATTAATATGTTTCAAATCTAATTTAGAATAAAATAAAGGTCTTAAGATTTTATTTGAGAAAATGTAGTAATTTGTTATAGTAATTGGAATTTAATGTAACAATTTAATAGTTACATGGAAATAGATTTGAACTATGTAAATTTGCACACCTTGTTATAAGTTAAATATAAGAAACCAATATAAATGTGAATCAGTGAATATTAATAAAAATATTTACTAGAATGGAATTCATTTAATATAAAATAAATAGTGGAGATTGTACATTTGGTTGTAATAATAAATAGTGACTAAATAAAAGTGTCCGTTGGAATAAATCAATGCAATAAATGTGATAAGTAATTTTATTGAATGTTGTCTCTAATAAATGTACTTGATTTGGTAATTTAGATATTTATACGTAAAGTATATATATAAAGATATATTGATTCCAATAGAGTTAATTGGAAATCTAATATTAAATATAATGTTGGTAGCAATTGAAATTTACTGTTTTGCAAAATAAATGAGAAATCAAGTCAAATGTGAATTATACCGCAAAGGATCAATTCATTTAAACAGTAGGATTGTAAATAAATAAACATTCTACGTAGGTTGCAATTGGACAATTTATGTAGTTTAATGGAAAAGCAATTGGAATTAATTACCATAAATTGTGTAGTTAGGGTAGTTTTGATTTGTCACTTAAGATGGAGGATTTTATAAAATGTAATAAATGCAGTTTAAATTAAGGCATTGACGTTTGGGTATTTAAGAAGTGATAAACTAAAATTTATTTATTTATTTAAAAATTTGAAATCCAATTTGTGGATTTATTGCAAATAAGTGAAATTTGTGTTTAACCATTACATCGATAGGAATAAATTAAATTTAAGGTTATATTAATAAAATTTGGACTAGAGAAATGATATGAATCGGTTTTAGAAGCCTTAAATATAAAATGGGAAGTAGACGAGATTTCACGTTACAACCATTTTTATAAATTCCTGATGTATGTAGAAATATTAATGAAATATAACGTAAACCAATGTTGAATCAAAAGAATAGAGTCAACACTTATTTATTCATTTAATGTGATATAACTACGAGTATGATTTATTGCAAATTACATGGAAATCTAATATATAGGACATTACCTAAAAAGGAAGAGTAGATAAAATTTATGATAAACATATTTGTATATGAAAGTTATTGATTTAAGGAGAAATTTGGCAAGTTTTATGTATTTGGGTTAAGTGCAACCTTTAATAGTTAAATTTAGTGCAATTAAAAGAAATTGACATTTAATATTTCGATAACTTAAAATTTGATGGGATAAGAACATTTGGGTAATGAAGGGATGACAAATATTAGCTATGATTCTAGAAGGAATTAAATAGATAATGGGAAGATTAAATCAGGTTCTAAGCAATAATTATTAAATAACAGGATTTATTAAATTTAACGTTGAATACTACGTTACTGAAATTTAAAATGGACTTTAAGAATAATATTGTGAATCATGAACCAAAGTATGTGGCATCCCTATTTGGATAAAGAATGAGTATATAAAAGTTAAAATCTAATATACGGGGTTTTGAGCATTTAATTTTATAATTCTTAAATATAGGAAAGTGCAGAAATTTACACTGCAAATTGATATACTTATAATTTTAATTCACATCCAAGCTTGTTAAATCATTTGAAATTGATTAAATTATATAAGTAATAAAATTTGAACAATTTTAGAATATAATATAAAATTTGGATTTTTGTAATTTATTTTGATTTATTTAATGAATATAAAAATAGCCATTTTTGTCACGGACTCGGATTTCGACGAAACCGGTTTCATCGGATCCGTTTCGGTGAATTATTATAGGGTTTCAAGTTTCGTATCGATCGGACTTGTCGTTTGATCGTACGGACGCGAAACGCCTTGAAATCAATTTAATTAAAATCAATTTGAATCAATTTGGAAATTTTGTTTTCAGCATAACTTCTTCATACGATCGAATTTGGACGTGAAACTTTTTCCATCGCGTTTAGAATATTTTAAAATACCTATTTGGATATATAGATTTAACCAATTCGGTTCCGGGGGCATAGCGGGCTTTTTGGGCCTTAGTTTGTTTCGTACGTTCGCTTATCCGATCCATCTACGCTATCTCTAGTCTACCTATATAAGTACAAGTTATAAACCCTAACTCCATCCTATTGTCATTTGCTGTATGTTCATTTCTTCATTTCTTTCTCCTCCTCAATGGGTGCAAACCCTAGATCCAATCAATTCAAAATTTCAATGAAAATCCAAACTCTCCAGAAAAATTCCACAAAAATATATGTTAATCTTCTCGAAACACGTAATCCCATGGTGAAATTCGTTTTTCAGTTGGAGTTACCGTTTACCCAGAATAAATTCAAACAGTCCGTGGCCGTTCATCAGCGTCGCATCAAAGTTCGTCTGATCGAAATTCTGTTTCTGGGTATTGTAGTATGGACGATGGGGAGTACATCAGTATAATTCGTTCGTCGATTCGATGGTTGGATGGTTCGTATAATTCGAATTGGGGTTCGAACCCTAGGTTCATCAGGCGGCGGCGGCTTCACCAGAGACGGCCGGACCGGTTTGGTTTGATGGAGGGCGAGGTCGCGAGCACAAGGATGGTGGTCGGCGGCTCTCAGGTGGTCGAGGCGAGGAGTAAATGATGGTCAAAGGCGCTGGTCAACGATGGGAAGCATAGGCTGGAGAGGGCGATCGTGTGCGTGCGTGGTACAGGGAAAATGCGGTCTGGAGAAAAGTTTTGCTGACGTGTCCAAGGTTATAAAAGTGTTCTCTTTTATTTTTTTTAAATTTTATGTTCAATCGAATTTTCGTCATAACTTTCTCATACGAACTCGTTTTCACGCGAATTTTTTTCCGTTAGGATCGTTATTAAATTCCGGATCTGATGACGCTGGTTTGGACGAACTCCGAGACGGGCGAATTTTTGGGTTTAAATCGAATTTAAATTCGATTTAAATTCAAAAGGTGAGTGTTTAAACCCACTCACAACTACTAGAAGCTTTTATGTTTGTTAAATTAATTTTAGAAATGAATAGAAATTTATTTATGAGTATTTGGCATGTTTATTTCACTCATATTTGTTGAATTGCATTTATTGAATTTAACTGTTAATTTCATTTATTTATTGACAGTTAGAATTTGTGTTTGCCTATAAACTGCTATTTAACAGTTATATAGATTTTTACTGAATATAAACTGTTAGATTAATAGTTGCTAAATTTAATCTGAATAAAATTGCCAGTTATTACCTGTTATATATTATCAAATATAAATTGTTATTGATTGATATTGCTTGATGATTGTGATTGGATGATGGGTGATGTTGATGGATGTTTTATTGTATATCATTAAATTGCAAATTATCATGCATATTTCCTTTCATTCGGGATTGTGGTTTGAAATGATATACAACCGCAAAATTTTATATCTTTTAAATTGCGGATTGAAATGATAAATATCCGTATCACTTGACCATAGGATAGAAAATTATATACAGGCACCGCGGTCTATATATAACTATTTTAAAAGTGATTTCTATGGTTTGGATGGAATACGGTTTATAATAATCTTAAATTTTATATTGTATAAATATTTTTCTTCCATATATATATACATATGAAGTGGAAAATTTTGAAATTAAAAGGTGTATAAAAATATTTATTAAAAATGGAAGAAAATTAAGAATCATATGGTTAAATGTTAAGTTTGGAAATTTTAAGATATGATATTTATAATTGGATTTTTCCCAAAATAAATTGAAATGAATATTCTAGTATAATTTGAATTGGGAAAAATATATATATTTTATTACTAGAAATTGAAGTCTTATTATTTATGGATTTTATATGAATATTCAAGACTAATTAATAGAACAATTGATTTGTTGAAAGAATAAAATCCAACTTTAGTTTGAAATATTGATACTCAAAATGGATATACGTATATATAAATAAATTGAAGTGGTTTTGGAACTTGAGAGAGATAATATAAATTTTGGTTTAGACTTTAATAAAGAAATGTATGTGTAAAGCCATGAGAACTATTTTCTTTACAAAGTAACATTTAAGTTAAACCATTTAATTCATATACCGTTGAATGTCCAAACCATTCAAGTTTTTTTTAGAAGTTATGGTTTTAAATTATGATTTTCAAAATATTATGCTTTGAAAATATTTGATTTTCAGACGTTATGAAGTTAAAGCATTATGATTTTGGAAAAGAATTATATTTGGGATAAGTGATAAAATATGGTTTTGGGTTTTGAAATAATATCGTATTCATGGTTATGAAATGGAATGTTTATTCTGATTTTTAAAGTATAACCTATTTTTAAATGACCGCGGTGTTATAATAACGATGGGTTGGCAAAGAGACCGGGATCGGATATGGACATACTCTCTGTCGATACCGAAAACCACTTTGACTAACCGTGTACGCGGTGGAGATTCCAGAATGAAGTAGGTGGTGGCGACGTTTCCTGTAAGGTAAATACGTGGACCCGACTCCCGTGAGTTGGCATAAGGTGGCTAAAACAGGAGCGATTCTCAGGCCAATGAGGTCATTCCTCTGATTGGACCCTCCTCTTCGATATTATACTTTGATTTTGGATTGATTCAGTGGCCACTTCTATATTTTGATTTTGGGGAGTTAGTCCGAGGTGGGCGGTAACTGCGGCTACGCGTTTCCACCAGCCTGGATAGCAATTGGTATATCTACCTTGGCACTGCCTAGTTGTGCCGTGTCACCTACCATACCGAGCCTTTACTACGAGTTTCTATTTGTGTCGTACCTATGGAGTATCCTCTGGTAGCTTCCCGATCAGGAGGTATTACGGTACTGTATAGACTATTAGCATTATTTGTGTTAAGGGCTATATGGGTAACCCCTTAACGCTATTAAAAAGTAAGTTTACTTTACAAATAGACACTATTATAATAGTGCAATATACTACATAGTAAATAGTTTAACGGATCCTTAGGAGATGTAAATCCCGAGCATCTCTTGAGTTACTGCACTCATATTTATTTCTGTTAATTTAACTCACATAAGATCTTTTAGTTCTGACTCGAGTGTTTTTGTCTTTTCAAATTCGCTCGGGTCAGTCCGAGCGTTTCAGGATCGAAGACTTTAGCTTTGAAGGACGAAGACGAAGGAGTCGTATTATTATTATATATAGTATTGCACCACACTCATACTGTTCCGCTGCATTGATTGTATTGGTATGTGTAACTCTGATATTTATTGTATAAAGCAAATCAAGTGTTTGTAAACTGTTTTGAACTGTATATTTATTATTATATTTTATCCTTCCGCTGTGAGATTCTGTTTTGTTTTTATTTCTTCTCTGTTTTTCTTATTTACCCCATAACAATCCGCCCTTGAGTATGCTTTGAATTGGCACGTGTGTCGGTTTAAAGTGTGCGAAAAGGCGGGATGTTACATCTGTTAAGTCGTGAACTCTGTTAGTCGTTAGCCCGCTTCATCAGTTAGATCGCTAACTTGTTTCATTGGTTAGTTCGCTAGGTTGCTTCATTGGTTAGGTCGTTAACTAGTTGAGTCGCCGGATTACTTCACTCTTTAAGTCGTATACCGTTTTGGACGGGGCGCTTCCCCGCACCCCGCCGGGGGCGCTGCCCCCTGGACCCCTGCGACCTGACCGGTCAGGTCGAACACCGTAGTGGTGGCGTTGCCCCCGCACCCCCACCTTGGGGGTTTGGCACCCCCCCTCCGTAGGGGATCTTAGATGAAAAATCATTCAACAGGACTTGCTTTGCTGAGATGTTGAGTTGGCCAATCTTTGAGACGAGCTATCTTGCTTTTCTCGGTCGATCTTTTGATATCACGGCCTTGCTGAAAAAGGCGGGATAACACTTTGCCCCCCAAAACATGCCTTGCGGTCGGAAGGTGTGTTATGTAATGCCATAATCCGGACGTTCATATCCTGTTGATAACCTGTAAAGGAATTGACAGTTTTATATGGTCTCAAAATGACGACCGTTCGAGATCGAGCTATTTGGGACAAAGTGCGGCCGTTCTTGGTCAAGCGCTTAACTTCAAGGGACGACCATTTGAGGTCGAGTCATTTGAGGTGAAGTGCGGCCCTGCGCGGTCAAGCGCGTCTAAATCCATGCGACGATCGTTCGGAATCGGGTCATTTGTAGTGGAATGCGATCATTCATGGTCAAGCGCTTTACTTCGAATGACGACCATTCGGGGGTCGAGCCACTCGTGGTAAGGTGCGGCCCTGCGCGATCAAAATGACAACCGTTCATGATCAAGCGCTTTACTTCAAATGATGACCATTCGGGGTCGAGCCATTTGTGGTAAAGTGCGGCCCTGTGTGGTCCAGTGATAGAGCTCAATCGTCCATGGTCAAGCGCCATACTTCGAATGGCGACCATTCGGGGTCGAGCCATTCGTAGTAAAGTGCGGCCCTGAGCGATCAAGTGGTAAAGCGCGGCCGCTCGCGGTCAAGCGTTTAACTTCAAATGACGATCGTCCGGGATCGAGCCATTTGAGGTGTAGCACGGCCGTCCGTGGTCAAGCACTCAACTTTATATGATGGTCGGGATCAATCCAACTGAGCTGAAATGCAACCGTTCACAGTCAAGCGCTTTACTTCAAATGACGATCATTCAGGATCAAGCAATCCGAGGTGAAAGTGCGACTGTTGGCGGTGGGAAGCGCGGCCGTTCATGGTCAAGCGCTTAACTTCAAACGACGACCATTCGCGATCGAGTCATTTGAGGCCAAGTGAGGCCCTGCGCGGTCAAGCACTTAAATCTATGTGACAATTGCTTAGGATCGAGTTATGGATTGAAGTGCGGCCGACCATAGTCAAGCGACTGTTGGCGGTCAAGCACTTAAATCCATGAGTTTTTTTTTGATTGTTCAAAGTCGGGTGCCTGTTCATAGGACTTAATCATTGAGACTGTTCGAAGTCGGGTACCTGTTCGTAGGGCTTGATAATGCCTGTTCGTAGGGCTTACACATTTCAAAATCATGAAAAATCAAATATTCAACTGAAAAGTTGTCAAGTAGAAATGTCTGAAAAAGTCAAATCCAAACATTTGAAGCAAATCGTGAAAGCAATGTGGAATCAAATCCAATTATCGGAAGCAAATCATGAAAGCAAAGTAGAGTAAAACTTAATCATTAGAAACAAATCATGAAAGCAACGTCGAGCCAAATCAAAATATCAAAAGCAAAGTAACCAGTCCTCAGAAGTAAAATACGAAAGTAAAACAGTCAATCATCAGAAGTAAAATTCAAAAGCAAAGAACTGACGTCCCAGTGCAAACACCTACATCGATATGATGTATAGTTGTATCAGAGCATGCCTGGGGATCGATCATGTTCCCATACATGTGTGAACAACTTAATTGTGTCGATGTAGAGTTTTCCACTCATTCGTTACAACCTCAATTATTCGATAACAGGCCGACGCCTTGATCCCGAGGTGTTCCAGTTGGTGCAGGTAGCGGTCGTTCTTGTTCCACAGTTGCAGCCTTCTTTTTCACATAATGTGATAGCAAACCATCCCGAATGTGCTCCTCAATCTCATCTTTCAAGTGTCTGCAGTCATTCGTGCTATGACCATTTAGCTCATGGAATAAGCAATACTTGTCCGACTTTTTCTCGCAGTTAGTGGGATCTCTCTTTATTGGCTTTCGATAAGGAACCTGTCCCTTGGTTTCTTGGTAAATGCGCTCCAGAGTCTCATTTAACTCCGTGTATGAGGTGAATCTTGATCCTCTTTGCTGTCGTGCTGATTTATCGTTGTTATCCTCAGCTTTTCGTTTACCTTTGTTATTTTCTGCACCTTTCACAGGAGGATTCTCACCTTTGATTGCAAAAACATCGATTCCTTCCCCTTCCTCTGTTTCAGCCTTTGCGTCTTCTAACCGCAAGAACCCTTCGGCCTCATGGAAAAATTCTCCTAAATCCATAGGAGGATCTTTGGTCAATGAATTCTTGAACTCTGTGCCGTTAGCTATGCCTGAAACGGCTGCCATTAAAACCATGGATGGATCTGGTCGGTCCACCGATGCCGCGGCTGCATTGAATCGTGTTAAAAAACTTCTTAGAGACTCTCCAGTCCTTTGCTTTAGTGTTGTCAAACTCATAACATTCTTAGGCCTCGAGATGTGAACCCTGAATTGCCTCATAAACCTTTCGATCAAATCATTCCAAGTCTTGATCGATCTATTCTCCAGTTGTCTGAACCATAGCAATATCTGTCAAGCATAGTGGAAAGCACCGGGCCATCACTTCTTCTGATGCCCCCAGCACTTCCATATGCCTCATATATTTCGTAAGATGAACTGTAGGGTCCGTCCTTCCTTTATACATATCCAGCGATGGTAGCTTAAAGTCTGGTGGGTTTTTAGCTCGCCTGATTGCTGTGGTAAAAGGACTTCTGTTGACATCCTCCAAGTCCTTGTTTATCAGACCACCTCTCATAGCCTTTTTGACCATCTCCACTAATATATCGTTATCTCTTAGTGACAGTCCTCGCCCTTGGCTTTCGTCTTGCCCCCCGAGTTCACGAGGGGATGGTTGAATCTGTTCTTCCGGTTGGGCCTCTGTTCCTCTTTGATTCTGTTCTCCAAGTTGCCCAATTTGATGGAACAAATTCTGGATCAAGTCCTCTTGCCTTTTCATCATTGCCTCCATCTCCTCTCTTGTAACAAAGGCTGAAGTTTGGCTTGCTCTCGAAGAAGCCTCTTGACTTCCTTCATGCCGACTATTCTCTGGTCTTTGTAGTCTACTCGATCGCCTTACCATGGTTCTTCGGATTTCTCGTATCCAACTCTTGATTATTCGAATTCCTGAGTTCAGTTCTCAGTGAAAGCACCAAAATGTTAACGGTAAAAATGGCTTTAACGCTAACACCCGGTGTATGCCGTGATGAAATGAAAGCACCACCCGTTTGCACGGGAATTAAAGTAAAAAGAAAGTAGCAGAAAAAGTAAAAGAGACAGAGATTTTTATAGTGGTTCGGCTTCTAATAAGCCTACATCCACTTTACATCCTCCATTATGTTTTTCGAGCTCACTTTTCAAGATTACAACACTTTTACAACACGATCTCTTGATCACAACACTTTTACAACACGATCTTACAATTACAACACGATCAGAGAAAGAAGTTTGAACTTTGATGATGAATTGCTCTTTGGATTCATGGTTAATGAGGTTGATCTCTAGATGAAGATTCTTCAGTGTTTGAAATGTTTGGAGAGTCGAGAAATCAGCAGAGTATAGGCGCCTTGAAATCCAAAAAAGCCCCCCTCGAATGTGGAGTTGGTCGAGTATTTATAGGCGACTTCGGAGTTAGGTCGGCAGGAGCGACCTAAGATAGGTCGTAGGCCGGTTGGAGCGACCTAAGGTGGGTCGTTGGCGACCTAGAGGAGCGGCAGAAGAAGGAGGGCGACCTAAGGGATAACGACATTAGGATGTATGGCCTGGAGCGACCTAAGGGAAAAGGCGGGGTATGCTTTAGGTCATGTGCGACCTATGGGTGTTAGGTTGCGAGCGACCTGATTTTGATGAGATGAGACTGGTTAGGTCGCGAGCAACCTAGGTGATGGCGGGTTAGGTCGTGAGCGACCTATGGGTTTAGGAGAAGAGTTAGGTCGCGAGCGACCTAACTTTGTTGAGGAGAAGTATAAGTCGCTTAGCAGGTAGGTCGCTTGAGCCATTGAGTAGTTAAGTCGCTGACTGCTGAGTTGCTCTAGGTCGTAGGTCGCTTGGATTTATAGGTCGTTAGGTCGCGAACTTTCCTGTGAGCTGTTAACTCGTGAAGTCTTAGGTCACTAAGTCGTGAGGTCTGTTAAGTCGTGAACTCTGTTAAGTCGTTAGCCCGCTTCATCAGTTAGATCGCTAACTTGCTTCATTGGTTAGTTCGCTAGGTCGCTTCATTGGTTAGGTCGTTAACTAGTTGAGTCGCCGGATTACTTCACTCTTTAAGTCGTATACCGTTTTGGACGGGGCGCTTCCCCGCACCCCGCCGGGGGCGCTGCCCCCTGGACCCCTGCAACCTGACCGGTCAGGTCGAACACCGTAGTGGTGGCGTTGCCCCCGCACCCCCACCTTGGGGGTTTGGCACCCCCCCTCCGTAGGGGATCTTAGATGAAAAATCATTCAACAGAACTTGCTTTGCTGAGATGTTGAGTTGGCCAATCTTTGAGACGAGCTATCTTGCTTTTCTCGGTCGATCTTTTGATATCACGGCCTTGCTGAAAAAGGCGGGATAACACTTGCCCCCCAAAACATGCCTTGCGGTCGGAAGGTGTGTTTTGTAATGCCATAATCCGGACGTTCATATCCTGTTGATAACCTGTAAAGGAATTGACAGTTTTATATGGTCTCAAAATGACGACCGTTCGAGATCGAGCTATTTGGGACGAAGTGCGGCCGTTCTTGGTCAAGCGCTTAACTTCAAGGGACGACCATTTGAGGTCGAGTCATTTGAGGTGAAGTGCGGCCCTGCACGGTCAAGCGCGTCTAAATCCATGCGACGATCGTTCGGAATCGGGTCATTTGTAGTGGAATGCGATCATTCATGGTCAAGCACTTTACTTCGAATGACGACCATTCGGGGGTCGAGCCACTCTTGGTAAGGTGCGGCCCTGCGCGATCAAAATGACAACTGTTCATGATCAAGCGCTTTACTTCAAATGATGACCATTCGGGGTCGAGCCATTTGTGGTAAAGTGCGGCCCTGTGTGGTCCAGTGATAGAGCTCAATCATCCATGGTCAAGCGCCTTACTTCGAATGGCGACCATTCGGGGTCGAGCCATTCGTAGTAAAGTGCGGCCCTGAGCGATCAAGTGGTAAAGCGCGGCCGCTCGCGGTCAAGCGCTTAACTTCAAATGACGATCGTCCGGGATCGAGCCATTTGAGGTGTAGCACGGCCGTCCGTGGTCAAGCACTCAACTTTATATGATGGTCGGGATCAATCCAAGTGAGCTGAAATGCAACCGTTCACAGTCAAGCGCTTTACTTCAAATGACGATCATTCAGGATCAAGCAATCCGAGGTGAAAGTGCGACTGTTGGCGGTGGGAAGCGCGGCCGTTCATGGTCAAGCGCTTAACTTCAAACGACGACCATTCGTGATCGAGTCATTTGAGGTCAAGTGCGGCCCTGCGCGGTCAAGCACTTAAATCTATGTGACAATCGCTTAGGATCGAGTTATGGATTGAAGTGCGGCCGACCATAGTCAAGCGACTGTTGGCGGTCAAGCACTTAAATCCATGATTTTTTTTTTGATTGTTCAAAGTCGGGTGCCTGTTCATAGGACTTAATCATTGAGACTGTTCGAAGTCGGGTGCCTGTTCGTAGGGCTTGATGATGCCTGTTCGTAGGGCTTACACATTTCAAAATCATGAAAAATCAAATATTCAACTGAAAAGTTGTCAAGTAGAAATGTCTGAAAAAGTCAAATCCAAACATTTGAAGCAAATCGTGAAAGCAATGTGGAATCAAATCCAATTATCGGAAGCAAATCATGAAAGCAAAGTAGAGTAAAACTTAATCATTAGAAACAAATCATGAAAGCAACGTCGAGCCAAATCAAAATATCAAAAGCAAAGTAATCAGTCCTCAGAAGTAAAATACGAAAGTAAAACAGTCAATCATCAGAAGTAAAATTCAAAAGCAAAGAACTGACGTCCCAGTGCAAACACCTACATCGATATGATGTATAGTTGTATCAGAGCATGCCTGGGGATCGACCATGGTCCCATACATGTGTGAACAACTTAATTGTGTCGATGTAGAGTTTTCCACTCATTTGTTACAACCTCAATTATTCGATAACAGGCCGACGCCTTGATCCCGAGGTGTTCCAGTTGGTGCAGGTAGCGGTCGTTCTTGTTCCACAGTTGCAGCCTTCTTTTTCACATAATGTGATAGCAAACCATCCCGAATGTGCTCCTCAATCTCATCTTTCAAGTGTCTGCAGTCATTCATGCTATGACCATTTAGCTCATGGAATAAGCAATACTTGTCCGACTTTTTCTCGCTGTTAGTTGGATCTCTCTTTATTGGCTTTCGATAAGGAACCTGTCCCTTGGTTTCTTGGTAAATCCGCTCCAGAGTCTCATTTAACTCCGTGTATAAGGTGAATCTTGATCCTCTTTGCTGTCGTGCTGATTTATCGTTGTTATCCTCAGCTTTTCGTTTACCTTTGTTATTTTCGACACCTTTCACAGGAGGATTCTCACCTTTGATTGCAAAAACATCGATTCCTTCCCCTTCCTCTGTTTCAGCCTTTGCGTCTTCTAACCGCAAGAACCCTTCGGCCTCATGGAAAAATTCTCCTAAATCCATAGGAGGATCTTTGGTCAATGAATTCTTGAACTCTGTGCCGTTAGCTATGCCTGAAACGGCTGCCATTAAAACCATGGATGGATCTGGTTGGTCCACCGATGCCGCGGCTGCATTGAATCGTGTTAAAAAACTTCTTAGAGATTCTCCAGTCCTTTGCTTTAGTGTTGTCAAACTCATAACATTCTTAGGCCTCGAGATGTGAACCCTGAATTGCCTCATAAACCTTTCGATCAAATCATTCCAAGTCTTGATCGATCTATTCTCCAGTTGTCTGAACCATAGCAATATCTGTCAAGTATAGTGGAAAGCACCGGGCCATCACTTCTTCTGATGCCCCCAGCACTTCCATATGCCTCATATATTTCGTAAGATGAACTGTAGGGTCCGTCCTTCCTTTATACATATCCAGCGATGGTAGCTTAAAGTCTGGTGGGTTTTTAGCTCGCCTGATTGCTGTGGTAAAAGGACTTCTATTGACATCCTCCAAGTCCTTGTTTACCAGACCACCTCTCATAGCCTTTTTGACCATCTCCACTAATATATCGTTATCTCTTAGTGACAGTCCTCGCCCTTGGCTTTCGTCTTGCCCCCCGAGTTCACGAGGGGATGGTTGAATCTGTTCTTCCGGTTGGGCCTCTGTTCCTCTTTGATTCTGTTCTCCAAGTTGCCCAATTTAATGGAACAAATTCTGGATCAAGTCCTCTTGCCTTTTCATCATTGCCTCCATCTCCTCTCTTGTAACAAAGGATGAAGTTTGGCTTGCTCTCGAAGAAGCCTCTTGACTTCCTTCATGCCGACTATTCTCTGGTCTTTGTAGTCTACTCGATCGCCTTACCATGGTTCTTCGGATTTCTCGTATCCAACTCTTGATTATTCGAATTCCTGAGTTCAGTTCTCAGTGAAAGCACCAAAATGTTAACGGTAAAAATGGCTTTAACGCTAACACCCGGTGTATGCCGTGATGAAATGAAAGCACCACCCGTTTGCACGGGAATTAAAGTAAAAAGAAAGTAGCAGAAAAAGTAAAAGAGACAGAGATTTTTATAGTGGTTCGGCTTCTAATAAGCCTACATCCACTTTACATCCTCCATTATGTTTTTCGAGCTCACTTTTCAAGATTACAACACTTTTACAACACGATCTCTTGATCACAACACTTTTACAACACGATCTTACAATTACAACACGATCAGAGAAAGAAGTTTGAACTTTGATGATGAATTGCTCTTTGGATTCATGGTTAATGAGGTTGATCTCTAGATGAAGATTCTTCAGTGTTTGAAGTGTTTGGAGAGTCGAGAAATCAGCAGAGTATAGGCGCCTTGAAATCCAAAAAAGCCCCCCTCGAATGTGGAGTTGGTCGAGTATTTATAGGCGACTTCGGAGTTAGGTCGGCAGGAGCGACCTAAGATAGGTCGTAGGCCGGTTGGAGCGACCTAAGGTGGGTCGTTGGCGACCTAGAGGAGCGGCAGAAGAAGGAGGGCGACCTAAGGGATAACGGCATTAGGATGTATGGCCTGGAGCGACCTAAGGGAAAAGGCGGGGTATGCTTTAGGTCATGTGCGACCTATGGGTGTTAGGTTGCGAGCGACCTGATTTTGATGAGGTGAGACTGGTTAGGTCGCGAGCAACCTAGGTGATGGCGGGTTAGGTCGTGAGCGACCTATGGGTTTAGGAGAAGAGTTAGGTCGCGAGCGACCTAACTTTGTTGAGGAGAAGTATAAGTCGCTTAGCAGGTAGGTCGCTTAAGCCATTGAGTAGTTAAGTCGCTGACTGCTGAGTTTCTCTAGGTCGTAGGTCGCTTGGATTTATAGGTCGTTAGGTCGCGAACTTTCCTGTGAGCTGTTAACTCGTGAAGTCTTAGGTCACTAAGTCGTGAGGTCTGTTAAGTCGTGAACTCTGTTAAGTCGTTAGCCCGCTTCATCAGTTAGATCGCTAACTTGCTTCATTGGTTAGTTCGCTAGGTCGCTTCATTGGTTAGGTCGTTAACTAGTTGAGTCGCCGGATTACTTCACTCTTTAAGTCGTATACCGTTTTGGACGGGGCGCTTCCCCGCACCCCGCCGGAGGCGCTGCCCCCTGGACCCCTGCAACCTGACCGGTCAAGTCGAACACCGTAGTGGTGGCGTTGCCCCCGCACCCCCACCTTGGGGGTTTGGCACCCCCCCTCCGTAGGGGATCTTAGATGAAAAATCATTCAACAGAACTTGCTTTGCTGAGATGTTGAGTTGGCCAATCTTTGAGACGAGCTATCTTGCTTTTCTCGGTCGATCTTTTGATATCACGGCCTTGCTGAAAAAGGCGGGATAACACAGAGCTCCTCTCATCTCTAGATCCACCAATCTGAACAGAACATTAGACTATACTCAAGTCTATCTCAACTTCCAAATCCAACTGGACTGCAGATTCTATAACCAACAATAAATCATACACGTACTCCCTCAGAGATACGTGAAATACAATGAATTTCAGCTATCCAAACTGGCAATTCAATCTTATCCAATTACCGTTCTCTTAACTAGAGAAATCTTAATAACAATGAAGTCTTCAACTTCGAATTCCAAACTCCTTATCTCATATCTGCATAACTCAACAGACAATCTCAGACTGCCCATTCTTCTTCCTGATCAGCTCAACTTATGCAGATGCTTCCAGAAACAACTAGACTAAAGCAATCCAGTTCCTGGATCCTATCCAATAGAAAAGTCTTCCAAGATCCGTTGAAATCCAGAACACAAGCTCTACTTCCCAAGCAATAGCAAACTGAACTTGCTTCCTTCCTTGCACAGCTGCTACTTCGCTTCCGCTGCACAACTCTGATTCTGAAATAGATGATAATACTATTGATGAACACGAGTACAAACTTATCCAATATATCCGGGAAATTTTGTTCATCAAATCCATAAAATCTTGGTGACACATCTAACTCGGTCACAACCTTACAGCAGAATCCAACTCAAAAACTAGATCTGACCAATCCATATTCCAAAAATTTCTGAGCTGCTACACCAACTCTTCCTTCTCCAAGAACCATCCTACAACTAGGATAACCACCAGTACCACTTCTGGAACCAAAACAATATGGAACTCAACTCCAGATGCAGACAAACTTCTGATTACTTCAGTAGCTCCTACTTCTACAGGAGAATCCTCAGTCTCAAGCAAAAGATTGCCCAAGATAAATTCCCAAACTAATCACAAGTCACTTTTGCGATCCTGCCTAGTTCAGATTCCAAATAAACTGTCTTCTCTTTACCAATTAGAACAGCTTTAAGCTTTTCCAAACAAGGTTAACCCTTCAAGAAAACATTCACCAACTGCCCGGACTGCTGATAGAAGAACCACAAAGATTCCTGAACTATCATAGAAACGACCACACTACTGCTTCCAAACTCTACCTCGATGATATTGCAAAGCTAAAAGACCATCTCTTCAGCACACCGAACACTTCGAGTTACACTGCTACCACAACTAACCAAAGACTTCTAATCCAAAGGCTCTTCGAAAACCAAAACCATCAACAAACCACACAATGGACCTTCGAGATGGCAGACAACCTCTCAAGAGATTCGGACTCTAAACCAAACGTCAACATCTCGCTCTCCTTAAGGAATGACAAAAGAGACCATTCCCAAGCGAAGCAACTCATAGACCTTAGTCTCATATTCCAAAACAGACAACCTCCTTGCTAAAGATCCAAACAACTTCTACTCAGACGAATCTTCCCTGTAGCAGGTAAAGACTGCTCCTCAACCACTTCTAAAACTGCTTCAAAAGAAAACATCTTCAGAAATATCCATGGATATTGCATCTCATCATGCAGTTATCAAGATATCATCTCTTGCTTCTGCACTTCCGACAGATCCAAACTTACACTTCAAAGATGAACTTCGAATCTTTAAAAGATTTCCTTCAGAGATCAGAGAAATCCTTATTCCAAGCTACAAATCTTACTTGAGACTGTATTAGGTCTACAGTCTCGACAAATACTTCCAACCTCAAACATATGGACCTCTTCCATCAGTGGTAGTCGTGTTACACACAAACACCACTACTCCATCCACCTTTAAAATGTATGTTGGAAAATCCGAACAGATAACCCAACAGATCAGGTAGATATAGATAAATATATATAGTTATATATAAAAATTACAAGTACGCTCTCTAAAGAAAGACACCACTCTAGAGCCTAGGTATTCACTCATCCTAATACACTGATACTAGCTGTAGCGGCCCAACTTTCTAACACCAGAAAGTCGCATCACTAATTAAGAAAGAAAGGGATAGAAGAAGAAAATATAAGAAAGAAGAAACACAACAACATCAGATAACTCACAGCGGAACGAATGAAATATAATATATCACATAAAATATCACATAGTATCATATTACATCAGAGTACACAACTTATACAACACATATTAGACAGTTATAAACATCTGTCTAACTATACATCTCAAGTACATAACATACAGATAACACACAAACACAGCGGAACCATAATATATCTACACGTGGAAGCCTCCAGCTCCATATCTCCTTTAGAATTCGTCAAGCAAACCTGAATCACTCGATTACTCATACATAATATGAGTACCCAAGAGTTTATTAAAACAGAAAATAAACACTCGGGTCAGACAGGGGTCTGGTGTGAGTAAACGGGTTAAAGTTGCTTAACTTTTGAAAAACCATTGAAAATAAAAGTTATCACGTAAGACTTCCCACACATAAACATGGAAAAGTTTTTACCTTACGCTAACCAAAACATTTGATAGGAAATCCAGTGATATTATAATAGTGTCTAGGATTTTGAAGTAAATAAGAAATAGCCGAAATTGTTACATTCATTAAATTCCAGCTACTAGCCGCAAAAGTGGGTAATACAAACAAAACCGTAGGGTCTCGTAGGAAGAATGGGTTTCCATCAATGGCAGGGCAACCGGGGTACCGCCCGTCACAGTACGTGGCCTAGATCACAGTACCGAGGATCACTCCCAATCCCCTGCATCACAAAGCCGGAACCATTCCTTACTGAACAGTCCCGAGTAAGATCACCTCGTGGTTGGCACGACCAACCACCCACAAAGCCGAAATAAAAAGGGACATCTAGACAGGAATGACCTCACCTTGAAATGGGTGCTACCCACCTAGCCTTGCTGCACCTTCCATGTTTTATCCATTCCCGGTTGATGTGGCTTGAGGCTGCGATTACCTTTGTAGAACACATCTATCTTAGAATGCTCATCGTCCACCTGACGATGTTTTGAAAGCATTCGATCCATACAAGTTCGTTCCGGGTCCGAACGAAACCGAAGGCACTATCTCGTTTACTCATTTTGGAATCACCCTCAGAGTCAACGACCATAGCCCTTGCACTCTGAATCACCATCTCGAACCTATAAGTACTAACTCCGTCAAACTCATCACGGAATCATCCCCAGAGTTATACTGACGAATAGTTCTTACACTTCGAGTCTTCACTAAGCTCCACTTGGATTCACGACCTAATGTTTAATTTGGATCGATGTGGTTTTCGGATATCCAAATACGGAAACCCGATCCCGGTCTCACCGAAATCCAAACGCCATTTTAATGTCCAAATTGTTTGAGGGTTTTAACAATTAAAACTTATATTCATGATGATATAAATAGATAGATGAATCACATTATCACAATAGATAATTCATATCAAACATTCATCTCACAAAGCAGCATATCACATAACAGAGATATCCAAATCATCCAGTATCAACCAATCACCCAATATCAATCAATCAATATTAACCAATCATCCAATATCAATCAATCACCCATTAACAGAATTGACTCTCTCTTAATCAATTGGATTACCTAAACCTTTCTTCATTAATTTATTCCAAATAAATAAATTAATCATCTCTTAATGATCTTCCTTAATTAATCTTCCTTGATTAATTATCTTTAATTACATTCAAGTAATTATCCTTTAATTACATTCAAGTAATTATCCTTTAATTCTTTAACTAATTCCACAAATTAATTATCCTTATTCATATACGGTAATTAACCTTTAATAACTATCATTAATTACAATAATTAATGATCCTTCATTTACTTCCATTAATTAATCAACTATAATTAATTGCATTTAACCTCAATTAATTACAATTAATTAATCCTACTTAAATTGATCAATTTTATTAATCAACCTTGATTAATATCATTAATTATATTAACTAATGATCCTTATTAATTAATAATTACTTCAATAAATTAATTAATTAACTTGTAATTAACCATCTTATTAATCACAAACAGTAATTAACAACATGTAATTACTTTATCTAAATTAATTAACTTCCTAATTAATTATATTAATCCTGATTAATAAATCTAATTAATTAATCTTTAATTACTTCATTAAGTGATTATTAATCAATTAAATTAATAAATAATCCTTAATTACTTACTTTATTAATTAATTACACTTAGTAATTAATCTTAAATTAATCACATTTATTTATTAATTAATCACATTAATTAATTAACCAAATTAACTAAGTAATTAACCCTTAATTACTTACATAAGTAATTATCTCCTAATTAGTTCATTAGATGATCACTCTTTAATTAATTACTTAACAAGTAATTAATCCCATTATTAAATAATTCATAATTCTTTAATTAATTAATTATTTCATAATTAATTAACTTCAAATCGATTAAATTAATCAGTTCCTTAATTAATAACATCATGTGATTATCCAATAATCACTTCCATTTAATTACTCCCATGAGTAATTTTCCATTAATTACTTCCATAAGTAATTTCCTCTTTCCTTAATTACATTCAATAATTAACCATTAATTACTTTATTAAGTAATTACACTTAAATAATTCATAATTAAGTGATTATTTAAAATTAAATAAATAATTAACTAATCATTTAAAATTAATTAAATAATTAATTAATTAACTTCTTATATTTAAAGAAAATCCTTAATTAATTAAGATAATCATTTATCTTAATTAAACTCTTTACTTATTAACAAATTATATTAAGTATTCTTTTAGTTCATATCAAAGATAAATTAACCATATTTCTCTTCATAAATAAATTATTTGAAATTAATCAAATTTTAATAACTTAAAAACAAATTATTCTATTTGGTTTTCAAAATCATAACAATAACCTTATTTGAAAATAAGACATTTTGAAATCAATTTCAAATTTAAAACACTATAAATTATCTAATTTTAAACTTATTCAACTTAAATAAAATTTGAAACTTTAGATTTTAAAACATTACTTAACAATTTACTTAAACTTTGATTAAATATTCAAATTCAAAACATTCCTCATTTAAATTTTAAAATTCAAATTTAATTAAGTTAAATTACTTTCAAAAGAAACCATCTTAAACAAATTTAAATTTAAAATAAATTCAATTAACACCCTTTTTTTAAAAGTTTGATTAACTTTATTTCTAAACAACAAGTTTTAAATTTTATTTTCTTTTATAAAACTTGTTTATAAATTTTGAAGCTTGATCTTTCAATTATTCAAACTACAAGTTTCATTTGCAACTTTATCTTTAACTTTTTTTTACAGTACTTAACATTATACAGTAACCAAAAAACAACGACCCTAAAAACTCGAGTCGAACACAGGAGGCACTCGTGCCTACCCCGAAGCAAAACCCAACACCATCTACTTCGAGTCGATTTCCTGAAAACGCGAGCTTCTCTTCGGTTAACTCTCGTCTTCCCCAACAAAAATTTCCAGTGCATACACACACGTACACTTGTGCACGTGTCCCGCTGTCTCCGGCCGCCATAGTTCGTCGCAACCATCGACGACGATCACACTTCCACACGCGAGCACTAATTTGAGCCCAGATCCAACAATGTGAACGCGAATCAAAATTCGAACCTATTGCTCGAATTACTGCAGAAGCTCGAACTAAAAAAACCCAACCACCACTGATGATCTTGCCACCGGAATCTTCAATACCTTCTCCAGAGTATCGCCGTGACTCCACGCTGCTATCCCCCACGTCGCGATCACCTCCGGTTCAACTTCCACATCGCAAATGCCTCTACAGCCCAACCGAAAAAAAGCAAGCTAAAACCCTAGTTTAATCGAATTCAAACGATTCGATCAAAGGAATTTTTTTTCAACATTTTTCCCTTCATCCTCAACCTAAAAACAAGCTTCACCCATAAATTCGACTTCCATTATTAAGTAGGTCGTCGGCAATTTACCATATTGCCGAAACCCTTCAACATCAAATTTCCAATTGATTTTCACTTTAAAAATTATGAATTGCATATCAAAATTTGTGATTTTCAATCACGAATCCATCCCTATAATGGAAATTTGAAATTAAACAAGTTAACTTTTGTGAAAAGTTGGGTTTTCACTGTTATTTTACAAATTCGAAATGAATACTTATTATAAATTATGGAATGATTTTTGGTGGTTATGTTTCATGATTTCAATCATTTCTCGTTTACAAATTACAGATTAACAATGAATAAAGAATGATATATTGAATTTAAAGAGGGAAAAATCAAAATCTGTTTAAAACAACAGAACTTACATTCCAATTTACAGGCATTCAAAACAAACATGCATTCATGTAAACTAATATTCATCATCAAAGCAAATTTCATTTGCATGCATCATCATTCAATCTCAGATTAATTTAAAACTGTTTTTTAAAATAATCTACTCACCTATTATTTTGCAGAGCACAGAACAGAGCAGTTTCAATTTTTCCTTTCCAGGCTTGAATATTAAATCTGAATAATGCTTTTGCTTTGCTTGCTGAAGTTGCCCTTTGCATGCTGAAATCCTTTGCATGCTTACAATTTGTTGATTTTAAAGTGCTGAAACTTGTAGTTGATCATCCATTTGCATTACAGGTTGAAGTTGCAGATTTGATTGTTGAGAAGAACTTTATTTTGCAGATTTGAAGTTGCTGATTTAATTTTGCTTCACAGAACTTTAATTTCAGATTTGATTTTGATTTCCAGTTCTTAGGTTTTGAAAATGATTTTCTGTTTTGAACTTTAGATTTAAATTTTTCTTTTTAGTTTCAACTTGACATTATCTTTGTTCAGCTGGGAAATAATGGAAGAAGAGTGAAAGTTTTATTTTAAATGAATTATGTTATGTTTATTAAAAATAAAAAAAATGAATGAAGACGCTTGTTTACATTCTTACATTTGTCAACTATATTACTTAATTTTCTTGCAAGTGTTATTAAGATGATTAACATGTTTACACATGTTTCCTTAAGTATTTTTAATTAATTTTCATTTAATTTAAATGTAAATAGAAGCTTACTTACTCAAATCCCTTAATTAATAAATATTTACATATGTATATATTAGTTTACTTTTTAAAGAAAATATTCTAAAACTAATTATAATACAAATAAATCTTATACATGTATTTTTAAAATCTAAAACATATATATATATATATATATATATATATATATTGACACACACATTTATAATCATTTTAAATTTAAACACTTTTGAAGAAAACAAAACAAAACTTTATTTAAACTATCATATTAAAAAAAAACAATTATCTTATATTTTGAAAACAATTGAATTAAACTTAAATTAGCTTTTGAAAAATATTAATTCTAAAACCAAACTTCAAATTGCAATATATTCATACACATATATATTATAAACAGATTATATTAAATTTCAAACAATTTCAAATTATAACATATACATACATATATATTAAAATTTGAAAATTTATCTTTTATTTAAAACAAAAGATTTTCCCATTCACAATATATATCAAATATATATATATATTATGAATAGAATAAAATTTTATTAGCTTTGAAAAATAAATCTTATCAATGTTGCCAGATTAAAATTTATTAACCTTTAAAAGATTAAATTTACCAATTTAAATTAAAATTATAAAGAAAAATTATCAAATCAATTTTATTATTAATATAGATTATTAAATTGATATTGCCTAAAATTCCGGGTCGTTACAATATTATATTATATATAAATTTGTACAAACTTTAAAATATCATAACTTCTTCATACAAGGTCCTTTTTGACGAAACAAATTGCGTTGGGTCCGTATTGACGAGCACTACATTTTAAAGCTGGTTTGTAGTTGATTAGAGCTAGTAAAAAAATTTAGGTAAAATTAGACGCCTATTTAATTTTATGCAGAATAAAACACTACAACTACTGTTGGATGTACAACTCACTCTTTCTAACTCACTGATATTTTTGTATAAGTGAGAATAAATTTATTTTATGATGATTAATGATTGTTTGGATGATATATGATGTATATATATATATATATTGATTAGTATTTGGATATATTTCTGCTATTGGAGCAGATGAGACCCTATACGTTCCCATGTATGAGCGCATGACCTTTTGTATACCCTTCCGTCTCAAAACAGACAATGTACATATTTTCTAATATGTACATTTTTTGCAAGTGATGTGTTGGAGGGATCCAACAGGATTCCTCACCAATTTTGGTTTTATTTGTACATATTGTAATATATGCTATCATCATGTGATATATGATGATTTGGATGCCGTGATTGATGTATTTAGTACCGTTGCAGCATTGGGGCTATTTTTGGTAATTTAAAAGGGTTAAAATGATGATTTCAAATTGAAAAGGATTTTCAAAGTAATTTTGAAAATAGATGTTTTATTAAAATTTTGAATTGTTAAAGGAATGAATTTATTTTAAATAAATAAATAGTTATCATTTTGATGTTATAAAAATTATGATTTCTATGAAATATAATCGAACTTTTATGAAATATAGAGTTAACTATTTTGCAACTAGTTTAAATAGATATTTTTGAATTATTATAAACAGTTTATATATAGGATTTATAAAATTTATATTTTATAAATCAAAACAATGGAATTATAAAGGAGTTTATAAGTGTTAAAATGAAGTTAGAAATGAGTCTTATAAGCGAATAAGATTTATGAATTGACGATGTTATAAAAAGAACAGATTTTGTTAATAAGAGACTTATAAGTGAATTAACTTATAATTGGATTTTGGCATATAAATGAGATATAAAATGAAATTAGTTAATTAAAGATTTTTTCATATGGAAGTTTATTAAAATATAAATGGAATGTATAAACATTGTTTTATAAATCTGAAATCAACTTACTTGGATAAGTTAAATATGGAAGTTTATTAAAGGAATTATATCCACGATTTTGGATAGTGGATAATCCTTTAATAAACATATAGAAGTAATGAAATTAGGAAAGGAGATATATTCACGATTTTGGACAGTGGATAATCATTAAAATAAATGTGTAGAAACATTGAATTTGGTAAACGATTTATATTTACAATTTGGACAATGAATGATCTTTTAATTTAAATGAATGTTCTGGGAAATGATATTTTTAAATGGAGTTAATTATTTTGAAGATATTTTAAAATGTGTTAAGTATCGAATACATAGATTTCAAATTCATTGTTGAAATAGACATTTTTGAGAAATAAGGAAATGATGGACTATTACACTGTTGTAATAGTAGATGATTTTCAAAAGGAGATGTTTTGTATTGTATATGGGATTTATGTATCTATCTAATTATCGAATCCCTATAATAATGATTTTGGGTTTTCATAACGATGTTTTATACAACATTCATTTTGACCCAAATAAGTATGTTTAAGAGAATGTTTTCCTTAAAGAATAAAATATATACTTAATCCTGATTTAAGTGTATGTAATATTTTCTAAGTGTTGAAAATAAATAGAATTGTGAATTACTTATTATTAAACAAGTATATGGAAATGTTTTCCAAATATAGAAAGTTGAAATGGTTTGGGGATTATATCTTTTTAAAGATAATTTGAAGTGAATTGTGACGACCCAAACTCGATGTCCGACAAACGACATCAAATTCGCATCGCCGGAGCTTATAACAACATCAGATGAATATAAAACAGTGGAACAGAATGAATATTATAAATATCATCACAGATACAACATCAACATAATATCCATACTACATCAGAGTATATAATACACACACCACAACTCCAAATACAACATCATGATAATATAACAGTGATCATATATCCAAAAGTCCTCAAATGAGAGAGATGATAACGAACTCCCAAAAGCTAAACACCTGAAATCTCCAAAAGCTCCCAAGTACATCTCCAAGATAAGAGCTCCAAAATACTGCTACTCTAAAATACAGAAACCTGCTACTAGGCTGCCCGTGCAGAAATAATGGGCACCCAGAGTTTAGGAAAGAAAACAATAAACTCCGGATCAGTCATTGGACTGGTATGAGTAAACAAATACAGTTGCTTTCAAAGAACTAGATTTATAAAAGAATTTTTCGGAATGCTTTTAAAAATGGAACTACCATAAGACCTCCCGCCACACACACAATGCAAACGCAGAATTGGAGGAGATTTCTTCTTATGATAGTCAAATATGCTTGATACGAGAAAATATTTCTTTGGTATTATTACTAGTGCATAGTGAAGAAAACATTTCGAAAGTAGAATATTAATCTTAGCCAACATACGACCATTATCGTATGCCTACTATAGCTATCATCTAAACAGTGGGGCGTCACCATAAGTAAATGGCAGGTTGTACAACTAAAACCGTACAGGGTTTTCGTATTGGGAATTGGATTTCCAACAATGGTCAGGCTAAGGAACTTCCTAGGCCACATGGGTACGCCTCTAGAGGGACTACCCGAGAACCTAACCGGATCTCTGCCAACACAAGGCCGGGTTACCCCTAACTGGGTAACTACTGACACGAGTATGCCATTTCCCGGTTGTAACCAACCTTTAACCGGGGCCCCAGCAACAAATCACAAAGTAATATATATATACATATATATATATATATCTGCGATATTAACATAAGTTAAGTATCTGGGCTCCATATCATGATACCACTTCTATCCAGAAGGAAATGCACATACTCTAAGGGGTGCTACCCCCAATAACCTTGCCGCATCTTTCCTGTTTCGACCGTTCCGGGGTGTGAGGCTCGACGAAGTCTCATCCACAAACCTACGCTTTTCACAAAGCCATGATTCGATCAACAAATGATCAGCAACACTCAACATGCCACATTACCAAATTGGGAATATATTGCTGATATCCTTCAACTACATAACCTCTGAGCTCGTACGTCTCAGAGAAGGGTGTGAAGTTAAGAGAATAAATTCTCCAACACCAAAAGAAACGTATTTGAAAGAAATCTGCTTTATATCTCAAAATGTAATGTCAGACGTACAACCATACAAGTATGTTCTGGGTTCGAACAGAACCGAAGGCACTTCGTTCAATAAAGAAAGAAGCCCTTGCAATCCGGGTATCCACAATCCTGAACGGACTTCCTATCACTTAGGAAATCTCTATACCGTAGCTACTCGGTGCAGAGACAATCGATAGGTTATCCTATCGCTTACGCAAATACTCGGTCTTCAACACCGGTCTTCAAATGCTATCCCTTTCGACGTATCACTATTCGGAATGGGTTATTTGACACAAAGGTCCTTTCCCGGCTAAACCGAATAGTAAGAATTTAATTTTAAAACACGTGGATATGTCAATCACAAAGATTCACATTCAGGGTTCGATGTGGGTTTCGGATAACTGAAATTCGACTCCCTGTCGCATCGAAGTTAAAATGCCGTTTTACGGGCCAATGGGTTTTCATATAACTACAGAAGCGAATCACAAATCATAGTTCAGCATAAGGCAATTTACATCACATAGCATTAGAATCACAACAGAAATATCAATCCAGTACACAATATTCGATGATAGTCAATCATCTTTAATTTAAAGTGAAGGTAAAAAGAATTTACCACATCACTATTTCTATTTATTTATTTAAACCAATGATTAATTATTCTTAATGATTAAATTAATTAAATCTATAACTATTGATTCCTTAATCAATTATTTTTAATTTAATTTACTTTTACTTAATTAATTACTTTCGAATTAACTACCTCTATTAATTTAATCACATTAATTAATTATTCTTTAAATTAACTAACTTTTAAACACTTGATTTATAAATCTTCAAATCATTAATTATTCATCTTTAATTACCTTCATTAAGTAGTTACTTTTAAGAAATTGATTATTCTTAAATTAGTTATTTCCTTACTTTCTTGATTTATTAAACTTCTAATCATTTATTTATTACTAATTACTTAAATAAATTTTCCTAATCAATTATTTTCCAAATCAAAGTGAACGTGATTTAATAAATTGACCACATAATTATTTTTATTGATTATTTAAAACCAATGATTTATTCTTAATGATAATTTAATTAATCTTAATTGACTTGATTAATTATTCCTTAATTAATTATTTTAATTAACTGCCAATTATAAATTGATTAACTTAAATTATCTAATTAACAATTCTGAATTTACAAATCAACTTATTAAGTTTATAAATTACTTCTTAATTACTCACTTAGTTAATTATTTCTTAATTTTTAATTAATAACTTTAATTACTAATAAATAAAACTTAATTAACCATTATTTATCACAAATTTCTTAATTAATCATTTATTACCAATTAATTGATCGTTAATCCTTAATTAATTATTTAATTAGTTAACTACTATTTATTTATTAACTAATTTTAAATAGTTAATTAAACTTCTTAATTCCAAATTGATTAAGCACTAGATTTATAATATCCATCTTTAAATACAAATTTATTTAGTCTTAATTTACTTTAGTTAATCACAATTATAAATTTATTTCATTCTTAATCAACTTATGCTTTAGATTAATTATTAATTTTACATTTACAAATCTCTTTTAAATCAATTTTAAATCAAATCTTAACGTTAAAACTTATCAATGTTATTTACTTTTAACATTTTAAACTTTAATTAATTGGGCTTAACCCAATTCGAAATTAACCCGAGTATATACCCAGGTCTTCATTTTCGAGCATTCCCAGTATTCTTGAGTCCTTCTTTCCTCTCGTTCCTTCTTCTTTTTCTTCGTTCTTTTTTTTTCTTCTTCTTTTTTTCTCCTGGCTTAAGTTTAAGTTTTAAACTTTTATATGAGACATCATACTAACGCACCCAGAACCAACTCGAAATAAATCAAACGATTTACCCGAGTTTTAATTCGAGTTTCTCACGCCTGAACGCCTCCTGGTACATCACCAGGCTGTGCACGTGCACGCCACCGTGCCGCCACTCCGGTGGCCATCGTGACCTTCGGCAAGTCACAAATCTCCAGCAATCTCCAAATCGACCACCAATTTGAAGCCATCGGCTC
Source organism: Allium cepa (assembly GCA_030765085.1). Taxonomy (NCBI): domain Eukaryota; kingdom Viridiplantae; phylum Streptophyta; class Magnoliopsida; order Asparagales; family Amaryllidaceae; genus Allium; species Allium cepa. Next base: position 452,519,831 of record CM060928.1, read on the forward strand.
AAAACCAAAATATAGCGCTTCACTCGACGCTGCCATTCGAACTTACCGAAGAGAATTTGCCTCGCCAACTCATCTCTGCCCACTAGCGACGCCACACCTTCGGCCACAGCACATCCATACTCTGTACTATCCTCTCCCATCACTGCGTGCAACTCGGTGCCTCTGAGGTGATGAAATCACCTCAGTTCCATCCCACTGTGAAACTGCAAACGCAACCCTACTTTAGACTCGTTCAACAAATCTACGCAATAGAATTTTTTTCCGATAATTTTCCCGAGATCCTGGATCAACACGTTAGCTTCACACAAATTTTGATCAATTAATGTTTAATAAATCATCCACAAAAGGAAAAAGAACTAAATTTGTTCATACGTGAATTGATCTTGAATCACTTAAATAAAAATCATCATATTGCTTTTAAAAATCATATTTTGGTATGTTCATCCAAGTTATGAAATCAAAACAACGTTTTAACATACTTAAATTTATCATAAAATTTTGTTTTTACTGTCATTACTTTGGTTACAGGGTTAACTTCATTATGATCAAGCATAAAACAGAATTTAATCCATAGATGATGTTTTAAGCTAACTTATTTGTTGCAAATAAAAATCCATCAGGGATCAGAGGAGAGAAATTTAAAGTTTAATTTGATTTAAAACTTGTATCTTAAAAGGAACAAAACATAAGTTGACCTGACAATTCTGTCCAGAAAATCATAATTATCATACATAAAGCTTTTCATTTGTATATTGCTGCATAACATAAAACTTGTTATAAATCACCTAACAGTTTGAATCATACTTGAAGCTTTTCAAAATGTGTTCACTCACCTGGAATTATTTGAAAACAGGGAACAATTGTGGCTTGAAGGCTGCAGTTTTGAATCTTTCTCTCTTTTTTTTCTTTCCTCGGTTTCGTTGCATAATTTGGATTTGAAGTTGTAAACAAATAGTGATGTTTTTCTTTTATTTCCTTTCAGGCATACTAAGATTTGCTCGAATGAATTAAAGCAGCTACTCATGTGTAATATATGAGGGAGATGGTCCGTACAGGTGAGGGTATAGGTAAGTACATATTTTAGGTATATAAAAGAAAACCAAACCCTGCTTTACTCATTGATATGATTTTTGTTCATGCTGGACAGTAGTAGCATTTAATGAGAGCATTAAATGAAGGCATGCAATGCAATGCTTCCTTGTATTTTCAGCATGCCGTGTTCATGCTTTGTATATTTATAAGTACTAACTCTTGTTTTATTAATTTGTTTTACTTAAAATACTTACCCTCTTGCTTACTTTGTTTCCTGTCCTTTATTTGTTTACAGCAAATCTTATTTTATTCTTGCAAGTACATTATGTATACACTTTTCTTATTTTACTCTTGTATCTGCTGTTGATTATTTCCTGGTTTATATAGTTCCACTTGCAAACTTGTTTAGTTACTTTGCTAAATGTAAGAAAATTGTTTTAGTTATTAACATTGGTTTGACTTATGTTGCAATATAACCATAATTCTTATTACAAACACACATTTTAAAATTTATTACTATTCGAAGTTATAATTATCAACATGTAATTTATCACCTATAATTACTTTATGGTTTAAAACAAATCCTTGTTTGTTAAATAATTTCTTCTTTACTTATTATTATTATCATTTACATAAAGCTTAAACTACCAATATTGATTTAAATCTACATCTCTTGTAATATTAGTTATTAATAACTTCTTAAAGAAAATGAACAAAAGCACAATTTATACCTTTAATAAATGGTCATTCATATTATTTTTTCCGAAGTATAACTTTTTAAAGAAAATTCATTTTGAGTTTCAAATCCAATTTTTTTTAACAAATAAAAATATGTTTCTTATTAAATTTGAAAATTTCAAACAAATTCACAATTTAAACCAAAAATTTAATTTACTTACAAATTTAAATTCGTCTTCAAACTGGGATCGTTACATGAATATTTGGCAAGTGATTTAATTAATAAAATATTAATAAAAAGGGCCTAATGATTGCTTATGGTGCTAGATATTTGTTTATTGCTTTGATAGTTAAATAACTAACTATCAATTTTGGCCATTTTAGTTCCTCAACTTGACGTGGGAACTATTTAGTCATACACTTAGTACGTAGTCTTCTACGTAGGCTTGATTATCGTTTGTGTTGAGGATGTTGATTCGTGTAGTTCGGAGTACTACTCTAATCTATCGAGCTTCCTTCTTGGCCGACGGATAGCAAGTTGAAAGTTGGAGACGTGATAAGTTTATGAAATTTAGTTTCTGTATGAGTTTGAGAAACGCTTTTGCGTTGTCGGTGCGAAGAGACCGAGATCAGATTTATCTGAAAACCACTTCGGAGCAATGTATATGCATTCGATTGTGTTGGTTGTAATGATATTGATATTTAGGATTTTCATAGTGGATGACTGCTTGCTGATCGTTTGGGGTTAAAATCCCAATATACATATAGTAGCAGTGATCTCTTCATTATGAAATATCCAATGCAAGGACTACTCGCTACTAATCTAAGGGATTTCCCGACAGGATGTGGTAGGAAAGTACCTTCGATTTGTCCTATTCCTGGACAACTTTTATGGATGTTTTGCTGACATTACATTTATAAGATTACGTACACTGGTTTTTACAAACGTACAACAGTGGTGGCGGAGAAGGCAACTTCTCTTACCTTAACACTCTTCTTGAGACGTACGAGCTCAAGGGTTGTAATTGTGGAAAGCAATTTCTAATCAATGGAAATGGCCATGTGTCATTCAAAGTGATATAATTTGTGATATGTGAAAGGTAATCGTTACCTCATGCCTCATCAACCGAAAAAGACCGAAACAGGGTAGATGCGGCAAGGCTAAGTGGGTCATTCCCAAGTAGGATACGATCATCCTCTTCTAGATATACTTCTTCCCACTATAACGTTTAGGTTGTACATTAATGTGATTTGTACGCTATGAGGGCCCTCGGAAAGGTCGGTAACGACCGGGGGATGATATATTCGGTACTACCTAGTTATAGAGGTAGGCCGATCTTGTGTTTGTAGAGATTCCTTTATGATGTTCCTAAGTGCATTCCTCTAGAGATGTACTGCCGAAAGGTAGTCCCTTCACTTGGTCATTTGTATGGAATCCAAACTCCACTATGTACCTACCATTTTGTTTGTAGAGCCTAGTATGCTGGAATTTAATAATGGCAACAATTTCGGCTATGATTAATATTATTTATATCCTAGACACTAATATAATATAATCAGATTTGATATGGAATGTTTAAGTTATCGTAAGGTAAGAACATGTCTGTGTTTATGTGTTTGCGTGTCTTACGAGATACTTTTGTTTTGAAAAGGAAAAGTTTTGGTAATTTAATAAATTCAGTCGAGTGTGTTTCTCACGCTGGTTTTCCGGACTAATCCATGCATTCTTCCCTTTCAATCCTCGGGTCAGACCGAGTATATTTACAGGTTCAAATTTGGTGCTTTTGGAGCTTCAACAGGAGAGCTAGAGATCTTCATTTTCGTATGCATGTATCTGTTTATTATCCACTGCATTACTGTTGTTTTATATTATCAGAAATTGTAAGGACAAGTTATTATAACTTTCTAAGCTAATGATTAGTGATTGATTGTTGAACTCTGATTGATGTATGTATATGCAATTTTTGTTTTTTAAAGATCATTGATATGATATTATATATATTCTGCTACGATGTGAGATTATGTATTGTTCTTTTTTGTCTTCTCTTCTCTTCTTCTCTCTTCTTTTCTTTCTCATGACTTTCCGTCCGTTTGTGCTTTTTGAGCCGGACATGTATGGTTTATTGTCGATTCAAAGGGTACGGATTTGCGGGTCGTCACACGTGGTATTAGAGCTTAGATTTTGTATATTGTTAGGCTTTGATGTGTACTCAGTATAGAGAGGGTCAGTAGCACCCTAGATTGAGTTTGACTGTATTATATATATGAGCACATATTTGTTAAGGATATAAAATGTTTTATATAGTGTTTTCATATCCATTGAGTTGTTTATGAATACTGGCCAGTGCGTGGGACGCCATATTATTGATAGGGATTTTTAAACACTTAAATGAGGCAAGTCGATATAGTATTATTTGAAATTGGATAAATGAAATAATTTTACTTCGATTATATTTTATATATAAAGGGAATAATATTTCAGAAATTATTAAAGTGTATGTAAATTGATTGTTTGGTTATTTGAAAATGTAAATATATACAAGTTAATAAAAGCTGTTTGAATAATCTATAAAAGCAAATGAATTATAAAGTATGGAATTAAAATAAATATGATTTACAATAGTGAAATAATCTTATATATAAGAAATGAAATAACATGAGTATATTTATAAATATGAGTTACAAATCAAAAATTGGATTTAAACTAAGAATTTGAGAATTTGAATCTTGTTGATTTTGAAAGTTATTTTTAAGACTAAAGATGTTATATTATTATAAATCTAATTAAGATAAATAAATTTGGAATGAATTTTATTTAAGTGAAGTAAAATAGCGAAATTATATAAGCAATAAATTTATAAATGTGATTTATGAATAAAAAGGACTTCTTAAAAAGAATATAAAGTACTGAATTCACTACCGTTGATGGAAAATAATAAGGGTGATGACTGCAACATCATCGGTATCATTTTCGTGTTCCTATGTGATGGATTTGCTACTAATAGAAAATTTAAGTTTTGTTGTGACAAACGAAGTTGAATTTAAAATCCAAGTTGAAATTGATAAATATAAGTAAAATGAGTTTGGACTTATCATCTGAAATAAAAATTTAACCTTGGTAAAGTTCAATAAATTTGAGTAGCATAATAAAATATATGTTTTGAAATTTAACTAAAGGAAAGTAAAATAAATTGAATTGGATTTAAACTAGATTAAATAAATTATTTAAATAGAAAAATTAAACTTAAGATGTAAAGTGATTATATAATATGAATTTGGAAGTTTAAATAAATAAGTTGTATAACTTATAGAATGAGAAAATGCATATAAAACCAAATACTAAAATGGTTAAACAATTTTGTTAAGCAAAACAAAATCTGAATTTGAATAGTGATATGGAATTTGACAAAAGTAAAAGTTAAATAAAATACAATTAGAATTAAATTAGTAGTGAACTTAAGTTGTATAGTGGAAGTAAATGTAAATGAACAATGAAATGGAACATAATTTAAGTGATGTTGAATGAAGTAATTAAATGAATATGAACTTGAGTTGTATAATGAAAATTAACTTTAGTTGTAAATTGAATTAGCAATTGAATGAATGAATCAGATTGAACAAATGAAATGAATTAGTACACAAACATGTATTAGAAATGTTGTTATTAAGAATTGAATAAAACTTAAGTTAAGAAGTTGTGAACTAATAATAATACTGGAAGCATTGTATAAAAAATGTAAATATAGAGAATACTAGAATTCAATCCAAATTGAATATTAAACTAATTGGAATTGAATGTGTTGAACCAAATTGAATGTAAATGAAGTAAATTAAATAAATTTGGTAATGTTGGTTATACATTGGTTGTTAGATGGATGTTAGTTGATTGTATAGAAATTTATATGAAATTGAATTAATGAAATTGGAATCTAAGTAATTAAATCCAAATTGGAAGTAAGTGAATCTAAATAGAATTGAATTTGATTTGAATTGGAAGTGAACAAACTTGAATGTAAACCAGTGAATGTAAGATAATTTAATATGAATAAATTAATGTCAGTAAAAATCCAATGTTAGTGAATCGAATGTGATTAAATTGAAAACCAATTCAATGAATATTAATGAGAAATGAATGAATATTGATTTGGTTATGGATTGATTGGATAGATATTGATTTGATTGGATGTTAGTTGGATGATAGTTGTTTGATGGTTGGATTTGTTTTTTTTGATTGCATTAGTTATACTGGCATATATAGTTGTTGTATCGGTATATGTTGTATATTGGTGTTACTTTCATATATACATGCTTCTCATTTGTTTGTTGAGTATTTAGTAGGTGCGGATGGCGTATGCTTTGCATTTGGATTTCGCTTTCATGCTATATTAACCGTATATGCTCGCTAGTAATATACAAGGTACATATCTCGGATTACATATCGTACTTTTACACCTTTTTCCCTACGGGATGCCTCGTCCTTGAAGATGAGATGTTTGTTTGTGATATTATGTATATTGTGATTTTTTCGGATCGAACCGCGCAAAGAAGGTTCTGGTGAAATTCTTTGAAAATTTAAGGCGTTAGAAATTTTTTGAGAATTTTGGAATTTTTTTGATTTTGAGTTATAATTTGAGATGGTATTAGCAGATAACTAAGTATGATTTGAAAGTTTAGAAAAGTTTTTATAAGAAGTTTAACCAATGGTGAACAGGTCATTTTGAAAAGTTAATGGATTTTGTAGCTTTTTCTGACTTGGTAATTTCGAGGACGAAATTCTTTTAAGTTGAGGAGAATGTTACAACCCAGAATTTCAATCATTTTAAATTCGTATATTTAGTTGATTTTAAATATTCACAAGTTAATTTTATAAGTTGGATAACTTATATTTAAAGTATCTTGATTTAACTGGATAATTAAATTGTTAATTTAATATTTGAAATTGCAGAAATAATTGAAATACGGATTTAATGTGAATAAAAATGATTTATAAAGTTGTTTTAAATTCTATTTGAATTAGAATGATGTTAATAAACTTTTAAAATTGAATTAAAAATTAATTTGTGGAAATTAAATATTTTAATATTTAATTAATGTGTAACAATAGTCATTTTTGAAATAGTCTCGGATTTTAACGAAACTAGTTTCATTGGATCTGTAATGATATATTATTGTAGGATTTCAAATTTCATGTCAATCGGATTTACGATTTAGTCATGGCAAGCTAAAATGCGTAGAAATTTATGTAAATAAACTTTAATTTAAATACGTCGATTCGACAATCTATCTTCCAAATATGATCGAATTGGCTCCCGATATATATTCCATTGTGTTCGGAATAGGGGTAAAATATTATAAACGCCAGGCGGCATGCTACGTTTGGAGTTTGAAAAATATTTGGATGAATAATGTCGTGAAATTTTCTATAAAAGGACTTCATTTATTTCGATTTGCCAATACCCTAGTTCTTTAAATCCTAGCTGCCACATTAACGTTCAATGGTCAAAATTGCTCGATCGTTTCTTGCTCTTTTTCTCCAAATCCGTCGACTATTATAAAAAACTATCAACTACAAAATCATAGAGGGAAGTGAGATCTTCATATCTTATGATTGGGTCGAGCTATTTCGACACAAGGTGATGGCTATTCGAGTTCAAACACTTGCGTTTCATGTGCGAATTCTAAGGCATGGGCGGTGAATTGAGTGTGCAGTAGAAGGCATGTGATGGTGCTCATGACGAGCTTTTGATTGGTTGTCATGGATTGAGTTCGATGATTATAGATGACGAGCGGCGATCGATTTATGGCAACGATGATGGGTTCTTTGACCGAGGCTTCAGACGAGAAGGAGAAGCATATGCAAATGGCCTGGATTTGCAATGAATAAATGAACGACCGATATTGGGTTTAATAAATAATAATTTTTTTTGTAAATTATATTATATATAAATTTGTATAAACTTTAAAATATCATAACTTCTTTATACGAGGTCCGTTTTTGACGAAACAAATTGCTTTAGGTCCGTATTGACGAGCACTACATTTTAAAGCTAGTTTAGAGTTGATTGGAGCTAGTGAAAATTTTGGGTAAAATTAAACGCATGTTTAATTTTATTCGAAATAAAACACTTCAACTGCTATTGGAACCAAAGTGAGTACAACTCACTCTTTCTGACTCACTGGTATTTTTATATAAGCGAGAATAAACTTATTTTATGATGATTGATGATTGTTTGGATGATACATGATATATTATATATACTGATTGGTATTTGGATATATTTCTGCTTATTGGAGCAGATGAGACTCTATATGTTCCCGTGTATGAGCGGATGACCTTTTGTACATGCATCTGCCTCGAAGCGGGCATTGTACATATTTTTTAATATATATATTTGTTGCAGGTGACAGGTTGGAGGGATCCAACTGGATTCCTCACCAGTATTGGCTTTATTTACAAATATTATGATATATACTGTCATCATGTGACAAATAATGATGTCGTGATTGATTTATTTAGTGTTGTTGCAGTATTGAGCCTATTTTTGATAATTTAAAAATGTTAAAATGATGATTTCAAATTGAAAAGGATTCTCAAAGTGATTCTGAAAAAAAATTGAATTGTTAAAGGAATGAATTTATTTTAAATAAATAAATCGTTATAATTTTTATGTTATAAAAATTATGATTTTTACGAAATATAATTGAAATGTGATTTTTGAAATATGGAGTTAACTATTTTGTAAACAGTTTAAATTGAGATTTTTGAATTATTATAAATGGTTTATGTATAAGATTCATAAAATTCATATTTTATAAATCAAAATAATAGAATTATAAAGGAGTTTTACAAGTAAATGAAGTTAGAAATGAATCTTATAAGTGAATAAGATTTTTGAATTGATGATGTTATAAAAAGAATGAATTTTGCAAATAAGAGATTTATAAGTGAATTAACTTATAATTGAATTTTGACATATAAGTGGGATATAATATGGAGTTCGTAAATTAAAGAATTTTGTATATGGAAATTTATTAAAAAATAAATGGAATTTATAAACATTGTTTTATAAATCCGAATTCAACTTATTGGATAAGTAAAATAAGGAAGTTTATTAAAGGAAATATATTCACGATTTTGGACAATGGATAATCCTTTAATAAATATTTAGAAGTAATGAATTTGGTAAAGGAGATATATTCATGATTTTGGATAGTGGATAATCCTTAAAATAAATGTGCAGAAACATTGAATGTGGTAAATGATTTATATTCACAATTTTGGACAGTAAATAATCTTTTAATTTAAATGAATGTTTTGGGAAGTGATGTTTTTAAATTGGGTTAATTTTTTTAAAGATGTTTTAAATGTGTTATGTATCGAATACATAGATTTCAACATTCATTGTTGAAATAGACATTTTCGAGAAATAAGGAAATGATGGACTATAACACCGCTGTTATAGTAAATGATTTTTGAAAGGAGATGTTTTGTATAGTATATGGGATTTATATATCTATCTAATTATCGAATCCATATACTAATGATTTTGGGTTGTCGTAATGATGTTTTACGCAACATTCATTTTGACCCAAATAAGTATGTTTAAGAGAATGTTTTCCTTAAGAAGTAAAATATATACATAACCATGATTTAAGTATATGTAATATTTTCCAAGTGTTGAAAATAAATAGAATTGTGAATTACTTATTATTAAATAGGTACATGGAAATGTTTTCTGAATATAGAAAGTTGAAACGGTTTTGGGATTATATCTTTTTAAAGATAATTTGAAGTGAACATTTGGCTAGTGATTTAATTAATAAAAGATTAATAAAAGGGCCTAGTGATTGCTTATGGTGCTAGACATTTGTTTGTTGCTTTGATAGTTAAATAATTGGCTATCAAATTTTCCCATTTTAGTTCCTCGAATTGATGTGGAAACTATTTAGTCATACACTTAGTACGTAGCCTTCTGTGTAGGCTTGATTATCGTTTGTGTTGAGAATGTTGATTTATGTAGTGGGGAGTATTACTCAAATCTATTGAGCTTCCTTCTTGGCCGAAGGATAGCAAGTTGAAAGTTGGAGACGTGATAAGTTTATGAGGCTTAGTTTCTATGTGAGGTTGAGAAACGCTTTTGCGTTGTTGGTGTAAAGAGACCGGGATCAAATTTATCTATAAACCACTTCGGACCAATGTATACGCGTTCAATTGTGCAGGTTGTGAAGATATTGATATTTATGATTTTCATAGTAGAGGACTTCTTGTTGATCATTTGGGGCTAAAATCCTAATATACATATAGTAGCAGAGGTCTCTTCGTTATGAAATATTCAATGCAAGGACTATTCACTACTAATACTAGGGATTTCCCGACAAGATGTGGTAGGAAAGTACCTTCGGTTTGTCCTATTCCTGGACAACTTGTATGGATGTTGGTTTGACATTGCTTTTCTAAGATTGCGTACATTGGTTTTTACAAACCTACATCAGTGTTGTCGGAGAAGGCAACTTCTCTTAGCTTAACACCCTCCTTGAGACATACAAGCTTAAGGGTTGTATTTTTGTGGAAAGCAATTAGTAGTCAACGGAAATGGCCGTGTGGCATTCAAAGAGATATGATTTATGATATGTGAAAGGTAATCGTTACCTCACGTCTCATCAACCAGAAACGACTGAAATAGGGTTATATGTGGCAAGGCTAAGTGGGTCATTCCCAAGTAGGATATGATCATCCTCTTGTAGATATATTTCTTCTGGCTACGACGTTCGGGATGTAAATTAATGTGGTTTGCATGCTATGAGGGCCCTCGGAAAGGTCTGTAATTAAGGGAGGATGATATATTCGGTACTACATAGTTATAGAGGTAGGTCGGTCTTAGGTTGGTTGAGGTTTCTTTGTGATGTTCCTCGATGCATTCTTTTAGAGATGTACTGCCAGAAGGTAGTCTGTTCACTTGATCATTTGTATGGAAATCCAAACTCCACCACGTACCTGCCATTTTGTTCATAGCGCCTAGTGTGCTGGAATTTAATAATGGTAACTATTTGGGCTATGATTAATATTATTTTATACTAGACACTAGTATAATATAATCAGATTTGATATGAAACGTTTTAGTTATCGTAAGGTAGAAACATGTCCGTGTTTATGTATGGGCGTGTCTTACAAGATACTTTTGTTTTGAAAAGGAAAAGTTTTGGTAATTTAATAAATTAAGTTGAGTGTGTTTCTCACGCTGGTTTGCGAGACTGATCCGGAAGTTCTTCCCTTTCAATGTTCGGGTCAGACCAATTATATTTACAGGTCCAAATTTGGTGCTTTTGGAGCTTCAACAGGAGAGCTGGAGATCTTCATTTTCATATAAATGTATCTATTATCAGCTGCATTATTGTTATTTTATATTATCAACAATTGTAAGGATAGGTCATTATAACTATCCATGCTGATGATTGGTGATTTCTTGTACTCTGATTGATGTATGTATATATAGTTTCTGTTTTGTAAAATCATTGATATGATATTGTATGTATTCCATTGCAATGTGAGATTTTGTATTATTCTGTTTTTTCTTCTCTTCTTCTCTTTTCTTTTCTTTCTCATGACTTTCCGTCCATTTGTGCTTTTTGAGCTAGACATGTGTGATTTATTGTCGATTCAAAGGGTATGGATTTGTGGGTCGTCACGTTGGTTCATCAAATTCACAATGAATGCCGACGCATTACGGCATCATAACCATTCGTACGATCCATATCTAGTTCTAAACGTCGTCAAAGGAATACTATCCTCTGCTATTCTAAGCTGATGGAACCCTGTCGCCAAATTCAACTGGGAAAATACCTTGGCTCTGCTCAACTGATCGAACAAATCATCAATTCTAGGAAATGGATATCGATTCTTTATCATCTTTTCATTCAACTTACGATAATTGATACATAACATCAACGACCCGTTCGGCTATTTAGCAAACACTGTAGCTGCTCTCTAAGGCGAACTACTAGGTCTAATAAAATTCTTGCCTTCTAAATCCACCAACTACACCTTCAACTTCCTCATCTCGGTAGGTGTCATCCTGCTTGGCGGCTTACCTGGTTCTGCTGTAGGCACCAAATCTATCCAAAACTCAATGGCTTGTTTCGGTCGTAATCATACTACCAGCTTGAAGACATCCGCGAATTCTCTAACCATAAAAACTCGATTCAACTCGTCTTCTAACTCCACAACACCCAATAAAGCATTCACCTCACGACTAGAGCTTTCTACGGTATATGCAATCCGATCACTACACTCAGGGTGTCTAAGCGATATTTTTCTATCATGGCGAAATATCCTAGCATCGTACTGACTAACCAATCCATACCCAAAATAATTTCGAACCCTACAAATTCAAATACATGAAAACTGAAATAAAAGTTATGACCTAACATATCAAACTCTAAGTGGTCACACTTCATCTCAAGTGTCGCATACCCTCCTATCGGATTTGCAACTCTTAAAGAAGTAACTAAGTATGAGGGTTCTAGGTTAACCTTATCTACCAAACAACGAGATACAAAAGAATGCGATGCACCAGTGTCAAACAGAACGCTAACATACATACCATGAATCTGAAGCGTACCTCCCAACACTACTTTTCCTTTTTCCTCTCCAGTTGGTCCTGAGGTAGCTAGCTCCAATGCATACACTTTGCCCTTTCCATCCTAAGTGGGCTCTTTGCACTAGTTCTTATAATGGCCATCTTGATCGCAGTTGAGACATCTCACCTCTTTCTTCTCAGCGGCTTTCTTTCCTTTCTGTGTCCGGCACTCATGGGCATAGTGTCCCTCCTTGTCACACTTGTAATAGATCGCTTCTGCCTTTCCCTTCTTCGCGGCTCCACCTTTCTAAGCACCTTTCTTATGAAAGAACTTTCTCTTTTGGCTCTGAACTACTTTGACCTCATTTTCCTTACTCTTCTCTAGAGAAGTAAGCATTTCTTCATGTATCAACTCCATCTCTACTACAACATCACAAGGATCCCTAATATGAGGTAATGTGGCCATGGCCAACTCATGCCTCAACCCCTTGATAAACTTCTCATTCCTCATCATCACAGTATCCACAATGACATATCCATACCCAACCAACTCCTCAAACCTTCTAGCATATTGCAACATAGTAATCTCCCCTTGCTTTAACTCAGCAAACATTCTGAGCAGGGAAGACTGTTCCATCACATACATGTACCTCTCCTGGAACATCCTCTTAAACTCAACTCATGTCATCGTTTCTTTATTTACTCCAGCCTTCATACTTTTCCACCAGAATAAAGCTGCTCCTTGAAGCTGTCTCGAAGCAAGCTTCTCTTCTGCTCATAGTTGATCCCCAAGTCTGCAAAGATTCGCTCATAGTGCAACAATCAACTCTCCATTTCAACCGTATCTTCAGTTCCGATAAATGGCTTTCCTCCAAACCTAACGTAGTCACTACTCAAGATAGAATAATTGTTGACCATCGGAGCTTCCTAAATTCCTACTCCAGGATTTCCTCCAACCACTCCAACAGCAACACTCACTTGCATCATGTTGACAAAGAACTGATACATAGCTCCCGTATCCACTTGCCAGACTCCAGCACTAACATTTCCTACTTGTGCGTGACCTTGGTTCCTTCTTGTATTTGGTCTGGCATTTCCATTTGTTGTGGTGCTTCCCCCAAGGTTCACTCTTCCACTTCTAGCATCCATATCCATATTCAAGCCTCATGAGATACAGAAGAATGACCTAAGAGAGTTAGAAGACTAGAGGTATATCGTATACTTAGAGATAGCAAATACAAGTACTTTACTATAGCATTATCCTGTACCCTAATCTTATCTCTAATTCCTTAGGATTATGTTTTCAAAAATCATTTTAGTTTTAATTTTTTATCCCTTAAACTTATGCTCTGATACCAAGTTGTAACATCCCTTATCTATAGGCCCAAAGCTAAGCGCTAGAGGTGATGCAGTCATCCATAGTATTAACTTTCGGTGACCAAATACGGCAATGTTAATGGTATCCATAATGTCAGAAATACTTGAATATGAAATAAAATCATCACATAGTAAAACATTTTTCCGATTACAATTCAAAACAAAATTTCATATGCAAGTTACATAATCCCATATTGTTTTCCAGGTTCAAATTAGATATAATTATTACATAAATATGCCAAGAGCGACATATGAAGGTGCCTCCTTGGTTGACCAAAATACTATATTGTCATATCCGACTTAATATAACACATCAAAATAAAAAAAATAAAACAACAAGTCCTATATAGCCATTTGTCAGCCACCTGCTTGTCTCTAGAAGCTTTATTCGCCAACCTACTTAAACCTAAAATATCCTCAACCCCCAGCCTACTCAAATCAATTTTTGAGTACCCAAGAGTTTAAGGGGAAAAACATGAACTACGAGTCAGATATAAAGCCCTGTGTGAATAATATTATACATGTCGGTTATTTGATATTGAGTGAGACCATACTGCTTAGCAGAACAGGTTTCCCCTCATTAACATCCTTTTAAAACATTTATTTGGAAAATCATAATCCTATAACCAAAACTGGAAAAAACTGTAGCAATATCATGTAAAACACATGCCAGGTAACAAACGGACTATCTATCCGAACATTATAGTTTTCTTTGGCTAACTACTAACCTTTGGCTGACTCGGGCCTACCAAACAGTATATAAAATAATAATCAAACACCTGTTAGATACTCATACAAAAAAATAATCTAGCATATGTTAGATACTCCTCTTCTAGACAGTCTGTTCTTAACTTAACATCTCCCAGTGTCAACCGATCCTAATGGTTTTGCGGGCACACCAATAGCCTATCTATATACAAATATATTCCCTTTTGTGTGTAATAATAATTTTAGTCTTACCTATGACAAATCGCTACACACTGGAATTTTGGACAAAATTAGCTATAGGCTAATAACTAATGTATAGGGCACCACTCTATACTAGTCCCATCTGGTACTCTAATATCTGAGTCATTTTATTTAGGGAAGTCTTCCCTTAAATTTTCCTTGAATTTTTTTTCTCTCAAATTGATTTAAACCTTTAAATCATACTTAAACAAGGAAAATATACTCTATGCTTTACTCACCAGGCCATGTTATATATACTTTACATAAATCTTTGTTGATGAAAACATTTAAACCTTTGGAAATACCCCTTTCGAAACCATTGGAAGTACCTCTTTCGAAACCAAGTAAACCTTTGTAACCTAGGTCGAAAGGTCAAAACATTCCTTTCGAAAACCATTCATATAAACCTTTTGAAACCATTAAAAAACCTTTCCTTTTAAATCTATAAAACCTAAGACATCCACTCTTTAAAACATTTAAACATCGTCTTTCGAAAACATTGGAAAACCTTTCCATTCAATCCTTTCGAAACCATTGGAGAACCAACCTTCGAAACCTTTCTTTAAACCTTTCGAAAGCATAAAAAACCTTCACAAATTGCAAATCGTTCGAAAGCATTTGGGTTTATATGTGTGGAAACCTTTCAAAACCATTTAAAATTAACTCCTTCAAAACCTTTTAGGTTCTACTTTCAACAGAGCAAAAGGGTCACAAAATATTTAAGTCGAAAGCATTTCCTAAGCAAAGAAGCGATGGTGTCAAAACCAACCCTTCGAAAGCATTGGAGAAGCGGCTAAGTTTCAAAACCATAGTATCCTTTCGAAACCATTTGCTTCGAAAGGTAGAAAGCGGCAGCTAGGGGTTTCGATCCATTCGAAAGGACTAACTTAAAAAAAGGCGCATCCTTTTGAAACCATTCCTTAAATCAATTTGACCCAGTCGGAAGCCAACCAAGTCGAAAGCATGGCTTTTGAAAGCAAAGCAGGTGCATTTTCATTTAAAAGCAAAGCAACGTTTTGACCCCCTCGGAACCCTTCGCTTCGACCCTGTCACTTTCGCAATATTCCATCTCGTTGCATACCAATTACTTGATATAATGTGCATTGGTTTTGATGGCGATGGAGGGGAAACTATTAGGACGGAACCTAGGTGCCTAAAGTGGCAAAGCATGCTTAAAGCATGTAAAAAATAGAATTTAATTTTAATAAGAATTTCTTTTCCACTAACTTGCCTTGTTTGTCAAAATATAATCGGTTTCTTATTTTCTTTTCTAAAATGCTGCCAAAATTTCAAAAGTAATTAATTTAAATAATTTACAAAATACCCCTTCTCTTTTTATGAATATATAAAATATTTAACTCCCATAACTTAAATAATTTTATATATCTATTAAAATACTTAGGAATATTCTACTGAAATTCTAGTAAATCTTTTTAATATGTTTTCTAACATATTTTAGTTTTAGACCCAAAACATATATTATTTAACTGTAAATAATTTTAACCCAAATGATCATTTTCTTCACTAGAAAATTAATATTAAATCCACATTAATTCAGAAAATTATGAAAATTGAAACCAATCTCTAAAATATCATTTTTGATCTAAAATTAAATTTGCAAGGCATTTAGATTTCATTAAAAAGGGTTTTCACATTAAATATTTCATAAAACCTATACGAATAAGCATAAATCATCAACATGTATATATAATTATTTTAACATTCAAAAACATGGAAAACCATCGTAAAATACTTTGGATTCATCTTAAAACCGAAAACAATAGAAATTATGAGATGTAATCATTATTCACGTTAGCTTTAAGATTAAGGAGTTTGAGATTTGAATTGATTTAATTGATTTTATCTTTCTTCCTTTGATTTCTTTATCTTCTTCTTGCTTAATGGTGGTCGGCTTCTATACTTTGATTTTTGATAATAAAATGGATGCGTGAATGAATTCCTTAGGGTTTAGGGTATTAGAATGCATTTATTTCAACTTTTCCCTCACCTATTACCCTTATCTATTTTAGTCCGTGTTATTCATTAATATGGCACGACTAGCCCTATTAATCACAAATATCAATTCCCTAATCATCACTTTATTTTATTTAATTTAGCTAATTAAACATCCTAAATAATGTTACTAAAAATTAGGGTCTTTACAAGTTTTCTCGTAGGTGGTCAGTTCACACCCGATTTGTTTATACTCCAATCCGCACTCCAGGGACTTAGAGTTTTCTCGTGGGCGGTCGGTTCACACCCGAATTGTTTATACTTCGGTTTGCACTGTGGCGACTTAGAGTTTTCTCATGAGCAGTCTGTTCATGCCCGATTTGTTTATACTTCGGTCCATACTCCAGGGACTTAGAGTTTTCTCTTGGGGGGTCAGTTCACGCCCGATTTGTTTATACTCTGGTTTGCTGTCCAGGGACTTATAGTTTTCCCATGAGCGGTCGATTCATGCCCAATTTGTTCATAAACCGGTCTGCTCTCCGGGGACTTAGAGGTTTCTCATGGGCGGTCGGTACACGCCCGATTTGTTTATACTTCAGTCCGCACTCCGGGGACTTAGAGTTTTCTCGTGGCGATCGGTTTATGCCCGATTTTGTATACTTCGGTCCGCACTCTGAGGACATAGAGTTTTATCGTGGGTGATCGATTCATGCTGGATTTTTTGTACTCCGATCCGCACTTCGAAGACTTGGAGTTTTCTCATGGACGGTCGGTTTATGCCTGATTTTTTTATGCTCAGGTCCGCACTCTGAGGACTTAGAGTTTTCTCGTAGGCGGTCGGTTCGCACCTGATTTGTTTATACTCTGGTCCACACACAGGGGACTTAGAGTTTTCTCATGGGCGGTCGGTTCAGGCCCGATTTATGTTTTTACTTCTTTTGGTCGCCTCGATTTAGATTCAGTCCCACTGTCTAGGCAGGAATTTCTCAATCTTCGGATTATTAGCCATATTAATTCCCTATTGCATGTCCCACCCTCTAGATCATTCGCGAGAATTGTTAATTGAGAAAATTAATGGAGCTCATCTTGTTCGATCCTATCGGGGATTAGTATGATTGATCAATTTCAAACTCTGGGAGCCTGTTCATATATCACATATATCGATATTAATCAGTTTCATTATGTACTTAGCATAAACTGCAATGTTAGTTATATAAGAAAAGGAAGTTTGAATCTTTATTCACCAAATGGAAAAGAGCAAACTATTCTATCTTATTGCATATTTGGAGAAATTAAATGCTAAAGCAAATATAGAAAGTAAATAGAACTGGAATGCAAAGGAAATGTTCTAAGTTAAATAGCATTGTAAATGCTCGTTATTCCACGCTCTTGGAAGTGTAATGTTATCAACAGTCGCTAGCTTGAAAGTTCATACTCCAAGCCTCTATTCAATGACATACGATCCTTCCCATGTCGGATTCATGTGTGACGAGGCCGAAAAAGCTCGTTAGGACGAGATTGCCAACTTCAAAGGTTCTCGATTGAACTTTAATGTTGTAATATCGAGAGACTTGATGTCGGTGTGCAGCTGCTCTCAAATTGGCTTCCTTATGCTTCTCATTGATAAAGTCTAAGTATTTCAAGAGAAGATCTTTGTTCGTTTTAGGGTCATCATAAGCCACTCGATGAGAAGAGAATTTGAGTTCCACTAGAATAAATCCTTCAGAGCCGTAAGCAGCGGCAAATGGAGTATGGTCAGTCGCGGACTTGTTAGTGGTTTTATAGGCCCAAAGCGCCATACGAAGTTCATCCACCCACTTGCCTTTAGCCTTCTCCAAACGCTTTTTCAGAGCAGACTTAATAATTTTGTTCACAGCTTCAATTTGTCCATTTGCCTAAGGGTAAGCGACCGTTGCAAACCTCTTTTCAATGCGATATTTCTGACAATATTCTTTAAATTCAACACTACCGAACTGAGGCCCATTATCTGTTATGATAGTTTATGGAAGACTGAAGTGACATATGATGTTTTAAACGACGAAATTGATTACTTTCTTGGTTGTGATTATGGCTAACGGTTCCACCTTGTCCCATTTGGTGAAGTAATCAACCACAACAATCGAGTACTTCGCACCGCGTTAAGAGATTGGCAAAGAGTTGATGACGTAAATACCCCACACAGCGAATGGCCATGGAATGACCATTTACGTGATCTTTGTTTGCGGAGATCTTAGGATTTTCTCATATATTGGGCACTTATTACATCGTCTCACATAATCAGCAACATCCTGATTTACAGTTGGCCAATAATATCCGTAGCGGAGTATCTTCATTGCCAGAGTTTACCCCCTAGTGTGATCGCCACATTCTCCCTCACGAACTTCTTTTAAAACACGCTTTATCACGTCATGAACGATATAGAGAATAAGGGAACGGAAAACCCTTTTCCATACATAGTTCCTTCTTGCATAATATACCACGAAGCTTTGTGAAGGACTTGTCGCTTTTCGTTTCTCCTTTCAAGCAATATTCCATGCAACAAGTAATCTTTAAAGAGAGTCATCCACGACTCCCTCTCGGATACTGCTTACAACACTTGATCAATTTCCATTATATTTATACTTGGGGTATGTAATATCTCGACCAGAACCAAACCCATATGTTGCACATCACCAGTACTAGGAAACTTTGCCAATGAATTAGACTCTTCGTTTTTCTCACATGGGATATGTGAAATGTAATAGTATTGATATCTGCCAATAATTCCTGAACCGGGGTAAGATACGGGGAAAGTCGTTGTCCCTAAGCTTGATAGTCTCCTCTGATTTGATTCACCACCAATCGTGAGTTGCAAAAGATTTCAAGAGACTTCACTCCAAGCTATCTAGCAAGTTTAAGTCCAGCAATCAATGCTTCATGCTCAGCCTTGTTGTTTGTAGCAGGAAAATCAAGCTTCAAAGCATAACAAATTGACCGGTTCTTAGTGGTTAAAAGAACAATCCCAGCTTCGATAGTGATCATTAGATGCTCCATCAGTGTACAACTTCCATCGCATGGTAGGGATTTCACTTTCTTCTGAAGCTCATCTTGTATGGTAAATTCTGCTATAAAGTCTGCCAGTGCTTGACTCTGGATAGCTCTTTGGAGAAGATATGTAATGTCGAACTACTTGAGCTCGATGTTCCATTTAAGCAACCTTCCAGATGTCTCGGGTCACTGTAGGACCTGTCATAACGGCCGGTCGGTGTAAACGTTGATTGGATGAGCCTGGAAGTATGGACGAAATTTCCATGATGAGATTATCAAGCAACACGTCAATTTATCTATCTTTGGAGAGTTCCTTTCTACTCTTTTTAATCGCTTACTGACATAACACACTGGCCTCTGAATCCTGTTCTCCTCGCCAATCAAGGTGGTACTTATAGCATAGGCTGATACTGCTAAATAAATATACAACTCCCCATGATCTACTAGCTTTGACAAGACAGAGGGTCTCTCTGAATGATTCACCAGAGCTCGAAATGCGTCTTCACAATCTTGCGTCCATTCAAAGTCTCTTTCCCTTCCTAATCAAATTAAAGAAAGGAATGCATTTGTCACTTTCCCTAGAGATAAATCGACTTAAAGCAACAACCTTCCCATTCAAACTTTGCACTTGTTTAATGGTTCTGGGTGCTTGAATATCTCGAATAGCCTGAATCTTTTCCTGATTAACTTCAATTCCTCAAGCATTGACAACAAAGCCCAAGAATTCCCTGATGCAAAATCGAATGAACATTTCAAAGGATTGATCTTTATGTTATAAAATCAGAGGATGTCGAACATCTCTGCCAAGTCCCCTATGTGGTCATTTGATCGCCGTGACTTCATGATCATATCATCCACATAGATTTCCATTGTTCTCCCAACCTGATCTTTAAACATCCAGTTAACTAAGCGTTGATAGGTTGCTCTAACGTTCTTCAATCCAAAGGGCATCACCACGTAACAGTATAATCCAATATTCGCTACAAAGTTGGTGTGTTCCTGATCGAGGACATGCATCGGGATTCAGATATACCCCGAGTATGCATCCATAAAGGATAACAATTCATGCCCCACAGCATCAACAAGATGATCAATCTTTGGAAGGGAAAATTATCTTTAGGACATGCGTTGTACAAGTCTGAATACTCGATGCATGTTCCCAATTTCTCATTTGCCTTCTTTACCAGTACGAGATTAGATATCCATTCAGGATAGAGGGTTTGTGAATAAACCCGTTGACTTTCAGTTTATCCACCTTCTCTTCAAGAGAAACGGATCTCTCCGAATCCATGCCTCACCTTTTTTGTTTTACCGGAACATACTTCAGATCAACATTTAATGCACGACTCATGATGGCAGGCAAGATCCCACACATGTCACAATGAATCTAAGCAAATACATCCAGATTCGCTTGGAAAAAATTAGCAAGTTCTCACATCATTGAGGGGCTGAGCTATGGTCCAATCTTCAAGTCCCATGACGGGTCGTCATGGCTGACTGTTATATCAATTGTCAGCTCAGCCAATGCCACCTTGGTCTCCTTGGGCTCCTCTTCGTCATCCCTTGGATCAATATCTCTATAGATCCGACTATGGCACCTATGCCAAGGCTTAGGCTCCATTTGTCAATCTTTAGTAACTTGGATGTAGATATATTTGTCCATACCCTTTCCCATCTCCTTATGCTAAGCTTCTCTCAACTCAACCACATAATAGGCACGTCCAGTCGCCTGATCACCAAGCATTACTCCTACTCCACTATCAGTCGGAAATTTCAAAGTCAAACACCATAGGGAAAGAGCTGCCCAAAATTCAGCCAGAGCCGATCGACCCAAAAAAACATTGTATGATGATTCAACATCCAAAGCAGTGAATGGGGACCCGCACTCTCCTACATTCGCCTTCCCCCCATTCAACTGGCAACTCCACATAACCAACTGCCTCAGTCGCCTTACCATTGAAATCATGTATACGAGCTTTATATGGTTTCAAATTGTAACACCTCATATTTTAAGTGACATTATTCAGGATATTTAATTAGTTAAAAAAAATAAATAATGTGTTTATTAATGGATTGAGATTTCCAATTAAAATTAAGGGGTAGTCGTGCCATGTTAATGAATAGGTAAATGAACTAATATGGAATTAAGGTGTTAGGAAATAGGGAAGGGAAAAATAGGAAAGTTATTAAACTTATACCCTAAACCCTTAGGAAAATGGATACATGTTCATTTCATTTTTCTCAAGCAAAAAACGTTTTAAGGCTGGCCACCATTTTCCATCTCAAGAGAAGATAAAGCTAGGATTTTCAAGAGGAAGAAGTAAACCAATTAATCACGATCAAATCTCACATTCTAATCACAAAGCTAAAATGAATAATTTCTACATCTCCAATTTTCTAAATGATTTCAGTTTTAAGATGAAACCTGAATTTATCTTGCATGATTTACCCATGATTTTAAAGAGAAAAATGTTTATATATACATGTCGATGATTTATGGTTGTTCATATAGATTATATGATACATTATGATGTGAAACCCTATTTAATGACGTCCAAATGGCTTGCGATTTTAAATATACACCAGAAATAATATTTTAGAGATGGGTTTCAATTTTCATAATTTTCTAAATTAATGCGGAGTTTACATTAATTTTCTAGTAAAGAAAATGATTTATTGGGTTATAAATTATTTACTGCAAAATAACTAATTATTTGATCTGAAAGTTATATATGTTAGAAAACATATTGAAAAGGATTTTTTGGAATTTTTATAGAATTTTCAATGTAACGACCCCGACTTCCTATGCCTAGGAAGACGTATCATTTTTAAGAAAGAAAAGGGTGAGAAAATAGAAAAGATAGAGAAGAAAGAACAACAACATCAGAATCTCACAGCGGAACGAATAAATTATAATAATCACATAAGTATTTACATAGTATACAACATCAATCATAGTTATACAGATAATACATCATATACTAGACAGTTATAGACACCTGTCTAGTTATACAACTCAATACACAAAACAACACAGAGATACTAACACAGTGGAACTATATATATATATATATATATATATATATATATCTACAATGCTGAAGCCTCTTGCTCCATTGCTCCTCCAGAATTCGTCAAAGCTAACTTGAATCCCTTGGCTACCCGTAAAAATTTGGGTACCCGAGAGTTTAAGAAAACAGAAAATAAACTCCGGGTCAGACATGGGTCTGGTGTGAGTAACAGGTTAAAGTTGCTTAATTTTCAAAAACCTTTGAAAGAAAGGTATCACGTAAGACTTCCCACACATAAACATGGAAAAGTTTTTACCTTACGCTAACCAAAACATTTGATAGGAAATTCTATGATATTATAATAGGTCTAGGGTTTTCAAGTAAATAGAAAATAGCCGAAATTGTTACATCTATTAAATTCCAGCTACTAGCCACAAAAGTGGGTAATACAATCAAAACCGTTGGCACTTATTGGATTGTGGATTCCATACAATGGCAGGGCTACTGGGGTACCGCCTGTCACAGTACATGGCCTAGATCAACGTACCGAGGATCACTCCCGACCCCCTGCAACACAAGGCCGGAACCATTCCTTACTGAACAGTCCCGAACAAGATAACCCCGCAGTTGGCTGCAGACCAACTGCCCACACAGCCGAATAAAAAGGGACATCTAGACAGGGGAAAATCTTGTCCTGCTTGGGCATGACCCACCTAACCTTGCTGCACCTCCCCTGTTTTAGCCATTCCCGATTGACGAGGCTTGAGGCTACGATTACCTTTATAGAACATATTTCTTAGAATGCTCATCGCCCACCTGACGATGTGTTGAAAGCATTCAATCCATACAAGTTCGTTCCGGGTTCGAACGAAATCGAAGGCATCATCTCGTTGCACTCGTTTTGGAATCACCCTCAGAGTTAACGACGATAATCCTTGCATTCTGAATCTTCATCTTCACTTCAGATTCACGACCTATTGTTAATTTGGAATCGATGTGGTTTTCGGATGTTCCAAATAAGGAAAACCGATCCCGGTCTCATCGAAATCCAAAACGTGTCTTTTAAGGCCAAGTTATCTATTTAGTCTTAACAGTCCAATTCAATATTATCAATATACACACAGATAGATAATTCACATCTCATAATAGATAATCACATCATCATCATAAACAGATAATTAATATCATCATCCAAACAGATAATTAAATATTATCATACTTAAACCATACATCCATATCACATAGATATTGTCATCTCATATCTGAGATCACAATCAATCAATGAAATATCAATATCATCCATAAGCAATGATTTATGAACCACAATATATAATTAATTTAAAATGAATTAAATTAACTACTTCTTATCTTTAATTAACTTAAAATAAATTAAATTAATTATTCATTCCATAAATCCTGCTTTCACGATCATTAATTAATTATAAATCAAATTAATTAATCATTCTCTAATTACAAGAAATAATTTAGTCTTTAATTAATTTCTCACATGAATTATTCTAAATCATTCATAACAATTTAATTACTTCCCTATTTAATTATTCCTTAATTAAACAATTCTTAATTACATCATTAATTATATTAATTAATGGTCTCCCATTTATGTTAAATTGCTTTATTTAAATTAATTACATTAAGTGATTAATCTTTATTTAAACACAATTATTAATAACCCTTGATTAATAACAAACCAGTCATTAACTACCTTAATTACTTATTAATCATCCCATGATTAAATATTTCCATAAATTAATACTTTGATTAATTACAAAAGAAATTACCCAATTACTTCACTTACAAATTATCTTGTATTAATTTCATCAAGTAATTATCATCTAATTACTTTTCTAAGTAATTATACTCCATTAATTACACTAAGTAATTACACATACCAAATCATCAAATGATTTGTTAAATTAATTAAAATTAATTAACTTAATTTATATCTTATCATAAATTACTTATATATTCCAATTAATCATCTTTGATTTAAATATCCTTTGCTACATTCCAATAGTTTCCTTAACTTTATTACAGAGATTTATCTTTGAATAAATCCATTACTTAATTACATTTATATAGATTTATTACCGTTTAATTATCTTATTGATTTATTATTCCCAAACTAATCAATTTCTAATTCCATCATTAATTATACTGATTAATGATTTCTAATTACATTTTCATTTGTTATTTTATTAATTATATTAAGAATACAAATCTTCAAATCACATATATTAACCCTCTTGATTAATAACATACAGTAATTAACCGTCCTTAATTAATTACTCCTCGATAACAAGCTTAATCCCTTGATTAATTTCAAGTAATTATATTTCAATTACTTCCATTAACAACATCATCCAGTTAATTACCTCCAGTAATTATCCATCAATTACTTCTCTAAGTAATTTAATTCCAAAATATCAGTTAATTAAACTAAATTAATTAACTCAAATTAAATCAATTTTACACAATTAATAAGTAATTAATTTCTTAATACTTTCCAAATAAATAATTACATTTAAACTATTACAATGATTATTATTGAATTAATTAATCCAATTAGTTTATTAAAAATCAATCACATTAATTAATTATAAAACAATTTAGTTAATGATCTTCATTAACGCTTATTTAATTATTTTCTTCTAAAATAATTAACTTATATTAATAATTATTAATTATAAGTTTGATTAACCATTAAAATTTATTAATTTAAATAAAAATCTAATCTATGGTTCTTAATCACATATTAGTTACATAATTCATTATTTAAACTTTAATTACTACATTCAAATTTATAATTACTAATTTAAATAATATCAATCATTAATTATTCATACTTAATTAACTTAAAGGTTAATGAATATAAATTCTAAGTCTTCATTACTTAAGGTAACTATTCCTATTATTGATTAAATTTTCACTTTCAATATGTTTAAAACATTTATTTCAATTTACTTTCTAAATAAAACCCAATTTATCCTTAATAAAGTTTAAAACTAATTTTCAAACCCTTTTAAACTCACATATTTAATAGCACTTAGAACTTATTTGAATCAATTTAAATTATAAAACTTTATTTTATTTCCAAATCTAGAATTTCAAATTTAAGTTCTGATTTCAATTTTTAGGAATTAACTTTGTTTAAATCTTCCCTTAACAATTTATATCTCATCTTTGAATTCAACTCTTTTTTGAATACACTTAAACATTAAGCACTTTTAAGTTATTAAAATAAATTTAAATTATGGAACTTTATTTTTTCCAACTCTATTTCAAAACTAACTTAAATTCACCATTTAAACTTGTTTTAAAACTAGGTTTAACTTTGATTTAAATTTAAAAAAATAATTCAAAACTGTTACAGGTTTTAAAAACTTGAACCACATCAACCCGAGCACCCCCTTGTTTACTTTGAGAAAAACCCCTCATTGCTTCGAGTCAATATTCCAACGACTCGAGTAAAACTCGAGGAAAACTGCACAACCCAAAAAGAAACCCCACTCGAGTACGAACTCGAGTATCTTTCCCAAATACTCGATACCTACTTCGAGCTCCAACCATTACCCAGAATACTGCAACCAAAACAAAACCAGACTTCAACGTGCACGTGCGCGTGCACCATCAACTCCGACCAATACCGACCCTCATCAATGCACTCACAAGTCAACGATGACCATCCCAGAGCAACCGACCACCCAGATTTGCCAAACTCGATCGAAATCAAATTCGAGGCACTTCAAAGAACACTGGAATCCAACCTTGACCAACCTATTTGCCACGCAATGCCAATTCTGATCATCAGAAGCTTCGTAGCTTCAACCATGTCATCGCCAAACCTCCACGAATCCACTTCCAGAAGCCTTATCGCACTCGATACTCCAGAAAAGAAGAATTGATCAAGTCTTTTAGCACGACCAAAATTAGGTTTAGTAACTTAACTCCTTTGCCGCCGACGCCACGGCCATCTGACACCCTATCCACTATTTTTCCTGGCCTCACTGCACACTCATCCACCTCCAGACAAAGCTCCAACCACCTTAGTCCTTCTGGCCATCCACAGGTGCTCAAAAACCCAAAATCAGACAATCTCAAATTACACAATCATCCTAAAGCTTAAAATCCTGATTTGTATTTTAAAAATCCTCATTTCCAGAGAAGATTCAAGGTAGATACCTGAATCAATGATCAGTGAAGTTTGAAATTTGTCCAATCTTAAGTTTGTCCAAAATTTTGGGTTTGCAGAGACAATTTTTGAGTTGTTTAATCTTAAATGAATTTTTAAACTTAGTTTAAGATGATACAAACATCTTTTGCTTGAATCTGAAGTTCAATCATCAATTAGAAAAGGAGTAAATGATTTTTGAAAGCAAGGTTTGTTTCCAGAGTATCAGAGAGCAAGCATATACAAACACTTCCAGTTTCAATTTATACCCTGAGGATCCTGTATATATGCACAGGCTTATTCACCAATATATGTGTCTATTTCACCCAAAGCAAAGTCTCAGGTTTTAATCATACAACTAGATTGAAACTTAAGTTATTAAATATGGAGTTACTCACTGTTTTTAGAACAGAAGAACAGAGACCCTTTTGAACAGGCTTGAATACAAGCTGAAACTCTTTTCTTTGCTTCTCAGTATTGATTGATCTTGAGGGTAGTTTAAACTGAATTTTGTTTAAGTTTGCAATAGTTTTTATTTCATATTTTAGTTTTGGGTTTTGAACTGAGAACAGATAAAGTTTAAAAGAACAGCCTGTAACACTTCATCAAATTGAAAATATACACCAAAAGGACCAACAGATATACATATATGATTATTCACTAATAAGCATTCAACAAATTTATTTATTTGCTCTTTAAAGTTACTCACCAGGTAAAAAGAACAGAGCTAGTTGGATGATGAAGCAACCTGCAGTTGAAGTGTTGAATTCCTATAAGCTTCCTTTTTGCTTTCTGAATTTTGTTTGAGCTTGAGAATATAAAGTTTTGTTTATTGTTTTTCTTTTGCTTTTGCAGTTCAAATGAGCTAAAGGATAAGAAATGATGTATACAAATATTTATAACTTTGAACATAATGTCTTCTGGAACAAGCTTTACCATAATATAATATTTGCTTTATTTTTATTATGTACTAAGGCCAGAGGTGAATCACAATTTCGGCTAGAAGATATTTTTCTTCAGGCAGAAAGTGTGCTAATTAATGTTTGTGTTAACATATATGTTAACATATCATAATGTTTGCTGACACAAACATTTTGTATAAGATATTTCAGGTTTTGTTTGTACTGAAATGTTTACATATAGGTTTACACTTATAATGCTTTGCTGACCAATTTCGTACAAGAGTTTTGTTTTATTATCTTGGTATGAATACTTGTTCTCTTATGTTCACATATAGGTAATGTTTGCAGACAAGTTAAATTTGTTTAAACATATTTGCAGATTTGTTTGTTTAGTGTAATTATACAATAGTTTTGCCTTTTTGTTTTATTATCTTATAACTTAAAGACAAACCATACATTTGTTCTTGACAGATTTATATGTTTGTCTTCACATAGTTACATTTTTATTTATATCTTATATTCATGTTATTGTTTTGTACTTATGTTTGTAGACTTATGTTTACAACTATATTTTATGTTATACTTATTTTAAATATTTATAAGCTTATTTTATTTTAATTACAAAAGCTATTGTTAGAAACACTTCTTATATCTTATTTTTATTTAAAGTTAAATCTTTCCAATATTTGATTTGTAACGTATTTGCATTAATGTATTTTATATTTATATTTAATATGAATAAAATTGTATTATTGTACTTATTATTATTGACTACATTTATACTTTTGATATTAAATGTCATTAATATATAATTTTTAATTTAATAGAATAAAACAGATTTTATTTTAAATATTGTTAAAAGAGTCTATTTTACAATTTGAAATTATAAATTCCTTTATAATACATATACAACTAATAATATCCAAAATATTATTTATTTATAAATGAAAATCTTATATTTTATTTGATCAAAAACTTATAATAATAGGGTCAAAATTCCGGGATGTCACATTCAAAGAGTTTTGATGAATATATAAAATTATTTAAGGTATGGGATTTAAATGTTTTATATATTTAATTAAGGAGAAGGGGTATTTTGCAAATGATTTAAATTAATTAATTATGAAATTATGGCAGTA